>JAUCMX010000008.1:14283584-14883584 GCA_033459395.1 Hemibagrus guttatus | reverse complement strand
ATGCCTGTGACTGCCTGTTGTACAAGGGCGGATAGTGAAAAAGGGCTGGTAACAGATAGCTTAGCTCCATGCTCCCCAGGGAAGGAAGATAAATCAGCAGCATTTCAAAACTCAGAGCCAGTGGTGAGAGAAAAGGTATTCTTCAATAGAAAACAACTTCCCAAGCCTGCTCCTCCGCCCCCACAACAAAGGGACAGCACAAGGGCTAATAATGAATCAGAAGAAAAGTCTGCTATAAGGATACCACCCATTGGAATGAGCCATCAAGTACAGAAGCAGTGTGGTTCAGGTAGCAACTCTCCTCTTTTGAACAGGGTGCATCATCTAAACCCCAAGACCCCACTAGAAGTGTGCCAGCTAAAGTCCACACTTAGGGAACGGGATATCTTGAGGACTACAGTAACTCTGCAGCAGCCAGTTGAGCTAAATGGAGAGGATGAGCTGGTGTTTACCCTTGTTGAAGAACTATCAATTGGAAGTATTATGGACAATGGAAGACCCTCCAGTATCATAAGCTTCAATAGTGATTGTTCTGTACAGGCCCTTGCTTCAGGATCTAGGCCAGTAAGCATTATCAGCAGCATCAATGATGAGTTCGATGCCTATACATCCAGTGTGGGTGCCTCTCAAGTAAATATTGAGATGGTAGCACCATTTCCAGAGGAAACATTTGTCTCTTTAGACAGTCGTGGTTCTTCTATCAGTTCATGGCTTAGTGAAGTAAGTGTCTGCACCATAGAAAGTGAAGGGGCACAGTCTGCAGATGTTTTCTTTCCTGATGGTACACAAATTGACCCAGGAAGTGGGTTCTACCTTGATTCTCCTGGCATATTCCAAACCAGTCCGCAGAAGGAACCTAATAACTCCTTGAATGATAGTGGCTTTAGTTTCTCTGAACTGGATAGTGACAGTGCCACTTCAAGTAAGCTCTCACTTAGTAAATGCTCATCCTCTCCAGAGTCCACTAAAGCCTCCATCAGAAATACTTTAAAAATGGCGAAACCAAATAACATTAATTCATCTCCAACCCAGACCCTGCAAGACCCATACAGTGTCCATTGCAGTCTTCCCAGGAAAATGAAACCTACCTCATCCACAGTCCAGACCGGTAGCATCAGTGAGAGCGGTGGTAGCAGTTGGAGACGTGAACCACTGAGGCTAGAGAGCAAGTCAGGTGACCCATGGCACAGAAAAGAGAATGTGTCAGGGTTGCCTGTGGCCTCAAATTCAAGTCCTTCTTCCAAACAATTAAAGAATGGATTAAGTGGCATACCCACTAGAAAAGCAGGCACAGACTTTAACGGTATTTCACAAATACCCACAACACAGGGGGCTACTTCATCCCAAAGGGTGGTAGATGGATGTGAAAAATCCAGCAGCATTAAAAAGGTGGAGACACCCAGCAAAATGCCACAGCTTAGAAGAGGTGCAACCACACTTGGGACTGTTCCAGTCATTCATACATCCGTTGATGTCAAGGTTGGCCTTGACATTGGGTCATCAGGTAGCTGGAAGTTTTCATCTTTGGAAAAAAATGGGAAAGCATTTACGCAGGACATTACTATGCTGCCAGGTGGTGTATCACCTCCTCCACCTCCAGTGCGTAAGTCCAGTCTGGATCAGAAGAATCGAATCTTGCTACCAGCAAGTGCCTTAAAGTCTGCATGTGAGACCGGAAAGTCTCTGGTATTCAGGCCTGCAAAGTCAGAGGATGAATATGATCTGCGGTACAGAGGAGATTCTCACAGTTTAAAAACATGCAATTTGAGGTTAGATCATAGTTTACTAAAAGCAACATCAAGTCTCAAAGCCAGAGGAGCAAGAGGGGAAGCTGGACAAATGTATGGAAGCCAAGTATCCTTAGAAAGATCTGACAGTTTGACATCTTTAGGATCTAAACCTGTGCTCAGTCGAGAAAACAGTGGGGCCAGTCTTGGTGGAAAGTCAAGCAAATCGGTTAGTAAGTTTGGATCACCTGTTGCCACCTCTTCGCCAAACACTACCTCTCCAAATCCCTGTGTTAATCAATTCAACATGGGAAAAAATGGGCCGATCAAAAACAGCCTTAATGCAAGACCAGTGCCTGTAAATGGAAACAAAGCTCGCACATTATCTGCAAGCAATTCCAAAGCCCTAAGTTCCTCAACTAAGTCTCTCACAACATCCACAGCAAGGAATGCCAGCCTCCCGCCTTCAGGAAAGAGCGCATTACCTCGTGCAGGAGTAGGATGTAATGGTAAATCTACAAGGGGAACTATAATGGGTACTAAGCAAGCCATGCGAGCAACTAACAGCCGAGTAGGTGAGCTGGCATCAGGTATTCCTTCTGGAAAACAACCAAAGGGATCTGGTGATTCTGACAGTGGGAACGACAGTGGAGTGAACCTTAATGATGACAAGCATACACCTATCCCCATCCTGCCTTCTCCTTATAGCAAGATCACTGCTCCAAGACGACCACAGAGGTATAGCAGTGGGCATGGAAGTGACAATAGCAGTGTCCTGAGTGGAGAGCTGCCCCCTGCCATGGGGCGAACGGCATTGTTCTACCACAGTGGAGGGAGTAGTGGGTATGAGAGCATGATAAGAGACAGCGAGGCCACTGGAAGTGCATCTTCAGCTCTTGACTCTATGAGTGAAAGTGGAATGTCTTCCAATATGCGGCTCAGGAGTTCAAAACCACCCAAAAAGAGATCAAATGGTGAGTGATAAGTAATATCCTAGAGGTGAAGGTTATCCAGTTTTACAAATCTGTTTTTCTCATAGTTTCTTAGGAACCTTCTTACTCATTATCAGTCTGTGTGACATTGATACATTTTCATACATACCAGCCAGAAAATAAAACTCTGTGATGTGTTATTTAACGTTGTTTCATTTGAGATGCTTTCAACTCTGTCCATTAGTTCATCCATGTTTGGTGTTGTTTTCTTGTGTTCACATTTGTCTTCTGTCTCAATACGTTTTTTAGCAATGTTCATTATAATTCAACTTGTATTGAACAACTTCCTCTATTCACATGTTTTGGATGTTCTAGGCATTCAGAGGCGGCGTCTCATCCCTGCACCTTTACCAGACACCTCCTCTCTGGGAATGAAGGCTGGAGCCACAGGTCAGTGGGTGGACTTACCCCCTATAGCTGGTCCATTGAAAGAGCCCTTTGAAATCAAGGTGTATGAGATCGATGATGTAGAGCGGTTGCAGCGGCGGAGACAAGAACAGCCAACTGAGGTGAGTAAATGAGGATGTCTGAGAGCCATATTAAGTTTTTCTGTTAGGATGCAATAACCCTAAACCTAGACTGCTAAAGATTTTCCTGGCTAAAATTTTTAGTGTTGATTCACATGTTGAATCTTCTTTAAGTAAAACCACTCACTCAAGTCCCTACTCATTATTTTGAAGTTAGCATTAGCTGAGCAATATGCATACTCTTGAAGGCCTTGACATTGAAAGTATGTTTTAGTCTCGTACATCTTAGTAAAATATGGAGATCAATAGTGGCTTAGACTCCTAACCTCAAAATGCCTGTGTATGAATATGTGTTACTTCATATAGGATGCATGTTGAACTATGCACATTTATATTTCATTGTAGACCTAACATTTACATCTCTCTTCTTTTTCTTCCAGCAGTCAATTCAGGATGTTGATAAGGTATGTTGATCAGGCCAGATGGATATAACTTAATGATAGACGTGAATAAAAAGTTGGAGGTGCTATTAACAGGTTATGTTACTTGAGGAAGCATTTATTCTTCTCTCACTTTACAAGGAAAATTATTAAGATATTTGCTGTATCCTGTAATTAATTTGTAGAGTCAGTGCTGCACTCTGTGGGGATACTTCACTAATTTACAAATTTTAGTCTTTATATTATTTAGATCTACTTTTGTTTTTGTGGAACTCTGTAGGGTCTGCTGCATTTTAACACAAAACTAAAAGATGCTGAGCGGCGGCAGCAACAGATCAGAGATCTCAGAATGAAACATGGCACTCTGAAAGAAGAACTGGAAGACACCAAAGCCAGGCTGATGATGGACCCTAGAAAGTGGATTGGAGAGTGTGAGTTAGAGTTACATTTAAGTATTACACTTGAGTCAAGACATTTTAAATGTCCTCCATCAAGTAATGATTGATTGTTCCCCTATACAGTTGAGGTGGACCAGGACTTGGATCCAGAGTCACAGGAGTACTTGGAGGCACTAGAGCAGGTCACGAGTGAACTGGAGTACTGCGTCAACCTATGCAAGTCACGTGTTATGATGGTGACCTGCTTTGACATCAGAGTAGCATCAGAGATACAAGAAGGACCGCGAGAAGTGGAGGTATGAATATGGGATGGGATAGAAGTAGAGATAAATGATGAGGTGTAGAAGTGAGAAAGAATCTTGGAAGTCTGAATGGAAGGAAAATGAAATGTAGCAGCAAATTCACTGATACGAAGAACAAAAAAAAAAACTGAAAAAGACTGGAGCACTGAACACTACATAGAGGAGGATTGTGTTATCTTTGAGAAATGACTGGTACTGGTAATATATAGTGCCTCTCTCTGTGTAATGGATTTGAATGGGGGAAAAAACAACAACCTGATATTTTTGGATCATCGAATATGTTGAAACAAGACAGACAGTCATTATTCAGCCAAGAGTTTTTTCTGCTATACCACAAAGTGCCTTTGTGATATAATTTCAATCATTATTTTTTGTATTGGTGCTAGTGCTCTAACCAGCATACCTAAGCCAACCCTGAACATATTACTTTTAAGAAGAAAATGATTTTATATTACATTGTATAGTGTATTTATATGATCAAACAGTCTGTAAAATACCATTTTCTGTGCGAATATTAAAGGCAAAGGGGAAAGGAAAGCAGTAAGCTAATGTTATTGCATTTTCCAAGACTTTGCCTTTCTCCTGTACTATCCCCTGTCAGCATTGTCATCTAACCTCTGGAGCCTTATGTTCTCTTTCTAGTGACTGTGTGACTTTCTAACTCACATATCAAGCAAATCTGTGATGTTTTTTTTTAAAAGAGCTATGTTTGTAATACTGTTGTAAATCAACCACTGCCAACCTTGGTTGAATCCACTCTTATCATAAATCCCTTCAACTTTAACTCAGTTGCCTTAATTAATTTAAGGTGAATAGAACATGACACATGATCATATTTGTATGAGAATATATTCTAAAATGATTGATGTTTTGCATTTGGTGTCTCTTGTCTCGAATGTACATAAAAAAAAAAAAAGAGAACCCAAAAAAGAAGGCCCAGAATGTGACTTATCTAGCCTATTATCTTATTTACAGTTAAATCCTGTCATTTTGCATGACAATTCAGTATAATCTGATTACAAAATGATGTTAGCTTTGGTCCTTGTTTACATTTACTTGGACTGCAGCAGTGTGAATTCATCACTGGGCTCTGTAGACTAGCTGCTGTTTGAATAAAGCAGCTCATGATTCATGCCGTCTGACAGGTTGTGTAGAATTCAGCATAGACTGTGATGTCTCTCAACCAGCAGATAAACAGCTACAGCTAAAAACCTGATCTATAAATAGTTGGAAATAGAAGCTGAGAGAAAGATCATGATTATCCAGTGAAAATGGAAAACTGAGATGGTCAGCATTAGCCATCGTTACAAACCATGCACTGATTAAATTGACAAAACAAAACTGCTACAGCCGTTTTAAGATTGTTTTAATGAACCACTGTGGATAAGATATACTGGAGTACTAGTGCCAGGCATTGGTTCTCTACATTCTTGCAGTCTGTTCATGTAGAACCTCAAAATGCTTTTGCCTTTAGCACAAATGCACTGGCCTTATTTGGAGTTTCGGAGCATTTCTTTCTGCCTTTTCTTAATGCTCTTTACAGATTAACTCGCCTAAACTGTCACATATACCTCTGTATTCCTGATGTCACTGAGGCAACTGTACAGGTGTAGGCTGTCCACAATGGCTTTTGTTAGCTGTCTTTCAAACTATATTTGTGAGTGACTTTTGCATACCAGCATAATTACGAAGGTGATTATTTCTACCGTTCATCAGATTGAATTAGAAAACCTTTTCCTTTTTAACCTTTACAAGTATACATGCTCAGGCCCTTTCTTACAATGCTGCATGAGATTTTTTTTAATTATTATTTCTTAGGTATGTTCTTGCTCATTTTTACATGTATTTTTTAATGATGATGCTGGAGTTCACTGTCATGGGCAGTTCTAAACATGAATTAACCAACTAACACCAAACAAAAATTTTTTATTCTAAATGTATGTTATGTCATATTTCATATCAGATCATATTTTCTAATGTTTTTTGGTTTTGTAAAAGATTTTCCAACTGTGTAAAAATGTATGATATGGCAACTTGGTATGACTTCTTTTTTGTTGTGAATAAAAACATGTTTCTTCTTATTGTGGTGTGAAGCTCTGTATTACAATACATTATGCAAAACTTCAATGGGTTATGGAGGCTGATGGCCTTAAAAATAGTTAAAAATGCAGAATTAATAGAAATGTTTTATTATAGATAAATACATAGATAAATGAGTAATATAAATTAATTATTTGATTTAATACAATAACGAGGCAAGGTTCACTTAATGATATTTAGTTATTTGGGTGAAATATCAATTAAAAAAAATTACCAAAGCTTCAAATATGTGTCAAAAATGTGTGTGTGTGCAAAATGTAAAAACAGTCAGTTTTGTAAGCTCTCTAGTGATTGGCTACAGTGCTATGGCACATTGCAAAGCAGCATGAGTGTTACTCAAGCTGTAGGAAGAACTGTGGAACTGCTAGTAATACAGTTGGATTAAAGGTGTGACATCAAACTGTTTATTTATACACATATATATTAAAGTACAGTGGCTTATCTCATATGACTACTTTTGATATCTTGTAGAACTATAGTGTAAGTCACAAGAAGATTAAGACAAAACACTAAGATCAGTTTATTTTCTATTTAATCATTACACATGGAAGCGATCGTATGCACAAATTTTAGGACATGCAGCACCAAAAGCTCAGTAAAAAAACCAAAAAACAACGAGTAATGGCAGGTAATCCACAGGTGTTGAATTAGAAGTAGTGAGTGCTGTGGATGGTCATTATCTATGCCAGCAAAGCATGCATGCATGCACACACACCACAAGCTACCCTGTCACCCTGTACTCCTGTTGTGCTTCCACCTGCTCTGAAGCGAATTTGCTATTTGATTGAGGACCCACTCTTCTATACACACAAACACCACACACATATACAAACCATGTTTAGGGTGAGAACCATAAAACGGCCAGGTTACAGGATCCCATCTAAGAGCTACAGTCCAGCACAAAACACAATATGTTCTTGGCAATGAACGTACACTGCACAGTCTAATTACTGTATAATATGGCCTTCCCCATTTATCCGATTATGATTATGGAGCTTGCCAGAGTTTTAGTGGATATCCTCGCAATGTGCTCTTCTAATACATTTCAGCAGAGCTGCTTAAATTTAGACTTGGACTGCATATTGCTAGGTAATCCCCTACTTACAGAGCAAATACAATAACCTCAGCCTGCTCCAATCTTTCCTCCTGACTGTTGATTTAATTTGATTGAAACCAGAGCATACAGTAGTAATGATTTGGCTGCACTGTTGGAGCATCTGGCTTCTATATTGCTAATCAGATCTGTGGCCTTTAGTCTTGTTGGCTGTGAGTGCTTTTTGACAGAAGGCAAGAGGATTGTATCCTTTAACTGACAATGATTAAACTGTACATATTATAATTTAGGAAAATTTCTAATCTCTGACATGGTTTAATTTTGCCTTTGTCTGCCCTTGTTATTGTCATGATAGCTCACTTCTATATGGCACAAGCACATCAGAAATTTGACATGTCTCTTTTTTGCTCTTTGGATGTCTTTAGCTTGGTACACATTGCAACCATCTTCAAGCAGATTTGCCTGGTAGCAGCATATACAAACGGTACAAATATGATCAAATTCAATTTTTGTGGATTTGGCAAAAATCCACTGGGAATCATGGAACGTTTCCCTTTCTTGTTCCCATGATGTGTTTCTAGAGCGTGATGAGGGTTTCTGCTCATGTTGACTTAGTTCAGCTTTCAGGGAACGGTAATAAGTGCCACGGTTTGACAACACCATGGAGACACACCATACTGACTGAGAGAGTTGTGATAGGTTGTTATGCTGGTGGATCAAGGCTTTTTAAAGGCTAGGTTGACCTTGAGACCCTCTGGCCTCTCCTGTGGTGAGGAACATGAGAGCAGTGCAATGAGGGAGAGTTAAGGGAAAAGTCAGGATGATTCCCTGCAGATTGAGTCAAGCTGAAGCTGTTCATAATCGATCAAAATGCAGACATGGAGTTTTTACTAGAGCTTTGTACGCTGATAACTGCTGCTTATTGCTTATATGATGCAACCAGGTACAAATGTTCAGCTATATGGAATAATAATGATAAAAGTGAATAAAAATGAGGAGCTGGCAGGACATATGAAAAGATATATATCTGGCCCCATAAACCAAATTATTAGCAAATGATAGTTAGCTAACACCATCCCATGCTCTCAAGCTTGAAAATGAGATCCTCTCTGTGCCTTTTTTAACCCAGTGCAGGGAGTGCATGGCCCATAAAGAGGAAGTGATCTTTAGATTTACTTCTTCCAGTCATTTCTAATGAGCAGAGCTACCCGCACCTTAACGATGCAGGGTCTCTCATTTGGTCACTCCCATAAAAATGCATCTTTGATTTGTAGGGGAACCTAAACCAATCGCTATATTGCTTAGGGAGATCAAGGAGAACATTATCACCCCATGTGTAATTTATTTTGGTTTGGTCCTGACATGAAATATTCATGTTTTAATTTAGCTAGGTCCTTATTTACTCTACAACCTCAAAGGTTCTTTTTGACACCTTTGTTTTCTCCACTGCATGGTTTGAATATTTATTTGCTTGTTAAATGGCTTCACTGATGACGGCCCAAGGGTTCACAAAATTAATTTAACATTGCATTTAACCATTGGTGGACAATAGACCTTGATGAAATAATTTACTCTTACTTATATGGAGAGAGTTTTTAGAATAATATAGAATATCGCCTTATGAGCAACCATAATACCTTTTCATTTTATGAGGCTACATGTGCTGTTCTGGTGTTATGGGGTTGTTTGTGCCACCCACTGTCTTAGTGAGTTAGAAGATTAAAAGAGAATTTATGAGTGCCCTCTATTCAAGGGGTTATGCGGTTGGCCCAGGCATTGTTAGCAGGCTTGCAAGACTAGCAATTTACAACTCTGCAATCAGACTGAGTTCACCTTCGATACCAGGGCCTGGCTCTTTTAAGGGGAGCTATAAACCTAACCAAATGCTGCCACTTACTCTAAGTAATTAAAACAAGCTGGTTTGGAAAGAGACCTTAAATTACCTGAGTATGTGGGTGAAAATACATTGCTTCTCATTGCCTTCAGGGGTGCTGTAACTATTGATAAACCTTAACAAACACACACATCATTATCCAGCAGTTCCCAACCGAACCTTCCCACTGCTTAAGGCATGGCTGTCTCGTGGGACTTGGGGTCATGAAACGGGCTCTCAGTTTTGGGAGATGGTGTTGCACCAGGGACTTTGAAAATCACTCTAGAATTTAAGAGCCTAAAGAGGAGTACCTGTGATTGAACCATGTGGATAATGAGTATGTCTAATTCCAAGAAACCAGTTAAGCCAAATAGAAATAATAAGAGTCTGTATAATTTACAGCTGGATCTCATTTGTGTAAATTTACTTCATGAGTAAAATGAAGTGATGGTCTGAAAAGCATCAGTGAAAATTCCCAGACAGACACTTAAATATCAAAAGAACTTTCACAGGCCAATGGCAGACACCTTCATGTTTTAAACAGCTCCTCAATGTATTTAAGCCTTTTAACTTTCCTCTACACATTCCTCTACACACAATGGCCTTATTTGTGTGTGACAAGTCTGGTGTGTGTAGGTCTGCTGTCTGCCCAGCCACCACCCTGGAGTCTAGAGTGATGGAGACACACAGCAACCACAGGACTGATCGGAGCTGACAGCAACCTGGCAGCAGTCTGGAAGGCTGGGGCATCCTCATTATTATCCCCTCTCCCACACCCCATTGGTCTTCATTGTATAGCAGGAGAGGAGCATGCTGGGTGTCCAGAAACAAGTGACCCTAGCAAAATTAGACCTAAATGGTCTGGCAAAATTAGGTTTAATGGACAGCAAGTGCAACAACGAACAAGCTTGAGAATATAATTCATTCTCTGAAATGCATACAATGTGTTTAGGTATATAGACTTATATGTGCTTAATCCTCTAAACAACTGCCAGCACACACACTAGTCAGAGTTGTGTTGTATGACTTTTTGACACTAGGGTAAGACAGGACAATGATCTTCCTAATGATGCCTTTGTTGCGTCCTTCAGAATGTTTTGCCCTTCAGAAATCGTTCCAAATTTATATAGATATTTAAATAACCAAAGCTAACTATTGTCACTACTGATGCTAACATGTTGTATACAATAGGAGCATTAGGCTATCAAACGTTCTAAAGAGTTTCCCATAACCTAAGCCAAGTTGCTGACTTCTGCATATAAAACAATGCTGAATTTTGGAATGATTCCACCAATCACATGCAGTCTCTCAAATCCCATAACAAGAGCTCAAATCACATGACATGCCAACTCCAGCTTCTACTCTTACACTGAGCCTGACTCCATCAGGTCCCATGCTCCTAACAGATGGGCTCCTCTAATGAAAAAGAGCCCTTTTAATTAGTCTGTTCGAGGACATCACTTACCTTGCCCAGCCCTCTTTCCAATAAAGTTTCATTGACTGAGCCCTATACTGAGTTCCCAGCAACTGCCATCTGTTGGAGAGAGACTCCAGGATGGTAGGATGGCCTCTTGTGTTCCTTCCTAGCCCAGTGAGCCAGAAATGGGGCCAAAGGATTCAGGCAAAAGTCTGGCTTTGAGAGGACCTACCCTTGCTACCTTGCCCCATCTCAGCAGTAGACTTAGCAGTGATTTTTGGCAAGGTTATGGGGACATTCATCATGTAAGTTACAACCCTTTAGGATAACAATGAAGCCTGAAAATACACGGAACTGTCGGAGGGAGAAATGGAGGTTAGGTGTGCCATAGGCATGAATAGCTACTTCAGACGAGGAGGGACCTTTCTACTGCTTCCTAACTGTCAGGCTGCTTGTGTTCTATCTACAGGATGTACATGCCATGCTCTTAAAAAGACTGGATTTGTATACAAAGGAGAGGCTTAAATACATATATATCAGCCAGTCAAGCGGAAGAAGTTTGTTATGATCCTTTAAGAAAGGACATTTATTTTGTCTGAATAGTTCTTTGTGTGTTGTATGTTTCAATAATTGTCCATGTTTTAACTTGCATTTTGTTCTTTTCTTTCTGTCTTAGAAAACTAAAGCCAAGCATCAGCACAGAAGATGTGACATTAAGCTTGATTTGGTGAAACTTAATGATTATTCTTCTGAATGTGTTCGTCCATCAGAGTGCTGTATATGGTTGAAGATGTGGACAATTACAAAGACCCAGAGTAAACAAGAGGCCAAGGAGACTGTCTAAGGGTCTGGGATTTGGAGGATTAACCTGTCAAGGGGCACAAAATTCCAACTGGTGCCCTGGCTGTCCATGAAAGATGATTTTTTTTTCAGTGCATTTTGCCCTACAACAAGCAAAACTCGTCAATCCAGTTAAGTCTTTTTGGTTCTCCTTTTTCTTTAAGACATTTGCTTTTTCCCATGCTTTGATGCTTTTCCACAACAGAAAACACACAGGCGGTTGTTTTGTAACTCTCCCTTTGAGATAAATTGCTTGTCTACACTGAAAAATAGTCATGAAAAAAATGTAAAGAAAATTCCTTTGAACTACGCAGAGAACAAGAAAATACAAGTTTTCAACTCGTAGCAGGTTTTCACCACAAAATCACTGAGTGAATTTCAGCTGATCAGAAGCTTCAGTCACAGCCCAAAGCTGTGGACTGGTACACAGATGCCTCACTTAATGATACTCCTTTCAACACAGCAAATGAGAAATGTGTCCTTCAAAGCACACCTACAGATGCATTCATGAAATAAACATCAGTTGTTGGGTTTCACAGAACAGAGAAGGATTTCTATTTGCATTCAGAAGCTGTAGTTCTCATTCACAGGTATAGAAGAATGTTTTCATTTCAGCCAAGGCGGTTGACAATAATGCATCCAGTAACACATCTGCACAAGATTGCAGTACAAATTACTCATTTGACTAGTCCTATTTGGCATTTTCAGCAGATAAGGTGTGTGCATATAAATGCATGTCTGTGACTACAATTATAGGCCATAGTTCAGCGGTGCTTCTGTGGCCTGTACTTTGTTCTAGAGTGTTCAAATCAACAACGCGCATTTATATATAGTAAGATTCTGTGGGCTCATTCACTTTGCTTTTATATACTCTACATTTACATTTCAATAGTAGAGATGTTTTTCTTACCGACTTAGATCTGGTTCACATCAGAGCAGGCGTGCTGTCTGTCAGGCTCTCAAATCTGTCTGCTGTGACACTGCTGTCTTAGTGACAGGATAAACACTGTCTGTTTCTCTCTTTCTCTCTCTATCTCTCTCTCTCCCCCTTTCTCTCACTCTCTCTTAGTAAAAATATATAAGTGAGTCTCTTTCTTTGTGTCACACAAGCACACACTATCACAAAAAAATGTAAAAGGGGTTTTCATTTGAATATGTCTCAAGTATAAAGCAATATATACTAATGCAAAATCTTTAGGAAATATACTCCACAAGGAGAGAAAAGCAGTTTACACACACACACACACACACACACACACACACACACACACACACACATGCACACACACCCCATATCACAAGCACTGGAAAAGCCGTGTATGTATATACATAACTTCTTTTTTGTCTTTTATCTTAACATTTCCTTTCTATGCATCAATTAAACCTCTTCTATCATCTTATCTCTACAGTCACTGAAACACAGGCATTGCATGATGAGAAGTGGTAGTCTGACACATGCTGTGGCCACAGTTCCTGTGACAGAGGCAGGTCTGGCAGGATTCATGATATCCTGCTATTATTTTATATGAGTTAGCTGGCAGGTAGGAGAGCTCCTCTGTCTCATTTTTATTCATGGCTGGTCAAGAAAAAAACAGGAGAAAAAATCTAGGGTTGAGTGTGGGAGAGTGCCCAGCTTGAACTGGAGTTAGTATACACTTGAGTCATTTCAATAATGCTTCTGGGTTCAGCAAATATTATCAGAAAGCAGTGAAATAATAACAATCATTTTCTTTTGATGTGAGTGTCATATTTAAGGTATGTGTCTATTCATGAATTGATTAATTAAGTACCTTTTGCTCTCTGATGAGTAACAGGTAACAGGTAATTTCTTACAAAACAAGTGGCAGTTTTTTTTTTTATCAGGCTACTAGCCATTGCCAGTTTTCTGTCATTCCTGAAAACAGGCAGGGATATTGAAAAATATGGTGGGCAGCTTTGATAGCATGCTCAAGAGCTAATTATTATGCTTTATAGCACAAGTTCATGGACAAGAAATCCCACAGGACACTAAAATCACAAAGATAAATTTAATGGATGCTCTATTATGTATCTGCCATATTTCTACAGTAATTTTAGGTGTAATTTTGCTTGATCCTTTATGCAGATGTTCATTAAATACTGCTGAAGCAGAGTGTTGGAGTATTTCACCTAGCAAATAGTGATTGTTTTAAAGTATGCCTAACTATTGATGACAGGAACTGTTTTATAGTGTATGAATTTCAACAATTACAAATATATACAAATATCTAAATATCTGTGTGTGTGTGTGTGTGTGTGTGTGTGTGTGTGTGTGTGTGTGTGTATCCTGCCCTCTATCCAGGGTGTATCCTGCCTTGATGCCCGATGATGCCTGAGAGGCACAGGCTCCTTAAGGAACACTTTGTCTCATATATAAAAAGAAATGAAAAGTGAAATAATTTGGTGGTGAAATAATAAAGTGGTGGTGGTCTGCTGGGCTCAGTTAATGTGGTAGGGTGAAGATAGCTTTGAAAATCAAGGATATTGTCAGATTGAAGGTTGTTTGGTCACTTTCGAAGGATGCTACAGTCTCCAGTAGAGGTTTATCAGGAACATGCCATGAGACCTGCTAGAGAGAGAATATCTTTCAGTTGTCTTAAGAATGTCTGTGGTTACCCCAGGAGGAGCCAGAATCTGTGTTGTGGGCTAGAAAAGTCTGGAACGATGTTCTCAGCATGTTGCCACCTTAAACCCCACCAGGAAAAGTAGAAGAACAGTGAATGAAAGAATAAATGACTTCAATAAAATAACTTTATTCGCAACAAAAAAGCTAGATAGAAAATGAATAATTCCATGGTCTTGATTTAGGATGTACAAATGCTGCATTTTCTATGCACTGATGATAAACCATCATGCAGGAGAGTGCGGAAAATAATCAGAAACCACACAGAGTCCATGTCAAGAATGCTTTCTCATATTTGTTATTAGTGCAGATCATTTTTCCATCTCTTAGAACAAGATGTTAATGTGAACTCCTCTCAAAGGATATATTCTTTGTGTTTTCGTGTTTCTTCTTCTGTTTCTGTGCCTGAGATGAAATAGTTGTATTGATTTGTCTGAAAGAGCAAATTAGGCCTTTGCTCTGGGGGTGTCTAAACAATTCATTTTGTAGAGTGTAGCTTGTCTCGAAGCTTACAGTGCTTTCAGCAGATATTTCTTTCCAGATTTAATTAACACTAGTTACCTGGCTGGTGGGACAGCAGAAAACATGCAGTGCCCCTTTAATTAGCTATCAGCTGGTGTAGGGATACAGCTCATTGATTAGGGAATGATGGCTAATAAGACGTAAGGTCCCAAAGCTTCCTTTATTGAAATGAATAAGATAGAGCTGTTAGAGGTGCTGACGTCATAAAGCTGACAAAGCGACCATTTAAATCTGTGTTCATCTAAACCTGTGCAACATGTAAAGGAACGGAATGATATTCATTTCCCCCCCAAATGCTCTAACCTTATATTTTTACACAATCAGTTGCAGACTGCTGAACTTTTGCCTTGGGCAGAATTGCTATTCAGTCTTGTGCTTGTAAGAGTTTTGGCAGAATCGATACTCCCTCGCCTTCTTCTCCAATCCCCCTTCTGCCCCTCCTCTTCCTCCCCTCACAGTTGTTCATGAATATGGATGACAAGCAAGTCTTGCTAGAATCATTAATGTGCCACAAGTCCACATAAATCACTTCATTATAAAAAATTTCAAATGATTTTCAGGTAAAGGTTGGAAATCAGGAGAAGGCTTGATATGTATGTTATTTAGGTGACGTGTATACATATCACAATAAAAAAAATACAAATTTGTAATAATTCTAAACCCATTGTGTTCCAAAAATGAGAATGAACCCAATAACAGTTAGCATCTTGTTCCTATGGTAATCACAGCACATGGTAGAAATTGGACTATAAAAATGGACATAGTGCTGAACACTGGAAAAATGCCATCAGCCTGGCTTTAGAATCTCAATTTCTGAAACAAAGTGAACTATAGGGGGAGGTACCTCCATCACTCACTCATTTCCCCCTTCTATTTCCTCTTCTCCATCCTCTACAGAATTCATCTCACTGGATGTGATCACAGACTGATGAAGCACACTGAAGGCCACTTTCTGGCTTTTCTCTATTCTCAGAACATGCATTTCTCAGTCACAGCTGGAGCAATAGTGACTGACACATGAAATAAAGTTGCTTTCAGGATGCTCTCAGAGTGCTCCAGGTTATTTACATCCTGCACATTTCACACACATGGCCTGGCAGAGCCTCACATCAGAAGCCGTTGTAGTCGTTTAAAGAGAATATTTCATTGTCAGTGGCCACTACTTTGCAGCACCTCTCTAAACCCCTTCCTGGATATATACATAAATATGTGTACACTGTAGAATGAGCTCAGGACTACTGAAATATCTCAGCCACTGGTTCAAGTTCAGGAAAGCTACTGCCTGGTGGGGGGTCTGGAACAGGCTTTTACAAGCTCCACGGTGCTGGCACAGGCGAGGGTCTATTGTCAGAGATGGGATACCATGAAAAATTCATAACACATGCATGCCACAGACATAGATGTCTCAAAGTGGTAAACAACATAGAGAGCGAGAGAGAGAGAGAGATGCTAGAAATGAACATCTTGCCTCACTTTACTTATGGTACCACCCACAGCTCTTTTTCTGCCTTTGTTGAGAATTCAGTTTGCAATGATTTTCTCATCGGATGGATGGTCTGTCCTCACCCCCTAATCTGTCTACATTCTAATCAATCATTTCTGCTCTGAATCTAATTCAATACTGATGAATATGTCTGTGCATGATAAATTTCTCTAGACAGCATTCATGCAAAATGGCTGGACATTCATCTCCTTCAGATCCCATGGAATTTAAAATAAAGTCTGTTGAATTATTTTTCAGTATTTTATCATAATTTACAGTATTACTCATCAATTTCAGTGAAAGCACTATGGTTTAATGTTCTGTCTATAGGAGAAATACGCTTACCTGCTGAAATTCCATATTAACAGAAATGTCTTCATATGGCTGGGCTGTAATGTAATATAAGTTATGACCATCCAATATTGTGATACTGGCCTCTATTTGATTCCTCTAAAACTGCCCAGACAATAAGAGCATATAGTGTAGGTAGTGTAACTGAGGGGATTCATCTGTGCCTTTTCTCAAATTACATTTTACAAATGTAATAATTAATATAATTCATTTATTCTGAACCTTTATTGAAACCACTTCAACTCCATTGAGAGTCAGCCATCTATACTGCATTTAATCGGAGCAAATGGATCAGGAAGTAGTGTGTTTTTGAATCATTATATAGAGGGAACATATAAATGAGGTCTGAATGAGTGGCAGGTGAAATGTGAAGATCATGCTTCTTTTCATGGATGTTTTATTTTGATGTTTATTTTTGGTTCTTTTGTTTCTCTTGTCATGTATGATTTGTTTTTAATTTCCTCAGGGATGTGGCGGCTGTGTGAATCACTCGCTTAACTCTACTGAAATCTTGCTGAATTGCTGAAAGTGATAGTGGCTAACCCAATCAAATACCTTTAACAGTCATGCTCTCCTGCTCTGTGTTGAATTAGATTAAGAGGGAGTGAATGCTGATATTAACCTAGTGATGTAATTACCACTGCAGGTTGAGTGCTAATGCAGTTTTTAGGCAAGCTGAATATTCCCCAATCTGATTAGATGTTTACCCCTCTCTCCAGACCTGGTCGTGTGCAGTAGAAATTGAGGCATGGTCAGTGATATATATCCTTGAATTTGAGGCTATTTTGTGGTGGGAGGAAAAGAGCTCTACCTGACCCTTACCTCTTGAGTCAGGTTTAGTTATGGTCAACCTCAACTCTAATGTGTTCTGTCAGCTCTCTGCGGCTTGACCTGTATTGACTGTGGCTTTGAATAAGAAGCACGCTCATAGGGTGTCATCCAGGAAACACTTTTCCTTCTTTGGTATTTTTCCATTTAAGAATCATGGAGGGATTATTAAAATCCCTTAGCATCAAATGCCTGTATTTTGTATTTACTGTAGCCTACATTTCCATACACAAAAATTCCTGCTGAATTCTGGGATTTCTACAGACCATACAGATTGACTTTTTTCCCCCTGGATATCTAACCTCAAGCGCAAAATAGCTGGCACATCATAATGAGAAAATGAAATCCACGAGAGAATATTTTAATAAATACCATTGTAATTAAATATCCAATAAGTCTTCACCAAGAGCAGCCACAAGCAGTAGTTTTGGTGAGAGAGGCTCAGTCTTGGTTGCAGGGCAAAAGAGATTCTGATTATCCTTACGCATGTGTGTGTGTGTGTGTGTGTGTGTGGGTAGGTAGGGGGTGTGAATATGTGAATATTTCATTATTTGCAAGGTCCTGGACTATGATTGTGGCTCAAGGTCATGAATAGAGAAACAGGGTCATAACAATACGCGACTGTGTCCACGCCAGCCGAGGTTGGCTCCAATGAAATTACACACCACAGGGAATTATGAGTATGACACTGCTGATAATCACAGAATGGCTTCACAGCAAACTGTGGAGACAGCGACTTCACATCCTATGGCTGAAGGTGAAGTACAAACAAGCAGTAGTTCAGACAACCAAGTCAGATCACCGTTTCCCAGAAATCCCAGAAAGAATATTAAGATGTTCTAATTTGATGAATAATTTTAAAATATTTTTAAAATAGCAGTGCTATTCAGTCCCTGCCTCCATACAGTAAATATGATGCATATCAAATAAATTATGCATTAGTCAGTGTCTATACCCCAGTACTCTTTGTTCTAATTTAAACCAGCCTCAGCCATGTTTTTTTAGTCATCCAAGCTGGTTTTGGTTCACAGAGACTGTGTCTGTCTCCTTCTCTCTAACGTCTCTGTAAAATGCCATATTGAGCACGATTTGTGTGTGCCTCTATTTCTTTTGTCTTTTATTTGGATACTTGCTATTTGGCACAATGCGTAGTGTCACACTCCACCTCTTTTTGTAACAAACCAGCATTCCTTATTTGCAAGGTTGACAAGCTAACGCAAAAAGCGTCATAGCAAGTTATAGACATGATAATACTAAACAACATACATTAGTACTCGTGTTATTATTAGTACTAGTCCCTTGATGTACTAGATAAATAAATAGAGAAGCCAGAGCCCACAGTTTCCTGCAACCTCCAATCCTGGGTAACACTACTGTTACTGTCACTTTGCTCTATGCTGTGTGGCTTGTTTTAGTTAAATTGTTCAGAGTGGTAAATATGTGTTCAATAAGCTTTCAAGATCTGCATAGCAAATTGAGTTCTGCTTTACTTTGTAGCTCATCAATACAGTCTACACTGACCTATGCAAATCCATGAAATCAAAGCTCATCCCAGTCAGGCATTAATTATCTTATAAATTGCATCGGATGCCTTCCTAAATACAGGCTGTGGCAATCAGTTTAGGTGTCAGTATGTCCTCTAGACTGTCATGTTAATCACAAGTTTGCTCGTGTTATCCATGCTTCCAACAAGTGTGGCTGCTGCTATAGAGATATTTACCATGGTATTTTTTTTAAGTCAGACATTGTTTTATTTGTTCACAGCATTCTTGATTCCTACATTGTAATAACATACCAAAAAACAACATGTAACAGAAATACATGTGATTACCTCCAGTGAACTCAAAGGAGCCAGAGACAAGGAGGTAATGCTAGGAAATGAGGCAACACAATGACATGAATTTGATCAGATTATTGATGTGATGGACAGGTTGATTCTCAGGACTGGAGGGGAGTGCCAAACCTGCCAAATGCTCATTTACACACCGACATGTCAGCGCTTTGTTTGAACTGATCCAATACAGGCCCCCTGACTTAATTACACACAGTGGCAGTCAATAGTCTCTGCATAACAGACAAGATGTCCAAGTGTTGGAGATTAAATTACTGCACATTTCCTGTGCAGCTTGTTGTAAGCTGCTTGTTTTAATCGTGTGTGTGTTTTCATGGTGGAGCATAACAACTTGGAAAATGGCAGTAATTGATGATGCAGTAATTAGTTGAAGACTGCATTAGGTTCCTCAAATATCTAATCTATATCCTTGAAGTATTCTAGCGGCTACTGATGTTGATGGGGACAATTATTTCTGTGCAGAAATGATGTGGATTATCAAATCAGAAACGAGTCAAATATAGAACTATATTATAGAAATATTTTAAAAGAAAGGTTTCAGACAAATGTTCAGTTGTTTTTAAGCTGAATGTGTGGTTCACTGTGTTTAATTGTCTGTTGGCCACAAAACAAACAATAGCACAGTATGAAGCAATGCTAATTCAAGCATTTAGGAATATATGTCTAATATATGTATAAATGATATATGTATAAATATATCTATTTGTCTAAAACAAAACTTACAATGATTCTTACAGGGGATTAATATCTATGTAATCATATCTGAGGATTAAGAACTATTTAATATCACACATGCGCACACACACACACACACACACACACACACACACACACACGCACACACACACGGGTATTCCTGGAGGAAATCCACGCTCCACAGACAGAAAACTTTACACAGACTGTAACTCAGGATTGAACCCTGGCGCCTGAGCTGAGAAGCGTACACGCTGCTTGCCGTGCCACTGTGCTATGTCTAAAATTAGAATTTCTTAGTAGTTTGATCTTGAAATCTCTAGCTCTGCTTCACAGGACAGGAACCATGTGCAAATTTACGAGAGGGCAAATGATAAAATTGTTAAGTAATAGGTGGCTAAAAACGGCCACATAAACTAAGAACAGTTGTGTTAGATCTACTAAGATGCTTTTGAAAAACAGAAAAAGATCTTTTTGATCTTTTAGGTGGAGTAATTAGTGCATTAGTGTACCTAGACCAACCTGCAATGCCAGACACATGACTGTAGACCTCTTTTATTTATCTGGAAACTGATGGCTGACAAAAGCTAGGGTGGGGCCTTCTTTATAACTAATATGTCGAGCCAAACCTGCGCAGACTATTTAATTTCATTTAAAGTGCTGTCACGATACACCTGTGTGTGTGTGTGTGTGTGTGTGTGTGTGTGTGTGTGTGTGTGTATGTGTGTGTGTGTGTGTGTGTACAAAAATCCCATGTGGCATTGCTGTTTGTTAGCCAATATTTGCTTCTGATGAGCTGGTCCATCTCATCGGCAGCATATACAGTGAATTCCATGTTTTTCTTGCTTCGTTTTAGAGCTGCATACATATTTAAGTTGGGTTTCTACAAACACCTATTCTCTAGCTCCATGTAGTTTCTGAATTAATTGCAGAATGTACTAATTACAAGGGAGAGGCTGGAGATGCATGTGCTGCATTATAATTAGTCTTAGTAAATAAAAAAGTGTTCCTTAGGGACCTTACTTGGCAAAAACATGTTCCTGTGGCATGTACAGAATTCTCTTTTGTTTAACAGTTTTACAGCTGCTAAGGATTTAATTGCAGGCAGTCTATGATAGCTCATGGAATAACAGATGGACCGTAAATATCCTTATAGAACACTATGCGGTGTGATTTTTAAGGAAACAATGTATATTCAGCAAAAAGTGGTACAGGTAATTACCTGCAAGCTTTGATTCTTTGTGCATTTGTGTATCAATTTAGCTATTGAAAACAGGAAGATCCCTTTCATTGTGTGAGATTTTATCAGGAAGCAGACACCAATTGACAGACCCACACACCCACCCACCCACACACACTCACACCCACACACACTCACACACACACACACACACACACACACACACACACACACACACACACACACACACACACACACACACACACACATCTTCTTATAGGATCTCATATATTTTTTATGAACATTTTTTTCTCTTGCCAAATAGAAAAGTAGAAGAACCATCCCACTCACCCTAATCCCTTCACACCTACCCTGCCGAACATAAATTATTTCCTCACTAAAGATTTACGTATTACGTGACTTTAATATTAACTTTCCAAATGCATATATTAAGAAGATTTTTCTGATATACTGACTCAGTTTTGCCAGTTAAGTATTCTGCATGAGTAATTTGATTTACAATTTCTCTCCTTGAAATTGATTAATGGTTCCTCGTGAAAAAATCACTCTGATCAGAGAAAGAAACTGGTAAAATGCAAACATGGCACACTTTCAGTAATTTATACTTAATTAATTATGAAGCACTCTGACATCTTTTATAGTCATTTTTAGATCCATTGTTGGTTTGGTTAAGTAGCACCAGATAGAAAACAACATATACATCAATATCTTTTATATCCTGAAACGATGTGCTGACTCCATGCAAGACCAATTTCAATCTGCTATCTGTTACAGAGCACAATGATGCTATTTGAGCTTATTATTTAGACATGTCCTCTCATAACCAGGATGCAAAAATCCAGTCAAATCTAACCAACAGGTCTTCCAGAGAATGAATCACTGCTGTAATACAATACAATTTCTGTGCTGCTGTAGTTTGTGTAATAAAAATCTCTATCAATATTCCACACTATTGAGCCTATCATGTTCATGATATGTGGACATGTTCTTCGTCTAACTCTACACGGTCCATTAATCAGCATGACGGCGTAATCGACAAGAAGCACACAACAAGCAAAACTTGCCCTGAACTCTCTGGGAGGCAGGACAGGCTGATTCATGGGCCCAGTGCTGCCAGTCTGTAACATTCTTCACCTGGCTCTTCACACTCAAACCTGATCTGGCTGACACATATTTAACCTGAAGATGGATGGGGCATTGGCCTGTGCCCATGTGTCACTGCGTGGCTTGTAGCTGGGTGAAATAAATAATGTGTGCTGCAGACGTAGCTCTAGACAGTGGATCGGAGCAGGACTAAAACCCAGAGCAGCGCTGTAAGGTCTTAAATCACCAGCAGAGAAATATGAGCTCAAGGTTATTGAGCACTGGGTGAGTGATAGAGACTTCCATCGGGCTTCTCCACAAATGAAATTTTACTTTATACAGTGTCATCCAAAGCCCTGCATCAGGGTCTGGTGAAGAACAAACCCCAGATTTATATCCTGGCATTCAGAAATTATAGTTTTTCAATATGTATTCATTGGTGACACTTTAGTTTAAAGATTAAACATAAGAGCTAAGGCAGCTTGTAAGCATGACCAAACACTTACAAAGACAACTGAGAATGTTTTAAATCCCACATTAATTCAATAAATTTTGCTTCAGCTAAAAGAAAGCCATAGCCATAGACATTTTCTTTGTGGACCTCTGAGGGGAAATGAGAAACACTGAAGAAAATAGAGGGGAAAGGGTGAGCTCAGAATTTAGGAGAGACAGCTGCCATCCCCTTGAGCGAGTGCTTTACCCAAGCAGTTCTAGTAAAAAGCCCATCTGGTGATGGAAGGTCTATGAGTGTGTCACTGCATTTAGCCAAAGGCACTTCATTCTGGAGTTGTACAAACAGTATATATGGAGTAAGTCTGTCTATGTGTGTATATGTCTGGCTGTTGCTGGATATGCCTTCCAGGACTTCCTGGAAGTTGTGCAGTGATACAGTGACTCTGAAACGCAGACAAAATAACAGAGCCTGTCATTATTACACTCATCCTACAAGTCAGCATTGGGAGTGTTCCAAGTTTACACTTACTCTCTCTCTCTCTCTCTCTCTCTCTCTCTCTCTCTTACACACACACACACACACACACACACACACACACACACACACAATCTCACTTGCTCAATGCTTCTCTTCTTTCTCTGTCCCACTTTAGACGTTTTTGTGCCATATATCTCAGAAGACTAACCTCCAACCTACCCCATGCAACACCACTATAACACAGATCTGGTTTTTTGGCAGACATCAATTCCACACTAAACCTCAGAACAGAATAC
The DNA here is from genome assembly GCA_033459395.1 of Hemibagrus guttatus. NCBI lineage: Eukaryota > Metazoa > Chordata > Actinopteri > Siluriformes > Bagridae > Hemibagrus > Hemibagrus guttatus. The sequence continues at coordinate 14,860,093 of JAUCMX010000008.1, read as the reverse complement.
AGGATCAGTAGAACTTGTCAAAGCTATGTCACACCTTATCTATGACAAATCTTACTGATCCTGTATTCTGTATTGTGGTTTAGTTTATCCCCTGTAAAATGCTAAAGCCTGTGATATGGCTTAGGGCATGCTGCAGGATTTAGAACTATTTAGGTAGACAATTTATGCTCCTGGGGATTTTCTTTCATTTCTGCTATTTTCTTTAATTTTTTACCTCTGTTTATGTAGCTACTTTATGTGTATGAAGTGTACTGAAGTTGTGTATAGAGACAGATTATGTTGAATGTGGCATGTTGTTACCATACACTGAAAGAAATTCTAAATACATATTAATGTACAGAGCAGAAAATCAGATTTTGTTGTCATGCTAAATTACATGCTTCTCTAGTACTGCTTATACATCACATTATCCACTCTATACTGTGTGGCTATGGACATATGGGCTGTATACATAGTGGTCATGAATTGTGAAGCTGAGGGAGTCAGCTTCATATAGACTGAAGTTGTCACTTTATCCAAAATTATTAAAATAGTGTTGTGTAATTTTGATATTTAGATTATGATGAACTCATTCATATTCAGTAGCCGCTCTATCCTGGTCAGGGTTGCAGTGGATCTAAAGATTATTTCAGATAATGCTAGGCCTAACACAACCATAAACTCCAATCCCCAATGTGCACTATGGCCTACAAACAAGGTTAAATTCTTGTCTCTGCACTTGTTCACAGTCTCCAGACTTCTGATCAGATGCACTTGTGCTCAATCACACATAGACTGTTCAAAAGACTTCTTTAGTCACAAACACTTCATAAATTGTACTCTGTTCTGATAATATCAATCTGCGGTTCTCTGTTCATGCCTGCCTGCTTTGAAACTGTTCAACTGCCTAGATGCCTGTATTCTCGCCTAGCCCAGCGTATTCACTGATTGTTGATTGACTGACCGTGCCTGTCCCTTGTCCTCAGGTTTGTCTTACAATTTGGATTATTAACTTTCATTAAAACTGCCTCAGCTGCACTTGCATCTGTCTCAAATGAAATGGGAAACCAATCCATTGCATGGTACTGTACACACACACACACACACACACACACACACACACACACACACACACACACACACACACACACACACACACACACACAAGTGTACACCTGCATGTTTTTGGACAGTGGAAGGAAACCCACATGGGGAGAACATACAAAACACCAAACAGACAGTAACCTGAGACCCCTAGAGCTATGAAGTGTCAATGCTATCCATTATACTTCTACAAAATCAGCACGAACAAATGTAAATTATTATGTTTAATTTCATTTTGTTTTATATATTCATAGGCCAACTTCAAAGAGGTACAGAAACTAGGTCTAAAACCTTTGGCCAATAGGTTCATCCAGATTTAAAATAACAAGAGGATTGGTATGCATTATTAAAACAAGCTTTCACAAGATGTGCATAATTCTTCAAAAGGATGTATTTATGTAGAAAATCCTGGTGACCGAGGGATATGAATGACTGTATTAGTCATAAGCAGAGAACAGAGAACACATTGAGAGCACAATCTCACTGCTCCCAAAGTGAGCTGACACATTACTCCATTTTCACCCTATCCACCTTCATTTAGCCCACCAATTTCAGCCTGTCTGTCTCCATAAAAAAAGTCTCCCGGTGCCTAAGGACAAGGCCATCTCTGTCTCACACTCTCTGTCTCACTCACACCCTGCCCCCAAAAACCTGAGGATCAAATATAACTCCGCTTGCCTCATTTAAGTTGGAAAATAGGATAGCTTCCCATCAGCTTCAGTCATGACAGGAGGCATCACAGGTGGAGTGTGTGTGTGTGTGTGTGTGTGTGTGTGTGTGTGTGTGTGTGTTGCACGTATAAGTAAGAGTTTGAGTGTGTGTGTGCGGATTCTCGTGTGTGTGTGTGTGTGTGTGTGTGTGTGTGTGTGTGTGTGTGCTTCCTACAGTGAGATTCTAGGGCATAGATGACACTGTGTCCAATTGGGAGCTACACACCATCATCATCCCTGTTCTTTCAGGATGTCCTCTGAGCTTCAAGGACATTTACTAAGTCCAACATGACTGCAGTATGGCAGACAATAGAAGAGAGAAATGGAATGGTATCGTCTTAAAGTCAATCTAGAACTAAAGTTCCTTTGTTTTGCTTCCTTTCTTCTTCAACAATCACCTATAAAACTGAAATCTACATTTAATGCAAAATGATTAGCCTATGCTTTAGGCAAAATTGCTATACTGAAATAAAACACATCCTCAGTGACATTAGATCCTGGTTCTCAGCTGTCACAGCTACACATGGCCATGTAGTAATACTGAGACTATGCGGAGGGACCATTGCATTACCACATGCTCAGTCTGATTAGCTGTGTTCTGCTCACCTAGAGATGTGTCGTGCTCTGTCTCTTCTCTGTGTCACCGCTGAAAGAATCAATCCCCTAAGCCGTGATCAATAGGCAGAAAGTGTGCATGCGTTTAGTTAATTAAAAGCTTGAGGGAACCAGGCCTGCATGGCTTCATATCCCACATTTTGGACCCCTTTGAAATTAATGACAGTGCAGAGTGGAATGGCTTGTAGCTACTGGCCACATCCTGCCAATGTGTTGGAGTATTTATCATGCATTGTTAAAGGCAGAGTCAGGCGCTGTTGTTTGTGGATGTGTGCTGTCAGCCCTTAGGTGCTCTCATCGTCTGCTACTGGCTCCTACTGGGGATGAAGTGGAAATGAAGAAGCCTTTGGCGCTAATAGAGCCAATAACATGAATGTAATATAGATTCTGTGAAGTCTGTGTGTTTAAGCATATATATAATATATGAATAACCAAAGGAAGCCTGCATAAAACACTCACATGTTCTATCAAACATCCTTTTTTTCTTTATAGTGCATAGTAGATTGAATGGGTCTCTCATGGTCTCTGGTTTTTGTATGGTTTTGGCAGGATGGAAGAGCATTCCAATCAAACATGGGAAATTATCCTTTGCAAGACAGATTGCTGTGCACTGGCATAGAGAAATGAGAGAGAAATGAGAGAAAGAGAGAGAGAGAGAGAGAGAGAGAGAGAGAGAGAGAGAGAGAGAGAGAGAGAGAGAGAGAGAGAGAGAGAGAGACTGGCACTGAGTTACAGACAAAAGTGAATCCACTTGGGAGCAGTAAAGAGAGAAAGAGAGAGAAAAATAGAGTGTAATAGATTAGACAGAGGAAAGGGAAAATGATGGTTGTAGCGAGCACATGGTTTTCTAGGATTCTCACACCACAGACAGTATATTAAATTTATCGCCATTGTTCCAGCCATGCACCCCAAGATCATGATTTAGAGTTGATGCAGAGAATTAACAAATCCAGATGGTGCATTATCTTATAGGACAGAAAAAACAGTTTATTTAAAGGGAAAGCCTGTCATTTTTGTAAACTGTGTGTAGCAGCCAGGGATGTGCTGGAATATGGACAAATGTGGTGGAAGCAGTCAGAAGAAGTGGAAGGGTAATTGGTTGATCCTGCACACCTGTTCATTGTTTCATAATTGCCTATTTACTCACCCCTTTCCCCTAGTTGGTCGTGATGGTAAAGATGCAGTCGCTGAGGGTGGCTAAATCACTGCAGGTGCTGGTGCTGGTTGAATTATTGTAACTACCACCAATCCTGGCAGGTCAGTGATCATTACTATGTGTTCTTTGCTGTAACATGTTCATTTATCTCAGCAATTACAAGGTTTACAAGGATTATATGAGCTCTGGAAATTGTTTAGTTTTCACTTGCTTCTTCATCTCTGTTCTCTCAACAAAAAAAAATCCTTTTACTTCCATGTCCTCATTAGCTGAGACTTTTCACATATGAGAAATGAAGTAATACAAAATAACAACAATAAATTCTCACTGACTTCTTCTCACAACTGAAACACCTAGGTCAAACTACTTACCATCAGTAAGGAGTAGTTAATAAAGTAGGAACATACTCAGCCTTGGTAGGCTGAAGCTCTTTCTATGTGCATTTTCACACAGCACTTATTTGAAACAGTGGACGGAATTGGACAAATTTTTGTCTTCATCTTAAGAAGAAAAGAAAGGAGTGTTTGACAGGATATAAATGAGAGCAAATAAAACATTTGCTACACAAAACTAAGCTCAGGAACTAGCTATAGCAAAGTAAACAAAATGGAGTCAACAGTCATGAGGACAGATGGAGTAGCTTGCTAAATAAATCCCAGACTAATAGTAGCAAATCTTAAAATTTTTTCCAAACTAATTTATTGCTGTGGATTACACTTATAAACAGCATTGCATTGCAAGCTGCAACTTTCAGAACCAAAAAGGACTTGGAAGTCATCTAACACACTTGTGCTGGAGAATTGCGTTTTTCACAACAAGAAATGGTGAGGGAAAGTCGATAAGAGAGTGTTTAAAAATGCATTAAAATATAGCCAAGGTCTTATTCTTTTAGTTCGACTGTTGGCTACTATGGGGAAATGCTTCCTTTTGTTACATATCAGCTGTATCTTCTTGATGTGCTTGATGGTGGTTGTTCTGATGCTGGATGAAGTCTGCCTCTGCATCTTTGTTCTGGCCATAAACTTCACATTATCTGAATTCCAAAGATAATGCTTACCTTGGTCCTGATAAGCCAGCTATTTTTAGGCTGCACCATGAAAGTGCAAAAGTACAGTTTAAAAAAAGATCAAACGACAGACTGCATCAATATACCCTGATGTTGTGTACTTTTTCACTCTCACGACCTTCTCACTTGGAATATATTCGAGTTGGTAATTGCTTGCCTTCTGCTGAAACGGAACAGAAATTCTGAAGGGAGGTGTGCAGCTTTCAGGCATTTTCTCACCGAGAACACCATCTGAGCTACTGTGTATGACTGGCATGTTTTTCCCATTTACATCACTAGATTAGACACTAACACAACTCTAGCACGCACTTGGACATGATGGCTCTGCTAAATTTGTGGGAATTGGCCCATTTACTGCAGGAATTTGACAAGCTACCTGAGCCTGCATTTACTGAACATATGGCATACAGGTCTGCCACGTTCTCTGCACAAAGACTTTAGTATCAGTGTGCTTTATGTATCCAACCTTAACTGCCTTTTTCTGGGAATATAAGATCCACACAGCAACACATCAGCACAAATCACTCAATATTTCTGCACTGCATTTAAGCTTGTCTTAAGGTTAGTATAAGAAATGTTTAAGTAAAAAAAAAAAAAAATTGGCATCAGTGTTTTTCAACTCGGATTGATGGAACTCAATTTTGCTTTTAATTCTGTTTTTATGTGCACTATAGTGTAACATGCTTTGATCAAACCATTTAATGTGTTTCCATGATGAAGACATCACTCAGCAAATCTTACAAATCTTAAACACCATTTTTAAAAACATTTTTCAAATTAAATCTAAGAAAGCATACATTTAATAATTGCATTTTGCAAAGAATTAGGAAATGCACAAAATGTGGTTTCCTAGCATCAATTGTAATAACATGGTGGCATTAATTATTAATTAATTATTTATATGATGTATTTTTATTATTAACACTTTACTTTCTAATGGGGGAATTAATCAGTAAGAGTTGTTCTATCAGACCTTATCTATTAATATCATAATTTCAGTCAAAATGAAGACAAAAATAATAAGAGAACTTACTTATCTTCAAGAAATTTGGATGATCAGCTTCCTGTTGAACATGTGACTTGTTCAAAAATGCATGTCATTAGATTAGATTTGTAAAGCACTTCAATGATTATACATACGCTATCTCAGATTTAAAATGTTTTAGTGGATTTAGTAAATCAGGAAGAGATTTTTTTTTCTTTTACTACTTTTCAATGAATTCCAAAATGTCTGAGAATAGTTGTACAGTATGGGACTACTTTTGCATGTATTGTTTAATATGTTTTATATTTAAAGTGTGTGGAAGACCATCTAGTCCATATCTCATGCTGAGAGAATAAAAATGTCTGTATTTCTTGGAGTTGGAAGCATTGTGTAGCCTGTAATGTGGAGGTGCTCCATATCCCTCAGGGCATAAGGCTATTGAGAGAATTTTGGAGACAGAACTGACAGCCACTTTTTTCTCAGCTTTGCCAAATCTGTCATTAGGGTGAAGATATGTCAGTGTCAGTTTTCTGTATAAATGCAGATCTAATAGATCTTTTTTACAATTTAGTTTGTTTTAGAGTTGAAAGGACTACTTGCATTTCTTTCTTCTTTTTTTTTAATTTAAATAGATTTGTTTTCTTTTTACATATCAATTCATTCAACTTCGGCTACAAAAGGCACATCTTTGGTATTGCTATTATGCCTCAAAACCATATTACAGTGAGAATGTAGATTTCAGATATACAAAGAATTAAGAGGCCAGTCCTGAAATGAAGAGTATGCGCTTTGACATTTTTTTATTTACTAGACATTAAGATAAATTAGCTAATATTAGTTTGTGCTGCAGCAAGACTCCAGTTAATGTCTGTAGGGAGTTTCTTATAAAGGAGTTTTCAGTAAAGCAACTGCCTGTTTCTTAACAAAACACACTTGTATAGATTCAGTCCTATGTGTAAAGGGCTGTTGTGGCCACAGGTTTGGTTTTCATCCCAGCCAGACACATTTAATACATGTTTGAAGACCACAATCAGCTATTTGAACAAGTGGAATCAGGCGTGACTCCTGTTTGGTTGGAATGAAAGCCTCCAGCCACACGGGCCTTTGCAGATAAGATTAAGGACCCTTGTTGTAGATTTTCTGACAACTCTAATTTTCCCCTAAGGAGTGAGTAACTCTGCTCAGTGATGGAATGGAATTCTATCTATGCATCCCTTGTGCCAGTGCATAGACTCTTGGTCCATTATGAGCCCAAACTCATGACTGGACAATGAACCAAATTTCTATTGGTGTGATGGGCTCTTCATCAACTTGGGCTGTACTACCTTTTCCATCCATATTATCCTTAAAGTTGATGGTGGAGTCATCTGGAAAACTACTACTCTATCTAACATTCCAGAACTATTATTAATTTGTCATGCCAAATTCCAAAATGCCAAGATCCCCGAAAGCTCCACAACATCTTCTCATCACTACTCAACCCTCCGGCTCCACCTTCTCTGTCCTCCCTGACCGCCGAAGATTTCGCCACTTTTTACACAGAGAAGATTGAGAGGATCTGCCAGACCTTCATGTCTCTCCCAACTTCATCTACATCACACAGTCAGCACTCTGCTACTCCTTCACTGACACAGCTCTCAACTGTAGCAGCAGAAGAGGTTTTGCAAATTACTCGGTCCTGCAATCCTACCACCTGCCCACTGGATCCAATCCCTTCAGTTATGCTCCAGACCATCTCACCTGACCTCCTACCCTTCATCACCACAGTCATCAATGGATCCTTAACATCTGGTCATGTTCCAACTGTCTTTAAGAAAGCCAGGGTCATCCCTATCCTGAAGAAACCTGCTCTGCATCCCTCAGACATCAGCAACTACAGACCGGTATCACTTCTCTCATTTCTTTCAAAAATTCTCAAATGTGTTGTTTGTAATCAGCTGTCTGACTATCTCATGCAGAATAACCTCCATGACCCCAACCAGTCTGGCTTCAAAGCAACACATTCCACAGAGACTGCCCTTTTGGCAGTCACTGAGAAACTACATGCTGCTAGATCAGCCAAACTGTCATCGGTCCTCATCCTCCTCGACCTGTCTGCAGCATTTGACACAGTAAACCACAAGACTCTCTTGTCCACCCTCAGGAGTCTTGGAATTTGTGGAACAGCATGGGAATGGTTTGCTTCCTACCTGGATGGTCGCTCATATCAGGTAACATGGAAGGGATTGACATCTGCTCCACGCAGACTCTCTACTGGTGTCCCACAAGGCTCAGTACTTGGTCCTCTCCTTTTCTCCCTCTATACTCACTCTCTTGGCAAAGTTATATCCTCACATGGATTTTCATACCACTGCTATGCCGATGACACCCAACTTATCTTCTCCTTCCCTCCCTCAGATACCACGGCTTCTGCTCGGATCTCAGCGTGTCTGGTGGACATTTCATCTTGGATGACTGCTCATCAGCTGAAACTCAATCCCAGCAAAACTGAGCTGCTGGTCATCCCAGGTGATCCATCCCCAGCCCAAGACCTTGCGATATCTCTGAACAACTCCATGATTTCCCCTTCAGCCACTGCTCGCAACCTTAGGGTAACCATGGACAATCAAATATCCTTTTCCTCCCATGTCACTAATGTGACACGCTCATGTCGGTTTCTTCTGCACAACATCAGAAGGATTCGGCCATTTCTATCCACACAGGCTACTCAGGTGCTTGTTCAGTCTCTGGTCATTTCGAGATTGGACAACTGCAACTCTCTTCTGGCAGGTCTACCTCTGAACGCAATTCGCCCACTGCAATTGATCCAAAATGCAGCTGCAGGACTTGGTTTCAACCTGCCTAAGTTCTCCCACACCACCCCATTGCTGCATTCCCTCCACTGGCTTCCAGTAGCTGCACGCATCAGATTCAAAACACTAATGCTTGCCTACAAAGCCAAGAATGGACCAGCGCCATTACCTCAAAGCTCTCATCACTCCTCGCACTGCACCTCGCTCACTCAGATCCACTAGCACTGCTCGATTGGTCCCACCATCTCTCAGGGAAAAAGGTAGGTATACATCTAGACTCTTCTCTGTTCTGGCACCGAGGTGGTGGAACGAACGTCCCATAGGTATCCGTACAGCCGAGTCTCTGACCGTCTTCAAACGGCAACTGAAGACTTACCTCTTCCTGAAGTACTTAAACTAGCTCTTTTTTTCCCCCTGTTTATGTATTATGTTGCAAAGTTTAAAAAAAAAAAAAAAAATCCAAGTCAGTTTAGGCTAATGGTATCCCAAGTTTGTGTCCTATTGAACCAGTGTTAATGTATTCATTGACTGAGAACTAAAGCACTTTTGTACGTCGCTCTGGATAAGAGCGTCTGCCAAATGCCAGAAATGTAAATGTAAATGTAATGCCATAGTAGCGATAGCCCTTCAAAAGCTCTAGCATTCACCTTAGCCATCTTAGCTAGCCTAACATGCATTTATTAAGCTTACTTGCAAAACTGAAATTCATTTTTAATTAATTCACACCTAATAGCAACCACCCATGAACACCCATGTGTTCAATTTAACTGTGATTCAACAATAATAGATCAATTAACTGGAATATATTAACTGTTGCTTTTAATTATATCAGCCCCACCAGCTAAATAATGAAGGTAAAATGTGCAGGTTATTTAAGCAAGCTGTGTTCTTAGCTTATTCATTATAATTCCATTTTATAGTTGGCCTGTTTACAATGGTGCTCTTTTTATTTTTAGAGAAAATAAATTACCTGTCAATTGTGCTGTGTTGGCCAATGTAGATTAATTTAAAATAAATCACTGTCTTATATTAGAGAGCTAAAAGTGAGGTGGCGTGCACAGTTTAAATAAACATGACTAGGTGTAAGCAGTCATCTTCTTGCTTCTTACTTGTTACAATGAACTTACTGAAATGGATGCTTTGCAGTTTGAAGTAGTCTGTCTTCTAGAGTGCTACATCAGTATACACTGAGCCTGTGGGTGGCCTTTCTTATAACCAATTATGGACTTTCAACATATTCAACACTTATTCTATCAATAGTCTATATATAGTTTCATTGTATGAAGTGGACCATTCAAATAAACACATTACACAGTGGTCTGCAATGTTACTGAAAATGTACAGTATAATGATTTAAAAGCCCAGACCACACCTCTAACTCTATGCCCTCTCCTCTCCTGCTGGTGCACATTTGCATCCTGTCTGATCTCATTATGTCTCGGAGCCAGCGAGCATTGGTCAGCCAGCATCGGGATGCTGAGTTGGGCAACTGTCCCTGTGCAAGTGACATAGAGACCAGGAGAGTGTGAGACTGTCGGTACATTGCACTGATTAAAAGAGCACCTGCGGCAGAGGAAGGAACAACAAGAGAAAGAAAAAAGGGACATCTGCCCTTTGAAGCAGGCAAACAGATGGACGCTTGCGTGATATCCGACAACTCAATAAAGAGGGCAAAATATAGAAGAAGGGTGAGGATAATAAACTGATGTCTAAAAATTTAGACCATGCTTCAGTAAAGAACTACAGAAATGCAATAAATTCAATGAAAACTGCTAAGAATCTATGAGAGACAATGTTAGTCGCTAGCTTTTAATTACGGCTACTTAATCATTGTCAGGCTATGGGCCTCCTGGTGGTCCAGTGGCAGGATCCCACGCTCTCATTGCCGTGGCCCGGGTTCGATTCCCGGGCAGGGTGCCCACCCAACCACTGAAGAGTTAGCTCTCATTGCCGGTCCCAAGCTAAAATGGGAGGGTAGCGACAGGAAGGGCATCCGGCGTAAAACCTGTGCCAAATCGAGCGGACCAGAAGTGGACCCTGCCATTGCGCGGGATAAACGCTAAGATAAAAAACAAAATAAAAAATTCAGGCTACAATAATCAAATTTAATTTGTGCAACTTTTCCATAAGGGTTTGTTTTCTCCAATTCATTGTTTTAAGTCTCTTTAGAACAACAGCATCCATGTGAAAAATTTAATTTATTTCAGATCCTTAGCCATAAATCTCTTTGTGATGCACATGCTCCCTGCTGTAGGTGTATACAACTCTCACTGGTCCAGCTGATCTGCCTACTCACAGACAGGCTTCCGGACTAGAGCTTGGCTGTGCCGTGGTACTAAACTGAGAGAGTTATGGTGATTGTGTTGCTCTGGGATGCAGCAGTTTTCATAGCTCGGCACCTCAGAGCGCCGCTTACGACCACTTGTCAGGGTGTTTTCCGGTGATGAATGGACACTGTCTACATGATGAAGTCTTCCTGGGAGGTTGTTTGCTCGCAAATATATATTCAGTCAGGGTTGTGATACTTTTAATCATAACACAACACAGAATCGAACAGAGGTCTTGAACGCTGTAAGGATTTATGGTTAATTAATCACATGGGAGACAATTAATCAAGCCCTAATATCGCTGTAATGTTTCATATCAAATTATGCTTTGCACTGGCTAAAGTGTAAGTATAATCTAACATCTTCATTTCCACAGGCAGGCAGACTTAAACTGTGGATATTAATTAACAGATGAATGTATTTGCCACTCGGCTGAAGCATTTGTTAGTAGCAGTGAGGTCCTCCTTCAAGTCAACTCATTTAAAGAAATGAACAAAAATGGCGTAATTTTTTTTGTAAACGAATGGATCACAATCTGATCCATGCATATTATGATTTTTTTAAAATACAATTACAACTTGAATTCTACATTACCTAGATTTATTTATTCATTTTTTTTAAAAAATTATGTACTTAAGTATTTTTTCTGTGCTAATTGTTTCTGTACTCAGTGAGTGTTAATCATTATATACAAAAATGGAAAAGAATTTGCTAATGACAGCAATGTTTTTTTTTTTTTTTTTTTTTTTTTTTTACTGTTTTTGATGTAAAACATATATAGATAGATTATCTCATTTCTAATTCATAAGGTCTTTAGATGAATAATAGATGCTGTCCTTTGAGACTGCTGCCCTTGTGCTTTCTCCTCTTAATATTTGAGAGAATAGCAGATAGGATCAGCCTGTGGTTTCTGCTCTTGACTATTGTTTGGTGCTATTTCTTCTACTAGAAACACTGAGGGAGAACCTACCATCCATGTGGTTGAGCTATTTATGGCAGTTGGAGAGTGCTGAGCTGTATGAAACATGCTGTCTAATGTTGGTTTTCATTTCATTTTTATCTGTTTCTGCCATATCAAGTCAAACTCAATAAACATCTCCTTTTTTGCTCTGCCTTGGATTTGTATAAGCTACCAAAACATGTGCTTCGTCTACAAGAGAAGGCTAAAAACAAAAAATTCTAACTCATTAATATGCATTTAAGACTGTTATATTCTTATTTTTTAAAGAAATGTCTACATTTGATGTGTTTTAAATAGATAGGCGCTCAATTGCAGCATATGCACAAATCATTAGAATGGGCTGAATTTAAAATAATAATTAAACATCCGCTCATTACAATTACTTCCACTTGTGAGGAGAATGAAATGCCCTGCAGCTGAAGATGAGAGGCTCTGCAAAATCCCTGCTACATAATCTTTCCCGAATAATCAAGATAATTATTTCTACCATTTTTTTCCCCCAGTGGAATTACCATAATAACTAATGATGGGGGAGCAGAAGGTGGTGGTGGTGGTGGTGGTGGGGATGGGTGGGTGACATGCTCATGCATCCTAGCAGATAAAATAAAATGAGGCACATGGGTGAGGAGTTTAAATATTAGAGCCTTTGTTTCAATAGGACGTCTCTAATCAATAGTAGAGAGACTATTTTGGCACAAGCAGAAAGACTCCACCTTTGTTCAGTCCCATAACTACATTGATGTTCATTACAGTAAAAATACATTAATATTAATAGAATAACAAGGGTCAATCCCCCAACACCTGACGGTAGATGTTCTTTTGGGAATAGTTACAGCTAAGCCCTGTCGCTAATTGTTAAAAATAATTGGTAAGAATCACTCCATTGACCTTGACTTCCAAATCATTTGTGAATGGTTGGATATTGTTTTGTATATTAATTGCCTACTAATGTGATTAGACTTGCTATTTCATGAATTTCTGATAAGATCCTTTTGTAATAGCAGGTGGTATGCATAGCAGCGTAGCACAAAAGCTATGAATTCTTTTCTAATGGGAACACACACTGGTTATGCTAATGTGGGCTGGTGTAATCAATAATCAATTCAGTTTTGCCCTTTTGAAGTGGAGACGACTTCTGTTGAAAAAACGGGGATGTGTTGGTGTGGGTTGCACCAACTGCATCCTTGGGTTGAAAACATGCTGATCTGGAGGTAATGCAATGTTCTACACCTCTCAGTCCATGAAGAATCATCTACTTTCACGTTTATGGACCAAGGGGGCCAAGCAATCCTAAAGCCATAAAACGTAGTAAATTGTAGGGCACAGTTACTGTATAATCCATAATGATATTAGTGAGGTCCTGTCAGATAGTAAATACCAAGGCTAGTTGCAGTGCCTTGTGATTCATTACTAGCAGGTCTTGAGCTGATAGATAAACGCTTAGTGTTGCTCCCCTGACAGAGCATGATTTTCAAGGTAAACCTTTTTTTTTCTTTACAAGTTTTCATGGAAAGATATGCAGGTGCACATAAACTACAAGAATGTACAGAATTCTGTGAAATTACTTGTCCTCCTTAATGTAAATATCTTCTGTTCTCTCTTAATTTCTAATCAACATATTTGTGATGAATAGCTTTTCATTCTCTTTGTTTTTTTTATGTGCATCACATTGATTTGTATTTAGTGTGTGAAATGAAGTTACTTAATATTCAGCATCTGAGCTATTTCACTTCCTAGACACACTACTGATTACTTCTGAATTAAAATCAGACCCTGAACTGTACAGGGTCTGTACATTCTAACAGTATAATCCCCTCCATGTAAAGACACTCATGTGGAGCAGTCTTGTCTCATTAGTGTAGGGGTTTGAAAACACTCCATGCACCTTTTGATGTTCTCTGAGATGTTCACTATTGTGTCTGGAACAAAGCATCACCCCCACAGAGAACAGGAAGGCAAACTTTTCCTCTGTACCCTCAGGCATTTCAAGAGCTGTTGGTTAAGAAGAATTGTTTTTCATTGCCTATGCAATCATCTATCCATTCACTTACTTACGAGCTTTGTTTTCTGGGAAACTGAATAAAAATGTTGCATTGACCAGGACAGATCATAAACTGAATGCAAATTGACAGTATTAAGTGTGCAGTGAGTGAAAAGAATGACAAAAATTAAATTCTCCCAAAGCCTGAGAGAATGAAATATGGATTGAGTTTTTTTCTTGTGATAACTTGATAGCAGAGGATTACAGGAGCAGATATATATCAGGATTTCTGGACTATGTAATCAATCTCATTTAGAAATATATAGTGTTCTGTGAGAAGCGTTTGGATGCTGCTGTGGCAGACTTCTGGAGATCAGCCAACAAAGATGAAAAACTGAACTTTGGCCAAAACACCTCAACCCATGAATATCTTGACCCAAAACAACACTTTTTTTTCTTTCTTAAATTCAGGATATTTCTCTTCAAAAGCACTCCATTTAAACATCCTGTTTAACAAATGCCTTAAATAAAAAATAAATAAAAAAAAATCTTTCAAGCTTTAATCAAAATTCTGGATAGTTGTTTGCCATTATGCAACAGAACCTAATCAATTCAGTTTGTATAATCTAGCTGTTAATGTCTGTGATTCTGCTACACCACAGTCAGAATGAAATCTCTAAATTTTATAAGGCATAAAGAGGTGAATATTAAACAACCAAGATTGTGTGTTGTTGTTGTGGGGTGTGTGTTGTGTGTTTTTATTTTTTTTACTTATTTATTTATTTTTTTTAAGAAAAGAGCTTCCCTAAGTCACCAGCTCATTTAGTTTTCCTGTGTTGGTACTTCAGATGGGGCTGAGGTTGAGATAGCAGGCGTAGGAACAATTAGGGACTGCTGTTAACGCTTGGTCAGCTAATACTGATCCTGTCCCTTTTCTGTAGATTCCTAATTAAAGCACAGTGCTCTGGTACTTTTCAGTCAATAAAGCATGGTTGAGCAAATTGTGATTGCTTACAAAGCTTAACAGGGCAGATCAAAAAGGACTGGAATATAGATACAAGCTTCTATCTGTAGATTTTAAATGACCCTATGTTTTTCTCCAAATATATTTTTAATTTATTAGGACTGCTTTAGTTAAACTTTATTTGTGCATTGCAAATGAGTGCTCTCCATTTTACTCTGATTTAGTATGAATAATTGTATAACTTATTGCAAAAAAAGATAAAACAATTGCAAATAGGTATCAGACCCACAGGTGTACAGGAATATAAATATGTAGGCTTCGCACCACAGAGGAAACTAGCAGCCTTTTGGTATGGAACATGTTGGTGAGCCTAAACCTTCTGGATATCCTCTCTCTACACTGTAAAATCAAACGAATGATTCCTTAGCTACAGATAGTGGACCTCACTAGCCACGATTGTCACCAGTATAAATTAGGAATCATTAACTGCATGACTAACATCATTGTATATCATATTTATTCATGCATTAATTTTCAGTAACTGGTTTCTACTGTTCATGGTGGCACTGGATCTGGAGCCTATTCTAGGAATGTTGGTTGTGAGTGGGAATACACCTTGGATGCATTGCACTAACACACATTCACACAGTCATTCACACCTAGGAGTAATTTAGAGTATATGATTCCTACTGGCATGTTTTTGGGAGGAGAGAGAAACATGGAGAACTAGGAAGAAGCAAAACATTAGAAGCACAAGTGAAACACCTGATACATTTAACTCAAGCTTAATATTAAACCAGAAACCCTAGTTATATGATAGCAGCACTGCATTGTGCATCCTGGTGCCACCCTGGACATGATGTCTGTCCGTCCATTTGTCCTTGCTGCTTATCTTAAACAGGGTCATGCGGAGCCTGGAGTCTACCACAGGGCACTTGAAGCACAAGGCAAAGAATACCCTGGATAGTGTGCCAACCAAACACAGGGCACCATTGAACACATCATTCACACAATTTAATGATGATAATCAGCCTATTATACATGTCTTTGGGATGATGGAGAAAACCAGAGTACCCAATGGAAAAAGCACAGGGAGAACATGCAAACTGTATGCACACAGATTGGAGACAAGAATCAAACCCCCAACCCTGGAGCTATGACACAAACATGCTAACCACCCTGCATATGATATGACAAAGTTAATAGTTTTGATGTTAAGCCAACATCAGCTATAAGAAGTGCTTTAAGCGTGTGAATGTTTTCCTGCTCTGCACTCTGAGGCAGCTGATGAGACACTGAATGAGGCAGTAAGCATTTACATGCACAGCAGAATGCAGAGTTATCGACTGTGAGGAGAGAGAGAGAGAGAGCCTTGGAATGGGACTCATCTCCAAGTCTTGATTACAGCTGCTTTGTGACACTTCAGAGAGTGATGTGGTGGACAGTTAAAACCACCATAAATATTCAGGACAAGTTTACAGTGTGTGGTGAAGTGCAGGTATAAAAATCACATCTTAATTGCTTCTCACTTGTGGAAGAATTGATTTTTTTCTGCCCTGGCTTATTTTGCTGCCTTTGCTTATTCACTTGACTGGAACTACTCAGTGCTCACCATTTTTTCCATATTTAAATAGCTTTTTTAATACTTTATTTATTTATTTATTTTACTGCATGATACTTTTGGTATATTTGTCTTGTCATTGTGTGCCAGCCCTGAATTCCCACACTTCCCTAACTTGCTATTGTGATCACAGCCTCTTACTGTTTTATTGACTGTATCAGTAACTGCAGCTTACATACACAAAGCTCTTGAAGTTGGCTAAGAAGATTGGGTGTTGGGTGATTGGATTGAGGGAGGAGCTGAAATCTTTTCTTGCTCCCTATCTCTCTCTCTCTCTCTCTCTCTCTCTCTCTCTCTCTCTCTCTCTCTCTCTCTCTCTCTCTCTTTGTGTGTGTGATCTGATGTAGGACCTTATAGATAGAGCTTTCAGGCAGGTATATCCTTCTCCCTCTGGCAGGTACACATTGCCTCTGATCATAGATCATTGATCCTGACCATCAATATGTCCAGTCCCACCAGCATATCAATGCTCTCTTCTTATTCTAGTTTAGGATAAATGGCTTTCTTTATTCCAGAACTGGCCATGCATTGATTGAAGATGGCAGATTGTGATGTACTGGTAATTAGACCACCAACTTCTTTCAGTATGATTGTTTTGTCTCAGAGTCTTGGCACAGCTGATGCACAGACAGTTGGCAAGAGATGAAGAAAATATTTAAAGCAATATTATATTTTTAACTTGGAACTGAGGTGTTGATTTTACCACATGCTACAATTGTGCTTGTTATAATGATGGCTTCTTGTGTCAAACTGGAGCAATTTACTACTGTATATTAGTTGTCTCTGAGCAGAATGTCTCTCATTATGGACAACTGCATTAGTCCATCCCCAAATAACCCAGGCTTTTTTTTTTTTAAACCTTTCCCTGGCTTAAAGGCTGAATTTGTCAACTGTCAGATTCATTCAGTCAATGCCATAAGAGTGGTGGTTGAAATGCTTATAAAGGTCTTAAAGTAAATCTTGATCTTTCAGGTGTTGCCCATACAACCAAACATTTGTGCACTAGGAAGGTATTTACAATAGCCAAACCCTACATAAATCCGTGACTGTTTCATTATGGACATTGTTTGTTTAAAAAAAAAAAAAAAATTCTATAGAATGGCAAACATGAATAACTGATTCAGTGACAATTATTCAAGTTATATTTAGAGATACTTCATTGGGGAATGAACAATGCAATTTTTTTTTAAGTTTTAGAATAAAACTTTGTAAGAATAGCTGTAAATAAAATGTACATTTAATATAAGCATGATTTTCTTTTTTACTCTACTTGATCATACACCTGGAACTACACTGAAATGCTTTTATTTGATGCAGTGCATTCGAAGCAATTTAATATATTTTCCTCATTTATACGTACATTTAATGCGCTAAATGATAAAACTATACCAATAAAACTATTCATCCAACCTATCAGTAATCAGTATAATCTAAACTGAGATTATTGAACTATATGATAATAAAAATGGAATATAAATTTCCATCAACAATCCCACACATTCTGACAGCTGTGTTGACTATCCCATGGGCAAGTTAAATGAATTTCAGGAGATGAATTGTAAATGTTGTAAAAAATTTTAAACATTTACAATATTAGTCAGATTGCCTTATATAGTTTAACTGGTCCAATATGTTTGACCAAATTCATGTAATATAGCCATGTGACCATGTGGTCTCCAGTGTAATGAGAGACTTATCATTTTTGTTAATTCTCCCATTTCAGTTTTCCTCAACCAATCCAGCCTTTTTCCCAAAGGAGTGATGGGTTAAACAGGGTCAGCACCTCCTCATCACCTGGGTGGCATGTGCTGAGGATGTCTCAAAGAAAGCCATGTAAGGAACAATGGGGCCCAGGAGAGAAGAGAAGAATAAAGGGGTGGGGGATTGACCTTGTACATAGAGGGAGTGAGGCAAGTCATGCAGCCATCTGTCCATGAGGCTGAAGATTTGACCTGTCATTATTGTTGGACCAGCAGGACTTCCTCACAAGAACCTTACTGGAGGTGGCAAAGCAAAGAAAAGCTTCTACATTCTGAACTTTAGTTCTGCTGTGGCATTTTGTAGGTCATTTGTCATTTTAGCAGCAATAATGTACGCTGCAGGGGATAGTTTTGCAATTTGTCTAAATATGCTGTTCCCCTAAAAACCACAGTAAATATCACTCTTGAAAGTGAACGCCTCCATGAGAGCGACTACAATTCTCCAAACACTTTACGCTGATGTGAGTCAGTTGGAGACGATGTATGTTTGAAGGCTAAAATGTTGCTATTTACAGATTTATACAAAAGTCTGAATCCATGCTGTTTGTTGCAAGCACTCTGCTGCAGAAATCTCAGTAGTTTCTGTAGGTTTTTAAATATTTTTTTCTATAAAAGGCAAAAATAATGAGACACATAGCTACTGTTTGGTAATTTTGGCTAAGACAGATTTGCCATTAACATCCTATTGGTTGCTTCACTGGATGTGTAGCATTGCCATACCTTCTCATATTAAAGAAAGAAATGCACCCCTCAAGACCAGTCACTCATTAAAGACTGGGAGTGAGTAGATCTGACCTCTAACCTAAGCCACTTTTGTGTGATTATCACCTGTTCATCATGTCTGCTCATCCTATCATCACATACGGGGGTTCATCATGTCTGCTCATCCTATCACATCCTCTAATCTAGGATGTCTAGACAAACATGCGTACACGTGCACAAAATGTTGGTATTTCCAATGACCTTTGTATTGGTATAGAAATTTAATTGTGCACTGCCATTTCAGGGGCTTGTACCAATCACTGTAGTTACATAAAGCTCAATCTTTACAAAACGAATAGGTAAAAATCATCTTCTGTTGTGACCTAAATCTTTTATTTTTTTAATTCTACACACTGTCTCAACACAGTAGTTTATAATTAGACATGATCTTCCATGAGTGCATTCTCTGGACATCAAATAAACCCAGACACACCTCATATTTCTGCCCTTTTGAACTGGCAAAATATATAGATAGAGTTTGTTGACTAAAACAAGCCCAATGCAAATCAGAGAACCTTTTCTATCAGAGACTGCTAGTTCTTTCAGTCTGAACAATGTTTGAAGACCATACACTATATCTCTGCACTGTATTGGCATTAACATATAGTCAATACTGTTACACAGCTACTTCAATCACTTCTGGTTTACTACTGCAACATATACCAGTTAGTGCTGGTTTATAACTGTTTATACCGTTGGTGCTGGTTATGATGGTTTATACTGGTTTATACCTGTTATACTGGTTAGTGCTAGTTTATGCTGGTTTAGGTATTAGAAAAACAGGTTTATGGCTGCTTTCTAGATGCGCTAAACAAAATATGCAATCTTGCAATCTTCTATAAACCTGTCCCTGTGTCATAAGTCCCAAAAAAAACCATGATTTTAAACCGTGACCAAAATTAGTGAGAGGCTAATCAACCCACTATAAAATAGCTTTTACTGATATGTGCTGTAAAATATACTCCACTTGTTTGCAGCTGGTGTTTTATTATGTAGTAATGGTTGCAGTGGTCTGGGAAAATACTGGACTAAAACAGATGGATATCAAGAGGAAATAATTTATCTCGGTCTGGGATCTTCCAGTGCACAAGTACCTTTATTAGTCTTAAATAACATTTATCACAGTTTTTATTCCCTGCCATTGAGCATGAAGTTAGTTATTTAATTTCTGAAATAAAATGTCAGCACAATACAACAGGTTTAAGAAATGTATGCCAAATACAGATCTTAAGATATTTAAGAATTCAGGCTGAACAAAAGTGAAGCAAACCGATTTCTTCTACATGGGGTATCTGTCTCGTAAGCTGTTTTGTGAAGAGTAATTCTGTAGTATGATTAATGCTGTCACACCTGACTAATGGTGTCTGAACTCAAGCGACCCTACACTTGGAATAAATGAGGGACGCTGTGTCCACCTGTGTCCAGGGGGTGATGTTTCACACCGAGGGTCTGAATTCATCTATCTAATAATCCCACTCCTAATCAAACCCTGCCTTAGACGTGTTTTAAATTATGGTAGAATAACTGTTATCCATATGGGAAATGTCTCAATCAATAATGCTTTACATTAAGGTTCCCTTAAATTATATTATTTACCATTAGTTTACATAAACAAACCATGAATGTCAGTATTGATACACCATAAGCAATGTTAACAAAGCCTAGTATTAGTTTGTATATTTTCTTTTAATACAGATTGTTAGCAGAATTCATAACCGAGGTGGAGAACAAAGTTCAGTAATTTATCAACATTAAGCAACATGCTGTTTTTAATATACCCTAATATATGAGGACTTGTTTTTAGTCGTTGAATAAAACATTAGTCACTGAAGGTGTATTTCATTAACATTGAAATAAATGTCAGTTAAATCATGTTAATGTACTTTGTTAAATATGAAGTGCAGTTTAATTATGCTGAAGCTCGTGCTTTATTAATGTTAACTAATGCAGTAAATAAATGAAGTTAACAGAGTCTTAATGTAAAGTGTTATCATGGTATGTTTCTATGGTTTATTACTCACATAAAACATTTGTAATGTGATAAATGTATTGATTATGTCCACTGAGAAAAACAGCTGCTGTAGAATAGACCTAAGCTTTTAAACTTTATTTGTAGAAAACATTGTTTTCCTTCTAGGTTTATGCTCTAATTAATCCTCTAGATTCTTAAATGGAGGCTTGTGCTCTAGTCATCTCTTAATTTTGGGCAAACAAAATTTGCATTAGTCCATCCCCAAATGTTTTTTTTTTTTTCACATTTCATAGGCTGAAAAGCTAAATTTGTCAATTGTCGGATTCATTCATTCGGCACAAAACAAAAGACTGGAAGAAACCAACTTGGGTAATTTGACAAAACAAAAAAAAATCTACACATGGAGTCCAAAATTCTGTGACCACATTAATAATCTGGGATTTTTCTTCAATTGCATTTTTTAGTAGTTCATTTAATAGTTAATTTAAGATTCTGTACTCTTTCTAGGAGCCTATTTAAATATAATAATGTTATTTAGTTTTCTACAAAAAGCCAGATTTTTCTCATGTCTGATCTTTTTCACTGAAGCATGTGTTCAAGTGACACTCTGATGGTTTTGATCTAAAATGGCTCGTAAGGTTTCGCACAAACTTGTGGAGTCCATGCAGCTCGAATGCACACGGTCATTTAAAGAAAAAAGGCAACACACAAATGCTAGAATCTCAGAAATGCATCTTGCATAAATTTCAAAGATTTTACTTTTCAAGTTGTTGTCAAATAATATAATTTGTAATATAAATTAATCTATTAAATTAGAAAAGAATGCAAAAAGAAGCATTTTTACTAGTGGTCTCAGACATTTTGACTTCACTATATGTTCATAGCCTTAGCAAGGCTATAAAGTGTCCACCTTTTATGTATTTCTTTTCTGTTTTGTACATTCCTTATCTTGAAGGCTAGTGTATTAATTTAAGGGTGTTCATTTAGGACAGAAATGTCCTTGTTTTGTCTGTGGAGGCAACATTTATAACTGATTCCAGGTGTTTTGAGGAAATGCATCTCAAGCTCTAACATACTGCTGTGGCTTAAATTGATTTTTAAGACACTAATGTACATGGAAGTTGCTGGACAAAGCTCAGTCTCATGGTGTGGTTTTATATAATTTGTAGCATGTCTTCTTGCTTCTCGTCATAGAAAAATGTGAACTCTCTGAAAATGGAAAAAGTCTTGTTGGCAGTGGGACTAAAAGGCAACTGTAAGCAAACAGGATTTTAATCAGTGGAGTTCAAATAAAGCTTCTCTAACAGTCAGAACAGATGTCCTGTGTTGTACCGGATATTATGAATTAAAAACATCTGTATATGCATTTAAACATCTGCTTACTATGGAATAGATTATTGTATATTTCTACTCAAATGTTGTACTTTGCAATTGTACTTGATAAACAATGTGTCAGTGCTTCAATACTTCTCATTTCTCGGTTTCTATATAGCACATATAAGCTTATATCCAGTACATTTTCCTCAAGCAGACCCTTGCAGACTATTATCAGGCCTCTAGCACTTCACTGTGTACTTGCACCCTGCTGATATAAATGGGAACATTTGTCTGGCATTCACTAGCCACTTCACTGGCATTCACTATTTAATGGAACACATTTGAGTGTGTGCCGAGGATATCTGTGAATTATTTTTTTCTTTTGTTTGGTCTGATTGTGAAGATCTGTATCACAATCAAAGTTGTCCCTTTTAATTTGTGAGCTATGCATGAAAGAATTCAATATATCAGCTTTGTTCCTTGCATTATAATGATAATGAGCTTCATGTGGAGGATTGTGATGGGTGTTACATAATATACATTTTCAATGTAGTAATGTATGCTCTCAAAAAAATAACCCATTAAAAATAGCTGCTCAGATCTACTTTTCTTAATGGGAACTGATCTCTGATGTTGTTCAACATACACAAATTGATGGTTATGGTCTTGTATTTATGGTGCAGCAGTCAATCCATGCTTGTAGGTTTCTAAGACCTGTCTCTAGATACTGTACTTGGGTAAATGGTGTCCTTGTATCTATGTTGATGTTAAGGCTGGAGCAATAGAAAGTTATTTGAGAAAAGAGTTTGTCCTTTGAGTAGCTCCATGTTCCTCTAGGTCATGTATGCTTTGTTTCATTAGGAGGGAAGCTGTGTAGCTAAATGCACTAAATAGCAGATGCTTGTGCAGGTGCAAAATAAAGGAAGTCATACATTTTCATTTTCTACTTAATTCTGGGGAGACTGAAGGCCAACACCTGCCGACCCATCCATTTCACTTTTCTACAGAAGTGCTAGGTGAGTCAACTTGGTGATTGATGAAATCATTTGACTTTGCATACACTAGAGCAGATATCCTAAATTGAATAACGAGAGAACAGGAAGGCATCTTCTCAGAGATACAGACTCGCAACCATAACCAGCACAGGAAAAAACCCTGGAGTTTGACCCTAGATCTTATTTTTATAGTTCTCATCTTTGCATTATGTTTGTAAATGATAAAACTGAATAAATCACATGTATGCACAGGTTACAAAGGCTTATTTTCTACCATATAGAACATTTTAGAAGTGCACATTGCATAAGCACATCAGCCTATTTGGCCACATCGATTTACATAATTACTTCAAAATATGTTGCGTACCACTGGGCTGCCTGAAACGGTGTTCTACACCAGCATATTAAGAGAGTTTTCAGTTCTATTAAATCTGGCATGTTGATTTATTATTTCCAGCAGTGTAGCTCTAAGCCCCAGTTTTACTGTAACCCTCACATAATTACATGAACATATTTGATTTAATGTGTTTGTGGATTTAAAATGACTGGAGGTGCCAGCAACCTAGAATTACAGCAATCAAGTTCAGATCAGTTTAGTAAATTTATGAAAAAGGTGGTTTTGTGAGAGAGAGGTCTGAAATTGATGTCAAGATATAAAAAAAAATCACAAAAGAGAAAGCAACAAGTTTTTGGCAGCCAGCATTATACTAAAAGAGAAGTGTGCTGTGACTTGTCCTCTCAGTCCTCAGAATGTAGGAGTGAGTGAGTGCATTCAATCCTTACATATGAAGAGTGTATGTGCATTGGCATTTAGGGCTTACAGATGTGGTGTGCAGGTGTGTGTGGCCCTGAGAGTGCTCATTAGAACTTTGTTGCTCATATATATATGATATATGATATCATATATATATGACTGAAGATGTATCTAACTATTGGTGTGCTGAATGTGTCAAGGCCAGAAGGCTTGCCATATGGTGGACAATAGAACTCAGCCTGCAAACCTGTTATTACAGTGAGGACTTGAGTCTCAGTAAAAAGTCTCCGGTGAAGACAAGAGTGCTGTGTAAGCAGCAAATAACGTGTGTGTGCGTGCATGTGTGTGTGTGTGAGAGAGCGAGAGCAAGAGCCTTACATTCATCTTCGGGAATGTCTGTTGGTTGCAGACTTATGTGCCAGATGTGCCTGTTTCTCCTTGCATGAGAGAGACCTATAATTAAGCTAAACTGCCTCAATAACATCACCAATCGTGAGTTTTTCATCCCTTTGTTTCCGCTGATACCTTCAGAGTGAGCTGATTGGTGTCTAGTAGGCTCTTTGTGCTGAGTTCCTGCTGTGAGGTGGCATACAAATGAAGTGGAAACGGGTGGTGTTGTGGACTTGTTTTATGCTTGTTCCCTCTAGGAGATCTAAGAGAAAGGGCTTAACACCTCTTAGGCACTACCTCAGGTTGTACCCTGTGCACTTTGCCCCCCGACACTCTTTTTTACGTTTTGTTACACATACTTATACTGACAAAATTGCAGGTATAAAAAAAGAATATAAAAGTGCTTCTGTTTGGAAGAATGTTTCAGGCTACAAGTGAACTTGTAAATCTTTATACATCTGCAGTGAACCAGCAAGGTTCAGAAAGCTCCCTTCCCGTACCCTTCTTTCACAGAGCTCTGGGCAACAGACATGCCAGAAGCGACAGATATAGTGCCAAGTCGGATAAGCTTGTAAAACCACCAAGGAATCAAGAGCACATTTTTAGCTAAATGTTCAGAAATGCTGTCAGGCTGTTTCTGTGCATCAACCTTAGACCCTGGCACACAGGCAAAGCCATAAAAATATAAGAGGAAGATGAAAGTGTTTTTGTAATTCAGCTAAGGATCAGGAACGATTCAGTAAAGTAATAAAAAAAAAAAAGGAAAACCTGTAATTTACATTAAATTATTTATCTTGCATTGGCACAGCAGTCAAAATAATTCTATACTTTCATATATGCTATATGTTGACAAAATCACTCCCTTTGTATTACAGAAGTATGAAAATATCTGTTACCATCACAGTTACAATGTAACACACCTTCAGAATTAAATCACAAAAAAAATCATTAAATATAATAAAATATCATAAATAAATCCCACACTTTGAACATCCTTTGAGGCTCCATAAACCCATTATTAAAAATGGAAAAAAATATTGTGCTACCATGAGTCTGCCTACTCTACCAAGAGTCCACTAAAAGTCTGTGAACAGGTAAAAGGAGCATTACTCACAGAAGCAACTAACAGGCCAAGTGTATCAAGACAACCACTGCCTGGACAGTCCTCAAAGATGGGCTTTATGAAAGAGTGGCATGACATAGAAAATCCTATTTGGAGAATATCCCCATAGTGAAGCACGTTGGTGGTAGCATTTTATTGCCAGTTGCCCCTTGACTGCTTGGTTATTTTTGGTGGGCAGCCTTGTCTAGACAGAGTTAAGCTTCTGCCATATTCTTCCAATTTTTCAGAAATGGATTTAATGGGGATTTATGGGATGATCAAGGTTTATACCATTTGTTATTTTCCTTTATATAAACCTTATTTTGTGCCTAATGTTCTGAATGCTGACACTATCATATGAATCCAATTATCTTGCACTAATTACTGTACCTGAAAGTTCTTAATTAGTGATTATGTGCCCCATGTTATATATCTTAGATCCTTTTTTGACACACAAAAACCAGTCATGATATTTGATAAGTATTAATGGAGTACCACTGATGACTGTGGCTTTAGCAAAGCAAATCATTTTTGCTTAGCCTAGTGCTGATGCAAAAGAAAGAGCTAGTCTGTCACCCTGGAAGGCTTTGTAAAACCAGAAACCTCTGGAAATGTCCTATTCTTTGTAGCCTTCAGTTTGCCAATCTTCCCATGAGAACAGGTATTTGTCATCATCTCCTTATTAACATTCTCTCGCTCTCTCACTCTGTCACCTCTCTGCCTCTGTTCTATTTCTTACTGCCTCTTTTTCATTTTCACCCTGTCTGAAAACAATAGCCAGAGGCTATGTAGTGCCCCAGGGGGTTTGACTAGAGTGGACCAGACAATTATTTGCAGCATGATGGCAGCTGCACGTGGTGACACACTTTTTTGGTAAGACATCACCTTGTCTGTCAGTGCCTGGGAGAGTAAATGAGGTAAAGCATTACCTAAGCCCTGTGTCATAAAACCATGTGTCATAGAGTCCTATGCCTTCACCAGTATGTCAACTCCATTCTGAGATGTGATGTTCAATCCCTGTTGATCAATGTCTTGTAATGGAATTTTGGACTGGGACTTATTATTATGGGGACAATATTATAGTGTTCATATAATACTTAGAAAGTTACAGACAGTATACTGTCATAGTCCGAAATCAAAATAATTAAACTCAACAAAAATCACATTTATTTAAATGTTAAAGTAGTTCATAGTGTAATCATTTGACCATGGTGCAGGAGAGTGCTGGGTAACCCAGGTTTATGTGATTTTAGTTGAAAGCCAGAAATGCAGGCTATGTACCACAAAACTGCCACAGTTCAGGGTGCAGAGTTGTCCACAATAATAAGATAAAAGGCCATGCTTTTGCCACTGGAACATGCAGGAAAAAGTCACTGCACCAGAGGCACACCACTATCATAACTTAACGCCTGGAACTGCTTCTCTGTGCCCACGTTTAGCTTGAGGACAGTTTTTGCACCCTCATTTTGAACCTTAATTTTGCACATATTTTGATTAGAAATGGCTTGTGTGCTTGTGAATTCATGCAGTTAATCTGTCAGATTTTGATTTCTGAATTAGCATTCTAATGACATATTGCAAATGAGAAATTTAGGAAATGAATGAAATAAAGAACTAGCATTGCCAGCTTACTCCTCCAGGGTTCCCAGTTCAATCCTGAGCTCAGGATACTGTCTCTGTGCATGTTCTCCCTGTGTTCTTGTGGGTTTCTTACTGGTTCTTCAGTTCCTAACCCTTAGCAAAATCATGCCATTCGGCAGGTTGCCCGCATTAAACAACCCCTAAGTGTGAATGTAGTATTTCATTCAGGATGTGTAATCATCTTGTACACCGTTTTTCCAGGATAGGCTCCAAATCCATTGCACCCTTAAACTTTACCAGGATTAAGCAGTTATTAAAGATGATTGATTGCATGTCTCTTGCTTCACTGACTAACTTGGTGCCTGATTGACTAATCTTTATAGGTTTTTCCAGCTACAATCTTACAAATTTTGTCTTGTGTTAAACTGTTCATCTAACGTATGAGTTAGTACGCATTCATCAGCACTCAGATGATTAGACTATTGAAAAGCAACATTGATAAAAATGTAAACAAATATAATGTTATTGATCAGAAACTTGATTTTTAGTTGTACTCCAATGACGACCTATAATTATACCTCTTTAAAAGTTAAACAGCCATCGCTGTATGTTATAATGCATCATACTCACAAACATACCTACCTATTTTATTAAAGCAGAAACAATTAAATTTTCATCAAATCTGATTCTATCTGCTAATTCAACCCTACTAATTGAGACGGCTAATGTGATTTGGTAGGATAATGTGGATTACTTACAGTGTCTACAGGAGTATACATAGCCTATAGTCTATAACTCTGTAAGCCTACAGTAACACAGTCTATTTCTGTAACATTCGTGATTCACAACTTAAATGGATCAATTAACTTTAATCTGATACAAGAACCAATAAGCCTTACATTGCACTTTAGAGAACACTATTGCTTTCCTTCCTCTTTCTATCTCTAGGGGGCTTTATACTGACATATTTCATTGAATATGGCATGTTAATGTTTCAACAAGGCAGTCCTTCATGCAAGAGGGTATTATTTTTAATGAAACAGTTATACAAAGGAATTCAACACAATAATAACACTGCAAAAAATGACATTTTTAGTAGATAAATTTGAGTAGATTCTAGATATCACATTTCATAGGATGCAATAGGATTATTAAACCTATTTGTAGGCATATTTGTTGACTATTTCTAAGCTTTAAATTGTCTTATTCTATTGGCAGATAATTTTACTCGTTCGCCTCACACCTCCAGCATCCTGGGTTCAAGTCTCGCGCCCGCTCACTGTGTGTGGAGTTTGCATATTCTCACCGTGCTTGGTGGGTTTTCTCTGGGTGCTCCAGTTTCCTCCCACAGTCCAAAGACATGCTTTCTAGGCTGATTGGAGTCTCTAAATTGCCTGTAGTGTGTGATTGCGTGAGTGTGTGTGCCCTGCAATGGGTCTGTCCAGGGTGTATCCTGCCTTGATGCCTGTTCACACCTGAGATAGGCTCCCTGTGACCTGATGATAGATCAGATAAGCAGTACAAAAAATGGGGAAACTACTAATAGAACAAGAAGATTTAAAGCTTAAAAATAATAAAATATGCCTAGAAATGGACTTAATTATCTCGGATTTGCTTCTTGTAATCTTTTAATAGAAAATACTAGATCATTTCGATTATGTGTAAGGTATTGTAACTTAATACACAACTAACTAACAAACATGTACTTTTATTTAAGGTGGTTATTATTCATGCATGACTTCATGAATTTTAAGACCCGCATCATAGCTAAGATTCGCTCTTCATTAGTTAGTGATAATTACATGCCTCATCATTAGTTCATATTTAAGTATTAATTCAAGTCTTAGTGAATGATTATTCATGTACAGTTATTGTAAAGTGTTACCATTCATACTGTTATTAACACTGTTCATACCTGTAACACCAGATGCTGTAACTCCAAAATAAAATAGCTATTAAATAGCTTGTGGGAATATGTTCTAAGGTCTTATTTACATGTGGTTAAAGTCACTCTGAGGTGACCACAATTTTCTCATATATGATATTCAAAAAATGTCACTTCACATTTTGTCTTTATTAGCTATGACATTTATTTTATTATATGAACCCAATAAATGTTAGGAACAGTGAAGTGTTAAAACATGACCCACTCTCCCCTAATTACTAGCACTTTTTGATTCATGCACATGTAGATTTATGTACAGCAGTCATAAAGACTTCAATCATCGCATGCGTTCCCCAAGCATGACCCAATAACCTACATATAAGCAAACAGGCTATGGTTTCAATGAGCCAAAACATCTTGTTGCTGATTTTTAAACAGAGAACACCATGCTGATGATTGTAGTATTATAATTTTAAATTCTGCAATCTTTACTATCATTTTTATTCATAAGTATATTTACTTCTTCCCGATTGGAAAAACTTCTTCTCTACTGGAAAACAAACAAATATGTGGCACCACACAGGCTTCATTACTTCTACCTGGAGAGGAAGTCTCTCTTTGTTGGCTACACCATCATAATGATGTTTTGAAATGTTAGCATTTTATTCATTTTTCTCTCTACTGGAACAAAAAGTTGTGACACCACACAGCCCCAGAATCCTCCTGTAGAGAGCTATTTCTGTCTGACACAATGTGTTATATTGTCTCATGGTGAGTTTTGGCTTTTTACAGCCAACCATAAAAGGATTACTTTTCCATTGTCTGTGATTAGGTCTCTGTGCCACTGAATTACAAAAAACAGAACAAGAGCTGAACACATAGTGGACACACACTTGTATGGATGCTCATAAGTTGCTTGCATGGCTGACACATTGACCAATGCTTTTTGTCCATACTTTAAAAATATTGTGCTTTCTAATTATTGTATTAAATGCAGAATTTGTACAGGTTATTCTTCATATGTCTCTTACTACCACTGATTTACAGGGTGTCCCAAAAGTCTCCATATATAGTATATATCACAATATAAACTAGGTATGTCACAAGGTTTCTATGGCCTAGCTGTCACAAGGTTGCTATGGACTATAACTGGAAAAGAGAAACACATCACACACTATTCTCTTGCCA
The DNA here is from genome assembly GCA_033459395.1 of Hemibagrus guttatus. Lineage (NCBI taxonomy): Eukaryota > Metazoa > Chordata > Actinopteri > Siluriformes > Bagridae > Hemibagrus > Hemibagrus guttatus. The sequence continues at coordinate 14,830,126 of JAUCMX010000008.1, read as the reverse complement.
AACTTAACAAATTCAAAAAGACGGAATTGTTGGAAGTGTTGTTGACCCCCGATATGTGAACCTCCAAAAACATCCACTGACGAAGGCCCAACTGACATGGTGATGCCGTATGTAGTCGTACATACTCTATATACTACATACTCTGTACAACTGTTCCTGCAATATATCAACAGATAATATTCACATTGCCATCATATACAACCTTATGTAATATTTAGCGAATTATTCTTTGCCATACATATTAAAGGTATACTTGATTGCACTAAATGCTTTCCTTAGCAAAACATGAACTCATAATATAGTTATTCTGCTTCCACCAACATGCCTCCAGGGAATTTGAGCTATTTTCCCCAAGTCAATGAAAACATTTGTAGATAATATAATTGGAGGTTGTTGAGAGGGAAATATTATAAACATCAATACAGAAAATAAAATTTAGACTTATTCATATTGCATGCCTAATTTTACACTTTTGTTCCTGGTCTCAACTGGCATCTCGGCAAAAAACTGACTCTATTTGAGATAATCGGAAGTTTCATTCTCATGTGACGTCTGTATGGAATCTAATGCATTAAACGAGAAACACAGAAATCACAAAATCTCATTGTGATATGTGAAAGAATTTATTTCTTGTCATTAACTGGCATGGCAAGCCTGGTGATATATCAAACCTAATGAAACATGGGACAATATATCGGATTAATCTGCAGGAAACTTTCTTTTAGACTGTGTGAGAAATGGCAGTGCTATCCCCGGAGATGACAGCCTCCTCTGATAACCACCACAGGCAAAATATTGGATTGTCCCACAACACAGCAAGAACTGTTTTCAAATAGGGAACATCAACGGCTGTTATAAAATAGCTTTTGTACATTTGTGAAATAAAAATTTTAGAATTGCATAATTACGTTACATTTCAGATCCTCTTTGTAAACATAATTTAAAATGTATTGGTAATAGGCATGTACATTTAATTACATAGTTACAGCAATAGAGAATGCAACAAGCCTAGTGTTAGATGTATTTAAAGGTTTTTACAGGTTTCTCTATATGTTACTTTTCTCCCTAATGATTTTGCATGTATGAATTGGAGTGTTTCCAAAAAAATCAACACCCTTTCACATTTGCAGATTTACAAAAAATGTACAAACCAAAAAAGTCAAGCTTTACAAAAATATACAAAGCTGGGGTTAGTATTACAGGGCAGACTAGTGTTCATACCTTTTCTTACTGACTTTGGCTTACTTTTTTTTTTTTTTACTAGTTTTAGGTTTTGTTGCAAATACAAGGTACTTCATGGAAATACATGTACAGTAAGAGTCCAATCCTGTGCTATTACCATTTACTGACATGTGTACAAAACACTGGTACTTAAAAGCAGTATAAAATGTTATTTGGACAATTGCATCAAAGTAAACAACAACATTATATTTAGTTAAAATGGCTTTGTTTAATGGACATGAGCTAGACAAACACCACCTGGAAAATGTCATCATTGTGTCAACTGTCAAACCCTGTGTTCATACTGAACGAGCAACAATTGGCCATAATTGAAGCCATTAGTGGGCATTAACAGAGCACTTGTGTGGCACTCCTATGGTTTATTCTCTTCTATGCCAGCCCATTACTGCTAAACACTTAAGCTAGGCAGCATGCATAGTCCATTATTCTTTTAATTGCTCGTTTATGTTCGTTAATTACAACCCCAGCTAACAACACATCATATTCAAACCATATTCCAAAATCAGACACAAGTCATTAAAGTCTGAGTGCTACAGTCGACACAAGTGCTCCTGTCATCTCGCATTTCCATTCAGGAGCCAGTCAATAAACAATCTGCATATCATTAGTCTATCAATATTTAATACCAGCCTACTGAAGGTCTTTTTCTCCCACACTCACAGAGTTTTGATGTTTAATGCTTTGAAATGTGCCACAAACAGCAGACAGTCCCCACAAGGAGTGTGTGTGCGTTCTTGTGTGTAACCAGTCTGCTCTTTTGAACATGTTTTTGTGTATTTGTATGGAGGCTGTGTATGTTAATGTGGTGATGTAGGATGTGTGTGTGTGTGTGTGTGTGTGTGTGTGTTTGGGGGGGGGGGGGGGGGGTTGGGGGGAAATTACATTTATTTTACTCCCCTCCACATTTAAAAGAGGCCCATTAAGCTTCTCTAAATCCACATAAGGCTAGCTACACTTACTTATACTGCCATTTGTGCTTTCATACTGATGATGGTTAGTGTATCTATTTTGTGTGTCTGTGCATGTTGGTGATTGTGTGTGAGGGAGTGTGTATCTCAGGCTGAATGTTAATGACCAAAACAAATGAGCCAGCTAAGGTTCAATTAGAGAAAAGTCATTGCTATATGTCGCTTGTAAATGAGCAACATGATGGCCTTTTTACCCCCTCTGGAGGAAGGCTTTAGGCAGAGAGGGGGCTCATTAGAGTGGCCTCACTTTGGGAGGCAACTGGGCTGTGGAGCCTTTAAAGCTCACTCACCTTGGACGGCCCAGGTCGGGAGTTATTTTATACAACAGGGAGTTTCTGTGCCAGTCAATTTTCACCTTTGACACCTTTAAATATTTTGTGTAAAAGTTGGTTAAAATTGGTTAAATCTGATTATTTATTATTAATGTATTATTTTAATAATTAATTGTATTCATTCATTGTCTACCACTTATCCGATCTACACTCGGGTCACGGGGAGCCTGTGCCTATCTCAGGCGTCATTGGGCATCAAGGCAGGATACACCCTGGACGGAGTGCCAACCCATCGCAGGGCACACACACACACTCTCATTCACTCACACAATCACACACACTACGGATAATTTAGAGATGCCAATCAACCTACAATGCATGTCTTTGGACTGGGGGAGGAAACCGGAGTACCCGGAGGAAACCCCCGAGGCACGGAGAGAACATGCAAACTCCACACACACGGCGGAGGCAGGAATCAAACCCACAACCCTGGAGGTGTGAGGCAAACGTGCTAACCACTAAGCCACCGTGCCCCTAATTGTATTCAATAATATTTAATTTATTATTAGTTATTATTAAATGTATTATTAATGAACATATTTTTTTAATAGTCTTTGTGTGAAACTAAAAAGTATTAGTGGACTACATTTAGTGTTGTGTATAAATAGATTTTTCTATGTCATATATTAAATTAATTATTATGATGCATAATAATCCATAATACATAACTGCAGTACTGAGGCACAAGACATAAAGTCTGTTTTTTTTCTAAAGTCTTTCAGCGCACAAAAAAATCACTCAATATACCAAAAACAGTCCATCAATCATTAAGTAATATACTGTATCTATAACTAAATAATTATGACTGAATATGAAGGAACTTCATTTTCAATTATAATTATAATATTTCCTGCTTGAATAATGAAATTATATGAGTGCAGTTAACAGTGTGATGTGAATAAGCTTGTTGTGGATTTAACCCACATATGATGGTTTCAACACTCCCAGGGAGAGATACTGATAACTGTATGGCACAGCAAATCCGTCCATTAACATTTAAATGGTCTTTCTCATTATGAGATAATGTTATTGAAGAAAATGAAGAATTATTGTAGCACTCAGATTTTCACCAGTCCAGATGAGTTCTTACTTTCCTTCAGAAGGTAATGAAAGCCTCTGAAAATGACTTTTAATGAATTCTAATGTGTTTGTACAGTTCAGAGAGTCACATGTATGTATAGACATATAATCTGATGCTCACCTTGGTGTAAAATGCTGCGTGAGGAGAATTTTCTAATATTCAACCTATTACAGTTCATCCTTTGGTTTTCAAGTAAGGTTCTAAAGTAAACAGAGGATGTCATGTATTATAGCTAGCTCATTAAATTATTTCAAAATAGATACTGAATGAAAACAAAATACTTTTTCAGTTCTTCCTGCCAACACTTCCAAACCAAAGTAATGACGACAATATTACCAACATTAACAATGCTAAATATGTGTATGAGCTAATAACAATATGGTGTCAAATCTGCTTTCAAGAACTTTAGCAGTTCATGTTAATACACTGGTAATGTGTAATATGTTGCACATATATGGCCGTTTTAAGTGGCCCAGGGTGACACTTGCCATATGCCATGTGTGTAGCACTATATCATGATGAATTTGACTGTTACTGGCAGCTGTAATGTGAGTCAGTGTTTCCTTTGTTCGTCTGGCCACCAGTTTATAGAGGACTGGTGGGGACTAGTGAGCTTTGATTAGACTGAATTGGAACACTGCCACCAGATGGCTGAGCTGCAAACATTACCTATTATAATAATCTACTGCATAAATTTCTAAAGGGAAATGTGAAATGAAAAAATAAATCAAATGCACAGTTTTTTTTCTCTTTTCAATTTAGTATAACACTAGAGACAATAAATATGGAGCTAAGTCACTTTTTAGTACTGAGAGAAAGGATAATGCTGTTCTCTGTCCACACTGTTATAAGCACTTAGAAGGACTGAGAGACAAATCTGATCTAAACATGCATTTTATTCACAAGATGAAAAATACAGCTAAATTTTAATAAACTGAATGATGTTCTGTAAAATTGCTTATACTCCAAGATATTATCTAATAAGTGGTATTTGAAACAGCCCTAAATAAGCAAAAACTGAAAGCCTTATCCATTACACAATCTCTATGCAATGAATAGCTATTTATGGAACACTGCCTTTGAATTGTCCTCCACGCTTTACTTCACACTTGATCAAAGCACTTAAAAACACAGACAAATTTGGCTGTTTTTCCGTTCTCCTGTTGAGTGAGCTCTTTCCTGTTTCAATGCGATATTAGCATACTGACTGTTAGCTTTGGAAAGGATCACACTCCACAGGCATTTAAATAAACTGCTAATGAAGAAGCAAGTAAACGTTTCTAATCTGATTAACAAAAAAGAAACAGCTTTTTTCCCCCTTACTAATTAATATTCTGTAAGTAATTAATCATCAAAACTGTGAAATATGGCATATTTTTGGCCTCACACAACTTCTTCGGGGTCATCAGTTGTGATCAGCCTTTTATGCAGAACTTTGAAAAAATGTCCTAGTGAGTATACAAGTAAGATTCCATTTAGATTAAGATAAGGTTAAGTCCCTGTACTCTGGGTATATATTATTTAGCAAAAACAAAACATACGTTCTACTTCAGAGGGGTGAATGCAGTTAATATTTATGTGCTTGATTAAACCAACCTTTTGTATGGCTTCTTTTGTTTTATTTAATCTATTACCTCGTTCCTGTAAACCTGTGAAATAAGGTTTAGCTCTCTCTCAGTTCAAAGCAACTACTCAGTAATGTGAACTGAAAATGTACTTTATATGTGTGTGTGTTCCTTTATGGCTCCCCGGATTGTCAGTCTGACACTGGATTTCTAGAGGTGGCATCATTTTTCAGGTTAATGGTGCATTTTGGGATGATTTGATGTCTTTAACCTGGGGGTGGTGCTGAGTTGGGATCTGTAATCGAGAGGTTGCTTTGCTCTCATACTCTCTTCTCTCCCCATGGATGACGGATGTGCTCATTGGTCTGTCACACAAAGAAAATGCTTTCTAATATTCATATTAATTATTGATCAAATAGACTCTCCCCCCACACTTTAGCCCCAGAGGCAGGTTTGTTCTGTCACCGGCAGAGACATAATGGCCACCACATTGTATCAGGCTTCCTTGCCATAAGGACTGCCTATGTTCACTAAAAACCCACACCACTTATTGATGTTAGAAAGACTGAGTCTCCAGCTCATCATCCTTCTTTAGGAATAATGGGGGAATAGGATTTGCCGTTCTGACAGTGTGACCTACTGAACAGCCCCCAGGTGTCCTGTTCTACAGTAGAAAAAACCCTTACACTTCCTCTATAAACTCATCCATGGGAGCAGCATGTCCCCAGAGAGGATTCAATTAACCAGTCTCCACATTTAGGAGATTTTAATCCCCCAAGCTCTGTTTATCTCCGTAGCCACACTGTGCTTGGGCCAGAGTCTGGAACAGTAACGCTTGGATTAGTGCTTTGCTCCTGTCGCTTTGTGTACCATACCTCTCTTCTGCAGACAGATTAGGTGAATTCAAACAAATATGTAAATATGGAGGTTTAACCCTTTCATGGTTTCTGAGAGTAAAGCTACGTTTCTGTCCACAACCCAGAGAGTATATAGCTTTGTGATTTTTATGATGTTTAACTTGTAAACTGGCTGTGTGTGTGTGTGTGTGTGTGTTCCAGCACATTCAGTCCACCTTTAACTTTAGGGTTAGGAACCTAGTCAACATCTACCAACATTTCCAATCAAAAACATTTTTCATGCCATTTAAATATTATTAAATATACCGCTATTAATCTGATGTATTTTATGCTTAGCACAGTCTCTGATTTTGTCTTCACACTTCACATGATAAAGCACTGATTGTGTTGTTTCTGTGTCCGTTGGGTGGAACAGATAAATCCTTTCTTTAATATTTGATTTATAATATCAATGTTGAGAAAATAAGGTTTGTTCATTCAAACAGAAAATAGATTTTTGTTTTTGTTCTGCTTTAAAGCATGTTGCTTTTGTGCTGTCACAGTTGGCTGCTCATTTCATTCACATAAGCCACAAAGACAAGAAAATATTCATTAGACACAAATCATTAAAGCAACTACATTCTTCTGCTTTGTGAATGTCTGTGCAACCTGTGCAGATTTTAAGGGCCTATGCACTGTAATGACACTTCGAGCTACCACAAACCTCAATTTACTGTTGATACAAATATAGCGTATATATACACGTGTAGTATAGATACATTAAGACAAATTGAGTCATGTAAATTGGTATAAATATGTATGCAGATAAACATGTCATTTGCATAACTCTATATGCTTATATTGATTAAACATTGCATCACACTGAACACAAACAGCACAGAGTTTTAATGCAATTGACTTTTCTCTTCATCTCTCATGTCCAATAGGCCACTTTAAAGATAAGTGGTTTGAAGAACCATAGAAAAATCTTCTCTCTTCACTGTCTCTGAAATTCCTGCCACACAAATCCAGTGTGACGTCCCCTCAGAGCTTTACATGTGAATTAGAGGGATTACCAGCTCCTGTCTATCATGTACCTGGATCTATTTTATAATGGACTTATTATTGGATGGGCAGCTGAGAATAAGCAAAGCATAAAAGGAGCCTCGTTTTCTTTCAAGATGATCCTCATCAGTTCTTATAGAGGATGATCAGCTAGACCTGCACTAATGCCTTTTCCATCCTATTGTGCCTTTGTCTGAGAAGAATGGCTTCATAAGTGTGGTGTTATTGATGAGACAAATCCACTCACAATCCCTGTGCAAGTGAATGTATTAAACACTGAGCAGTAAGAGGCATTATTGTCAATAATGTCTGATTATGAAATATTTATTAGCTATTGCATGATGTACACAAATCAAAAACAAGAAACAAGAATTTTGTGTGTGTGTGTGTGTGAGAGAGAGAGAGAGAGAGAGAGAGAGAGAGAGAGAGAGAGAGAGAGAGAGAGAAAGCTTTAACAAAAAGATTTTTAAAAAATGAATAGAAAGATTTCCAAGAGACTAAGGGACTATAAAGAGTATTCTGTATTTTATTCAGTTGCTCTACAGATATTAATCCATAAGAAATTGGAGGCTTGTAAGAAACCTTTTCTCTGGTGTTCTTTGGGGTATCTTGAGTTTGAATTTAATGAACTGGAAATTTGTTCATATCAGCTAGGAATTCCACTAAATAACCAAAAGTATGTGGATACCTGACATTCACTCCCATATGTAGGCAATCCCCAAACTGTTGCCAGAAAATTGTAAGAACACTTGTTTGTATAATGGCTTAGTGATTAGCACCTCTGGGGTTTGGGGTTAGATTTTGCTTGTTTTTTCCCATGCTTCAGGGGTTTCCTCTGGGTATTTTGGTTTCTCAACAGTCCAAAGACATGAGTTTGTAGGTTTAATGTCATTTCTAAATTGTCCTGTGTGTGTGCTCTGTGATAGGTTGGCAGGGTCACATGCCTCATGCCCCAAGTCCCCTGGGATATAGGTTGGGACATAGGTTTCCTATGACTCAATGTAAATGGTTGGATGGAACATATAGTAATAAAATGAAAGTAGAATTATTTGTTTAAGTTGTTATTATTAATATTATTATTATTATTATTATTATTATTATTATTATTATTATTATTATTATTATTATTATTATTATTATTATTTGTAGGTTGTGTTTTCAGCTGCCCTTAGGATTTTCTTCACTCTTGATGTTACACGTGGTCTGCTTGACTGAAGGTTGTACATCATTTATATAAATCCATAGTGTTTGTCACTTCTGTTAATTCAGTTTATTTAGTGGTCAGGTTTTGTAGTTGTCCTCTGATCCCTAATGCTGACCATAAATTCACTCTGCCTCACTTCGTTTAATGAGTCTGAAGATTTGAAAAGTTTATTAGATCACAGACAGACAGTTGTGTTGCTGTGTTGTAGAAGAGAAGCTATAGGAGTAGTCTTAGCAAGTTATGCTAATTATTTGAAAGGAAAGATAACATTCTTGGCTGATTCCCAGTATTGTGCATTGCATCCCTTACCTAAATAAGATCATTCCTCTTTAAATCCTCGTACAGCTTTACACCTCAGGCAAATGTGATTATTATCTCAACCACTGACTGCATGTTCAGTCTTATCCCTATACCACACACAGACCTCTTCTTAACCACAGGCTAAAATTATATTATATTCCGAACTTTTGCAAACGTATAATTTGCAGACACCAGTCTTCTAAAGTATCACCCATTGTTTAAAAAGAGATGCTCCCATGCATCTTCACAGGAATATGATTTCACTATTCTAAATGCATGCATCCATCTCTGGACAAAGAAAAATGGCTCCTACTGAAAGAAGAACAATGAGTTTCATTTAAACAAATGGGGACAAGGTTGACACGTTCAGGATATTAATACATCCAATAATAAAACTCCTGCATGCATCTTGTCTGGCACAAGGACTAACTAAGAACTGAAGCCTAAATCACTTTTCATACATGTTATTACTCAATGCAGATTTGCCTCAGCATTGTTTAAACTCAATGTGAAGGGTATTAATCCTGAATATGTTAGGGTTTAGGTGTACTCAGTAAAATAAGTATTTTCTGTTATGGATTATTCAAACCGTGAACTTGCATCCTATTGGAAAGCACATGTACACCTATGACAGAGGTGTCGAAAGTCCAGACCCAGGGCCAGATGTAGCCTGAGGACTGATGTCAACTGGTGCTCGGTTTCTCCATTAGGATACAAGATAAATGATCCAGTGGCCAACATGTTGCAATTTATCCTTCAACTTTAATTTCCTTCCACATACAGATTAATTCATATATAGAATGAACTTTAGTCCTTGCTACAGAGAAGTAGTGCAAAGATAACAGTGAAAAGGGGCAATTTCAAAAGAACTGGGAGACACTAAGCATGGACAATTCCTTAAAGTGCATTTGCAATAAAGTATTAAAGCACAGTGTGTATATATATATATATATATATATATATATATGTGAAAATATGATGAGGTCTAATCTGGCCTCTTTGGCCTATGAGACATTATTTATGCAGTCCAATAAAACGCTTCCCTGATGGTAAACTAAAAAGCTTTATACTTTACAATGTAGATCTGCTTAAAATCGATACTGTACGTTGTTCAATTATTAATGAGAATAAAGCTAATTACATTCATTAAAAGGATTCCCCTAGATATCTTTTTCTCCTTTACACTCTCATTTTTATTATACACCATTGCCATTTAATGTTGTTTGGCAGTTTGCCGGGGGAATCTGTTACTATCTTGCATTTCAGTGTTTGTACAGCTTTATTGCATATGGTCCTCGATTCACAAGCTAAAAGTGCAAACCTTGGCAAGAGTACTTCTATCAGTGTTGCAGTACTGATTCTGGTAACAGATATCACTTCAACACCATGCTCATTTACTCATACTCGTAAACAATGCTATGATAACAACACCTGATAACACATGATACTTTGTTTGCTCGAGATGTATCTCATGACAAAGCAAACTAAAGGAGATTGCAATTTGTGCCCCATAAAAGTATCAAGAGAAGAGGAGGTACTAAGGCACTCTCTTTAAATAGAGAAGGTTAGGGCTTTAAACCAGAACATGCAGAGCAGTATCAGTGAGTGTATTCATTAGATGTGTATCCTGAGAAATTATCGAACAGGAATTCAGTTCAGTTCAGCAAGCACTGAGCAATCTTACTTTCGCCAGGATCTACACTTGTGACTCTGCATGCTCAAGTTGGTGTTGGTGATAGTTGTACTTTCTAATAAAGGTACTCTTAAAGCCCATAACACCTTAAACATTAAACTCAGGATGAGGAGTTCATTGTTAGTAGTACAAATCAAGAACAACGAAAAAAGACAACAGCTAAGTAAAACGTTCTATGATTCCCCTGATTGCTTTAAGTAAATGATTCATTTTGGTACCAGTATTGGTTTCATTGAGCACTAACACACAGATTTGTACTTTAATTTTAAAGTATCATGTTGATTCTAGAATCAGCGTCCATTTAACCTTCACCAGAATTTAGTTGAGGTCGCCTGACACTTGTTTGTATTTTGTCATCAATTTTGGATCACGTCTTGTTTGCTACATTAAATAAAATCATTGAGTACATGCACTTGCATCCTCATGTACTTCCTGGCATAAAGAACCCAAAGAAACTAGTTCAATCCTACATGTTAGAAACCTGGATTTATAAACAATTCTTTACAAAATCATAGGGAATTATAAGTTGAAAATGATAAGACGATAGACACATAATACACACCAACCACCCACATCCGTTATTATAAGTGCCTATAAACAAACTTTTCGTATGACCTTGTTTGATGCTGTGAGATCACGTAGGTGTGAAAGTTATTAGCATTGTAATTAGTGCATAATACATAATTCATAGACAGTGCTTGTGAGAATTATGTTTAGAACTATAAAATCTCATTTGGTTTAACACAGTGCAGGCGTTCATTGTCTTTTTCTTTTTCAAAAACCTTTTGCGCCTTTTTGTTTCAGATTTTTTAGCCTTTTCCCTGTTGTGTTCCACGTTCTGCTCAAAATCGTGTTAACAGTGTTGGGATGCTGTTTGTTTAGATGAAATAGGCAATCACAGGCAGAATGTTCAAATAAGTGTCACTGCTGTTATAGGCACAGACGAGGGAAGTGTACAGAACCTCTGAACCTTGACCTTTGTGCTTCGAGTGTCATATTTTTCCCTAGCTACCTCTGACAGAACGCCCTTATAGAAATTAAAAAGCAGGATGGAGCCCAGACTGTGTAGCTTATATGGAATAGTGGTAACGATCTTAATTTCCTCTCAGCTCATGGGCCTGATAAAATGTATATCCACACAGAGGAGCACCGGAACACAGCGGCAGCATCAGTGTTTGAGGCTTAACCCAGTACGCAGGAAAACTTAAATTCATTCTCATTTATCTCTTCACATCTTGCACATCAAACTATAATCTTCTGTACTGTAATTTAGATGCATCGCTCATCCTATTTTATTCTGTGACCCTGTTATGCAGGATAAGTAAGTGAGACTCAATTTATTCTGTGCTCGGAAGGTTGAACAGTTGCCATGCTGTTCTGTGACAGCCATTATCATACCCCTTGTCAGCATTATATCCATAAACGCACCACTGAAACAGCGTGGAGCAGACAGAGTGATATAGCCATCAATAATTTCATTCGGGGGTATTGGGGCCTTTCAGTAGTAGTAGAGGAAATTGGAGGAGTGTTGGGGCTTGGAGGAAAGGGCTGATCATCAGGGGTCAGACTACTATGCAGGAATACTAATGTCACCCGCCTCCCCCTTCCTGTCTGTTATCTGTCACCAACACCAACTTGTGAACAAAGAGACAGAAACACCATTGAATCTCTCTGAGAAACCTCGCAACCTCCACACGTGTATGCATCCATCTGTAATCAGGGTTATGATGCATCATGCCTCATATTAGAAATCTGATGCCTTATTATTGGCTATCATTTTTTCCCACTAGGATTAAATTGAAAAAGGATGTAATGTTTTAACTGTAAAGGGGCAAACGACAGCATGTTTTCTATCTCTCTTTCTCACTCTCTCATGCTTGTTGTTTTTCCATTGGTTTATATAGCAGGACTTAAAGAGGAAACCTGAATAGAAAATACACCATATGTGGGATTTTGTAGAGCTTATCATTAAGATATTAATGATGCTATTGAAGCTGCATGTAAATTATACTGTTTTATATATCACACATAAATAAGGAATTCATAAACTCATGGTACAGGCTTTTATAGACTTAAATGGAGATAAAATATAATTGTGTAATTAAGTCAATTATATTCTTGTATTCAGCATGAATTTCTCCATTAATAATTCTCATAGTGTAGTTACTCTTCTCCACACCCTCCATTTTCTGACCTTTGTCATCTACTAAGTGTGGGGAAAACATTCACCAGCATCCTTCCATGAGTAAATGCTGTGTGAGTTGAAAGTATTTAGACATGCATGCCTACAATAAGTCAGTGATATTAATTCCTAGTTGACCAGGAGACTGTTTTTAAGCCCTGTTTTTTATTCATGTTCAAATTTGATTTCACTGCATTCACATCTTGGTGTTGGATAATCTGATTTTGTAGTACAACCTTCATGTAAATGTACACAATACTAGCTAACTCTTGTGAAGTTAAAGATGTTAACTACATAACACTGGTAGTGATGGTGAGCTAAACAATTCATGGGAGCTCATGCTGTAATTCAATGTAATAGCAAAGAAGAAGAAGAACAAACCTTTATTATTATCTCACATACATTACAACACAGTGAAGTTCTTTCTTTGTATATCCCAACTTTGGAAGTTGAGGTCAGAGCACCACTGGAGCAAAGAGGGTTAAGGGTCTTGCTCGGGTTTGAACCCTGATCTTCCAATCAACAACCCAGAGCCTTAACCACTTGAGTGGCACTCCCGAAATCAGTGTGCATTGGTTAGTTGAAACATAATGGGATGGCAAACAAATAAATGGACACATGCTGAGAGGAGAGCAGTACTGAAGCCCTCTGTTGATGTGTATGCTCTAGCTAGCATTGTGAAAGCAACAGTCATTCTGAAATGTACAGCCACACTATTTAGTTTTGTTTTAGCTAATAAAAAAGGACTACAGATTATAACTCTGCTAATGAGATGTACATAGACTATAACAGTACTCTGGTCTCTTATCAAGCATTGTGTCACAAGGCAGACACTTGGAGGTTGGGTGCAAGTGCAGGAGGTTTTATTTACAGACATGACAGAAATAGGAATAGTCTAAAAATTAGGAAACTGATAAAAGATACTAGGATCAAATGTGAAATGAAACTAGCAAACAATCCAATATTGTCAGAGTACACACAGGCACAGGTCAATCAGGTTAGAACAGGATCAACATAGGCTAGGCAAGGGCACACTGTAAAACATTTCAAGGTGGTTAAACTTATAAACAAAAGTTCATTATCATCACCATCATCCTTAGAAATGTGAGTAAACTCATCTTGAAGACAAGCAATGGATAGCTTTAAGTTTAATTTTTCAAAACTTGAGGTGTATATCCAAAACGTGCCATGACAATTATATTAAAGAGAAGAAGTAAGTTCACATAACTTACTCAGGCTATCATATGTAGATTCAAGTGAATAGTCGAGAACAGGGAACATACAAAGTCCAAAACTAGGATATCAAATGAAACAAAGGTGCTTATAAAGAGTGCTAAACCAACCATACATAATGAGACATGGGTAAAAACAATTAGAATGATGGTGACTGTGAGCATTGGAGTCTGCGGTGGCCATGTTCAAAAGCCTCGATGAAGCAAAGTTCCTGACATATGGTGATGTGACACGATGCAAGGTATGTATTTATGCCCTCGTGAGATAATGTTATTGCTGCTAACGCTGTACAAAAATGTAGTTAAGTACTTTTATAATCTAACTTTAACTGAACTCAAGCTGACCAATGCAGCTTAAACACTGTGGTGTCATAATTGTTTCATATTTTACAATAAAAATTCTGTACGGTTTAATATGTTGCCTGCATGCTCCACAAAAGAGATTTCAGCTTGGTAACAGTACTGCAGAAATGTCATTAGTGAAGAAGTCTCAAATGGACCCTCAGCAGATAATTACTGCAGGAGTCTTCTTCACATGAAAACATGGATAAGAAATAACCCTAATCCCATTAGTTCCACTCTAGCATTTCTTCTTATGAAATCCGATGCTTGAAATTCTAGCGTCTGAACTAGAATATGATGCCAAGGGAAAAAAGGGTGTGAGGGTGGGGGAATGCTATTATGACACCTTCATGTGCCATTTAAGTGATTTTGACCTTCATGTGCATTATCCATTAAAATACTCCGCAGGGAAGAAGTGCACCTGTGCCATATGTTAATAGGCTGTAAAGTACACACATTTAAATTCACACCTAAAAGGGATAGAGATGGAAGCTAAACAGTATGGCAGGGTTGATCCCATTTTCCGTCTTGTGCACATTCAGAGGAAGGAAATTTGGCTTGTAGTTTTACTTGTGTGGACCGCTATCCCTTTATGAGTTAAATCACATGTGCTGGGCAATGACTCAGAGTTGTGCTTGATTTTCCATCCATTTTCAACAGCATAGCTCTTTTCTTTTCATTTCTCCTGCCTCTACAAAGTCCCTTGCAGTCAAATCATTAGATTCAATTCTGGCCTCATAAATGGAAGGCTATTCATAATCATAGATTGCTTTTAATTGTTTAATTGCTGTTAATTATGATTTGCATAAAGATTTCCAGTGAGCCTCTCTTGAAGCCCTGGTCCCATTATTACATATGTAAATGAGTGGTAATCATGATGAAGACACAGGTCTAACCGTGTGCGCGGGACAGTGAACGATAAAACCTAGAAGATAAAGTGCAGGGCTGACGACTATGGAAGGAAAACACTGTCCTTTTCTGTGTTATCATGGGCCATGTGGTTAATTATGCAGCTTAAATCAGTGTCACTGTATACTGCAGCGATAGTGGAATGATGAATAATTGAATATGGAGTAATTACGGTAAATATAAATGGTTTTAATGAGATATAGAAAGATTTAGAGACTTTCCATAACGAGAAGCTCAAAGGAGCTTGTAAAATGCAATGTAGTGACCATGTAGCACAGTACAGGCCATATACAGACCACAAACTTTTATTTGCTGTTAGATGATAAGGGTTTTGAGAGGCTCTGCTGGACATGGCCTTGAATTAAAATTGGTCTCTCGCCCATAATGACCATGTGTTATTTATTTTATATTAGGCATCATGTCATCTAATATTGCGCATGAGGTTCTACTCTCTCCCCTTTTTCAGCTGAACAGCCAAGGCTGCTTTGAATTCTGTCCTTTATTTTGAGTCTTTATTTTTATATTTTGCAAAAGGCAGAAAAGAATAGGCCACCTTCATCTGTTGATACTTTTGTGCAGATGTCATATAAAACCATAATTTGACAAATACTTAAATGTTTCTTTTATTGTTACCTTGGGCTAAGAAACTTATTTTTATGTTTTTTATGCTCAGCCTTTGAAGAAAGCAGCAATTCTGAATATATTTGCATTGCTATGTGAAAAGATTTCACATTTCAAGAGTTCAGATTTCAAAATGCATTTTATTATTTTAATAGTTTGCTTTCCAATATTGAACTGATTTCAGTTTATGTAATGCTCCAGTTTGTATGATTTATTTATTTGTAAAGTTGCAAGGAGGAGATGTAATACAGAATTTTTGATGATACTTAAATGAATGTACAAAATTGATTGTAAACTGATTAAAATTGAAATATATATATATATATATATACAGCCACGTTTTGCAACTAAATGTAGAACTAGTGGACTTTGTGCTCTGCTTGTTTCCTTGCCAAATATCGATTACAATATTGTCACCATGTTGGGTTGTTACTGTGACCCCACATAACTAGCTTACTATGTCATTTTCATCATATGGCCATTCTGGTCAACCCAAGTGACTATGGACTAAGGTTCAACAACATTCAGTCTGTAAAATTCAATCTAGCAAAGGTAGACTATAAGCTCCATGTCAGTGTTGTCCAAGTGACAACACATCCCCAAAAACATAGCTTATTAGCATGCTGCAGTTCCAAAACCTTTGGCAGGAATGTTGGTTTCAACCACATCTTGAACTTGGTTTACAATCAAAACACTGTGGACTGACTATTAACGCATGCAGGCTATTTACTAAAAAATTAAGTTCAATTCATTTGATTAAAAACAATTTTAAAAATAAATGCAATGTATAAAAACAGCAAAATATAATTTTTTTTTTAAGTAATCTTGAATAAAAGTTTAGAGGTTCTGAGAATAAATTGCAGTGCTGAATGTTGAAAAAAAAAAGACAAAATGGTACAATATGTAGGCCTAAGTCATAAATTAAGCACAGCTACAAATGGGGCGATTATCATATTTTGCGACCTGGTTCTGCTTGTGGTTACCACAACCAATATCAAAGAATCCTCCACCCCCAATATTTATACCATGATCAACTGAAACATATGTTGAAGCAATTTATTGGTGTTCTGAATCGATTGTGAGTTCAGATCAATCCCATCAAAATACTCAAATTTGCCTCGCAACACAGAGCATGATTACTGTGTTTGACTGGGAGAGCAAAAGTAGCTTTGAAGATGAAGAGAAGTGCAGCCCAGCTAAATATTTTCATTGCTGGTCAGCGAGAGAGTGTAAAAAATAAATAAAATGTGCATTTGGCAAATTTTTTATATATTTTTTTTTATTTAAGTGAAACATATTGGGGGGGCATGGTGGCTTAGTGGTTAGCATGTTTGCCTCACACCTCCAGGGTTGGGGGTTCGATTCCCGCCTCCGCCGTGTGTGTGTGGAGTTTGCATGTTCTCCCCGTGCCTTGGGGGTTTCCTCCGGGTACTCCTCCCCCGGTCCAAAGACATGCGTTGTAGGTTGATTGGCATCTCTAAATTGTCCACAGTGTGTGATTACATGAGTGAATGAGAGTGTGTGTGTGCCCTGCAATGGGTTGGCACTTCGTCCAGGGTGTACCCTGCCTTGATGCCCAATGACGCCTGAAATAGGCACAGGCTCCCCGTGACCCGAGAATAGATCGGATAAGCGGTAGACAATGAATGAATGAAATGTATTGGGAAGCATACTCCTTCCCACTTCAAGTTCACACTTCAATTATTTCTAAATGCTGCCCATCATAATCTTAACTTAAACTGCTAACTGACTAGTTCCTGATGGTCTAAGATGTTGAACAGGTGTATTCTAAAACATTCAAGATATATTTTAGTCTTAAGCCATGATTTATATTTAAGTGATTTAGAGACAAAAAAAGTAGGCCATTTGTGTACAGACGATATAAGAAGCTTGGCCTCCCTCGAATTCACTCAAATGCAGCAATGAATTGTTTGTGTCTATATTACTCATTGTAGACAATGAGTAATATATTTCACCAATACTCATTGTATTGGTGAAATACAATTTTTCACTGAAATATTGCAATGTTCAATTAATTAAAGCCAACTGTAAGAAAATGTCTATACAGTAACATGCAACACGCTGATAGATCTACAGTGACATTTGCCTAAACAGTATGTTCTTTGTAAATGAGCATCATCCCGCCCACATACACAGTTCTTCCACATGATTGGGAGACCACTCAAAGGGGAGGAATTTCATGAAAAGTGGCCAATCATTAAAACGGTAATAAACATGAGTGACATTTCAAATTTAAACATATCAGCACCATTCATACTGACTGAGAGCTCGGAGCTGCAGTATGGTCTGCTATGTATTTGTAAATATATTACTAAATAAATCGCAAGTGTGCAATTTTTTGTTTATTTGTGTATATATATATATATATATATATATATATATATATAATGTATGTATTTATGTATGTATATATATATATATATGTATGTGAATATGTGAATTAGCTAGCTACTTAGCAGCTTGGCTGCTTTTTAGCGTATTAATGCTGAGCTGATTTTTGTACTTTGATTTTTTTTTTTTTTACTTTTGGTCACACAGATAGTTGTTTTCTACTAGTTTTAGAGCAGAATTCTGAATGAGCTTCAGATTTATGGCCGCGTTTGCCTCACACCTCCAGGGTTGGGGGTTCGATTCCCTCCTCCGCCATGTGTGTGTGGAGTTTGCATGTTCTCCCCGTGCCTCGGGGGTTTCCTCTGGGTACTCTAGTTTCCTCCCCTGGTCCAAAGACATGCATTGTAGGTTGATTGGCATCTCTAAATTGCCCATAGTGTGTGAGTGAATGAGAGAGTGTGTGTGTGCCCTGCGATGGGTTGGCACTCCGTCCAGGGTGTATCCTGCCTTGATGCCCAATGACGCCTGAGATAGGCACAGGCTCCCTGTGACCTGAGTATAGATCGGATAAGCGGTAGACAATGAATGTTTTTGCACATGTACAGTCACGACCATAATACTTTTGTTTGTTGAGTATAATAGTAGGAGTAGGTTCAGGAAGAGTTGAGGTAAAAAAAAATTATTTTAAGTATTCGGACATAATACAGTACACAATTGCAATTACCTATGTACTGTATACACACACACACACACACACACACACACACACACATGATTAATATCCTACAATGTACTGTAAATGACTATTAATCATGCTTGACAGCTGACGGAGCAAAACACTGTAATCTGTATTTTTAAATGGGAGAGATGTGGTGATCTGTCTGGTCTTTTAATAATCACATTTCTTTCCTCACTTTACAATCATGAACATCAATTTCATGCTGATGCAAATGCTTCACATATGCTTCTTTATCAAAAGGTTGTGAAATGATAATAATCTACTTCTAGACATTCTCAAAATCCAGACCTGACAGTGGTATTCAATCGCTCACTCTCACACACATCCCCTAAACACACACACACACACACACACACACACACACACACACACACACACACACACACACGCATGCATGCAGTGGTCTATCTATCTATGTTAGGACTTTCCACTGACATTAATATTAATGTAGCCATTTAATTTAATGTCTGAACCTAAACCTAACTATAACGTCAGTAATGAGAAAGAATCATTTAGGCTTTTTCAGTTTTTTATGTTGTTGATGTTTTTTGTAAATAATTTTTGTGTATCAATATTTAGACATTAGAAGTCTAACACATTGCAATAACAGTTCAGTTAAATCTTGCTTCTAATATGTACATATTGTATAAAATACTGAAATAAATCTGTAAATTTTGCTCTCAGGTGACTGGGTAAACATATAAAGCAGCCAATGCAATGTGACACTGTATATCTTTGGAGAAATAATGACTGATGCACCTCATTGATGCCAATTATTTCTTTAGGGCTAAATAAGTAACTCACTCTATCATCTTCTCTTGTGGAAAAAACAGCATCAAAACTACACCTCCATTTTTCCCAGTGTGTAAATTACCCCACCTGACCCATACATCAAGCCCATTGATGGCATCTTAGGCCATTAGTATCCATGTGGTAAACTGAGGACAGCCTTATTTGGTTTATATCATTGTTTGATTAGTGTTGTTAATGGAGGACTTGCTTGCTCCTGTGTCTCTTGCTGACAGCAAATAAATTGGCTTCCGCCAACCATTTCAGAAAGCCTGAGTCTAATGCAATGACAGCCATTAGCTTTGGTGGGCCAAATTGATCATGGTGTCTCCACACGACGAGCCAACCCACTTATTAACCAGCGTGAAACATGTGGTGATTTCAACATTTTCCATGATGACGCCTCATGATGAGATTATTTTGTGTTTATGGACCCACAAGGTGCTACTACATCAATGTCATGAGGCATCCTGTTCAATTACATTACAAATATCATCCTTTTTCATTATCATCTTCTGGGACAAATGTGTGAGCATTTAAATAGAAAAAAAAATGTAAGCATGCTTGTGAGAAAATGAACCAAGAAAAGATGATTATTTAGTCACTTACCAATACATAAAGTAAAATATTTAATCCTTTGTTCCTCACACTATATTTAGTTAGCCATCTAACTCAATACTTAGACTACTACTTTGTTAGATACCTACTTGTGTACTTGTCTACTTGTGTAGTGTGTAGTATTCAGTAGGGCTGCAGCTGTCAATTATTTTAATAATCGAATATTCTACCGATTATTCCATCGATTAATCGAGTAATCGGATAAAGTACTTTTTCTTTATTAAAGAGGAATACTAAATATGCAAGAGAAAATAAGACAGGTCTCTTAAAATGAACAACTAAATTGTTTCCTATTTAGAAAAATGAAAATAAAATCTGAACCCATTTGCATTTTTTTGAACCCATTGCATTGCATTTAATTGACATATTACATTCAAAATGCAAATACAAATATATAAATAAAAAAACTGAATTACTTAAAAAAACGTAAACATAGTACAACCTAAAACAAAATAATAATAATAATAATAATAATAATAATAATAATAATAATAATAATACCTAAACATTGTATATATGTTGTGCGACTTAACTTTCAAGTTTCAGTCTAAATACAACTCAAGCTGGACAGAAGCCTTTACTGTCTTTCTGAATGACTTTGTGGCTTTTGTAAGAGGCAAAAATTAGTGGACAGAAAGGTAACCTGGAAAAAGAACAAGAGTCCATACGCATAAAATAAAGAAAAACACATTTATCTGTAACATTAAATTAGAGTTATTTGGAGAATAAACACTCTTAAATGTCTCTGAATATACTTGTGTGTGTGTGTGTGTGTGTGTGTGTGTGTGTGTGTGTGTGTGTGTGTGTGTGTGTGTGTGTGTGTGTGTGTGAGAGAGTGAGAGAGTGTGACAGAGTGACAGAGAGTGAGGCTATCAACATGAATGACGATTAGGCTTTCACAAAACTTACCTAAATTAGGGACATCATAACTAGCCACCATATTGATTTACGGTCTTAAATAGTCACTACATGTAGCCACAATCCACATACATTTTTATGGGCCTTAATTTCAACTAGCGGTCATATTGATTTAAGCTAAGTGCGAATGCTAATGTTAGCTTGTGTCGATGTTAGCTTGTGTGTGTTTTCGAATGAGATATTTAAGTATCGAAGTTGTACTGTTGTGGTAAACCAGTTCAATCTTACAGTAATCACACTGTACACACTGAATTTTCTTTCTGTTTTAGTTTGAAATGATATGGTATGTTCACTACACTCACCTCATCATCTTGGATTCTTTTGTATATCTAAGGTTTCTTAGATCCTTAAGAAAAGTATATTTTGAAGTTCTTTCTGATAGAACAGCCAAGAGACAGCTGTTGAAAAATTTAGCATTTGAATTTTCATCATGTTTTTCTCTATTTTTTCATTTATTCTAATTTCACAGCCAGAAAAAAATATACTACTCACTCCAGTGTCCTTAGCCTGATCCTTGATACCTCCCAACTCCCAGAAACATACCAGTATGGATTGGCAATGCCAGAGATGCCCTATCTTATCTGCAAAGGTCCAGTGTGGGTTCAGGGTTGTTGTTTTTTTCAATCCAGCAGGAGACACACCTTCCACCTTTTTATTCAGTTGATCTTGGTTTTCAGTAGGCTCAGGTATGGCTTCTGCCTGGTTGGCATTAACACTGGATCCCTATGCAGATAAGATTGGAAACCCCTGGGCTAGGCTGAATCACCTCTAGATGTGAATTTGTGAACCCTATGTGGCCAAAAGTTTGTGTACACCTGACCATAACACTCATATGTGCCTTTGGAACACTAATGCTGATTTAGTCACCCTTTGTTGCTATAATAAGCTCCACTATTCTGAGATGGCTTTTCATTCAATGTTAGAGTGTGGCTGTGGGTATCTGTGTTCATTCAGCTATAAGATCATTAGTGAGGTCAGGCACTGACGTTGGATGAAGAGGTCTGGGGAGCACTAAGTGTTCAGTGGGGTAGAGGTCAGGACTCTGCAGGAGTTCTTCCACTCGAGTTAGCACACCATTTCTGTATGGACCTTGTTTTGTGCACAAGAGCATTGACATTAAACACATTTGAGCTTCTTAGTTCCAGTGAAGAGGAATTGTAATGCTATGGCATACAAATACATCCTATACAATTGTGTGCTTCGGTTTAGAGAAGACCCACATGTGGCTGTGATGGTCACATACTTTTGGCAATATAGATGGTGCTCTTTGGTACACTAGCATTGCATTCTGGTTGTATTTCCATCTCTCAGTCAGTGTTCTGCAGCTATGCTCCAGATCCTCACAGAAGAAATCAGTTAGTGAAGATAGATGTATGAATACACATATGCAATCACTTTATTTTGTTTTTTTTTAATCTCCTCTAATCTCTACTATATATAGTACATCAATAACATCAAAACTGTCAAGTATATAAATCTTCATAATGGAAAAGTTGTCTTGAAAAAGAGTTGTCATCTAAGGTCACTCTTACTTTTAATACCACTTTCAGAGAGACTTCAAAATGGGTCATTTTGACCTGAACAGAACAGAAAGGTTAAGAGTTGAGAAGAATTCATTCAATGTAAGTTCTTCCTGTTGTGCAGAGAATGTGCAATGCTCTTGTTTTGTCCATTTCTTTTAGACTCTGAGACCCTACAGTAGGTCGACGATTCTACAATGGAACCACTTGTTAGAGTACAGCAGATCAGTGTCTTGTGTATTCTCCTGTGGCATTAAGCACCCACTAACAGCATGCTAACACAGCTTGTCTTTTAGTGGCCTTAGTAAGGCTCCTGTCTCCACGTCGCTTTTATCTTGCTGCCTTTGCCCTCTGCATTCAAATTCTGCATGAGGACATGGCTGACTAGCACAGCTCCCATGAGAGCCTGCAGTCTTTAAGATTATGCTGTCGTTTCACATTGTCATGCAGTCTACCTCTTTCACTCGCTTTCTCCTGTCATTTGTTCTAACACTCTTCGTCTTGGTATCACCTAGACTTTCACCTCATTCTCCTTTTCCACAATCATATGCATGATTGTCTTCATTTTTTCCTTGCCTCAGGGTTCACCCTGCTTGACTGTTTTAAAATCATTTAAGCTGCGTTATTCTCCTTTTTCCGTCTATTTGCCCTTTACACCATTTTCCTCTAAGTGCCCTTTCTCCTTTTTGCTTAATTTACTTAAGAGCTTTCACAATACTTGTCCAAATATGATAATACTCTGATTATGATTTGAAGTTCTCTCTCTCTCTCTCTCTCTCTCTCTTTTGCTTCACTCAACTTTTTCATCCTCACACTCTTTCTTTAGCCTCTCCACAGTTTTGTTTCTCTAACGCTCCTATCAGACTCTGTCAGATTCAGAGGAGGAGCTGGCGACCTTTGCTTAACTAATGGCTCCTTCATCATAGGCTGCTCACCGTCAGCGCAGGCTTCCTTTTTATTGCTCTTTATTTCAAATTAAAGCAGCAGTAGCAGCCATCCATCATGGCCAGGCCTGACCTTTATCACAGGGGATGGCTGGGTGCTTGCACACAAAACACATGCAATACACACACGCGCACGACACACACACACACACACACACACACACGCACACAAACACACACACACACACACACACACGCACTGCATACAGACTGACTCCATAGGTGGTGCGTAGGAACAAAAAAGACATGTGTTTACAAGAGCCACTTATAATCATACGGCTCAGTACTAGAAGACCACAGCGCTGCACAGTTTGATATTTAGCTAATGACTTATGTAATCATGACTTGTCTAATTAGTTAATGCATCAAATCAAGTGACTGTGCATGCTCTTGATGCAAATCAGGTGACTGTGCAAGAACACGTCCACTCATTTTTTTCCCAACATTTTCTGTTTACATGAGGATTGGGGGTATTTTTGGGATATAAAGGGTAATTAAAGTAATTCTGCCTTTCATTGTTCCCTTCACTTTAGAGTCATTAAGTACTCTAAAATATCCTTGGATCAAATTTCTTTTTCATTGTAAGAGCTTTTTTTTTAAGGCTCAGAGACTTTGCTTTTAAAAAGGCACTTTGCTGTAAGTTCTTTGTCCATTATACCTTTTATGCAGATATTTTGTGGTGTGTGTGTGTTTGAGAGAGAGAGAGGGAGAGGGGAGAGAGAGAGAGAAAATTGCACTGCCTATTTGTGAGTAAAATTACAATGTTAAAAGCATAACTGAGTGACTTTGTCTGTCTGGATAATTGCAGATGTGATGATGTACAAAGGCAGAAGCATAGAAATACACTTAGCATCGATTGTGTTGTAATGACTACTATCATCACAGAAATCTGTACAACCTAACACAAGAGAGGATAGAGGAGGTGAATACAACTTCATCTTACAGTACATATTTCATACACTGTTTTTTCAGTGAATTTCTTAACGCTGGATGTCACAATTGTCCTTGTGAACCATTTGTCCAGATCCAGCCTTAGCTGGGGGCTTCGTGGCTAAGGAGGTTGAGAGTATAGGAAAACATATTTTGAGGTCACTCTGGAATCTACTGTAAGATACATTTCTCTTTGAATAATCATTTTCATATCCCAGCTCTCACCACCAAATGGCGATCAAATCAGACGGTGATCAGGAACTGTGAACTAGCTGACAGTTGGGGGGCTATCTCTGGAGATCTTTCTCTCATCAATGCTTTGTTTAAGAGTATCACATCTAGGCTTTTGCATTGTCATACCAGGAAGTTGACACCTGTGAGGTCTATCTCCCCTTGGGTTTTTTTTGTTTAAGAGTATCACGTCTAAGCTTTGTGTATTGTCACACCTTCAAGGCCTGCCCACTCAAGGCCTTTAAAACTGCAACGTATGTTCCTTTTCACTGGACTCGATGACTACAGTGGCACCGCGGTGTGTTCTGATCTCCAATAAAACATTTCTGCTGAACACTACTTCCGAGTCCCCTGGTCTGCTTCGGTGTATTCACAACAAGAGTCTTCAAGAAGGCTTTTGTCAAGTGTTCACCAATGTAATTCTAGTCAAACAGCAGTGTCAGACATGAGCTGTATACTGTTGGGTATCTTCAAGGAAAATATTACACTGTGTACAGCAGGGAATCCAGTGAAGAAAACAAATGTACAAAAAAAAAAAAAAAAATAAAACTCCTGTATATTAATGACAGTACACCTTAGATGCATCTTAAAATCCACATGTACCCACTGGCCATGGCTAATCCAATTCCCTTTTATTGTTTATTTCCTCTATTATCAAAAATGGCATGTGTTTACAAGCTCAGTGTTCAATGAACTGGTGGCTCCATATTCTAGAGAGTAGATGGCTTGTGAATAATAAAAGGAGGCCTTTTTAAGGAAGCTCAATATTGAATTCTATCTTTATGATCCCCCAGTGTATCTTTATAATGATGAGGTTAATGAGGTGAATGCACAAATTCATTTTGCAAATTGATGTGCATGCTTTTTATTTGCTGTTCCTCTGGTTTATTCGATGGTGTTTCTTGAAGTCTTGCATCTCAAACCAGGCTTAGGGAAGACATCACAAGAATTAAAAATTTAATGTTTGAGAAATTAATGAGGGAAATAATCGCATGTGAATAATACCTCATGTGGGCTAATAGAAGCAAAGTAATTAGGTGGAAAGCCATTTTTCTTATTTAAACAGTATTTGCAGTATTCAGAGATAATTGATAGAACTCAGTCACCTGGATTTAATGTTTTATCACCGTGTCACGTATGGAGGAGTAACTTGCAATATGATGCTTTACCAAAATACCAATATTTTGCTATGGATGAGACAAATGATATACTAGTAAAGAGTGGATTGCTATATAATCGTTTAATGATGTTAACAATTATGCTAATGTTTGCCAAACTTAGCCACTTTACTGTTTTTTCAAGCAATGCTAGGTATGTTTTTTCAGTAATACAGTTTGTTTGAGAGAATAACAAATTACAGCAGTGTCATGGTAGATTGGTGGTTAGCTTGTTTGCCTCATACCTCCAGGGTTTGGATTTGATTCCTGCCTCAACCCTGTGTGTGTGTGTGTAATTTGCATGTACTCACTGTGCTTTGGGGGGTTTCCTCAGGTTTCCCCCTGTCCAAAGACATGTGCTGTAGAGTGATTGGCATTTCTAAATTATCCATAGTACGTGTGCAAGTGTGCGTGTGCCTGTGATGAGATGGCACCATGTTCCTCTGTCTTCTGCCCATGGGACACCATATGTAGGAAAAATGGTACAGAAAATTGATGGATGAGGTAACGCATTGCACACAAATCTGTCTGGTGTTTCAATTTTCTCTAGTCAACTGAAGAAAAACCAAATGTTTTGGTCAAATGCAAGCCTTCTGCAGTTTATCTATTTTTTTTTCTATTTATTAATAACTCTGCCTTAATCTAGATTTGTTTTCTACTCTATCGGTTCATTTATAACTAACACTTATATGGTCTGTCATGCATGATCAAAATAATTAGCTTTATAGAAACAGTGTATGATTTGTGGAAGAGATATTATGATTAAAATACATTTCTTGGTGAAATTAAATTTAAAGAATTTAAAGAAACTTTTATTTCAACTGTGATTTTGCATATATAGATTCATTCCTTGCAATTAAACATTCCAGTTTTAAATATTTGTGAGCTAATATAAAGGTGTAGAATCTTAGTTTTACTATAAATAACTATGCAGTGTGCAAACCGTGATCCATGGGCGCCTCTGTTACCCATCAAATTTCATCGCCTACCTCCATGGAGAAAAGGCAATCTCACATGGTCCATATAGTTTAAATCATATTTCCTCAGTTTTACAAGGGAGAAACTCATTTATTTTACATCAGGCATCTTTGGCAAAGATTATATTTTGTGGAAGAAAGGGTTTATGCAGCAGAAAAGCCCATCTGCATGTCGGATATCTGTGAGATTCACTTGAAAGCAGTTATAAGTGGAGTAAGCATGCAGCCAATTAATTATCTTTTACAAACTTCATCCAAAGATTCTGTTTATCTGGACATGAATTAAAATGTCTAGTTATATATGATATGCAATATGTGAAAAAATAAATAAAATAAAGCATAGCATTACGAAGACTTGTTTTGTAATATATGGTATTGCAAGTTGCACATTTTACATATGACAAATGTCTGTACATTGCAGCCAAGTTTATTCTGAAGCAATTTTATTTTAATGTTGCAATGAAATACCAAGGAATGTAAACTATTGTACTCACCTTAACCTTGTGCATTGACAGTATTTCTATAGGGAAATCTTTCTCCCATCCATTATTCACAGAAATCTATTCATCTCAATAAATTAGAATGTCAAATTAGAAAGTTCATTTATTTCAGTAATTCAACTCAAATTGTGAAACTTGTGTATTAAATAAATTCAATGCACACAGACTGAAGTAGTTTAAGTCTTTGGTTTGATTGTGATGATGTGGCTCACATTTAAGAAACCCACCAATTCACAGGTTAATTTATTATTAATCTCAATAAATTAGAATATGGTGACATTCCAATCAGCTAATCAACTCAAAAAAACTGCAAAGATTTCCTGAGCCTTCAAAATGGTCTCTCAGTTTGGTTCAGAAGACAATCATTGACACCCTTCACAAGGAGGGTAAGCCACAAACATTCATTGCCAAAGAAGCTGGCTATTCACAGAGTGCTGTATCCAAGCATGTTAACAGAAAGTTGAGTGGAAAGAAAAAGTGTGGAAGAAAAAGATACACAACCAACCGAGAGAACCGCAACCTTATGAGGATTGTCAAGCAAAATCCATTCAAGAATTTGAGTGAACTTCACAAGGAATGGACTGAGGCTGGGGTCAAGGCATCAAGAGCCACCACACACAGATGTGTCAAGGAATTTGGTTACAGTTGTTGTATTCCTCTTGTTAAGCCACTCCTGAACCACAGACAACATCATAGGCGTCTTACCTGGGCTAAGGAGAAGAAGAACTGGACTGTTGCCCAGTGGTCCAAAGTCCTCTTTTCAGATGAGAGCAAGTTTTGTATTTCATTTGGAAACCAAGGTCCTAGAGTCTGGAGGAAGGGTGGAGAAGCTCATAGCCCAAGTTCCTTGAAGTCCAGTGTTAAGTTTCCACAGTCTGTGATGATTTGGGGTGCAATGTCATCTGCTGGTGTTGGTCCATTGTGTTTTTTGAAAACCAAAGTCACTGTACCCGTTTACCAAGAAATTTTGGAGCACTTCATGCTTCCTTCTGCTGACCAGCTTTTTGAAGATGCTGATTTCATTTTCCAGCAGGATTTGGCACCTGCCCACACTGCCAAAAGCACCAAAAGTTGGTTAAATGACCATGGTGTTGGTGTGCTTGACTGGCCAGCAAACTCAACAGACCTGAACCCCATAGAGAATCTATGGGATATTGTCAAGAGGAAAATGAGAAACAAGAGACCAAAAAATGCAGATGAGCTGAAGGCCACTGTTAAAGAAACCTGGGCTTCCATACCACCTCAGCAGTGCCACAAACTGATCACCTCCATGCCACGCCGAATTGAGGCAGTAATTAAAGCAAAAGGAGCCCCTACCAAGTATTGAGTACATGTACAATAAATAAACATACTTTCCAGAAGGCCAACAATTCACTAAAAATGTTTTTTTTATTGGTCTTATGAAGTATTCTAATTTGTTGAGATAGTGAATTGGTGGGTTTTTGTTAAATGTGAGCCAAAATCATCGCAATTAAAAGAACTAAAGACTTAAACTACTTCAGTCTGTGTGCATTGAATTTATTTAATACATGAGTTTCACAATTTGAGTTGAATTACTGAAATAAATTAACTTTTCCATGACATTCTAATTTATTGAGATGCACCTGTATATGACTAGAACAGACATATCATATACTGTATAAAGTATCAGTTATTATCTGATGCTTTTGTATTGTATCCCTGAGTCTTTAATAGAGACATTAGCCTCTGTCACATTCATTAATTAAGTTTTTCTTTTATTTTTGCCAGAATCCTTGTTTACATGGCTACTTGATGCCAGTCAAATTTGAGTTATTGTTCTCCTGCCTTGTGCACACCACAATGATGCAGTCATTCAAAGCCTTATTACAATTATCTCTTCTACACAGAGCACAGCCATCCGAGTCCTCCTGTATAAGTGTGGCCTTCTTTTCTCTTTGAGGATCCCCATATAATTTGTTGAGAGCATATTTGTGAGGGAACAGAAGAAGCAGAGGAGTTCAGACACACATCTGATCTGGCATGAGGCCTGAAAGCTGAGACGCCCTTAGCCAGAGTGGGAGGAAGACCAGCACGGGTTCACTCAGGGTTTTATTATTTAACCCGCCTCAAGTTCCACAGCCAGGCTGTCAGACTAGAATAAAGTGTTTTTTATTCTATCCTATTTTATTACTTCCAGGTTTGTAGTGGACATGACTGCCATTAATGGTGCCTGCCCTGTGCTATAAGCTGGTATATGTTTAAATGTGAGTCTCTGCTGTGTGTGTGTGTGAGTGACAGCTTTATGATTTCAGTGTAAACTAATTCACTCCATGACTCGCACCCTCGCTGTAACCTTGCCACTCAGAGCAGCCCTGTGTGGCACTCTCTGTAGGGGAGGTTTGAGGGAAACTGAGCACTTCCTTAGAGATTGCTTTTCAATCCTATCACATCTCAAGCTTGAACTTGCATACAGATGCCAAACGTGTACTCCCACTTACACTGTAGGTGCTTACATAGAATACAATGGAGTTATAGTCAGATGAACGAAAGTCCCAAAAATGCTCATTTGGAGACAGGAAAGTATTGAGTCACATCTGAATCTAGTGTTTGTACAGAACAATGCCTTCTGAGGAACCTTCATGTGACTGATTTTTGAAGACAACATGCATATCCTTTGTTTTTATCCTATAAATCTGTGCATGAGCTTAGCTGCAGCAGTTAGTCATACAACACCGGAGAGAGGGAGCAGCTTGTGAAATAATTTGTAATTCTTTTCCAACTGATTTTCTTTGTGACACAAAATACCATGTGTATTCACAGTATATTTTTTCACAATAACACTTTATTTTATTTAATTTAACATCTTTGGTTAAATGGTCTACAACACTGGCTTATTAGACAAAAGAGACAGCAAGGCATCCAAGAAGCTTTCAGACAACTGTAATTCATAGTTTCTCAAGGCCTTGTGTTCATATATTATAAAATGTTGCCTTTGTTTACACACTTCATAATGTCACATTTGTGATTAGCCCCACCCCTTTTTTGATTGACATGGTCACATATCAGTTAAAGTAAAAACACCATGTCCAACAAAAGCAATGGCATGAAATGTTTAAATTTCATGGTCCTCAGACTTGCTAACACCTCTTCAAGATTAGCCTGTCATCTTTTTTTGGTTTACATTCAGTGTTACAATGGTCTTTCATTCTCTTTACTCTTGCAGTGTTATTGTTTTCAGCTGACATGTTTGTAGCAGAGACATTAACGCATGCTAAGACTGAATGAGCCCTCCCCTACCTTTTATGTAAAATGTAAAAATTCTACAACACCCCTATACAGAATATTTTTGAGGAATCCATAAAATATATGCACTATATTTATGAGGACCCACTTTAGTTGCTATACAGTGTCACTAAGTTAGGAATGTGGTTCGAAACAAGTCAGAATCTCAAGATAACATGTAGTCATGCCCTATTTTGTTAGGCTAAAAACTGAATAAAAGGTCTTGGATCCGTATTAATCACAGTGAAGCAAGAGACACAAGGAACAAGAGTGCTAGTGCTTGTGGGCAGAACAAGAGCTTGTTTCAAGGAATTGAGCTATGTGTCTGTTTTGAAGTTGGGTACAACCTGTGTGGGTGTTAGCAGCTATCAACATGTGGCTACTCAGTAGAAAATAAAAAAAACTGTTTGTGTTGCTGTAGATTGGTTCACATCCATCTGGTGGTGTAACACTCTTCATTCTGTCCTTGTTCCAACTCATAGAGATCCAGCATTGTAGTTCATTCTGTTCTCAGTAATTGGTCTGGGACTCTATCATCCCCACTACAGGGCACTGGATTGGTATTTATGCTAATGGTTAAAGCAATTAGCCTCAGGATACAAACAACAGAATAGAGATGAAGAATACACCAGCAAGAAAAATGAGAAAAAGAACATGTTTTTCATTACTGGACCATTTTTTCCTTTAATTTCATAGCATATGTTGTTTAATTTTTAACACTAATGCTCCTTCAGTTATTTATACTGTTTCTATTTTTGAACAATTATGATGTGTAGGTCAGGTTTAATTAAACATTGATGGTGGAAGAAAATGAGGTGCAGACAATTGAAGCGTCTATAAATTTTCCTGAAGTAAAATTAAGCGATCATAGTCCAGAACAAACTGATTAAAAAGAGTAATAAGCAGTGGCTTGTGACTTGTTTACCCACAGATGACCATGTGCACCTGAGCTAGTGATAAAAAGTAAACCAGCTCCCCATCTAATCATTTTAATTTAGCAGAATACTTGTAATGTTTTGGGTCTAGTTATTTTTTTTTGTTGTTGTTGTTGCTAGAAAGTATGATTGGTCGACTGGTTTCTAGGTATTCTGAGAACATTTTTATTCAACATTTATAAAGGTTCCTATAACATTCTTGCAACATATTTTGTTGTATGAACATTAATACTAACGTTTCTATGATCATTCAATGAAAACAGTTGTAAATTATCATTTTTATTTAACTAGTTGCATTTTGTGAATGAAAAATGCACCAGAAAGCAAATCATTCTTAAAGAAAAGTTATTTTTAAAAATATATTCTGTATCTGTGGACTTGTATAGCATGGTTTAATTAAACAATATAAATAATATTGGTGGCCTTCAAAAAATGTTTGCGTTTCAAGACATAACATTTAATAGATAATAACACAATCTAATTTAGTTTTATTTGTATAGAGCTTTTAACAATGCACACAGTCACAAAGCAGCTTTACAGGAATATAAAAATTCTAAATAAAAATTTTTAAAGTTGAAAATTTAACCGCATCTCTAATGAGCAAGCTAGAGGCAATGGTGGCAAGGAAAAATTTTCTGAGATAATATGAGGAAGAAACATTGAGAGAAACTAGACTCAAAAGGGAAACTATGCTCATCTGTGTGACACTGTGTAATGCAATTGTCAATAATTTCCTTTCCATTTGCTATAACTGTACACTATATTACATTGTAGCTCAAGCTCTTTCTTTTGTGTGTGTGTGTGTATGTGTGCACGTGCACATGCAATTGTGTGCTGCAAAGAGTGGGTAATCTGTCCATGGTGTCCCTCATTAAGTACACGAAGATCCTGTACCCAGGATTAACACAAAATGGATGGAAAATCTTACATTTAATAGAAAATAACACAATTTTTTAGTTCCTTTTCTATGTGTGTGTGTGGGAGGGAGAGGGAGAGAGAGGGAGAGGGAGAGAGGGGGGAAAGAGAGGGGGAGAGACATTGTTATATGAGAGAGAGAGAGAGAGACATAACATAGTTATGTGCACCTCTGTGGGTCTGTGTGTGTGCACATGCATGTGTGTTTAGGCCAGTCATTCATTCTGCCACTCTTAGAGTGTCTCTGGGGACACTGATGGCAGAGGGAGACGATTGACCGCCAAGTTCCACAGAGGAGACTTTGATGTGTTGGCCTCTTGACAATGATAATTGGAAAGTGTTTATGCACAGCTGACATTTAAATATTTGTGGAGAGACTCCAAATAATCCATGAAGGCCCTTCACAGAGGGTGTTGTGCATGTGATCGCATATGACATTTAAAGTTTGTTACAGACCAGTGCACAATAAAACCGCGAGCAGGACTCCTCATTAGCATCAGTGATTGCACTTAAATAGTCCATTATTTGTTGGCATCTTATTTTATCCAAGATGATGTCTTTTTGAGGAATGTGACCTGCATATTTTGTGAACCATTTCACTTAGTTCATGAAGCAAGAATTCAAGATGTTTCACAAAATGTATCTCACATCACATACCAGAAAGTTAAGGGTTATATTGATCTGCATCTATATAAAGGAACAGTGGAAGCTGACATGACTTTTCTTTCATGTACTTATGACTGGTAGCATTGTTCCTGTGATAATAGTAGACAGTTATATTTCGTCCCAGGTATCCTCTCGCTATTACAATTTTTAGATTAAGATAACAGTGCTCACCCAGGGCTTGTATGAGTAGCCTGAACATGTTTCTTGTCATTTTAATGATCTGTTATATTCAAACCCATCTTGCTCAATTATCCAGCTCTTATCTGGGTCAGTGAGTGAACATTTGTCTCATCCCATTCTTTCAACCTACTTATTAAGTGCCTCTGTGTCTTACTCCAAGTATTTCTAAAGGCATATTT
Organism: Hemibagrus guttatus; assembly: GCA_033459395.1. NCBI lineage: Eukaryota > Metazoa > Chordata > Actinopteri > Siluriformes > Bagridae > Hemibagrus > Hemibagrus guttatus. The sequence goes on along the minus strand of JAUCMX010000008.1, from coordinate 14,796,761 downwards.
GAGAGCGTTTTCTTTTCAGAGGAGTTGTAACATGATTATTCTTTATATGCTATCCTTAATGGGTGCTAGAAGAGTGAACTGTGCAAATATCAGTATCCAATACCAACATTTACATCAGTTAATGGCTCCAAGTCCAGTCCAAGGAGACAGCGATTAAATAATCATCAGTCAATATATGACCTGTGATTTACATTTAGTCATTTAGCAGAAAATCTGATCCAAAGTGACCTAATAAAATGTGCCGGTTTACAAAAGGAGCAGGGATACAAAGTAAATCTGCAAGGATTCATACCCAAGTGATAATTTCTCACAATTTCTCAACTGCTACAGCGATTTATTCATTATCTCAAGTAATCGCTTTATCCCAGTAACACACACTGAATCAGACACCAGTCCATCACTGAAATGCATACATAACACAAAAGGCAATCAGTAATGAAAGAACAATTTACAACCTAAATGCATTAGTAATAGTACCATAAGTTAAAAATCAATAAGTAATAAATAGAAAAATGCAAAGAAAGGTTGATAGCTTTAGACTGTTGCAGAAGAAATAGAGACAGGTTTGTTTGAAGTCAAAGGAGAAGCTCTACCAGTGAGGATGCAAAACACAAAGCAGTGATTTATTATGTTATGAGCGCATTTAGACCTTGCCAAGCATCCCGAAGTTGAGGTGCAGGAGTATAGTTCTGATCCAGTGTGCATAGATAATGTGGTGCCGAGCCCTTTGTTACCTGGAATGCCAAACATTCTGAAGTTTACTGTCTCAGCAAGAGCAGGAAGCCAGTGCTGCAAACTCAGTAGGAAGAGTGATGTGAAAGAATTTCAGGAGGTTATAAACCACCTAGGCAGAGGAGAGGATAGAGAAGCTATATAATGAGAGACCAGCAACAAGTGAGACCTTGGTTTGTATTGTAACGGCTTGTATTAGCAGTAACACAAATAATGTAATCAGAAAATGTTGTATTCTTCTGATGTTATGAAGAATAAATCTGGTGTTTGAAGAAATGCCAATGAACAAGCTGAATCCATAATTTGAAATCACACCAAGATTAAGAGCATCAGTAGGAGGTCTGGCAGAGAGATTCTCTTCACCGTCAAGTGTATCAGTTTAGTTATTTATGGTTGAGTTTCAATTAATGCATCTTCATCCAGAAGGTAAGGCATTCCCATATCTTCAGATTAATGTGGAAAGTGGATGGAAGAAAAACAGATCAACATAGTAGTGGTGAAAGAAGCAGAGAACTGAGAACTGAGCCCAGTGATGTGCTATAAAGAATTGACCCCTGTGGGCATTTGTGGTCTGTGATGTGATGAAAGTAAACCTCTGTGCTACGCCATAAGATCCATTCTCAGGTCAAAGCACAGTTCCCACTTGCCAAGTTGGGAAAAGTGGAATCTGGTGATTCAGTGTGCCCAAGGCAGTGGAAAGGTCAAGGAGGATGAGGAAAGACTTGGAGGTTTTTTTGGTTTTCTATAACTTCCAGGAGATCATGGGAGACTTAAAAAGAGATGTAACAAAAATATTGTCTTAAACATTTAGGAATTACAGGCTTTTTTTTTTCAATTTGTACTATGAATTTTTTTTTCATATAGTCCAATTTTTGACAGGCTCAAACTATCATAATTATAAATATATAAATATGAAAGATTATTTTTGATACATGAATGAAAATACTTTACAATCAATGACTGCCTCAGTCTGGAACCCACACTGAGTCTTTTACCTTGAGGTTCTTTGCCAGGACTTGAATTCAGCTGCCTTCAGTTGCTGATTGTTTGGGTCATTCTGCCTTCAGTGTAATCTTCAAAAAATGAAAAGCTTGCTCAGTTGGGTTGAGGTAAAGTGACTCACTCGGTCATTTAAGATGATTCCATTTCTTTAGAAAATATACTGGTCTTCTAGGCCTGTTTTTTTTTTCTTTTAGCTGCACTCATCACTAGATTCCTTCTTTTTAAGAATGTACCAAACTGTTTAGGACAACTCCTAAAGTTTCTGCTTTCTCTTTTATAGGTCTGTTTTGTTTTTTCAGCCTAATGATGAGACAGACCACACCTGCTATTCAGAAACTGCTATTCAGTCAACTGTCCAATTACTTTTAAGCCTGTGAAAATAGAGGGACTAAGTAAAGGTTTAGCTCAACATTTTAATCCCTTAAATTAAAGCTGAAAGTCTACAATTCAATCACGTCTTGATCGCTTGATTACATCAAATCCATTGTGATGTGAAAGTTGTCAGTGTCTAAAGACTTATGGACCTGACTGTATGTAGTGAGTGATATTAGTCAAGCTTAAAGAAACCAGATGCATTCATCATCTATAGTCACAATATATGGTGCAAGGTAACTGGACATGTGGTTAATAGTGTTCTGAGTGAGCAGGTTATTGTGGTCATCAGCATTACAAGTTTCTCTGTGAGTGGCTTAAATGTGTAGAAAGTTTGTGTATATGGGTTCATTCCACCTCTTTTAAATGAATAATGAAGGTTACTGGATGAATGTCAGTAAAGTTATGTGCAAATTTCACAAAGAATTCAACAGTGAAAGAGAATGTGTGAGCGGGAGGATGGGGGTTAAATAAGGAAAAGATGGTAGGAGAAAGTTTTCGTCAGACAGAGTTGCTTGAAAATGATTTCTGTGAATGATCCAGGTCAAAGAATCTGAAATTGTTGATGTGGGCATTGCTGCTGTGTGTTGTGTTAAGGTTTTCAAATAGGAACATCATGATTATTTTTTCTTTGAGCACAGCTGATTGGCAATACAAGAGGCCTCCATCAAAGTGATGCTCCACAGCTGAAGATCTGGTTGGACAGATAAGATGGATGAGGTCACGTCTGGGCATAGCGAGCTGTCTATGTTAAGGATCAGTGAGGCTGGGAATCCTCCAGCAACACATGGCTGACCAATTTAGAAATCAAATCCAGTTGTAAGATGTTAAGTAGATCAGAAATAACAAACAAACTGGCAAGGTGCCATCCTTCCTGGTTGTCTTTTCTTTGAGGACTGAGGAAGATGGAATCCCTGGGGTCTAAATGCTTACCAAAAGCTGTGTAAGTGCTTATCAGAAACACTGTAGATGAAAAACATAATAGTAATAAATAAAAATACAGTTCTCAGACCTGAACACATATTGAGAAACTGAGATGTATATAGTATAGTAGAAAAATAACCTGAAGCGAACAGTTAAAACAACAAGTGCTACAGTTGCAACTACTACTTACTTTTTTCAGCATATACAGTTTCCATCTAATCATACATTACACACCTCAGCATATAGAAACGTTTCCGCTCCTTGAAGGCAAGCACAGAGAGAATGAGGAGGAGCTTCTTCCCGCAGGCCATTTGGGCCCTCAACCAGAACACACAGAAACTGGACTTTCTGGACTTTTCTCTGGACTTCCATAAAATAAAATACTACCTCAGCAGACTGTTGCAGACACAATAACTGCACTACACTGCACAGTTACATACTATACATACACACATACATATGTTACGTACAATACATACACACACACACGTATGAAATGAGATACCACTGAGCCACCAATGCCAAGAATAGTTAAAGGAATAAAATATGAAAATCCAATTAGATATAAGATATACACACACATATGTATACGTGTATATATATATATATATATATATATATATATATATATATATATATATATATATATATATATATATATATATATATATATATATATATATATATATATATATATATATATATATATATATATATATATATATATACACACATATATATATATATATATATATATATATACACACACATATATATATATATATATATATATATATACACACGTATACATGTGTGTGTATATCTTATGTCTAATTGGATTTTCATATTTTATTCCTTTAACTATTCTTGGCATTGGTGGCTCAGTGGTAGGTTTCTCGTCTATCATGCGGCAGGCCTGGGTTCGATTCCCAGCCACTGGATGCAGTGCCGGTCCTAAGCCCGGAAAAATGGGAGGGTTGCGGCAGGAAGGGCATCCGGTGTAAAACCTGTGCCAAGTTGTTGTGCGGACCAGTTGGTCCGCTGTGGTGACCCCGAACAGGGAGTTCCTTTAAATATTTATTATTCTATATATTTTACATATATATTTCTATCTCCTTAAATCTTCATTTTTATTTATAATCCTTTTTTTATGTTCCTCTCTTATAACAAGGACAGTCGAAAAAAGCATTTCACTACATGTCATACTGTGTATGATTTTGTATGTGATAAATAAAATTTTAATTTGAATTTGCATTAGATGCCTGCTCCTTTTAGGTATTGAGGAGATTGCAGCAATATTCCAAAGCTCACACAGGAATTATTTAGTTACAGTTAGAGCAAATAAATAAATATGCAGGCCATATTGCTTGGCTCAATCTGAACCGCTGATATTGGCACAATGTTCTGAGTAACAGTATGTCAATCCTTTTTCCAAATTTATATCAGCAATTCCTTTAGTCAGTTCAGAATTTATGAACAATCTATACTAAATTTATTTATCCCCATGCTGTAATCAATTGCGGGAAATCAGCTCATGAAAAGTGGCTGCGGGTGAACGACACGGTATGAAAGTATAATATAAGAAAAGCGTCAATCCAAAATTCTTGTAGGGGTATGTCTGAGCAAAGATACAGCACATGAGTGGATTCTTCATGCAGAGGAAGGTCAGGAATTTAGAGTTTTGTTTCGGGTTTATGCATCAGCGAATATTTTTGCATATCTGGCTTTTAGCTTCTTTTCCATCCAAAGAACATCTGAAATGAATGAGTAGCTTATGTGAGAAAAAATGCCTACTGGGCCATTTTGTGCCATATTATTCCTATATTTCATGATATATTTTTTTTTCTGAAAAGCTTTTAGCATCTTCTGCACACTAATAACATGACCTGAGCCTCTTAATGTCATTCTCCGGTTTGTTGGTCTTAGGGACTCAGACTGAAGCTTGACAGGTCAAATTTGGACCTACTGCTGGTTTACCATGAAAAAATTTAAATGCAGAAATTCAATAACCTTGGATGAAATGGGTGACCCTCAGAGGTCGTAAGAAGTGTAAAAGCTCAGCAGGAGTGTGAATATTTGAGAGCTGCAGGAATGGCCCATTACAAGGAGCATGCACCCAGAAGATAATCAGACACTGGCTAAATTACGCACAGCTGGAAGCCAAGATGCCATTTTGAAGGGGAATGGACAGTCTCTCTCCCTCTCTCTCTCTCTCTCTCTCTCTCTCTCTCTCTGACAATTATAATTTTAAACAGAACACAGAACAGTGTTCAGGACTTTGACCCTGACCCAGTGATTTTGATGGTTTATGGACCACTCAACTACTTTTATTCTCCCTCGCGCACACACGTGGGCACACACACACACACACACACACACACACACACACACACACACACACACACACACACACATATATATTCTGGAGTCTCATTAGAGGAGCAGCTGTTCGGTCTTTCATTCCATGACCTACTGACTTTATTGTAATATAATTCACACTTATGGAGATTTTCTGGTACAAAAAAAGTAAATATTTTGATAGTGTGTTTTTGAATGCATGTAATTGATCTCACAGGATGCATAAAATTCAAGCCATGTTTCAGAATCCCTAAAGCAGTGACGTAAGTTATATAATACATTCTTTTTTTGCCATCCATTTCACTGGTGTTGGAAAATGTGTCTACACGTTTCACTGTTTTATGCTGTGAAATGACTCATAAGCTAGTTTTGCCTGCAGTTCTCCCCCCATTGATGGCTGGGAAATCAGCACTGGAGAGAGGGGGAGTGTCCATTCTCCTCTGATTTACTGATACCTGTAAACCACTCCCTAGCTGCAAGATTATAGATGCCCCAAGATTATAGGTGCGAGGTGTAGAGTGCGCTGTTTTTATTTAGAGTTATGGAGAGTGTGAGACTTATAAGCAGAGACTGGGGTAGATGGGGGGGGGGGGGGGGGTAGTTGGGGAATGTCAATTTTCCATTGACATGCATGGACAGAGCCACAGTACTTAGTATCTAGAAGAAAAGGAGATGGGAATGTAAAGTGCAGAATTACGTTCGTGTGGAAGAGAATTGTGTGCATACTTTAGAGCTAGTGTAACTGATTGTTATAAGAAGGTGAAGGATATGCTGACAAGTTTACAAGAGTGCAGCTTTGTAATTATGGCTGCGAATGATTATTTATACAACCAGCTGACTTCTTTTAGATTCAGGATGTGTCCTACAATTTGAAAGGAATTTACAAGATGCAAGTGTATGCGAATTCGTATATGTGGGTGTGCATATAAAGACAGTTCGGCACAAGTGACATAAAACTCACTGACCTCAGGATGTGAACTCAGCAGAAATGTATGTGCATACATGAAAGCAGGTCAAAGATTATTCAGGTAGAATATTCCTCCCTTGTAGTGCATGAGAACCTAGCAGAATATTGGCAGTCAGTGATATAGGGCTGGTGAGGCTGGCCATTGTTGCAGAGAGCCATATTCATCTCCAGTGTAGTCACTCTTTTCTGCACCTTTGGAAATATGGGCAACTTGAGCAGAGGTGATAGTGCGTATTATATATCTCAAACTGACCATGTAGCAAGCCTCAAATTGAAAATCGATGCAAAGCTTTCCACCGTTTAGGCAGGAAATATGATGTCTCAGGAGGGTGGCACTGCTTTGGATAGGAAATACATATCATACACGGTAAACATATGCTTTTGTTCAGCATGAAATGGAAATCAGCAAAAAAAAAAACAATGAATAATCTGATGACCTTTTCTACAACAGCAGGCAATACATTGCAAAGTGAACAAGCTGCTCAATCCTGAATCCAGAGTCTAGTGGGTAAGTAAATGGAAATACACTCCCACAAACATGTCTCTCTTGTAAACCCATGTTAGCAGTGATTTATCTTAGCTTTAGCAGCAACACCCTACTCCATCTAATCAAAAAAACCTACTCACTCCAAGATGCTGGACTGGCATTTTCTTCCATTTGACTTTGGATTTGTCTGGAGAACCACATTCTCTCTCTTTCTTCTTCAAAAATAATAATAATGGGACAATTTGTCTCTCTCCCTCTTGCTATCTGCTTCTTTTGTCTGGTGATCATGTGATCATATGATGTGTTATTTAATTAAAAATGACATATGGTTGCAAGGTTAGCAGAAATGAAAATTCCAAAAGTCATTTCTCTGTATCATTTGTGTGAATTACACAAAAAGGTCACCTTGTGTTATGTGCTAGAGATATTTTGTAAGACAAGGTCCTTTCTGAATGTAAACCCAGTGGTCTGAGGACTGGTTTGGACCCTGCATCATGCTGTGTAAAGGCCGTCGAGGTAAAAAAGATCGTTGTGCTGAAGATTAGCTCATAAAACCCTTTAGACCAATGTGGATGAGTCCATTACTCTGGCTTAGGCATTGTGCTCCTGATGTGATCTCTCTTATGATGATCTTTAATGTATCCCATGACTCCATGGCCAGGAGTTTTGCTAATATCCTGCCTTTACAGCACTACTGCTAGAGCTGAGCTGGCCTGTGATATGTCTTCTTTATTGCCCATTTTTTTTGAAACAGTTGTTTATTGTTTTCTCTGCCTCACTCTCACTCACTTCCTATATTCTAATGTTTAATGTACACTGTACAGTTTTATATGATAATAGTCGTGTTGAATTTTGCTGGCATGTGTGCAGGTGAGACAGTGAAGCATGTACACATTATATTTATTCTCTCTCTCTCTCTCTCTCTCTCTCTCTCTCTCTCTCTCTCTCTCTCACACACGCACACGCACGCACACACACATGCGCACACACACACACACACACACACACACACACACACAAATGCACAGCATACAGAATTTACATTTAATATACACTTTTTATGCTTTATTTCTGGTGTCTGGTGGAGCACATGAACACATCATTATACACAACAACTGTATGTATTTAAGGGGGTGTCTGTGTGTGTGTTGTACATTTTTTAAGAGGGAGAAAGGGCAAGGCCACAGCATAACGCATGCCAAGCATAAACACACCTGTCACTCAGAATGAGTGATTACCTCTACCCACCAGTGAGGAAAAGTCAATTTCACACCTTCACTCCACCCCCAACACACACACACACACACACACACACACACACACACACACACACACACACATGCACATTTCATTAGTAAAATATAAAAATAATACCTGGTCTCTGGTACAGTTGCTAGAAATCATTGCACTGGTTTCTTTCTGCTCCCTGACTGGCTGATGTTATAAGAATGAGTGATTAACACAAAGTAAAGTGATACAGGGGTTGCCTGTATTTGTTTTGCTGTACCCATTCAATAGTCATTCAATATATTTAGACAGCAGTCATTGACTCCTTGGACCATATTTGCTTTAGACTGTCCGGATAAGGACCGATAAGTGCCAAGGTGTTCTAGCAATGTGTAGCAAGTCTATTTTAAATACTTTGTCAATATGTTGCTTTATGTTGGCTAAGGAAAGTTGGATTAGTTTACTGATGGACCTCTTTGTGTGTGAATATTAAAAATCAGCAATGATACAGATGTAGTGCTAAAGCTACAGTGTTCCTTTTAGGCAACCACACTGTTGATGTTTGCAATTTAATTTCATACATTTTTAAAATCATTTCAGATCACTGCTTGGACCCATGGTGAAACTACACCCTCCAGGGAGAAACCACTATTATTGGCTTTTCTCACCATGCAGCTTTTTCAGAGACAAAGCTACGGTAAGAAGTGTACCTAATCAGCACTCTATAAGCCATAACAGTGGCCATTTGGTCTGTCCCTTTCCTCACTTTACAGAGATCCTATCCCCTTCCCGTTATACCTAATCTGCCCCCAGGCATGACTCTTAGCAGCTTTCTATAATGGCCACCCATGGTTCCCTTACACTCTGATTTTTGCAGTCTTCTATAAATAATGGGCACCTAAGACGGATGCACACAAAGATTTCCAACCACTGCTGAGTCCTAGAACCTGCCTCACTAATGTCCTGTGGGGTCAAAGGCCATGCTGGAGATGTCAGTGAAGCATGCCAGGAGTAACAGGGGTCCAGTGGGAATACTGCCCACTCATACAACCCTAGGTGTGTGTGCAGGGGGTGGACATTAATGATAATGCTGGCTGAAATGAAAACGTGTTTGTACATATTGGTCCCACATGCTAGATTCTGTGCAAATACATGTGGCTTCCCACATCCTCCTGTTTTTATGTACACAGCAAGTCCTCCCTCGGAACAATCCAGGGCTTTACAAGGCCATGAATTGGGCCGTGTTTAATTGGCCCAGTGTGAGGAGAGAGAAACCTGCAGCTCCTATAAGCTTATCAGCTCCTTGCCTCCATCAATAATGCATGTACAGTGTATTAATGTTCCCTGTTCTGCCTGTTAGCAGGAACAGCAGAGTTCCGGCAGGCTTTATCATTCAGTTGAGAGATGGAGGGATCAGCTGCCGTTGCTCACAGACGAAGGAGTTAGGGAATAGACACCATATCTTCTGAATCTCAACCAACCTGAAGCTCTTCCCAGAGGTGCGCTGGATATGAGCACAGATCTACAGTGCTTCAAAGAGCATGGTTTGAAGGTGAATTAACAACCAATTTGATTTTGAAATCAAAAAGTTTCAGCCTGTGAAATCCAACACCATTTTATTCTCACACAAATGCAGCATCAAGCAAAAATCATTTTTTTCATGTGAGATGGAAAATATGATATTTAAACAAACCCACACATAAGTAAAATATAACACTTGTAGCATACAACACACAAATAGCAAATATTTAGAAAGGAAAACTGTATAAAGACGTATCCACATTTGGCTCAGGCAGTCAGAGACACTGATACTGAGCTCAGATGCAAGAGAATGTGGCACACACTTGTACATCAAAGATATGGCAAGCGCCCAGAAACCTGATGCATGGTGGGAAGAGAACCCCCCCCCCCTTCCCCTTATATGGGAGGCCAATCAATTATGGTAATGCTTTTGTGCACAAGGAGCATAAGAACACAGCCTGAGGTTAGGAGGGGGATCAAAGCTCTGGGTTCTCTCTCTCTGGACCCTGTGTGACTCGTCTGAACCCCCTTCCTCTGCAGTCAAACCCTGTGGCTACAGAGCATCTGCTTAAAAGGTAACATCAGGTAACCTGCTGTACAGAATAGCAATAGTTCCTGCAAGAACGGATATGTGTGGGAATAATTTCATGTAAAAAAAAAAAAAGTATAAAGAAAATGTAATGCAAAAGGTGATATAAAGTACTAAATATGAAAAAAGGAGTGATAAACATGATAAAAATTACAAATCTGAAATACTGGTACGCTACTTTTTTTTGCACAAAGGCAAGCATATTTTTTAAATTTTGTGTAGATTTGTGATTTAGTTTATTCATAGGGCTCCTGTTGAGCACAAGACAAAAACAAATGTGCTACGCAGCAGTAATGCTGTCTGAAACAAAATGTCGCAAAACTAATCAGTCCTGTTCTATGCAAATGGCTTAGATATATGTACAGAACATCTGTGAAGCGAAGATGCTTTAAGGATAAGGAAATATTAAGTTTCGATGTATCAAATTAATTAATATAAATAGCAGAAAATGAATGAAATCAATACTTTATGAGATGACCCTTTTTTTCATTAAAATTGCATCAGTTCTCTTAGGTACACTTTCATGCTGTTTTAAAAGGAAGTCATCTGTTAGGTTGCTCCAAGCATATTAAAGAACATGATAGTGTTATTCTGCAGAGTTTGGCTCTTTTGCTTCAGCATGTGCAGGTAATTACTGCATTCATAAGTGATTCTTTACCTAAAGCTACAAGCGAAAAAAATATTTCTTAATACTGTATAATATGTATGATTTGTATTATTTGTTAATTATTTCGTTATTTGATTTATCTTTGTTATGAAGTGTGCATTGTTACCCAGTTGTGTGGTTGTTTTGCTAGATAATTAGATAGTTATATTTTACTGTACTGTAAGTTGGCTAGTGACTAACAGGAGGTTTTTGTGTTTCATTGTGTTTTTTATATAGGGCAAAAATGACTAAGTTGTGGTATGTGCTTGTCTCTGTGTGCATATTTATTCTTCTCGGTTTTAGCCAATGTGTGATTTTGACAAACTGTCAGTATTTACAAACAGTAACAGTATTTGGTATCTGAATCCAAATATCTGTGCTTAGCATTGTGTTTTTATAAGCTGGTCTGTCAGGACACCTTTAGTGTCATTACTACATTGTGGTTTGGGACATTGCCAAACCAACACACCTTCTTCAGAGAGAATTTAAGGCTATCACTGCGCTAAAATTAATATGCACAGAGTAGAGCGATGCAGCACAACCCATGATAAAATATATTCTTATGAGAGTAGTTTGCTATAGCATTTAATTTCTAGATTCTTTGTTGCATCATCCTTTCAAAAATGTCTTAATCAATATTCAGTAATCTATAGCAGTCTTTTTGATTTTTACTTACACAGTATGCAGAAACCAATTTAAATATTACATTTATTTAAAACAAAAAAGTACTCTTGCAGCATGCTATTTTAGTGTGGGGAATCCACCAAAAACTCTGCTTTCTACAACAGACACTGACATCAATCCCAAATTCTACACTCCACCTGAACATTCACACTCTACCAAGTTCTAATCATACACGCCTGTTCACAATTACACCCACAACCTATAAAGTACTATGAGCATTACAGTACTTTTGTAAGTGTCCAAAATACTCAGTGTGCTCATACCTGAACTTACCAAGCCTTGCATTTTGTGACTTGATATTCTGGTTTTTGTCTTTTTCTTCTCTCTGGATTTCACAATGTTCCTTGTAGATTGTCTGACTTCTCTGCTCTCACAGTGTTATATATGACTTCTTGCCTGTCTCAGTTTATGATTTTTGCTCCACATTTTGGATGTTTGCTAGTGCTTCAAAAAATCTCTAAGCTGCATTTGCATCTGACTTTGCGGAAGGACACAAATAAGCCTTTTAGAATTTGCTCCAACTTAAAAATGGCCAGTTTCATGTAAGAATATAAAATTGGTTTAAATATCAATATCGTTAAATATGAATTAAATGTATAATGAAGATGCTGTACTGCTTAGTAGAAAAGTTATCATAGCCACATCCATTTTCACCACAGTTCTTTGCTGATTGACCCATTGACCAATCAGTGACCAATTCAAATCCCTAATTCAAATCCCTAATTTTCCATGATCTTTTATGAACCATTGTTATCAGATCTGTTCAGAGAAATCTGTACAATACAGAATGAACTTCTTTCACAACAGTTTTTAAGCCAAAGCCATGATAGTGAATGTAAGTTTGTCTTAGCAAATTGAAAAGAAACATGAAAGAAGAAAATGTCCTCTCTGTGGAGCAGGATATGTGTGGGTTTCACTCTATTACTCATGTATGACATGAATAAGCCTCTCCATGGTACCACTGGCTCCTAAAGGACTGGTCTGCTACAAAAGGCTGGAGTGTACGAGACCCCAGTGCACACACAGACCTTTTCACAACATGAGAGCCTAACAGAATGGATCAACAGTTGCTCCCTTGACTGTTTACTACATGTTGGTGTATGAGAGAAAGAGAGACAAAAATGTAGTAAAATGAGAACACTGCTGAGTTAGTAATGCTCATACAGCAATGTTAATCAGCACTACACAATTGCTCAGGCAAGCTCCACCTGCTATGTTCATGCAGGAGCAAAAATACTGCCATCCTCCTTATCTAATCAAAGAAATACCAGTTACACTGATGGAGACCCTGTGCTACTGACAGTGCGTAATACAACTGAGAATAAAAGTCAATTCTGTGCTTTAAAAGTAACGCTGCATGAGCCGTGGGGCCTTATTATAGTTGCAACATGTTTAGTCTGGCCTTCACATACCTTTGCATAAATACACACACACACACACACACACACACACACACACACACACACACACACACACACACACACACACACAAAACATAGGCAGCTCTGGCAGGAGAAAACTCCTTGCTCTCCAACTCTCTCTGATGATTTATCTAGTGCAGCTGGGGAGCAACAAGAGTGAGAAAAAGAACGCACTTTCTTTCAATACGACTTGTTCTCCTTGTTTGCGTTCTTGTGTGTGAAAGAGCATGGCTGATCATTCATCGCACTTGCTGATTGAGAGGATTAACTGTTGCCGTGATATAATGGTTTAGAATAGATAGTTTGTTCTTGTGTGAATAAAAGAAATGGCACAAGGCTTATTTTTGTTTCTCACCTCAGCTGTCACTCGACCATTGATGCCATCACTAAACAGCCCACAATACCTGACAGGTATTCATACATCTTGTTTCAAAAGACTAATCTGTCCTGTTTTGTCTGTATTTCACCCTGACTTCGTTTTGCGTCAGGAGCTTTGGCATGCCCTGTTAAGGGTTGATACATTATGGTTTCACATGCTATAAGACGACTGCTTCTTGATGGGTGCAGGCAGTATATATTTCTCTGAAACAAAGCCGCACAATGACGATAGAATTAGCAAACTAATTAGTTGGCCTGCTGGTTTAGTCAGAGCAAATTCATCATGTTGTTCACACCAGGCAGTGAACCCTCACACATTCCCCTTATTGTGCAACACTGGCATGTAAATCATTTTACATAATCATATTCAATGGAAGTGAGAGCAGGTTTAATGTAGGAGTAGACATAATGAAGCCAATGGTTTTGCTTTAGAGCTCCTCAGAGGAGTATCACAAACTGACAATTCCTGCCTTATGAATTTGAAATGTGCTGCAGTAAATTTTCTCTGCTGTTAACAAGCGCGGCTACTTTCACAGTTGAGATGTGTCTGAAGGTGAACAAGAACTACAGATGTTGAACTGCTTTACTTTTGCACAATAAACCTTTTACTGTAGAATCCTTACATTATTTCAGGGGATAAGATGGTGCTTGTCTTGTTATGGATCCAAAGATATGCTATACTAAAGGCCAGGATGGATTACAGCATGCATAGGTTCAGAATTTATTAATCTGCCTCTGGCAAAAAAGGTACTAAACAATCATTAGGTTAGTTTCAGTATTCATGAGTGTTCGTTTCCTCACTGACCAAACAGAGACAAAGGCGTACCTGTGATCATCTGGTGAACTAGAGTGTGGAACTGTACAGACATGGTCTCCAGATTCTTATGCATAGTACTATGATTAAACAAAGCACCTGAAATCCCTCATATCCATCTTTCATGTCTTCGTCATCCCTCTCACACAGGTCACCTAAAGCAGCTTATCGGTATCTTTTCAATCCTATTTTTCCCTGAGCGCTCAAAGCTCAGAAACCCTCTCTTATTCAAAGGTATTGATGAGATATGAAATCTAAATCATGAGGGAGGGCTCATTGTGGTTGTGCTTTTTGTTTTTGTTTACATAAATTTACATTTTGGTGTCTTCATATTCAGAACTTTTTTAAGATTTACAGATTTACTCTGCCCTTCTCAGTTTTATACTTTATAGCTTATTTCATTATTCCATTAAACAGAGAAGAAAGGAGTAAAAGATTTATATGCATTGGGATTTATTTGCATAACAGTGATAAGAATGATAAACTGCAATTGTTCTGATTCTTCTTACTTTTTATGCACAATTTGGCACTATATTAATGCTTCCATCATCAAGAATCTGGAAAAAGCATATGGAATACACATTGACCAGCCATCATTTATGTGTTCATATAAACCAGAATCAGTCACTGTCATAGCCTGGACATTTTTAAAATTACATTATGGATATTGAGCTTCTGTAAAACTGGTATGGCACAGTGGAGCAGTTTTATAATACAAAGTTTTAATATAAATCAAGTTCAAATTGTAAAATTGTGACAGCAAATCCTTGCCCCAGAGTATGTCATTAAACCTTAGTGTCTCTATTGTTGTTCACAGGGAATAGTATAAATGTGCTGCACAATGAATTATATTTTAATCAGGATCAATTAATTAAGCGTAATGGACTGTGGCACAGTGGGTAGCATTGCTGCCTCAGAGCTCCAGCATCCCCGGGTTTAGTGTGATCTCTGGTTAGTTTCTCAGTTGAAATTCTACGTATGTTCATTTATGGGTTCTCCAGTTTCCTCCTACCACCCAAACAACCAGGCTATGTGGTTGTGTGTTTGGTGCCCTGTGATAGACTGGAGTCTCATCCAGGGCATATTCCTGCCTTGTGCTCAGTGTTCCCAGGCATGACCAGGATAAAGAAGCTACTGAAGATGATTGAATGAACAGATTATGATAATGATGAGCTTATCATGAATTCAATATTGAACTCTGGGATACTAAATCATATGTTTTAGCTGTCTATTTGTAGACTGAGGTATAGCTATTTGATGTATCACTTTAAAGATTTGCATATAATACATTTGTACATTCATACTTTTAACTCTTTTTACCAGCAGAATGGAAACTGACTTGTGGAACATTTTCATTCATTATTCATTCATTGTCTACCGCTTATCCGAACTATTCTCGGGTCACGGGGAGCCTGTGCCGTCTCAGGCGTCATTGGGCATCAAGGCAGGATACACCCTGGACGGAGTGCCAACCCATCGCAGGGCACACACACACACACTCATTCACTCACTATGGACTATTTAGAGATGCCAATCAACCTACAATGCATGTCTTTGGACTGGGGGAGGAAACCCCCGAGGCACAGGGAGAACATGCAAACTCCACACACACAGCGGAGGCGGGAATCGAACCCCCAACCCTGGAGGTGTGTGGCAAACGTGCTAACCACTAAGCCACTGTGCCCCCCTTTCATTCATTATAAGCAAATGAATTATTTTATCACTGCAATAATCTGATATATGATATAAAATTAGTCAGGACACTGTTGGCTTTCAGTGCGAGACGTTTTAATAACCTTTCTACGAATATATTGTCCCTAGTAGACTAGATAAAAATTACAAACTCTTAGTCCTAAGTGTCTAATTTCATATGAGCCATTAAAGCACCACCATGGAGTGTGACATCACGAAGAAATTAAATGCTGAAAAAGAAAGATCCAAAACAGGCGGAAATTCCATTTTCAGGCATTAATATAAAGTAGGATGTGAAAAAACAGGCAGTTTTGTGTTCATTTAAAATCATAAAATAATTAATTGTATTAAAACTACTGATCTCCTCTTCTCAGTGGCTGAATAAAATTGTTAAACAATCATAGTTGCAGTAAAAAAAATAGCCATTATTCTGCTTCTCTAAATAGTGCAAATACATTCTCACACATAAAGGAGGTTTTGCTAAAGCCTCAGATTCTCTTGTAGATCCTTGATGCTCACTCGGCTCCTCAGCCTTGCCTCAATATTATTGATTTAGGCCTGCCAGACATGCGTCTCAGGAGAACATGGAGAAAGCATTTGATTTTTAGCTTTTTCATCATGTGTGAGGAATTTAAGCAAGATGATGGCCAAAACTAAATGTGAAAGAACCAGCTACAGAGATTTTTAGAGCATATTTTCCAATCAGTTAAATCTCAAGTACGCTTGTACTTTGAATGCCAGGGTTGTGTACCTCCCCTCAGTAAGTAGTTGTTATGATGTGTGAAGATAAAATAGCTGCCTAGAAGAAGAGCTGAAAGAGGGTGCTTTGGGTGGTACACCTCACAACATGTTACAAACAGTATGAAGTGAAGATGTTCTGATCAAACATCAGGGCTGTCACTGTAATAGCAGTAATCTGTGCAGAGACGTGTCTCTATTGGGAAAACACCAGGGTTCAGAGGAACCTGTCTCACTGGGAGACTGTGATCTAAGACTTCCAGTTCATTCTGGAGTTTCATGTGCTAAATCTTTCACTGACAGTTATTTACAAGATATTTGTTTGTGAAAATCTGATAAAGTTGATATCTCTGTAGGTTAGCCTACTGGAAAGTTTTATTTAAATAAATAGCATATAGCACAAGGACAATCTAAGACGCTTCTATTCAATTTCGCTTGCGCATGCTCCTTTATTTGGATTTGAGTTATTCCTTTTTGCGTCCATTATGAGTCCACTGAGGGTGAACAGAGGTGCTTGGCCAGGAAATGATGCTGCAAATTGACTTCAAAATAGATCTCCGCTCTTGTGGTCCAGTGTGTCCCAACCAATTCCAGTCTTGACCAGCATTCAGACAGGTAATCAGGACCTGCATGCCAATGACCTTTATTCCCATTCAGTCACAGTTCTGAATATGGCTGACGTTGCTGGAATGGCTGCTACTATGCACACAATGACCTGTATTGTGCTTTCTTATTGAGATATAGAAGATCTCATATTGCATCTGGGTGTCTTGGTGTTGAATTGTGCAGGTGATAAAATCAGTGTTATATGAAGCTTATGCCTGGTGACTCCCTGTCTTGCCTCTGTGCCCCTTTATCAGCTTTACAGTGTATTAGAGGTAAAATACTGGTCCTCAGAAAGCCATTTGGCACCTAATTGAGCAATCCTATTACTTTCTACTCCCACTAGACAGAGACGGTGGTGTGGTGTGTGTGTGTGTGTGTGTGTGTGTGTGTGTGTGTGTGTGTGTGTGTGTGTGTGTGTGTGGGTGTGTAAAACACACAGAGAGAGAGAGAGTTCCAGGAAAGTTGATAACTCCTTCTTACTGCATGTTATTTCCATTTAAAGCAAAACCATGGACGTCAGTCTGGGTCTTCTTACTACAAATAATATAAAGACTGCAGTGACTTATAACTGAAGACAAATCATTCAATGAATATATTTTCTCAGCTGAGGAAGTGCTAATGCTGCTTCACCGTTGCATTACCTACGCAGTAGTAAGCCAAAAGCCTGATTTGCTGTGATTAGTGTTAAATCACTAGATAGAATCCCAAGTCATGATCTCTTCATTTTGGGCTCAGAATATTCCAGTCTTTATTACATGATCATTCACACCCTCAGCTTCATCAAAGACCATTTATTTTCTATGATTATGGGAAATCTTTGTTTTTTTTGTATTTGTATGGCATAGCTGTATTTCTGGCTGAGAAGTATGGGGTTTTTTTGGTTTGTTTTGTTTTTTTGTATGCATTGTGCTGGGTCTGCTTTACTTTTGCATATGTTTCAGGTCAAGCAATAAAATTACTAGATAGATGACTATTCTGTTTCCAATTTGACAAATCAATTATGTCACACAGAATCCATCATGTGATATCCAGTATTTTTTATAGATTACAGAAGCAAATACAGAAACAGGTGCATTTCCCAATAATGATAAATCCTAATAAACTATGAATGGTAAGAAATATGTATGTCACAAAGCCTATTTTGCAAATGTTTCCCAAACTGGCTCAAAGCACTTCTTCGTTGGCTCCGCCCCAGTCGAATCATGTGGAGCGCAGACAAAGTCAATAATCAAGCAATCGATCAACAGTACTCAGGTATGCATCCATTCTGGACATGGATTATCGACCACAACAGTATAATTACATGCCGGTAGGCAGACATTTTAAATGCTGAATGTTAGCATGAGCAAAATCAACAATTCACAACAGAAATTATGTTTGTAGGACAAGAGAGAACAGGTTTTCTATTTTCTAAATATAGGGGCAGGTTTCCTCTCAAAAGGAATGATTTCCACAAAATTAAAGTGTTAATAGGAAAAAAAAGATGTTTCTACAGTAAAAGGAAAGCTATGTATAATATATATATATATATATATATATATATATATATATATATATGTATGTATAATCAATATTTACATTATCATTAATATTAAAAGTAATTATTTTAAAACAGTATGCTTTCAGAGGCACAAAATGCAGGGCCTTCAATATCAGCTCAAACTATTCTGCATAATGAGTATAAAATGTTACGTGATATTCATGAAATAAACACTGGGTTATCTATTTGGATATATAGAATATACTAGGTTTTTGTATTGAGATGCAAACTTATTTTGTTGGTGTGCGCCACTGTTTCCAGATATTTCCTGGACATTGTACTGCTACAGTTAATGCAATGTCATGCATTTCATCATGCTATCTCATCATCCCCTAAGCATGTAGTACTCGGTTATTAATATACTATATGACTATATGATACTATATGACTACTACTACACATGGGTAAGTATGGGTTTTTTCCATAATTAGCAGCCTCTTCCTGTTTGAGGTAGAACTGCACACAATATGAATTAATTTCTTATTGAATAACTAACGGATCTGGTTATGTGTTAATTTAAGAAGATTGTGAACAATTTCAGTTAATAGCATTTTTGTGATAAACTTTTTAAATAAAGAATATTCTACCTGGTTTGTATTACTACCCTGATCTGTGATAAAGGCCACTGCTATTGTGATTTGTGTTAGGTTTCAGCTTTATATATAAATGGTTTGAATGACCATTGCTGAACATGCAACTGTCTGTTGATTCAATTCTGTTACCTCTGTGGTTTGCTGATTAATCTGTAAAAGCAAAATCTTGGGGAATGTCCCATTTCTAAATTAGCATAATGACTGAAATATAGCATAATAAGTAGTTCCCAGCAATTTGGTCCAAAAAAATGCTGGTGCTTCTCTACTACACTGTGCCACCATGATAGTTTTGACCAAGTGGAAAACCCAATTTCCTGTGCGCTTCAGTGGCTCAGCATGCACTGGGGACCGCATCACTCACACCATTTGCTTGCTGGGAATAATTGTGCCAGGACAAGACACAATGTTTATTCATGCAGTCATGCGTTTATGGCCTTTCACCTGCCTGAATCTGTTGAATATGAAAATGTGCTCACCCTCTGTGACTCCCTGCTGCCACACACACACACACACACATACACATATATATAAATATATATATAAATATATATATATATATATATATATATATAAATATATATATATATATATATATATATATATATATATATATATATATATATATATATATATATATATATATAAATGTACACTTTCATGTCTTTGGCAGATTAGAATCTTGTCTGTGGCTTTGGGTCTGCATCAGTGACATGGAAAATATTCATTTTCAGGTCAGAATGTGACAATCCTTTGCTAGAAAAAAAAGAGTTGAATGATTGCATCTGATAAATTGGTTTTCCTTCAAACAGACAAAAAAAAACCACAGACCCAATCAATCACACTTACACAGTGCCACAGTGCCATATGATCTCTGCATTTTCGCTTCTCTCCTTCAATAAGAAAGAGATTATAAGTAATTACAGTTAAAACAAGCAAATGAAATGTAAAAAAAGATCTTTAAATTAAATGTTGTGAAAAAAAGGGAAATTATAATTCCCTGTACTGGCATGGATCCCAGTGGCTTCAGCACTAATCACAGAATGCAAAAAAAAGCAGCTGCTGTTACAGGGGTCAGGAGGAACATCTGGCACCATGGATGAAAATCAGAGGCTGCAGGTGGCATGGGGTAACAGGAGGGACAGACTGTGACTCCAGGTGGCACATGGTGCCACTTTCTGGTTCGAGGTCAATGACCTTGTGTCAAAGTAAAAGCTGTTGGCTGCCCAACAACACACTCGAACCTTAGAAAGGCCAGACGGTCAAGTCTAAGTGGCCTACAGCACTTAACACTGCTTCTCATTTAAGGTTTCATGAGGCATGATGTTTCCTTCATGTTTCATTTAGGATTTGCTGCTGGAAATAATGCTTGGAAATAGGCTTGTTTAACTTGTAGGTTCAATTAACATTCTATAAAGCAGCAGAAAGCAATACATTAATACATTTATTTTTATATGTTATGTCTTACCTCAGGGGCATGGTGGCTTGTTGGTTAGCATGTTTGCCTCACACCTCCAGGGTTGGGGGTTCGATTCCCGCCTCCGCCATGTGTGTGTGGAGTATGCATGTTCTCCCTGTGTCTCGGGGGTTTCCTCCGGGTGCTCCGGTTTCCTCCCCTGGTCCAAAGATGTGCATTGTAGGTTCATTGGCATCTCTAAATTGTCCGTAGTATGTTATTGCGTGAGTGAATGAGTGTGTGTGTGCCCCCTGTGATGGGTTGGCGCCCTGTGATGGGTTGGCACTCCATCCAGGGTGTATCCTGCCTTGATGCCCAATGATGCCTGAGATAGACACAGGTTCCCCGTGACCCGAGAATAGATCGGATAAGCGGTAGACAATGCATGCATGCATGAATGAATGAATGTCTTACCTCAGCTGAAGGAAACCCCAATTGTGTAAACTGACTGAATGGCTCTTTGAATCAGATGTATGAGAGTTAGGGGGAAAAGCAGTTAGAAATAAGGTTTAGACCACAGTTTCATATATTCTGAGTTACATTGAAGAACTGCTCAGGAAAGAAAATTTTAATCCAATTCTTAGTATTACTGCAATATTTAAGATCCAGAGTACAAGCACAATCCTCTCATGCTTCATCAACCCACTTTAGGGAGTAGTAATAGTAATGTAGATCACATTTTCCCTTATTGTTTAAGAGCTAGCACATGCATGTGATAAAATAGAAAGAAAAGGCTGACACAGAATTAAAGGTGGAGAGTAGGACAGAGAAGCAAGAGCAAGCAGAATACTAAGTAGCTAAATTTACAGAGTAGAGAGAAAACTAAAGGATAGCCAAGAGGGGCTAAACATGGGATGGAATATGATTGGATTATGGGAGTGCAAAAGTTCAAAAGAGAGGGAAAGAGAGAGAGAGGGCTTGACTGGGAGAAAGAAAAGGCAGAAAAAGGAGACCGCAGAAGGGGGGTGGGATCTAGCAACAGACCAGAGAGCATTAATTACTCATGATAAACCACGGTGCTGGAGCTGTCACTGCAACCACTGCTCAGGACAATCAAGGTCAGACTGACACCTCTGTATAAGTCACATCGGTTGTATTTTATGCCTTAACTCATTAACATCCTACCTTGACAGAACATAAGTAAGCTTAAAATTAAAAAGATTTATGAGCCAAATCTGTAATGAGTCACTCGTGAGTGATTTGTCAGTCATAAGCAGAAGCTTCCTGGTGTCAGAGACGAGGCAAATCACTCTGACTGTACACGTTCTAGGAAGGAAATAAATGAATATCTGACACTGGTTCAATAATACTGCAATTCCAGACGGCTTGTTTTTCTAAATGAAAGGGTAAGAGGATTAGAGGTTGTTTGTTGATATATGAGACTGGGAGAGAATGATAAAGTTGGAAAGCAGTATTCAGGTGTAGCAGCTCAAGTCTGGCTTACTACAGTACACTGGCATTGATGCAAATATATCCACAGGGAAAAGGACAGAATGCCACATTGGGCAACATTTTGGGAAGTGGATTTTGCTCATGGAGTTACAAATTGTTTCTCATCTTTCATGTATCTTTCAGAGAATTCCTAGAGATGTAGACTTTCTAATGAAGAAAGGTGTTGTATTATGTTATCTCTGGGGTGTTTCAGTCTTTCAGACATATTTAAACACGTATCTGATCTAATTCCCCTGTTGATTTTTTTCCTAAAAATGTCAGTCAGACTTTATAATTCTAAGTTTATGTTACACTTATTCTATTAGGTGGAACTCAATTGTGCCCTTAATGTCTTTTTTCATTTGTATCGTTAGTTGTCAGATAATACTTTGTAATCTCTGATATGACACAAAACCTCTGATAAAACCTATTGTTTTTAGACAAAATAAGGGTCCTGAACATGATCAATGTCTCTTCTATGCAATGTATATCTATCAAGTATAAAAAAAATCAGCATGTCTGTGTCATTTCTTGGCACTCTTTGGCCACGCTCCAATGCTAATCGCCATGCGGTGCGAGCACGTCCTTTGAACTAGAGCTGCCTGACTGACTGCAATGATGGAAGCTGAGACTGGCTCCTGGTGTGTCCTTAGCAAGGAGACAAATTACCCATAATCAGGGATCGGGGAATTCCCCTTAGCACAGAAATGCCTATTTTCCCCTCCGGCAGTAAGAAAAAATGACTGATGCATACCCCACCTGTCATATGGTCCACCACATGTGGTGTTGAAGTGTTTTTAAATATCCAACCGTGTTTTTGTCCGTGTATTTGTATGCATGTACTGATGCAGTGTGTTTTCTTCTGGTTTTCGTGTCTGTTAGGCTGTTTGCACTTGCATGGCTAAAATTTATGGGATTTGCCAATTGCAATCCAGTCCTCAGACTGTCACAAAAGCCTTCAGACACACTCCAATCTCCTCACCCCTCTCTGTCCATATAATACACCAGACACTTAAAGTACTCCAGATCGACTTTGGTAAGAAATGGAGGAGCCTTACAGTGCTCGGATTACTGGCCCATTCTTTGTTGTAGGATTACTGCGGAGTGAATGAAGCCTGCTATTTAACAAAGCGGCTCAGAAAGCTGTAAAGCTGTGCCTTAGACACAATAGCTGTCTCCTTGGAGGAATTACAGGGTCATGCTAAATGCACTGAATCCTCATTGCTTTGCTGAAATAACTTTCAACGAAATCAATTGATCTCAATCATGCTTCTGAATGCAAACATGTTATTCTATCAAGATTGATAGGTGTGGTTTTGGATTTTATCGATTAATTAAGCAATTGATCATTGCCTGCCGTCCAATCCATCCTTCAGTTGGTGGGTGATGTAGCTGTCTGAACTATCCACATAAATTCATCCATCATCCACCTAATGAATCAATCAATGGAGTGTATGAACACATTCACATACACGTGCATCACTTTACCCCTCAGTCACTATAAACGTTACAGACATCGGAGTGTGGGTTTAGGGCCAGGGATTTTTGATGTAAACCCCTCTTGCAGATTTTGCATGAAACTAGAAGCAAAAAGCAGACATCATCTGTTCAATCAAGCTTCTTGCTTTCTGTGATGCTTGTGTCCAAATTGTTCTCATAATTAAAATGGCACTGGAAGAAGGGTGATCTTTTCCGGATGAGTATAGCAGAATCCATGACGGCGTTTGTGCACAATTACAGTGCCAGTAGCCAGCTGAGTCTATGTATGGGAACTACTGTAGAACTGAGATATTTGTATTTGTATGTCTTTAAAGCCAGTGCTGAAAGAGATGACAGTCCAGCATACTCCACTTGCTCTCTAATCACAAATAAACTATCATCCCACTTAATTAAAAAAATCACCACTTATTGATCACCAGTTTGGTTGATTACTGGTGGCACAGTGGCTTAGTGGTTATCATGTCTGCCTTCCACCAGGGCTGGGGTTTTGCTTCCTGCCTCTGCCCTGTGCATGGAGTTTACATGTTCTCCCCATGCTTTGGGGTTTCCCTTAGGGTACTCTGGCTCAAAGACATGCCTAGTTGTCTGATTGGCCACTTTCAATTTTTGTGATTCTGCCTGTGATGTGATGGCACCATGTCCAGGATGTCACCTGCCTTATGCCCTGAGTCCTCTGAAATAGTCTTGACAGTGTATAGAATAAGCAGTACAGAACATGGATGGATGGACGCACAGACAGACTGATTAGTCACAAAATGCTGAATTATGACACAAATTGTTATTACTGCCTTAGATATACAATCAGTCTGAAGATAAACTCATTCTGTGTTTTATATGTATGTTGTTTATTTAAAGTCCTGACATGCTATGCAAAGTCGCAATGAATTTGGATCCTCTTGCTGTACTCAAGAAATAACCATATGCTATAACCCTGTATGAAATCCCTTTTTGTGCCTGTGTTTCTTTTTTCATGGTCTGCATAATGACAACAACCTTGAATAAAGGTGCGTTCTGTTTTCTTGCTGATTTATCCATTCTGACTTTAAGAAAAAAAACTTTTTTTCCCAAAGCCAGGTGCCATTCTTTTCTTACCAACAATGCATTTAATAAAGTTATTTGCAATATTTAAATAAAGTATGCCCTACTTTTTTACCCAGAACTGTCAGTTACATCCATAGTTCCTTTTTTCATTTCTTTAACTTGATTCACTGAAATTATTTTGATATCTAAAATTGTATCTAAGGCTTCTTTTTATAGAGGGTGTGTGTCATCTGGTTTCCCCCCATGTATATATTATTCCTTCCAAGCTATGTACGTGGCCAGCATACTAAGTCAATTCCAACTCTGTAAGCATCAGACTCACTTGAGATTTCCACTGTCATACTTTCATTTGCTCTTTCAATGAATTGCTTTAGGGTTGTGTCGTCACTAACATTTTCAATTTCTGCCACTTGTTGTCATGGGATGATCGAATCAACATATGTCATATATAGATACTGCTAGAGGGAAAGAAGGAGAAAGAATGTCACAAACTAAGGAAAAGTGGGATTTAAAATGAAGATTAGAGCAATATGTGCATTAAAATATTTCAGTCTGTTTCCAAGTATAAAGATTGTGACAATCTGCTGCCTCTGAGAACAATGTGAATTTCTTTCTGAAAGCTGGGCTTTGTAGTCTGCTTGTGCTTAACTAATGTTAGCAAATTGTTCATGTATTAAATTAAAAGAATTGCAACCTTTCAGCTTTGACAGCCTAACATCTATAATCAGTCATCAATACAAGATATATCCTGTCATATAGGGAGAGTGGTTATGTACAATGTAGATCGACTCGTGTGTCATACAAGTCCAGCTAAGATGACTGTCTCCCCCTTGTGGTTATTTGTCTCTGAAGAAACTTTTTTTTCCCTTGATATTTCCTTAATGTGTGAAAATAAAAGCTTAGAAAAATTCTTTCCATGCAAGTAAATGTAATTAAATAAGTTCTCAAATGTTACTGTGGGCATATAAACTTTATTATACTATGCAGCAAACATTTTCATTTTTTAATTCTTTTTCTTTCCTTTTTTTCTGTGCCTCACCTCTCCTCCCTGCTCTCCCTGTAACTCTGTCCACAACCAATGCTCTGTGCCTAATGAATAACATTCATCAAAGTCATAACTGCTTTGATCGCAGACGATACACACCACTGTGCTCGTGTTTCTTCTCTCCTCATGAACGGTGATTTAGAGTCAGGCAAACTCGATGCATATCACTTTTGTTTTTCAGCATCATTTAACAGCCCTCACTTGGCTTTTGGTTTACTGTGTTGTAAAAGTAATTGCAAAAACTGAGTGATTGTGTGTCCTAAAGGAAGCATATCCATCACAGGTTCGGCATCAACTTCCACACACCACTTAATGTACCACACTGTCATGCTAGTCGTGTACAGAAATCTGTCCTCACAGCTCAGGGTTTTTTTCCCCCCATGCTTCTTATTCCCTGTTGCTCTAATGAGTCGTGTACTACAGCAGCTAATGTGGCATTGATGAGTCTGACTTAGGGAGTAGAAAATAACTCATCCACAGAGAGATAGGGCAGAAAAAAGAAAGATAGGAGCAAATGTGCATAGATTACTCTGGGGTCTAATTGATCTGACCTGCACAATTATGAATGGGCACTTAAGTAACTACTGAGCCATCCATTTGAAATTTTATAGTTATTTCCCAAGACATACTTAGAGGTAGTACTGCTTTAAGAGTGCTTTAGGACTGTCCTAAAGACGTTAAGACTTAAAATGCTGCTTATTAGTATAGATACCACTTATGTATATAAAGAGAGGCATAAAGGTGTGATAACAGTACATACCAATACCACAAATTTTGCTGTTTCAGGTTATCTGCTTACAGCTTCACATTTACAATGAGGAGGATATTAAAAAGGTATAATGCAATACTGCAAATATTAAATTATTTGGTATGGGAAGCTTCCTGCCAGCATTCTGTGTTTTATCAAACCGCTGCAAAGATGCAGTTATGGTTATCTCTACTGGGTTAGTATAACCTTAACAGTATAACCATTTCAAAAAATTTCCTTATCACAGTACACCAGTACACTGCCACACATGAAGGTGCATGATTATATCAATTTTCTTTCCTAGGGTTAAAGAAAAAACAGGTAATGTTGTTTTTTTCCCCTGTCACTCTGCTTGCCAGTGCATTGTGAAAACTGCACATTAGTGGAAAATAGCTCATGCCCATTTCGACTCTTGCTTGTATTCCAACCCAAGTCATCTCGTATTTCTTTTCTGAAGAGTTCTTTTTGCCATCAGTGGAGCAGTGTGGGATCGATACAAACATATCTCGCCGGCTCAGCGCACAGCATGGAGAAGACAATTCAGCAAACATACATTTTTAATAAAGTGGAATTTCGTCTCCAATCTCTGACCTTCAGCCCCGAAAACTCTTCTCAATAATTCATTATTTTTCGCCTTCCATCCTATATTGCAAGGAAGTCAAGCCTCAGGTCCTAGAATCCACAACCCTTTAGAGATTTGTGTTTTTCCATTTCTTGCACTCCAGTTTCAGCTTTTGAAGGTAATGGCAATTAGTTGGATCAGTTATGTTAAGTGGGGTGTATTATCCATGCTCAATAGGTATAGTACACCACCACCATTCCCCATCCCCCTAATCTTCCCACCACACACACACACGCACACACACACACACACAAACATTCATGCTATCCATGTGAGGACCTTGATGTTTGTGTGTGTGTCTTGTGGGTGTGAGTAGGGTGTGGTCAGTCATCCTTGTGGAAACCAGTCAAAAGTCTCCACAAGGTCAGAACTGTCAGATATTCATAATCTTGTGGAGACATTTGGTCCCACCAACATAAAGTGTGTGTAGATTAAATGGTGTGTGATATGTCTGCTGTATTTTAGTAATATGTTTGAGAGATTTGGATTTAGGGCATATTTGTTCACTGTTTATTTTATCCATCTGCCAGGATTTAATAGATGCTACAGTTCCATCAATAAAGGAACACAGTTCCGCTGAATGGAAAAGCACTGTTTAAGTGACTTTTGTCCCCCCTTTTTCTTTCCTTTGACATGGCGTAGCATTTCTTTTAAACATTCACGACTCGTGTGGCAGTGACTAGTCCAAATGCCAGGCTGTATACAATGGCTGTATCTGAATGTTGGCCCATATTGAATTTCACAGCTGAATGAGTTCTAACCCACGGCAAGGAAAAGAACTCTCCTTCACCATGCTCTGTGTGTGTGTGTCTGTGTGTGTGTGTGTGTGTGTGTGTCTATTCTGTCCTGATATGTTGAACTCTACCCGCATATTCTAGTAGTCTTTCTGATCCTTTCTACTTTTTCAAAGCTTTTTTTTACCTTAAGCAAAGAAACCATGCTCTTGTTACAATATATAACCTATACCAAGCTCCCTATTGTCAATTTTCTAACCATTTTCATCAACAATCGTGTATAAACATGAAATCTTATACAATATTCATCTATATAATAAAAAATATTGTAGCCCTATAACTGATTAAATGTATTAATGTATTTAATCATCATTACATTTCTGCAGCAGCAGTGTACAAGGAACTGATTCTTTATGTGTTTGTATCTGCATTCAAAATGTAGCATTTGGTGTAATTTATTTTACAAAATCACAACTCTCTTCCATATTTTTGGCCTGTAGCATACCTGAGTCTTTTATTTGAGTCCATCCTCCATTCCTCCTTGATGTAACACTGGCCATTACACAGCTCACTGGTGCTTTGCCATCACCGTAGGCTGCCTGCTGTCTTTTATTGCAGTTAGCATAAAGAGGCCATTATTGCACCTGTGGGTACCCATGAATGCTACATTAAACTGGATACAGCATAGAAAAAGAAAGTACCATAGGATTTAATGGAAAGAAAGAAAGAAAGAAAGAAAGAAAGAAAGAAAGAAAGAAAGAAAGAAAGAAAGAAAGAAAGAAAGAAAGAAAGAAAGAAAGAAAGAAAGAAAGAAAGACTTTGCATAGAGTTTTTCTTTCATAGGTAGATAGATAGATCTAAAATAGATCTAAAATAATATATACACACACAAAACAATATAAGACTAAGAAAAAACCTTGAATATAGAATAAAATAAGTTAAATTATACATACTAGTGTAGATATAAAACTAACAATAACATAGATAAATAATAAATATGAAGAACACTCAGAGTCTACAATCGAATGCTGCTAATGGTTGTTGTAGTAGTGCAGTGTGAGAGTGTTATCACCTGTCACACACAGGTGAGCTGTTGTACAGTGTTATTGCGAACAGTAAGAATGACCTCAGTGTACCATAGTTATTTCTTTAAATGAATAATTCTGTTCCTCTTCATAAAATATCATTTAGTTGACATGAGAAAGCTTCAAAGATATTGCCAGCTTTATTTATCTTCCTATCAGATATGTACTGTTCTTTGTTCTTCTCCTATTTAGCACCAGTCTTTGAGAAGATGGTGAGCGCATGAGCCAAAACATGAAGAATTTAAAATATAAAATATTTTTTTGTCATATTTCATGACTATTGCAATATTCCAAAGAAGCCAACAGCATTTTATTTTATAAATATTTTACTACTTAATCCACCCAACAGCAACCACACTTTTTTGATGTAGTTTTTCCAGAATATTCCACTGGTCTTTCTATATACTATTTCAGAGTAAAAGCCATCCTACTTTGTTTGTTACATCCACTGTATTTTAATAATTTACACAGTTTTCATTTCACATATTTAATACACCATGGCAAGGCCACAAGTGCATTCAAAGAGCATTTGAGTGCAAGAATCTCGAGTTTATTATGTGGTATGATTATGGTTGCAATAAAAATGCAATTAAATAAGGAAATGAAGAATGAGAAGCAGATAGTTGTACACTGCAGACATTTACACCTTTTGTTTGATGTTAATAAACATATGATGTATATTGAGACTGTTGTTCCATACTGACCTATAGTGTACAGAAGAGACAAAAAAAAGTCTACACAACCCTTTTAAAATGTCAGGTTTCTGTGATTCATAATTAAAGTGAAAAACAAATAGAAATAGTTTTAGGAAATAAACATACAATAACCTGGTAGCATACATGCGCTAATAATTCATTAAAGCACCTTTTGTTCTTGAGTTCTGAATGCGCCATTGTAAACTTTCATCTTCTTCTTCTGAAGCTATTCTTTAGTTTCCTTTTATTTGTGTTTTGAGTCATTATCATGCTGGAAGGTAAACTTTTTCTTCATCTTCACGTGTCTGCACACAACACTCAGTGTAGAGTATTCTACCATGCCAAGTCTTGATTGTACATCTGTTTTTTTATTCTCATCTTGTTAACTGATAAATGATTTCTCCCACGTTTTTGCCTTGTGTTTTTGGAATGGTTTGTTGGTTAAAATAAAGCATTTTAACCCACACCTACAGCTATGTCTGCTGCCTGATACCCTAAAGCATGATACTACCACCATTATGCTTCACCACAGGTATGGTGTTTTTTGGCCGATAAGCTCTTGCTTTTATGCCAAAGATATCTCCTGAAATTACACCCAAAAGCTTCTGAATGGGTCTCTTCAGACCAAAACACAATTTGCTGCATGGTTTGTATTGATTTAGGGTGGCTTCAAGGATTTCTTATATATTTATTTATTTATGTGTTTGAAAGAGCCCTCTAGTCACTTTACCATATAACTTGGACATGAGAAGAATCAGATGTTACTGATTATTGCAATATATTGCAAGATTTTATCTTGTATTTTGTAAATTTTAGAGGGACATCCTGTCCATGGTGTGCCACTGTGGCGCTCCACTTGTTGATGGCTTTCACGGTGTTTCATGCAACATCTAATGTTTTGTAAATTCTTTTGTACCCCTCTTCTAATCAAATCCTTTGGACAATGAGATCATTTACATACTTTGTAAAGACCTCTTTGAAGACCCTAGCTTCAGCAGTCAGATGAACCCAAGATGGTGTCAAGACAATAATACAGAAGCAGCTCATCTTTATTTGGAGTTAATCAGAATCTCTTTACTTATGATAGGTGTATGTTATTTACTTTTAAACATGCATTTGAATGTGATTGGTTAATTTTGAGCACAACCACATGCCACATTATTAAAAAAAAGTGTGCACACTTCTACAACCACTTTATTGTTTTTAAAAGTTTTATTTTTATCTGAAACATTTCTGTTTCTTTAATTTCATTGGCTGCTGGTTCAGATTAAAGGAGGAATCTGACATGATCTATCTTGGTTTCATTTATTACATCTCAAAAAGCTGCAATTTTAATAGGGGTGTTGACTTTTTATATCCATTGTATGTGATATGCTATTGACAGCAGTGTGTATTTGGTGTGCACAGGCCTGGTGTCCTTACTGCATCACAGGGAGTGAGAAACATATGAATGTGATAATCGCTAGAAGTATAATGTGCAGCATGTTCTATGTGACGTGTAAAAACTTGTCTGAAACATCTGGACTACGGGTACCTGAGAGCTCATTCTAAAAAGGCCATTAGATAAATAAAGACTTTCATACAATTTTCTAGAATAATCCATGCTAAGTCTAGGCTATTTGCATATCCTCAGATCTTTTTCCATTCTTTAGGTATTAGAAAGGATTCCACATGCCCTTGAGCCACTTGAGTAATGAACTATTTAAAAAAATTAGGCTTTCTATTCATTATAAGAACTCAATAAAAAAAAAGGATGGCTTTGATGATGGTAAGTTGTAATTTGGACTGCTTTTACGAAATTAAAAAAGCACAGGCTTTACTCTATGGACCCCAAGGTCCCGAAGCCCCATTTAAATTTATACACTCTGTAAGTTTATTTCTTTACATTAACATGTGTTAAATATTAGATATGGCTACTCTATTTAGCTTCTTTAAGCACAATTCATGCAGATATTTTACATGCAGTCATTTCACATCTGTATTCTGTACCAACTTTGATTACTTTTGATTACATTCTTCAAATAAATTCTTGTTTGAATTTGTTTGCTTGTTTGTTTTTGCTGTGTACACTTCATGAAACACTCGTTTTACTTCTAGCTCATGTATTGTATAATGATCAAAAACCCAGAGGAGGTCTGGTTCCTCTCAAGATTCTCTTCTCCTGACATCTCAGGGAATTTTTCCTTGCTCCTGACACTAGCAAAGCTCCTCCAGGAATGGCACTGACAGATTGGGTTAGGATAAATCAATCGTAGTATACAGCAAGGAGTATACAGAGTCTGACAATACACAGCCCTGTAATGCAAGCCATGTTTACTATCAACCACCATCTCCCCTTCGGTACATTTCAACCATTTGAGATGTCAAATGGAAGAGGCAGGGCAGTGCTAAATAATTGAAGAGAAATGTCTTTATGCAAAAACATGCAGGGGATGCTGAAAAAATGGAGGATGAGGTCATCCCTACAGAATCATCTGGCTCTTTGATATGATGTGTGTTGATGTCTCATGGTTCATACTGTTTTTGTTGCCCTCAACAGGGTTGCCATGGCCACAGATTCCCTCTGTACTATGGCCAATACTTTTAATTTCCTGTTGTTGAAGGTTGTTCCTGTTGTTGAAGGCCATATTAGATCAATTATATGACTGACAAATAGGAATGCAATAGTTTTTGTTGTTGTTGTTGTTGTTGTTGTTGTTGATCAGTGCAAAAAACATTTCCATTGCCTGTATGTGGTATGTGGTTATATTTTCATTGAAGTGAATTAGCACATGTAATGGTGCATGACTAGAAATAAAATACTGTAACTACAATATATAAATATGAAAAAAAAATAACAGCCGACCAGTTTGTATTGTATAAATGCACCTAGTTTACTCATTCTAAGTGTTCTTTATTTATGGCGTTGTATTTAACAGACCATTAAATGAGACTATTATAGGCCCTTGTTAAAAGAACTAATCAAAATAATTTGTACAGTTTAATACTGTTTAGATAGTCTCTGGCAATTGTGGTGATAATACTGGAGTTTTATTTAGGATTTGGGATGATCCAGTGTTGAAAACTGGAGTGTTTTAATGACCTTTGAGCTAGTTCTAACTATTCCATTGGCTTGTTTTTGTCACACAGACCTGGTAACCCTGGCCCTCAGCAATATTAATGTAGACTGCTTTCTCTTACAATAATGCAGTCATTATCACCTCGTTTGACTTTCTATTCACCTCCAAATTAAATACTTCCCAGCCAAAATGAATTAACTGATATCCAGTACAACGTTATCTTAAATTAAGTATAAATAGTAAAACGTGGTGAGAGAGTACGTATTGGTGAAGCTGATGGTAGCAATGTAGAGTTTATCCCCTTAGATAAATGACTAGTACTAATAAACTGTTTTTATCAGCAGCAGCCAGGAATGGCAGTGCACTGTCTCCATCCCTCTATCCCTGTCTCTCAATAGAAAAAGGTGATATAGCTTACACTGGTGTGGACCAGTGACTCAAAGGATATTGTATTTTTATAAGGGACTCAGATTTACGTCTGCCTTAATCATTCCGATTTATATGGAAATAGAGCAGCTGGGATCATAGTAATATATTGTTTATCAAAGCATTTGATTTGCTATAACAGCTATAATACTCACTTTCACTCACTCATTGCTGAGGTCAAAACCTTCTAATCCATTAACTCTCATCTCTAGAATATGATCTTGCACTGGACTTAAGCTACATATTAGTGACGTCTCATGTCCTGGAAAACTGGAAAAGGTTATCTCTTCTCTCACAGAGTGTTCATCAACAGTCTGAGAGCAGATGTGGGTTGACAGGGAAACACTGGAGGACACAAGAATATTTAGGTCAGGCAGCCATTAGGAATGGTTAGTATGCCAAAGGGATGCCCCTTACAGCCTGCCAGACACATGAGTCAATACTTACAGTGCATGAGGGGACCATGTTTGTTTATCTAAGGAGCAACAATAAGCATAATGCGATACAAATATATGCTAGACTACACAAAGAATATTTTTATGCCGTCATTGTGACTTATCCTGAGATATTACCATGTCAAAGTTTTCACTTAGTGACTAAGCCAGTGAAAAATGTAGCAGAACCTAATTTGGAGCCACCTATTGGTCAGTGACATTGAGACACTGAGACAACACTCATTTGAAGCAAAGGGTTGAAGATGGGGCTCACTAGAAATGTGCAGCAACATGTAATTCCCCTGTGCTGTTTTGGGGTTGCCATGTCAGTCCCCATTATTTTCACTTGAATGGTAATACCTTAGATAGCTGCTTTTCTCACTGTTTTTCTCCTTTTTTCTCTTTCTTCTCTATTTGACACTAACAGGATTCCTCTGTGGGCTCCCCTGAGTGTGTGCAATGCTGACAAGAAATATATTAAAGTGATGCTGAGTTTATATTCAGATGAAATGCTTGTTGCCACAGATGCTTTGCTTTGATTAACCGATCAAAAGGTGTCAAATAATCATCAGCCGCATTATATGGCGAAAAATAAAAACATCAGACTTCAAATAGAAGTTAAAAAGTTGTTCACACTAAATATTTTTCAAGATTCTTGCAGCTCTGCAGGGATTTTTCTAATAAAATCATGCTGTTTCAGGAGGCAATAATAATAACCTTTTATTTGTCTTTTTATTCCCCTATTTAATTTTTATTTCATCCATTATGTTTTGTTATACCTTTTGGAGTCTTTGTGCATCTACTAAACGCAACATCATTGGTGGAGCTCATCATACTGAGTAATAGTAATGTAGATTGCAGACTAGGGCTAAATGTCTTTTCATAACCTGTCTGCACATTGAGGTAGTACCAAACTGCCTCAGAAGTGATTTGTTATTTAATTAGAAATGGTGTAGCTAACATGATTTTTTAATGAGAGGACCAGTTTCACCAGACTCAGAAAGTCATTTAGAGTCCATGGATCACTCTGGGGAGTGCTAACACTTGTCTGTGGGGTTTAAGTGATTTGGGATAGAGTCATTTTATGGAATTTTTTGTTTATTAAAGATATTTGCACTGAAATTAAAACTTCGTAGTTGGGGCTATCTGTAGCCTTTTGGGAACCCTAAGCAGAATGTGATTTGCGTGCCCCTGCCACAGCAATTTAGCACCATTCTACATCTCACAGACACAGGATGAGGCACTGACATGATTTATGAGCAATACCTGTAAAAATCTAGTTACTTTAGAAAAATTGGGCAAGGTACAGAGTAAATAATTAGATAAGTGGACAATTAGTGTACCAAAGTAGGAATAATGTAGTTGATTATAGTAAAGGTGTGGTAATCAGAGTAACAAATAATACATGGCTCAGTACGATCTTTATTCATGGAAGAAGGGAACTATTGAAAATTAAGTTCCTAAAGAATATTAATAATCTTAGAATAAAATGCCTGCAGCAGGTATTCTGCAAGCTTATTGTATCAAGCGATAACATAATTGTATGAATACCAAGTAGCAGCCTAATTATATTATAGCAATGATTATTTAGTTATTGCTACCTAAGCAGTTTATAAAGAATTAAGCAATAAATGGACCACAAATACATGTAGCAACAACTTTCTGTGAGCTTCAGTGTTAGGCTTTATTTGCCTAACTTAAAAGTAGATTTGTTTAACAAACATTTAAGAAAAGGCTAAAGCCCTGTAGGGTGTGACTTTGTGGGAACATCTGTATGCAGAAGCTTTATCTTATCTGTAATATTCTGTGCTCTTTTTCTCTCTGCAGTGTGCATTGTGCAGCAGAGACACCATACACATGGACTAAGTACAATGATCAGCCAGAGGAACCAGTGTCCTGTATTTAATTTTTCTATTAGCCTATGCAGAATAAAAAACTCTCTCAGCTTGCCCTGGATTTGTGTGTTCTCTGGTCAATAAACATCCCACTTGTTATGTAAAGAACAACATATATATATTTTGTGATTTTTTAAATATTATATGATATGCCCTATTTCCCTGAGCTGTTTCATTAATTCACAGTGTTTGTCCAAGAATGGATAGCTGTGAAATGTGAGTGTGTGAGTGGGTGTGAGGTAGGGGGTGCACACACATAATTCTTGCCAGTGACTGATTTCTAAATAAACATCACACAGAGCTTGCCTTGCCTTGTCCCAAGCCCATAATGTGACATAAATGTCTATAATGTGACATAAATGTCTATAAATAAATAAATGTCTTATTAACACAAAGTTCCTCTGACAGTTTCTACATTTGTTGACATTGTTCGCTGATAAAGTGCCTTGTTTACTTTGTTTACTGCAAATGTGTATATTCATTCATTGTTCTTATAGCTGTTGCATCTTTTTCTTCAGCATTATATCCATACATCATTGTATCCCTGTGGTAGTTGCATTAGGATGTATTACTGGTTGTGATTCCTCACCCAAATCTATAGCTGACTTTTTTTTTCTTTTATCCACAATGAATTTAATGCCATTGCTTAATCATTTTACTTAAGCATACAAAGGGCTTGTCGACTGCTCAAAGGTTAACATGTGATGCATTTGCAGATGAAAAGGTTAATGTATGATCTGTGTAGATTATTTTGGGGAAAGGCACATCACCATCTGTGGCAGTCAGCTGCACCAAGGAGTCCATATCTCATCATTAAGCTCCAGCTGTATAATTTAGGCTCTCATCAACTGGAAATTTGAACGTTCCTGGTGTGTGTAATAAGTAATGCAGCTATGAAGATTTTACTCTAAACCCACACACACACACACACACACATATATATATATATATATATATAGTGATATATGTGTGTGTCTGTGTGTGTGTCTGTGTGTGTGTGTCTGTGTGCGAATTGCATCACACCTAGAGGGAAAAAAATATCATCTAAATATAATCTGTTATTCACTTCACAAGTTTCACAGGGCTTGTTCTCTTCGCACAGAACTTATTGAGATCAGACAGGCTTGCCTACAGCCATGTGACACGAATAAAAATGTCTGAATTCTGTTGAGTTCTTGCTAGCAAACAGGGATTATTTCTGTTCAAGCATGTGATAGAGGTCAGTGACATGCTGCTAGTCATAACATCCACAGATTCCGCTGATATGTGGCTCTCAGATGACATCTGCATCATGGGCATAGAAAGGAGAAATGAGCAGCTTTAAAGCTGTTATCATGGACACGTCCTAGAGAGAACTGATGTTTGCTTTTAGATCGATGTCCCCCAGTGCTGCAAAATGAGATCAAGATGGAAGGATGCTTTATTGTGATTTTCAGCTACTGTGGAACATCTTTCAGTTCCTATCTGCTCCCTCCTTCCCCGCCTCACATCGCTGTTGTCGCCCTTGTTCAATTGTGTATTAAAGTGTGTGTGTATATGTGTGTTTAAGGTGATGTATCCATGTCCTCGTTTTGGTGTGAGTTTGCCATATTGCATTAGCAAATAGAGTTTGGAAATCAATCTGAATGATTGATTTTTGCTGTGAGTGACAGATCTGTTTGTCTACATCAGTGTATGTGGTAGTGTGTACTCGCATCAAGAATAACATCATTGCCTTTGACCATTTGTCCGCAACCCTGGCACAGACATATACACAAACACTCCCAGAACAACATGGCGCACACTCTGCATTTGACATGGCTAGGGTTCACAAAGATTAGATTTGAATTTATGAAGATTGGTTCACCTGGGTCGGTGGGCGTAATCTATGCTGTTGTAGTATTTCACATGTGGCCCCCTCGTCTCCAAGCAGTCCAAGGGCCTCCGTATTTCACCATGACAATGTAATCACAGCTTCACATTAAAAAGTCATTATTGTTTAGAATGGAGGCCTCGTCCAGAAAAACACCGCCTATAAAATCTCTTAGCCTTTGTCTCTCAGAGCACTTGTTTACTCAAGAACACAAGCTCAGGTGATTTAAATGGGCAACTTACACCCCCATTGGTGTGTGAAAGGATTTTTTTTTCTTCGTATGCCTGTTCATGCTCTTCTGGGCCTTATACAAGCCTGTATGCTTCATATAGATTTTCTAGGCTACCCTAAAAGATATGATCTCAGACATCTACCTCTCATTCAGTCAACATCTCCAACAGTCAGTTTTTGATGCAGTGTAAATAAATTAATTCATTTATCTTTTGGAACTGCTTTGTCCTAGTCAGAGCTGTGGTAGATTCATAGCTTATCCTGGGAACACTGTACACATGGAAGTAAAATACACCATGGATGGGAAACTGAACCATTAGATGCTATAATAAAATGTCTGGCAGTTATTAAGTATATTAAATTCATATAAGTTGTATGACTAACTTATTTGTGAGGATAAATGAATATATTAATCAACACAAATTCAAAAGTAGACTTCCACCCAAATTGCTGTTTGTCTATTCAGGAATATAGTGTATGGGGGCTTCTGAGTGGCATAATGAAAAAAACATTCACCCTATCATCTGGAGATTATGAGTTTGAATCATGTGAGCTCAGTGTGAATAATTGGTCATGTTCTCTGGGTGCAAGAGAGGGCGTAATTCCTGTCCCCTGTCAGGTGCAACATCACCAGCCAACCGTAGGCATCTGTAAGCTCATGTATGCAGAAAAGATGTTGCTATCCTGTGAGGGTGTTATGCTGCCTTGTGATGCACTTGGAGCACCAGTGTCTTGGAGGGAGCATGTGTAAGTCTTCACCCTCCCCAGCTTGTGGCTGGCATATGGTAAGGTAGAGCTGGCTGGTGGGTGAGAATTGGCAAGTTACCAAATTGTAAAGATCATAAGCAAAAAAAGAAAATACTGCATACAGGATTAAAAAGAAAACATTTAAAATCTTTTCTGATTCAGTTATTTAATTGGGATTATGGTAATTAACCTGTTTACCAGCAATTCTATATTTTGATACTTTGAGACATTACTTAGTTATTCACCTCACCTCAAAGCTCCACTACATATCATCACTGATTTAGAATCCTCACCATAAGCCCTAATCCACAGATTGCACCCGATTTCCAGACCTAAGGGGTTAAAGCAACAATTCTATTGGTTTTTATTGCTTTGCAATATGAAGCTGAAACATATGAAGGGTCACTGTCCTTGACTCTCCAGCTCTGTTGTGTCTCAAACCATCTTAGTGGAGCCCAGATAACAGTGGACACTGACGATCCTGTAGTGAATAAAAGTTGATTTATTGGCTGTTTCTGAGGGAATGGCACATGGGGTGTAATTATGTATTAAGGAATGGCTGCTGAGCAAGATTAGGGCTGAGGTGGTTAGGCTGGAGTCTGACAGAGAAAGGACACTGTACTGAATTATTCTATAGATATAGATCTCATGTGTCTCGTGTTGATCTCTTTTCCTCATGCTTTCTCCTTTTTCAGGCAAATAAATATAGATTTTGTTATATACCTGAATCTCATATGAAGTTAGATTTTTTTCTAACGTCAATAAATTCCCAATTGGTTACATCATTGCCTCCTCAGTCTAATCATGCCCTGAAAACACTAGAACTCCCAAGCCAAGAGGATATTAGTCTCACGTACATTATTGATCGTACACTGTTTGTCTTATTAGTCTTGTCAGTGTTCTGTCAGTGCAGACCTGAAGGGGGGTTATCATATGAGACTTATAAATATATTGCAGTGACAGTGCCAGAGTGACTTCTAAAGACCTTTGTTAAGTATAATTCAATGTGACATGTTAATGTTCTTTTTTATTTGTTTGTTTGTTTGTTTGAAGAATTGTTAAAATGAGCTAATAAAAAAATGAGTAGTAGTTTTGAATGAGACTATAAAATGCAGATCGAGGAGCAATTTTTTTAAACATGCAATCAATTAGCATGTAGTAAGAATCAGATCAGGTGAACCCTAACAACGTTTTTTCTTAGGATTCTCTTACTCTTTGTATTACTACCTCTTGTAATTTCCACTTGCTTGCGTTTTGTTGTGCTCAGACTCCATTTCATTTGTAGATTTATTGCTGTTCAGGGTGAACAGAGGAATAAGAACCCAAGCCTGTTTGATCACTTGTTACATGCTGATTTACAATCCACAATTTAATTATGTTACAGCATGATGTGGTGTTAGGAGGTTGGGGGTGGACTTTCATGGTAACCAAACCCTCACATCTGTCCCTCGGGAAGGTTCAGGCCAAACAGAGCCCTCTCTGAACATCACCCAAGCAGGCTGGACTGATGCATGTTTATAATCATATAATTACTAAAGCATTGTTATTATGACCATTATAAGGAACCAGTGGTAACATATACATATCAATATATACATATGTGTAACTTATAAGAGAGATATTTTAATGTAGTACAAATGTCATAAATGGTACGGTGGCTGAGAAGTGCAAAACAAAATACCAAATCCAAAAACACAACGGCATTTCAGAAAACACAACGGCATTTCAGACAAAACGGAAAATGTAGGTATATTTATACAGTTATACAATATACAGTTATTGTAAACAGAAGACATGTTATAGCTATGCATATTTAGCCTAGGATAA
This sequence comes from Hemibagrus guttatus, assembly GCA_033459395.1. Lineage (NCBI taxonomy): Eukaryota > Metazoa > Chordata > Actinopteri > Siluriformes > Bagridae > Hemibagrus > Hemibagrus guttatus. The sequence goes on along the minus strand of JAUCMX010000008.1, from coordinate 14,756,645 downwards.
TACCTTTGACAGTCGTTAATGCCGGAGTAGCTGCAGAAATTTGGCAGAACGCCACAGTGTGGGCGATACATTTTTATACATTCATATACACACAAATCTACTTTCTACTGCCGCAGCTTGCTATACTTCCCGTATATCTTGAGTGACCGATGTCTCGTCCAATCAGCAGTAAAAAAAATCCATTCACAAAATATACCTACCTTTTCCGTTTTGTCTGAATTGCCATTGTGTTGTGTTTTCTGAAATGTCGTTGTGTTTTCTGAAATGCTGTTGTGTTTTCGGATTTGTTATTTTGTTTTGCACTTCTCGGCCACCGTAAAATAGTCATGGAAGATGAATAATTTCCACGTCAAGACTACCAACATTCAACTGTTCATTTTGATGGACAGTTCCACCAGTTCTGTATATGGTCTATACCAGTGTGTTTGATAAATATCATCTTAACATACATCATCATCGTCTCATATCAACTTCTGGAAAATTGCTCAGACATTGATCAAGAATATGTTTTACAAACATTGTTTTTTGTCCTTGAATCTTAAGAGAGAATAACCCAGTGATCCAGTGGGAATGAATGCAGCCATGACTATGAAGTTTGTTTATATCTATTTACACCATATGTTATGCATACGACTGATGATGTACAAGTGTGAGTGTTCATTCGGATTTGCTTCTATTTGCCGAGCAGCATCGTATCTAACACGAGAAAATCTCTTGTGTTAGATATAATGTCAAGTCAAACATATTCTAACTGAAAAGATGTGGAAAGTACAATCTACTTATGTTTACTAGGTCTCCTTTAAATTAAGTTCTTGATTTATGGCATAATTAAAGTGCTATTTACATTCATAGGGTAGTTTATGACCATAGAGATCAATCACAACTATTAAATCTTGATAATGAGATTTGCATTATGAAATGAAGAGGGAAGGATTTTTGAAAGAAGGAACTTTTTCCTTTGCTTTTTTTATTTTTTCCTCTTTTTCTTGTTCATAATTTGTATATACTTTGTATGTATTTTGTATTATATATTGATATAGAGATTATTGCACAGCCAGCCCATCTTCAGGACTGGACCCCTGCCATATCCTACCCCAGTTAGCAGGATCTTTTTTATCAGTGTAAATTCAGTAATGAATTCTGGGAGTGATCTCACAGCCAGGGCCAATCTTATCCAGATTGTCTTCATGTTCCTGCTTCTGTCTCGGTCTTTAAATCAATATTAGGCCAGAATTTCCTATGCTTCATCCTTTTTTCTAATTATTGGACTCCTGCAGTGCAGACAGAATAAAATGGGCTTATTTATATCCCAAAGACTTCACTGAATCTGATAACTACATTATACTTTCTCGCTAGTTTTGGGACAAATTGTAAAAAATAAAAAAGCTAAATTGTAATCATGAATGTTTTGGAGAACTTGGGATGCAAGGGTTTTGCGATGTTTAGTGCTACTGTTTAAGATAGAAAAATATTTGAAATGTTAATATCTAAAGTCTTCTTTAGATATGATATGTGGAAGTACTGAAACACTGAATTAACCAGAATCTCAACTGGTAAATTTCATTTTATTACATACCACCTTTAGTTTTCCTTTATTTTATTCCAATGCTCTGTAAAGCTTGTCCTCAAATTCTATTGAAATATTTATTTGAAGGGTACCTATAGTATATAGAGCCTTTAAAATAAATTCATAAGCATTGTCTAAGCCTTTAATAAAGATCATGTCCAAACTTGTGAAATAATATTGCAGGTCACATTTGTCTTAACATAAAAGAGAAAAACTGTTATCAATATGAATTGTCTACTGTAGATTGTTACTGTACTAATATTTATCTTCATCTTAAGAGTTGCAGGATGAATACACAGGGGTTTAAAATAAAGTTATAAATGAAGATCTAAGGACCACCTTTATTTTTAGGGAATTAACATAATTAATTTGTTCAATGAATGAATTGTGCAGTTAATAAATACATTGATAAATTAATAAGCAGTTAATTTAAAAAAAAGCATAAATATTAAATAATAATTTTATGGGCATAAGTGTTTTTGCAGTAGTGCTTCATAATAGCTTTGATGCAAATGAAGCAACAGTACTTGTTGAAGTGTACAGCATTCAGCGTCATCTCTATAAAGAGGTAAATACAGTAAATTCACCTTCTAAAAGCTAAGATGACTGATAAGAGATACTTTGTGCTGTTAGTGAAGACAAAATAATAACTTTCAAAATAAAGACAAAAAAAATGAAGTAGTCCATACTGATCATCCTCAATAATCTCACTGGTTTGACATGAGACTTTGTTTAGTCTTGCTTTAACAAAAGACATGTGATTCCTATTAATGTGTTCTGACGGCTCTTAAAATATGACAGCACATTTTTAATAAATCCAAGTTAATAATAAATAAAATTCTCACCAATATGTCACACTCAGTGACTCAGCCAGGCTGACAGTTCTATTCAGGCCATCACATCACCATGTTCAGTTAGTGGACCCATGCTGCTGATTATTATTTTAATGTGCATAAATGAAGACTGCAGGTCCCATGGAGAAAATGGCTGGCTAACGATTCATTTATTCAGGGGACTGCGTATGTCTTTCATAATAATTTTTAACGTCACACATTACAATGTCCCTACAGGGGAGCACTTTTGTCATTCTTTTTGGTGTGCTTGGACATGGTATCATACTCCCCTGCATTCTAATTAACCTTTCATCTGTTCCTTAATCAGCTCTATCTGCCAGCCAAGCAGCTGCTGGATTAGCAAAGAGTGACTTGGCATTAATGGACTAGGATGCTGAGAAATAGAAGGGGAGAAAAGGAGCGAGATGGAGATACACAGTAATGGGTCTTAGAATTACACCAAACATGGCTCCATCTTAGGAGCCTTATCATTTCTGAGACAGGCAACTATGGTGTGCTGGCGATGTACAGACAGTAGCGTGAGATCAGTTTAGAAATTCTTCATAGTGCTTTCTAAGGGGAATTTAAGATATTTCTCCCCCTACTGGTGTGTTTTATTCAGAAATGCAAAGTGAATGACATTAACTCTTTTTTTTAATATCAACAGTTCCACTAATACCTAGGAAAGTTGATTTAGGACAGTTTCCCATTTTATATATATATAAACTATAACCTCAAGACAGCATTTATAAAAACAGTTTCCTTTTCAGTGTAGTTTAAATATTATCAAGAACAACAAAGTGGGACACAAGTTGGCTTTATAAAGCAGCCTTATAATGAATTTTACATTATTGTCAGACAACTAGCCTGATGCTCACCACTCCAATCTACCAATTCTACTCCTTATTCATTATGACTACACACACATCCACACTTAATCTGCTAGTAGTTCCCCAACATGTATACTGAATACCATAGTGATTCATCAGTACCAGCAAACTCACAGATGGTCAATTATTTTCACAAAAGTTTTTTTCTTTTTTAAAAATCAGAATAATAAAAATATATTATTCATTTGTAAATTATAATACAAAATGTCATGCATAATTTCCTTAAGCCAATATTGGATAAAAAAAAAAAGCTAAAAGTGTTTAAATGAGTAAAAAGTTAAAAAATAAAGGAAACTAAAGGAAACTATAAAGTAAAGTAAAGTATAATGCTCTTTACTGAGCTTTAGCTAAGTAGATTTCTTTTTTTTTTTCAAATAAAGAGGTCTTTGGGGTTAAACTACAGAAATCCATGTATACATGGATGTGTAAATGTTGCTCCTTTCAGTTTTAATGTCTTCTCACTTCAATACAGGCTGCCAATAAGCTCTGTTAGGTGTATTAACATGAAGTGGGTCTTAACTTATCCGTAATACTTCAGCAGCAAAGAAAAAAGGAACCTTGGCCCATTTTTGCCACAGAATATGTAAGGTAGGGAAAGGGAAAATAGGGAGTGAGGAGTGCATGTGATGCACAGAGCCTGAGATGGAATAACTGTCCCTGTGGAGCGATGAAATCATTGGTTTTTAAAAAGTTTGCCTAATCTCCTTTTCCTAATATGATCAGCATGGCTGTTGCTCATGGTGCAGCACACGGCTGTAATCACATTACAGTCTCATGCTATCACCCCGCTGTCCATCAGCCTTCTCCCTGTTGCTCACCACACAGCCCCACACACATTTTCTTTTATTTCTTTTCCTCTCACACACAGGTCAATCAGTTCATATGGCACTGATTTCCAGATTTTCCTCATAACAGCTGTGAATGCAATTCGAGTGGACACAAAGCAAGCAAAAAAGACAGACCAGTTTGCTGTGTACTCCCTTCCTCATCACCCTCACAGATACACTTTTCTGTACATTCTCTCCCAGTAAATATCTAATATGAATTAATCATGATATAGCCCCATACGTCACACATCAGTAATCTGAAAATCTGCTGCAAATCTCTTTGTTATTGCACACGGCCTGTGGAATGATGGTAGCAATGTGGCAGCATAATGTCTGCAAATGAAAGCCCACATCAGGAGCACAGCTGTGCGCGGAGACAATAAGTGTCCAGTCAGCACAACAGGGATGCAGCATTTATAAAGTCCAGCCTATCACAACTGTACCCCCCTCCTCTCCTGCCATCCCAAAATGGTCCTCTGCCCCCTCAGTTTTATAATGGAGCATTTCTCCTTTCTTTCAACCTCATTTGTTTTGTGGTAGGTTTTAGGGCTGTTAAACTGAAATATGGCTTTGGGAGGAATTGGAGCTTTTTTATGTTATAGGTTATTATCTGCCTGTCACAGTGTGTGTGAAAAGGCGAGTGATAACAATGACGTCTCCGTTGCTTCAGCGCCTGTGTCCTGCAGTGCAGTCTATCAGGATGATGGGAGAGAGGAGGTGAAACAAAAGACAGCGCATTTGTGACACAGCCATAACATTCACTTCTCAAAGACAATGAGATATCGTGGCACATTAGCTGCTCAGAGGTAATTGCGTGGATGTGTGGGGGCTATTATAAAGCCTGAGACGTAATCCCTCTCGAACCACTTCAACATGTATAAGAATGACATCCCTCAGCACTTCTTCTATCTCTCCTTCATTAAACTACATGGTACAGTAATATTCCTTGCATTCCAGTGTGTGTGTGCACAAGTGCGAGTGTTTGGGGAAATTGCATCACATATCTCCTCTGAAGACGATGGTGAGCACTCATTCCACTAAGGAGTCAAAATGGAGCGATTATGTGTTATACCGCGATTTTATTTCACTTTATTTCTTCACTAACATGAACATTTCAAAGAAACTGCCTTTTCTATGATAGAGCACATCTATCACAGTCCTATCTGTGCTTCACAGTGAGCATGTTGGATAAATGTATACATTTGCATTTTCACTCAGTGTCATTGACACTCAGGCAGGGTTCAAAATTTCAAGCTTTCGAACTACTTCTCTTTAAATTCAGTGTACATAAACCATGAACATAAACTGCATTATTTGTATTCATACTCAGTAGGCATACTCCCCAATAGTGCCTAAGTGTCCTGTTCACTGGTCAGTATGAGATGTCTATACAGTGAATATGAATAAGATGAAAAAGAGGTGTATAATCAATACCCCAGGCTACTCACATAGAGATATATTTTAAAAATGAGACTGTGGGATAATGAGATTATCCTAATAGGGTTTCTTTCTAAATAGTATCCAGTTAATAATATTACTTTAGCTTTCATAACCTTCAATTAGTGCAAAAGCGTCATTGAAGTGTCAATTAAAGTAAATCCATTCCCACCAACTGAGCCAAGCGCGGCCTGAATTTCTTTATGATCGATCTCACTTGGACTGCAAGGCAGCGCTATGTGATATGATAACTCTGAGATAAAAATTCCTTTAAATGCTCAACTAATTTACTTTTGTGCTTTAATTAATAAATTAATAAATAAATACTGTTGTGAAGGGATTAACAATCCTGTGGGTAAAACACTGAGGTTACTCATGTACAATGGTTCATTATATAACTTTGTAACATGAGGTGGCTCTGTCATAAAAATAAGCAGACTTTTGCTGGACCTCAACCTATACAGCTAGGCAATAGATGGAAACCTGTGAAGGTGGAAACCTTTTAAGCTATGTGCCATTATAATATACAATGGCATTTCTGTGCTGCCTGCCGAGTGTACTTATAAAACAATTGTAACAGCCTAACCATTGACGTAAATTTCACAGGAAGCAATGAGGCTTCCTGCGATGTAAATAACTTACTCATCATATGTAGTAAATAGCTTAGACATGCAATACTTCACAGTGATGGTTGGAGTCCCTGGTATTCTGATATTCTCTTCTTGCTCCCTGCCTTGCCATGATAGGCTCAGTACCCATTGTAACAGTTGCTTAGAATGAATGAATGAATGAATGAATGAATGAATGAATGAATGAATGAATGAATGAATGAATGAATGATGTTATTCCTGACTTAAATAAGTTGTAGCACAAAACAAACTTATTCATTTAAGATTCCAGTTAAAGGTTTATCAAAAGCATAAACTGTAATTTAGCTTTATTTTCAGCTTTATTTAATAACCTGTAATAAAGAGACACTGTATTAAAGTATCGTTTATACAATTAAATTGTTATACCCTTAAAAAGTTTCAGGCACAATCCTAATGCTGTGATTTCTATCCTTTTTATTTCAGGCTGAAAGAAACTAAGCAAGCATTTATTTATTCATTCATTTGCAGTAAACACTTTATGGTAGTCAGGGATGCAGTAGATCCGGGCATTTAAACTGCATTACCCAACTAATTACAACTAATGTTGTTTTTGCCAAGCATCCGAAGAAGGTACAGTATATCATTGCCGCCCTAATTTGCATCCTGCTACCATCTCCACATCTCTTGCTTACTTTTGTTCAGTTTGACAATGATCACTTACTTTCTCTCCCAAATAAGACAGTTGTAGCCTATTGTTGTGACAGAATCCTGTCCTACATGCTGCTTCTGTTCACCACAATGGAGCTGCACACTTTATTTCCACATATGATAAATTCAGTTCACATGGGGCCTGAGGCAAAGTACAAATTTCTTGCTGCACTATTACAAGCTCCCTAGCTGAGCAAGAGCTACATTTTCACATTTCACTATTTCATGGTGATGGTAGATAGGAAACTCACAGCATGGTTTCCAGTGTTCATACACAGCTACAGTGGAAAGTTCATTCTGTCTAGCTGCAGTAATAGCATTTGAGATTCCTCTCATAATGCCCATTCAGCCCTGTGCCTTATGGCATCAGGTGACCTCAGAAGGAGGAATACAATTATAGGGAAAAATTATTTTCCTGATGGAGGGAGGCCTAGATGTTCACATTTTGTTTCTGTCTCTCTTTCCCTCACTTGGAATCATGATAAGTATATAGTATAGTATAGTATAGTATAGTATAGTATAGTATAGTATAGTATAGTATAGTATAGGGGGAAGTGTTTTTGAATGTTTAAAAAGTGAGTGTCTTAAAAAATCAAGATATGGAGTGAAAAACTGGACCAAATCAGTATGGTAAATGTGCATAAAATTAGATAATAGCCATATATTCTCAAATTGGAAAACCCAAATAACTTGAGCCTCCAGTGACAAAATTAATATTGCGTGATAATTATCATGGATTTTTACAATATGCTAAGTACATTTTTTCCCTAAAGGGGAATCTGTCAGCATTTCCGCTGATGGAATTGGTCTTTTATGAGCTCTCCGTAAAACTGTCCTTTATAACAGTTAGCTATATAAAATGAAGTGGTATTGGTGTTAATTGTTTTCATTTGAAATGGCCCAATAGAAAGAGAATGGACATCAAGGAAACAGCAGCTTTTACAGCAGGAGAGAAAATTGCTATCCAGATTTCAATAAATAATATACTTGAGATACAGACTGATATGTATTGACACCGAGGTGTCTGCATTTGTCTCATAAGAGGCTAGACATTTTGAACAGATGTACAGATGGTAATTAAGGAAAGCTAATGGATGATCAAACCCATCTTTTAACTCGATCACACACACCAATAATTTAATTAAACAAATTTATAAGAGCAGCTGTGTAAAAATAACAGATGCCATATAGGAAGGTGCTTTGTGCTTTTTTTAAATTGACAATCATTTCCCTGATTCTACTGTCTCTAAATTCATTTCTACATTTTAGCTACATGTGAAATCAAAATTGCTTTCAAATGGTCACAGTGTGACCATGAGGCAAAGAATAGACAGGGGAAATGAAGTGCACTTTGCAACACTTCTCCACCCAGATGTTTTTCCCATCTGTGAAAAACTCTTAGAATTATAATGAGTATTGGCAACACAAGTTTCCTACAAATGAGGACTGTGTGGAAAGCTGTGACCCAAACCCACCCATAGCACTAATGTTGCACATTTGATACATGAGATCATTGCCTGTTGGTGATTCCATTAATTTATGGGCAAAACTCCACTTGGTTATTCCTCTCGAGCTTGGTGACAGAGACACCAAGAGGAGCATCATGCCCGACATGAAGATACATTTCACAGGAAGAGTTGCATTCAGCCTTTCTTTGTTCCCCACAACACAAATCACAAGATTTCCCAAAGGAGCTCACTGCTGTCCTCATCTATATTTTACTGCTGTCTGTAGCCTACAAAAACTAGACAAAACACGATATTCTAGCTGTAGTCTTTCTTGTGAATGTAAATATGTTGTTTCTATAGGGCAATACCAAAAACAATACTATTTAACTCAATAAACAGCAATGCAGAGGGTTTTCAATTTAGTGCAACATGATATACATGTAAAGTAGATAATGAGTTAGTGACATTTGGTGACATTTTGATCTATATCGCCTGACTGCATATTACCCGAGGGTCAAAACAGCTTCAGTATCTTGGCTTCTTGCCTTAGAAGAAGTATTTTGAAGAAGAATTTTGTCTTCAGTTTTTGGATGATATTTTTGTCATGGTCCAAGATTACTGCTCAACAGCTAAACATGTTCAGTAATATCCCATGCTTAGAAAATTTGCATTTGGCATTCAGAGCAGTTTTCCCTATAGCACTATTAATATTGACTGGAACGGAGTCTGTATCTCCAGATGTCAAAAATGAGCACTCATTTTGTGGATTCCTTTATAGGTTAATGAAAAACTAAACATTTCCTACATCTCATTTAACACCCTGTGTATTATATTTGTAGTCTTATAGCAGGAAGATATGCTTACCGAGAATTTGCCAAGGATCCAATTCTAGCTATTTTGATTTCTACATGGAAGTCTCAATATGATAACGTGTAAAAGGAACATTGAAAAACCTAAATCCTATTTCAACTTTCATCATGAGCAACAGAAAAGGCAAGAGAGACAGCAACAGATACCGACATGACAAGAATGGATGGCAGATTCCATTTTTATGGTGGCAGGAAATCAAGACACTACAGCAGAAAAAGTATACACTCAATTATAGATCTACAACACTGTTTCCTATTTGCAATGTTTTATTTCCGCTCTACCTCATCCATCAATAGAAAGGGACTATAATAGGACTACCACTAGCCAGATGTTATTTGTGAGGTAGGCAGCAGGGACACTGACACTGGAGTGGTGATAGTAGGAGGCACAGCAGAGTTGCTGGAGTTTTTATTGGATTATATTCAACACGCTTGATGTGTTAGTCTACATTAGAGGTGTACATTAAGAGACCATAACTCGTGTATGGTGTGAATTGTTTTAAATCTCCAGCAGTCTCTGCTACTGATTTCAGGACTGCTGCTGGCTGGGGAGATTTGTTGGATAGGCTCACTAGATCAGATAACATATCAGCACAACACACACTACCATGGCACTTTGATGTCAGCATCACTGCAGCACTAAAGATAGCCTATTGCCCAAATAATAGCTGGTCAGTGTTGGTCCTCTTGTGGCCCCTTTCCAGTTATGGGTGGGGTAAATGGGGTAGACAATGGTCTGTAGCAAGATATGAGTTATAGTCAGTGGGTCATATTCAGAATGGGGTTATGGTCTCAAATCCCTACAGAGCATGCCTTTCACTGTACAGCATGCACAACCCATGCTCTTACTGTGACATGTTTTTGTTTCACTTTCTGGTCTTGTTTCTGTTCCCAGTGCAGACAACAACTGGGTCACCTACTTGTGTCCATCTGTTTTCTGTTTAGTCTTTGATTAGTGTTCCAAGTCCCGAAAAGTTTCACCACTCAGTATGTAATGTATATTTCGGAGCCTCTGTTTCCTTCCTTATGATATTTTTACAATGCTTGAGTTTTACTTTTTTTTTGTCTGATTATCCATAATTGATGCTTCGATGTCTCTGCTTAAACTAATGAACTAAATGTGATACCATGTGTGTATCACATGGTATTGTATGCTGGTGAATTTATGTATATGGTATCAAGTCCTTATGAAATAGCAGTATCAGTATTTATACATCCTCTTACTACTTGAGAGTGTGTTTCTCACGCACAATTTCTGCGTTCACTGAACTATATTCAAACATGTCAAAAGTGATCTCATCAGTCAACCCTCCTTTTTGAGAAATTAAGTAGATTCAAACAGAAAATCATCAGTGCACACTAAAATTATTTCTTGTGCATGACTCAAAACTATTCCGGCACACTCCATAGTATACTGCACAGCAGTCACTGTAGCACATCCGACCAAATACGCTACAGGAAATTCTGTGGGTAGCAATTGAATAATCAAGGGAAAATGATACCTCATTTGCAAACTGGGATAATCAAATCGAGGGAATAAACACATTTCATATACAATTTACATTAACACAGACAGTTAGCAAATGTAGCTACTTAGAGTCTGCTGTACAGTTTAATTTTATTATGCTTCTGTGTATGGATCCTATACAGCCCACAGCCATAGGCCTGGCTCATTCATAATCCTTGATTAATGCACTTAACAATTTGCAAATGCAGACCTCAATTAAATGAACAAAATTATTGTGTAACTGCAAAAATGTGTAGAACTCACTTGAGCTAGTGATTAAGTTATTGTATTTGATAAGCTGCCTTAGCGAAGAACTTGAACTGAGTCTTCCACTTTGTGCTAGACGTCCAGGCCTAACTACTAACCACTCTTAGCTAACACTTGATGGGGGAAGTGGTAAGTGTGGAAACTTCATCACTAGTTAAGATGTAATCGATCTAGGGAGATGGTGGAGCTTCAGATGTCAAGCAAAATTCAGTCACTTAATGACATATGCTCACTCCACTTTATTAGGAACACCTGTACATACGCTCAGTAATGCAGTTTTTTAATTAGTCAATCGTGTGATGCATGCAATTCATAAAATCATGCAGGTACAGGTCAAGAGCTTCAGTTAATGTTCATATCAAATGTCAGAATGAAGAAGTGAGATCTCTGTGACTTTAGTTGTTGTTTGCACCAGATGAGATGGTTTGAGTATTTCAGAAACTGTTGATCTCCTGGGATTTTCACACATAACTCAAAAAAAGGGTGTGAGCAAAGGGTCTGCAGGATGAAATACAGTATCTTGTTGATAGGTGAGCTCATAGGAGAATTACCATACTCATCTGAACTGACAGAAATTCTACAGTAACACAAAATAAGTTCAAGGTTCGACATTTTGTGCGTGAACCTTTTGTTTGAGAAAATTCCATCAGATCAGCATTTTCTGAAACACTCAAACCAACCCCTCTGTGAGCAACAACCCTGTCATCATCAAAGTCACAGAGATCACACTTTTTGCCCATTCTGATGTTTGATGTGAACATTAACATAATCTGCATGATTTTATGCATTGTGGCTGATTAGATGTGTATTTGCCATGTAATCCTAAATTCCTGGAGCAAATAGCTTGAAAAATTCCATGAAATTAATGTACAATATTTAAGATTGTCACAGTGGATATATTTTACTTTTTTTTATTTTTCACTAAGCAAACTAAAGGTCTGTCATATCCTTGACAATGACTTTAATTAAAAGTACTGCTACAGGTACCCACTAGCACTCTAGATCCAATAGTCTAAGGCTGAACAGGAAACAAAATGAGACTTTTAGCAAATTCCTATAGAGTAACATGTAACGCTGGAAATCAATCATTTTCATGGGTTATACTGAACCTGTGTTAGAAGGTGTGGACAATTTATCGACGCTTCTCTTCAAAAACATAAAGCTGACATATTTGTATTCCCTTGTCTGTTTCCATTTCCATAAAAGCAGATCTATATGCCTGTGTCTCACAAGTGTTAAATCATAAAAGTCAGTGTAATGGAAAATGAAATTAAATAGCAGAAACAACAGGATCAATAAACATATTTTCATTGCACAGGATAATGTCACATCCTGATACATCAGCTGTATTACTGAACAAGCCTCCAGGACAAACAATTTAAATGTGAAATTTACTGTATGTTTTGGGCCTGATAAATCCTTTGAGTGCCTCAGTGTCCTGGGAAAACATTGACAAAATTCTCTGCTTGATTAAATTTAATAGCCGAACCATTCCCACTCGGGGAAACTGGAACAATAGTAAGGGCAATGAGTAGGAGGAGAGTTGATGATGAGAACACAAACATTTGCAGCATTTATAGTGTTGCATGAACAGATGGTGCTGCCAAGCCTTCACCTTTAACCTTCTGCTTATTGACTTACTACTGCATTGTACCACCTTTTGGAACACAAACAAACACACACACTCTGTTTGATGGAGCGTGAAGTTGGATGCTGGCCATAAGGGTGTCAAAGAATCAAGTGAGACAGTTAACCTTTTGTGCTTACAGAGAAGAGACCTCTATAAGTTTAACCACGGGGCATTTTATTCATAGCACAAGACTTTAATCATATGCCAGATTACAATAAACCGGATTTCAATACCCTCTGTCCTCCAACCTTAATATTTTATGCAGCCTAGCAACATTTTTCAGAAAGATAATTATGTTCCAGATCTAACACTTATGGATTTAGTTTTAGCTTCATAAAAAAGTTATACGTCATGCATCACACATCATTTTAGGGATTTTTGATTCATTCATTCATTCATTGTCTGCCGCTTATCCAAACTACACTCGGGTCACGGGGACACCTGTGCCTATCTCAGGTGTCATAGGGCATCAAGGCAGGATACACCCTGGACGGAGTGCCAACCCATCGCAGGGCACACACACACACTCTCATTCACTCACACAATCCAGACAATTTAGAGATGCCAATCAACCTACCATGCATGTCTTTGGACTGGGGGAGGAAACCCCCGAGGCACGGGGAGAACATGCAAACTCCACACACACGGCAGAGGCGGGAATCGAACCCCCAACCCTGGAGGTGTGAGGCAAACGTGCTAACCACTAAGCCACTGTGTCCCCCAGGGGATTTTTGATTATGGAAACTAATTATCAGAATCATTGGAGAAATATGTGGAAAACGTATTTGGATTAAAAGGTTAAAATCAGCAAGATGAAAACACCTAGATCAGCAAACAAGTCTTTAGGGAAAATAATCTAGAAACATATTTATTAAATTAAATAAATTAATCATTTCTAAATAGACATATTGCCTCAGTTTCAGGTTTATCCCATAACCAGAAAAATAAGCACCATTATATCAGAATGTATCATTTCTATTCTATGTTATATTTATACATTAAACCATTTCAAGGATCAGGTTATTAGACATCAAATCTAAGTTTAATCATAATTCTTTGTTTAATTCTAATTAGATTTCTGTTCGTCTTCAGTAACCATTTTATTCTGGTTACTGTGTTTCTTGTTGTTGGATTTTTTTGTTTTTTTTGTTTGTTTGTTTGTATATTTTTTCCATGCAGCCAGAACACACATAGATATGATTTATTGTCACCAATCTACCAGCATGTTTTTGGACAGTGGGAGGAAACCCACACAGGGAGAGCACCACACAGACATAAAACTGAGCTTAGGATCAAGCCAGGAATCCTGGAACTGTGAGGATGCGACACTACCTGCTGCACCAGTAATCAAATAGTGCTGCACTTCATTTTAGATGTTCCTTAACAAATTAACAATTAAATCCAGCTACTACAGCTTCCAATACATATTGTAGTCAGTGATGCTTTTAACTGTAGAATAGATTCCATGAGGCTCCTCAGGATAAATGCATTTTTTTGAAAATGATTCTACTCAGATAAACATACTGTAAAAAAAAAAAAAAAAAAACAGTAAATAAAATATAATTATACTTTATAATCTAACTGAGTGTCACAACTATATTTGGCAGTGTGAGTAATATGTAAACACACACTCACTCTATAATTGAGTGTAAAAATGGATCAAGTACTATTTTGTGTGTGTGTGTGTGTGTGTATCCATTGTCATAATGCATTGTCTATTTTTTCTCTAAAACATTATACATGACTGTAGCAGAGTTTGAACAGTGCTGTTGTCTCACACTGCTTCCGAACGTCTTGAGTCAGAGCTGAGAAATTTACCCCAGGCTACAGAACCATTATTGGAGTCCAATTGCAGTGTGAGTTAATTCCCTTAGCAATCGAACTGCTCTCATATGCAAGAGGCAAGAACAGTTTGAGAGGGTTAGCTCTTGATGGTTTCTATCTAGAACTCATTTATCAAAGCAAATGCATTGGAATAGGATGGGCTGGGGTAATTCACTGAAATGGGCTGAAGCGCTTACACAGGAGAATCTATGCAGTTAAGTGATGCACAGTTTAAAGCTGCTAAGTGTACAATTTTCTCATGGCTGTGAGTGCCAAGTAATACACATTCAATGAGAAATCAGGGCTGCATCCAAAACTGCATGGTACACACTAAATAGGATGCCTAAACAGCAATAACACCATTTTTAACTTTTTAACACACTACTTACTAGAGTAGATTGTGGTTTGGGATACATCCCAAGTATTCACGAGGAGGATATAATTATCTGCGGTTATCATTTCCCCTCAGATTTACCAAAGTGTTATGAGAATAAAAACTCATAGTTATTATTGCTTGATTAACTCCCCTAAAATAACCTATTTTATATAACCTATTTGAATGCATAAAGAACAGAGAGGCATGAAGTACAGCACACCAATGCTATCTAAAACAGACACAGGTCTATAAATAAAAAACACACACTAAATGGAAGCCTCAATCTACTTACACTCAGCCAAAATGATTTTTAAATAAATATACTACAAAAAAAAACACCAAAAACAGTAGATAAAGATAAAATACAAAGATGCATAGATACATAAACAAAATACACACAAAGCAAAAACAACTAATTCACTTCCTCTTTAATATATCATTTAAAATCCTATGAAAACATGCCAAAGGTACTCATTAGCCACTAGCAAGTCTATGACAGTGCACCAAATTAAAAATAAATAAATAAATAAACATAACTCATCAAACACATGAAATTAGCCATCATTTTCTAGCTATGAGTTCCACAGCCAGGATAAATTGTATCCTCGTTGGTAAACTGATCATTCACCAGATTCCCACCAGATTAGAAAACAAATTAATGCCAGAGTTTTTTTGATTTTCTTACTTCCCATTTGATTTGATATTCACTCCCATGCTTTCTTTTTCTGGTGCTCTTATCAGTCATTGTGTAGTCAGACTTTTTCCATGCTGAATTGTTTGGCATATCTGAGCTGGTTTATAATCTAGCCATGGGGGTCACAGTCCAGTGACTTCTGTGCTGGTCCCAAGCCCGGATAAATAGAGAGGGTTGCGTCAGGAAGGGCATCCGGCGTAAAACGTTGCCAAATTTAACCATGCAAATCGTCAGTACGAATTTCATACCGGATCGGTCGAGGCCCGGGTTAACAACGACCGCCATCGGCGCCGTTGACCTACAGGGCGCCGGTGGAAATTGGGCTACTGTTGGTCGAAGAAGTAGAGGAGGGAGGAGAGTGCACAGACAGAGAGAGAAGAGGAAAGGTAAGAGTGTAGGACTGAGAATAGGAACTCTGAATGTTGGTACTATGACAGGGAAAGGTAGAGAGCTGGCTGATATGATGGAGAGAAGGAAGGTGGATATACTGTGTGTACAGGAGACCAGGTGGAAGGGTAGCAAGGCTCGTAGTATAGGAGCAGAATTCAAGCTGTTTTATTATGGTGTGGATAGTAAGAGAAATGGGGTAGGTGTGGTCCTGAAGGAGGAGTTTGTGAGGAATGTTCTGGAGGTGAAGAGAGTGTCAGACAGGGTGATGAGTCTGAAGTTAGAGATTGAAGGGGTGATGTTGAATGTTGTTAGTGGTTATGCCCCACAGGTAGGTTGTGAGTTAGAGGAGAAAGAAAGATTCTGGAGTGAATTAGATGAGGTGATGGAGAGTATTCCCACGGGTGAGAGAGTGGTGATAGGAGCGGATTTTAATGGACATGTTGGTGAGGGGAACACAGGTGATGAGGAGGTGATGGGCAAGTTTGGAGTTAAGGAAAGGAACCTTGAAGGACAGATGGTAGTGGACTTTGCTAAGAGGATGGACATGGCTGTGGTTAACACGTATTTTCAGAAGAGGGAGGAGCATAGAGTGACTTACAAGAGTGGAGGTAGGAGCACACAGGTAGACTACATCTTATGTAGAAGAGGCAATCTGAAAGAGATTAGTGACTGTAAAGTGGTAGTGGGAGAGAGTGTAGCCAGACAGCATAGGATGGTGGTGTGTAGGATGACTCTGATGGTCTGTAAGAAGAAGAGGTCAGAGACAGAGAAGAAAACCAAGTGGTGGAAGCTGAAAAAGGAGGAATGTTGTGAGGAATTTAGACAGAAGTTGAGGCAGGCTCTGGGTGGTCAGGTAGTGCTACCAGATGACTGGGAAACTACAGCAGAAGTGATCAGGGAGACAGGGAGAAAGGTGCTGGGTGTGTCATCTGGAAGGAGGAAAGAAGATAAGGAGACTTGGTGGTGGAATGAGGAAGTTCAGGATAGTGTCCAGAGGAAGAGGTTAGCCAAGAAGAAGTGGGACATGGACAGGACTGAAGAGAATAGACAGGAATACAAGGAGTTACAGCGCAGAGTGAAGAGGGAGGTGTCTAAGGCCAAGCAGAAGGCATATGACGAGTTGTACACTAGGTTAGACACTAGAAAAGGAGAGAAGGACTTGTACAGGTTAGCTAGGCAGAGGGATCGAGATGGGAAGGATGTGCAGCAAGTTAGAGTTATTAAGGATAGAGATGGAAGGGTGCTCACAAGTGAGGAGAGTGTACAGAGGAGATGGAAGGAGTACTTTGAGGAGCTGATGAATGAGGAAAATGAGAGGGAAAAAAGAGTAGAAGGGGTGAACTCTGTGGAACAGAAAGTAGATAAGATTAGAAAGGATGAAGTCAGGAAAGCTTTGAAGAGGATGAAAAGTGGAAAGGCAGTCGGTCCTGATGACATCCCGGTGGAGGTCTGGAAGTGTCTGGGAGAGGCAGCAGTGGAATTTTTAGCTAGTTTGTTCAACAGGGTTTTAGAGAGTGAGAGGATGCCTGAGGAATGGAGAAGAAGTGTGTTAGTGCCGATCTTTAAGAATAAGGGTAACGTGCAGAGTTGCAGTAACTATAGGGGGATAAAGTTGATGAGACATACAATGAAGGTATGGGAAAAAGTAGTGGAAGCTAGGTTAAGGAAGGTAGTGGAAATTTGTGAGCAGCAGTATGGCTTCATGCCCAGAAAGAGCACAACAGATGCAATTTTTGCTCTGAGAATTTTGATGGAGAAGTATAGGGATGGTCAGAGGGAGTTGCACTGTGTGTTTGTAGACTTGGAGAAAGCGTATGACAGGGTGCCAAGAGAAGAGCTGTGGTACTGTATGAGGAAGTCAGGAGTAGCAGAGAAGTATATCAGAGTGGTGCAGGACATGTATGAGAGGAGCAGGACAGTGGTGAGGTGTGCTGTAGGTCAGACAGAGGAGTTCAATGTGGAGGTGGGACTGCATCAGGGATCGGCTCTGAGCCCCTTCCTGTTTGCTATAGTGATGGACCAGTTGTCAGAGGAGGTCAGACAGGAGTCTCCTTGGACAATGATGTTTGCAGATGACATTGTGATCTGTAGTGAGAGCAGGGAGCAGGTGGAGGAAAGCCTGGAGAGGTGGAGGTTTGCGCTGGAGAGAAGAGGAATGAAAGTCAGTCGTAGTAAGACTGAGTACATGTGTGTGAATGAAAGGGAGGGAAGTGGAACAGTAAGGTTACAGGGTGAAGAGGTGAAGAAGGTACAGGAGTTTAAGTACTTGGGGTCAATAGTCCAGAGTAATGGAGAGTGTGGGAAAGAGGTAAAGAAGCGAGTGCAGGCAGGTTGGAATGGGTGGAGAAAGGTGTCGGGAGTTCTGTGTGATAGGAAAATATCAGCGAGAATCAAGGGGAAGGTGTACAGGACAGTGGTGAGACCGGCCATGCTGTATGGTTTAGAGACAGTGTCACTGAGGAAGAGACAGGAGTCAGACCTAGAGGTAGCAGAGCTGAAGATGTTGAGGTTCTCTTTGGGAGTGACCAGATTGGACAGGATTAGGAATAAGTACATCAGAGGGACAGCTCATGTTGGACGTTTGGGGGACAAAGTTAGGGAGGCCAGATTAAGATGGTTTGGACATGTTCAGAGGAGGGAGAGTGAGTATATTGGTAGGAGAATGTTGGACATGGAGCTGCCAGGCAGGAGGCAAAGAGGAAGGCCAAAGAGGAGGTATATGGATGGAATTAATGAGGATATGAAGCTAGTGGGTGCAAGTGTTGAGGATGCAGAAGATAGGGATAGGTGGAGAGAGATGATTCGCTGTGGCGACCCCTGAAGGGAAAAGCCGAAAGAAGAAGAAGATATCTGAGCTGGTTTATATGTGTGCATATGTTTATATGTTTTATCATTTCAGATCCTTAAACAGAGCTGAATTACATTAGAAAAGTCATCTCTCTAGGCCCACAACATAATCACTCAGTGAAATATTTCTCAAGAAATATTATACCTGTCTCATGGCTCTTAGCAACACCGGGCAAGTATCAATAGACAGTGTGTCAGAATGAGCTAAATATGAAACTTGATGCAATTTAAAGTCTTTCATCGTGAGTCAAAAAATACACACTCTTCCAAAAGGAAGAACCACACTGAAATGCTGAACTGAGCTGGTTATTTTTCTGAAGTGCAGGTTTAAGTCTCTTATGTTTAAATAGTAAATCACATAGGTAAATTGAGAGAAGTCGTCTCCAAAACATAATAATATTGAATGACACAGTCAATGTGATATCAAAATGATTTCTACTAGGTTTGATAAGCACCACTAACTAGAAGCCAAACAGTGGTATGATGGCTTATGTCATTTTATGTGGCCTCTTTAAACGATGATCTAATTTTTTATTACAGACACTAATAATTAATTTAATGATTTTCCCTGTGACAATAAAAGGAACATTCACAGGGCTGAACATGCTGTCAGAAAAGGGGCTTTAAATAAAGCTCAAACAAGCTGCTGAGTTTCAGTGTGATCCATTCTGCATTCATTTGAGCATTCCATGCCTTCACAGATTTCAGACACCTGTCAGCCCTGGCAAGCTCTTGCTCGGCACTTTTCAGCTCCGGCTCCAACACAATCCGCTCCACACACTCAGCCTTTCATATGACCATCATTATTTTTCCACTCAGTCAGTCTAACAGGCCAGAAGCAGCCAGAGTGAGACCTTCCATCTGCACAGTAATGCAAAGGCTGGGTGAAAAAGACAGGACGAAAGCAGGGACAGAGCTGCAGGTGCTGCTTGTTATCACTCAGCAGTGAGGAAGCTGGGTCTTACAAACAGGGTCCTTACAAATATGAGGAATGTCATTTTCAGTGAAGCATTACTGGACACTTGACATTCATTAGTCCTTTGCCATTTTTCCTTTTTCTCAGAGCTGGGTTAGAAATGTGGTACTTGAGATTATGAAGAGGCATGAACATCTTGTTAATAAGATTACTTTACTCATTTATCCATGTGTTCTGGTTCCTTTTATGATTCCCCTGCGAAATGAATCTCCTTAGGATGTACACTTACACTTACAAAGAGGCACAGGCGTTTAATGATAATGTTGCTGTGTCTGATGTTGCCAAGCTCATTGAGGGGAGAACTGGACAATGCCCTTTGACAGTTGGTGCTTTAATGAGGTGGCAAGAATGGATTGGTATTGCCAGACACCTGTGTCTCTCATTGTCCAGTGTGAGGACAAAAAGGCCCTCATCAGCACATGCTGTATTGCTCCGAAAGCAAGTGGAGATGAGACTGTGCTAATTAGTGTTGACAGAAGGATTGTGGATGGGGAATGAGAAGGTAGAGAAACTGGGGGAGAACAAATTAGACATTACTCTACTGTTGTCTATTATATTGATTGTAAAATGAAAATACTGCAAGAATATACCTTTTTTTCTGAAAAACAATTTGAGATAAATAAATCATGATGATCAAATCTACAGCAAAAGTTCATTTGAATACATGTGATAACGTTCTACAAATAGAATAGAGAAATAAGCAAGCAATATATTGATATATTATATAATATATTGAGAAAATGATGTCAAAATCCTTTACCTATATATATTTTCATTTTCGATGAATCTGTATGTGCTGTGTTCAATGTCCACTAGATGAGGCTAGAGTGTAGAGAATGGAGATGAGCAGTTTCTCTCACTGTGCCAGTAAAAACAAGCATTTTCAGCAAAAATTGAGATCATGGCACAGTTTTAGTCCTACATAACATAATGTAAATATTATATATAACTAGAGTAATAGGAAGAAAATAAGATTTTAGGAGAAGTGATAATAGTCAAAGGAGTAACAGTAATACATGTACACCAATCAGGCATGACATTATGACCACCTGCCTAATATTGTGTTGGTCTCCCTTTTGCTGCCAAAACAGCCCTGGCCCATCGAGGCATGGACTCCCAGGAGTAGATCCCTGAAGGTGTTCTGTGGTGTCTGGCACCAAGATGTTAGCAGCAGATCCTTTAGGTCCTCTAAGTTGTGAGGTGGGGCATCTATGGATCGGACTTGCTTGTTCAGCACATCCCACAGATGCTCCATTAGATTGAAATCTGGGGAATTTGGAGGGAAAGTCAACACCTCAAACTCGTTGTTGTGCTCATCAAACCATTCCTGAACCATTTCTGCTTTGTGGCACGGTGCATTATCCTGCTGAAAGAGGCCACAGCCATCAGGGAACACCGTTTCCATGAAAGGGTGTATATGGTCTGCAACAATGCTTAGGTAGGTGGTACATGTCAAAGTAACATCCACATGGATTGCAGGACCCAAGATTTCCCAGCAGAACATTGCCCAAAGCATAACACTGCCTCTGCTGATTTATCATTGATTTATCAGACCAGGCAACCTCACATGCCCATTGTTCGTGCTTTCGGCGGTGCACAGGGGTCAGCATGGGCACCCTGACTGGTCTGCGGCTATGCAGCCCCAAACGCAACAAACTGTGATGCACTGTGTATTCTGACACTTTTCTATCAGAACCAGCATTAACTTCTTCAGCAATTTTAGCAACAGTAGCTCGTCTGTTGGATGAGACTAGGTCCACCCATGACCTTGTCTCCGGTTCACCACTGTTTCTTTCTTGGACCACTTCTGATAGATACTGACCACTGCAGACCGGGAACACCCCACAACAGCTGCAGTTTTGGAGATGCTCTGATCCACTCGTCTAGCCATCACAATTTGGCCCTTGTGAAACTTCTTACACTTGCCCATTTTTCCTGCTTCTAACACATCAACTTTGATCACAAAATGTTCACTTGCTGCCTAATATATCCCACTCACTAACAGGTGCCATGATGAGGAGATAATCAGTGTTATTCACTTCACCTGTCAGTGCTCATAATATTATGCCTGATCAGTGTAAGTATAGAAGACATCGTAGAAGGAGTAGGAATAATATGAAATATGAAGTGGAATAAATAAGACTAGTATGAAAATGTATATAATGACAATTAAAATGAAATCATATGCTTCCAGACACTTCCTGTTTTTTAGTATAGCAAGAAATACATTATTTTCAGTATAGCAAGAAATGCATTAATTTACAACCACATATTTTTATCTGTAATAGTCTTAGACACATGTAGACCACCAGCAGTTCAGTGGAACAGCATTAAATTCCCTGCTCCTATCAGAAATAGATATAGTAAATTCACTTTCCTAATAACAGACATTATAGAACAAGTGTCTATAATAAATGTGATGATAGTAAATATGAAAGGCAATACAAATACTGGCCCTGCTAAAGACACTGGAGGGCGGCACAGCTAAAGGCTAATAACTAGGGATGTTAGGTTGGGGCTTGGAGCTTCAAAGAGCATGTCCAGCACATAGAACCTCCATATCAATGCTTGCCTTGTTTTCCTCTAACGGCATCGTTGATGAAGACTCGAAGCTTTGTTTAGGAATTGCTTTGAACAGGGGTTCAGTTCTGACAGGCTGTTTAATGTACTTTATAAAATTTCACAATTATATATATATAAAAATAAAAAAAAACAATGTGTGGGTTGTTATTATTGATAGTGTAATTTGAGATAAAGCTATTATTAATTCACTAAATTCTTTTCTTTTTATTTTGCCCAGCTACACAAATAAGAAACAGAGGAACACAGTCACTACACTATCCTTCCATAGATTTTTATCTTATATAATCTATATCCTAGAAACACAGCACTAATGTTACATATACAGTGCAATCATTTATGTCAGGTTTACATAATTCACGGGACAATATGTTTCAACCACTAGAGGCCTCTAGTGAGCACTTGAAGTCTCGAGAAATAAACAATATTTCAACACAGTTGTCTGGATAGCTTTGTCTCCCCATTACTACCAATAACCTGTCTGGAGATATAGGATGCCTGACATCTTGCACCATATAAATCCGTAAACTATGCACAATCACAAATAATTCATCGTGCAGAAGTAAGAAAAGAAATACCGCCTTGGATGATGTTGATCCATTGAACTCTGATGGACATATCCCTCTTGCCAACATGCCAAGACTCAACAAGCTTATAAAAAACAGATGCAGTCATAAGTGATGAGGTGAAGGAGAAAACAATGCTGTAGAATGACCCCAAAGAGCCTGCATGGTGAAGGAGCAATATATATGCCAGAATATTTATTCCATCTTCCATATTTTCTTCTGTGTCCCAGTGTCGTAAGCTTATGTCTTATTTTTGGATTTGTATTATAAGTAGGGAAATATGGCCCAAGGTATTGTATTTGAAGATGCCAAAAAGCAGTCAATTTCTATAATATATGGATAACTTCAATTTCACAAAGCCTAGAGCCACAAAGTCAGTGCAGGCCAGCATGAAAATGTTTTGCTAAACAAATGTGCCACAATTGGTCTTGAACACACTAGTAATAATCAAAACATCAAGTTCATTCATTCATTGTCTACCGCTTATCCGATCTATACTCGGGTCACAGGGAGCCTGTGCCTATCTCAGGCGTCATTGGGCATCAAGGCAGGATACACCCTGGACGGAGTGCCAACCCATCGCAGGGTACACACACTCTCTCATTCACTCACACAATCACACACTACGGACAATTTAGAGATGCCAATCAACCTACAATGCATGTCTTTGGACTGGGGGAGGAAACCGGAGTACCCGGAGGAAACCCCCGAGGCACGGGGAGAACATGCAAACTCCACACACACACACACGGCGGAGGCAGGAAACGAACCCCCAACCCTGAAGGTGTGAGGCAAACGTGCTAACCACTAAGCCACCGTGCCCCAAACATCAAGTTAAATGACCAAAAAGTAAACAGAAACTTGGACATCAATGTTTCATTCAGGTACCTGGATGTGGAAGAAAGAGAGATTAATAAAATACTCAATAAGAGTTGAGCTCAAGCCATTAGCAGTCTTCTACCAGATGAAGAATACAGCTTCGAAAAGTTTTTTGATTGATTACTATAAACTGCAGCCCAAAACTTCCTCATAACTGGAAGTATCCATCACATTACAGTTGACATTGAAAGGTACATCATATGCTACACTTTTGGGGGGAAAATGTGTACTTTAACTGGTTTTCGGATATTTAAGGTTTCATTCATTAAAGCATTCCAGAAAGTAGACACTTGTGACAGGGACACAATATAACTGCTATATGTTTCTATACAAAACGTTTAAAGGTTCTTTCTTTTTTTCAGGATTGTATATACTATTTATATATCAGTACACTTGCAAAGAGCACCATTTGAGACTTGTCATGAAGAAGTACAGACTAGTACCAGAGAGGTGTGCATGATTACACCATCCCACTATAAACATATTAACAAGGGACATAGAGCCTCTTTATGTCATCTCCAGATCATGCAAGGTATCACCATATTGTTTTTTGAATTAATAAAAATATGAAAATATATATAATTATTAGGGCATTTAACCTTGCATTGGTCAATCAAACTACTTTAACTAATTGCTACTAAAACATACAGCATTTTTAGTACATTGCCTTATGAAATGGGCATCTGACTTATGACTTATTCATTTTGTCATCATCACCAACCAGTCACCATCAGTTACATCACCGGGCTGAGGCAGGAACACACCCTGGTTGGACCTGGTGTCTTTTTTTATTCATTATTTCAAGATAGCTGGCTAACATGCTAACTCTATGGTAACGCTTTTTGTTTTTTATTACTATTATTGTTATTGTTGTTGTTGTTGTTGATGATGATGATGATGATGATGATGATGATGATGATGATGATTATACAATGGACAACAATTAGGTTATGTGCAGATACTGGAACAAAGAATTGCTGTTATTGCTGAATCATCCAGAATCATACTAATAAAAAATATTTACAGTCCTGAGTAAGTAATTTTGTTTATACATCGGCCTTAACTTTGTAGGATGCCTGGTATTTGTTTTGTGTATTCGTCCTCTGTAAGCTTTCAGTTTTGTTTCAGTTTTGTTTCACTTTGTTGGCAAAGTGTTTTGTTACTGGTTGCTGACTGTACCGAAAAGCTCTCATGTTCATGTTTACATCGATACTGCTGTGTTCTGTGAGCACTGTACTGCTGAGGCTGTGTATTTCTTCTTCCTTCTCTTCTTCCAAATTCATGTTGCTCCCAAGGAAAACACTGAAAGAGAAAAGCAGAGTGGTTTTACTCTACACAGCATGTGTGTGTGTGTGTGTGTGTGTTTCACAGGTACTGGGTGTGTTCAGTAGGAGTGTACAGATGCTAGATGTCCTCTATATTTGAAGCCGTAACTGGAGCTACATTTCAACACATTTCTAAGAAATGTTTTTACACTGAATTCTATATGTTAGCACAGAGAAAGCCCTAGGTGTTTTGACGAAATCATGTAGATTGTGTTATACCTACAGGTGGGGTTCAGTCACAGTAACCTGCCTGCTAAACCTTCATCACAGCGGTGTATTCCACAAGTAGGTGGAAATTTGTCACTACACTCAGATATATTGTCAACCGCCCAAGTTTATTTCAGTCCATTTTATTTATCAAACCTTTATCAGGCAGTTATAGGAGTTTAACAAACAGACATGTGGACTGACAGGTGAGTTAGTGAGAGGTGAGAGATGGGGAGGTCAGGACAACAGACCTACCTACTGATGAGATAATGCAGCTGATTACAGAGTATGACTGTATATGTAGTCTTAGACTTCTTGTTTTCAATATATGTTATAGGTCCTTGGTCAAATATCTATCTAACATAACTTATAAAGCTTGATGAATGTAAAAAAAAAAAAGGATATTTATAGTATATTGTAAATATGAATAAAAATCTCTTAGCATAACGCAACAAATAACTAAAATAATTATTAACTGTGGAGCTAGTACCTGCAGGCCAAGATGTTTAGTGCAGTCAGAGCACTTATCAGTGCTTAGCAGTCATATCAGTATTTGTCTTTGACTAAAAGCCCTGTTACGAATCCAGGCTCTGGTGGTGTGTAAGTGTGGGTGGAGACAGAACAGAGCTCCCCCTCTCTCCCTCTACCTCCCTTCCTTCCTCCCTCCCTCTCCCTCCCTCAACATCCATTCCCCCCTCTCTCCCTCCCTTCTTCTCTCTCTACCTCCCTTCTTCTCTCTCTACCTCCCTCTCTCGCTGTCGTCCGCCCACGCTACCTAACCTTGAGTCTTACAGAATAGCTGTTAGAAGAGGCAGTCGAACAGCTGTGATCTCTCCACCCACTCTTTTCATTCTTCGCTCTTGTATTTTTTTTTTTTCCAGTCTCTTTTCATCCCATGTCCTCTCCACATGCCTGCAGTGCTATATCTTCATATATGGGACTGAGAGCTTGTGCAGCTCAGATGGGAGGTGCAACTGCTGTGTGCTACATGAACGCGCGTGGCCGTGCACGGAGGTGGGTAGTGCCAAAGAAGGGATGCTGAACGGAGGCCGCGAGGGCCTGTTCGAGCAGGGCAGGCGCTTCCAGCAGGAGGGTGACTCCAGGGCGGCTCTGCAGTGTTTCCTTAGCTGCCTGCTGGGGTTGACCCATGTGCAGAGCTTTCACTCGCTGCCAAACTGTTTGCATCAGGTGAGCCTCAGCCTGCAGGACAGAGATCCACACCAGAATGCACCAGGATGTACAGACTGCATTCATCACTAACTCTAGACTTTTACACCAAGAGGCAAATATGTAGTACAGAATTAAGCATAAGCTATTGCTTTTCCTGAGTTATTTGAATTGGTACTCTTAAAATGCTACAGTTATGTAAATGGTATGTGCACCTCAAAGACGTCATATGTGACCTAGATTCATCTCTGCATGTATGGCATGATGGCTCAGTCTGCATGCACAGGGATAGGCATGAGAATGTGTGCAGAATTTAGACACATTCAGTGAACAGAGGTTCATTAGCAATCAGGACCCACACAGTCAGGGCTGGTATGCGGCGTGTGTTGATTTAATAGCACACTTACTTTAATCAAGTTAGATCACAGGCCAGTGTTGTAGCATTGCTAATGAAAACATTCACCTTTAATGACAGACATGCCACATAGGTGTGCATACATATACTGGCGTTTGTATGACTGTATGTATGTGATTGTCACTATAAGTAAATGCTGACGTGTAGGAAAAAATGTGCTTCTGGATCGGGGTGGACAAAGTACTGAGAATTATACTTCTGAATAGACAAATAATGTGTCAAGAATTTACAGATTTCAAATGGGAAGCATCTAGTAAAAAAAATATTCAAGTAGAAGAGATTACTTTTTTGATTACTTTTACATATACTCAAGTATTTAAAAAATGGAATATGACTTGCTGAGTAATCGATTATGTTGGCTACTGGATTTGATGCTAGTCTAAACTGGCATTAGCAAAGAAAACATGTAAAATGAAAAAACTGTAGTTAGATATAGCCTGTTATGATTAGCGAAATTTACCTTAGCATACATTTTCAAATTAGCTGGAGTCTAGACCTTCTAGAGAGACAGATGAGATGCTTCATTTTATATGAACCTTTAGGAACTCCAATATATTGAAAGGTTTTACACAGGTGGGGTCAGGGGCGCTCATCCTCAAGTTCCCCAACTAAGTCTGGGGGCTTGTCCATCACAAGAAGGTCACTGCGGATGACCTGAAATCAAACTGAAGTTCGATTGATGCATAAAATACGCTCATTGGGTGAATTAGAAAAGAAGAGTATTGTAAAGGTCTTAATATAAATGCTAGAAGTAAAATGTTTTTTTTTCTTAGTACAAGTATTAAATTTTAATAATACACAAGGCCACATGAGCCACTGATGGAGACTTCAATGCACTTTTGTACATCACTCTGGATAAAGGAGTCTGCCAAATGCCGTAAATGTAAAATGATCCAGCGTCATCCAGTAGCACTTTCCATTTAACTCTAAGACAAATTTAAAACAGTTCACGTTTATTGTTTATGACTTTACATGAATATGTCCTTGTATTATCTAGACATTAAAGTGATCGTTTGATGTCACTAATTCACATAATAGCTCTATTCTCTGATAATGTTTAATCAGCATAGCCTGTGTGGAAGTTTCCAAGTGTCCCAGGAAATAGGCAGTACATAAACAGTAACTTAAGCATAAAGGAATGTGTGGCATGACACAGAATCTGGTCATA
Organism: Hemibagrus guttatus; assembly: GCA_033459395.1. NCBI lineage: Eukaryota > Metazoa > Chordata > Actinopteri > Siluriformes > Bagridae > Hemibagrus > Hemibagrus guttatus. Next base: position 14,728,658 of record JAUCMX010000008.1, on the reverse strand, counting down.
TAAACAAGCTCTTAAATGTTTCTCACTATTCTGAATTCGCCACTGCTGCAGTGTTGAATATTAGTGTAGAATGTGACATATTTAGAGTTGCTACAATTACGTTGATATTTTTCTTGGAAGAATAATGTTGCTAAAATTATTTTTGAATCACAAATTTATTATAAATCTATGAGCTCATCAGAACTTTTGATTAGTTTATGATTTTAGATAAAGTTGTATGTGTTTTTGTTCTCTCTGTTAGATTGCTGAGCTCTTCATCGATGAGAAAAATTGTATCCTTTCCTGAAAAGGTCAAGAAATGTTGAGCATGTAGCATTCCTCTGAGTATTTTCTCATCCACTATGATGACATGAAGGCCTAGAGCATTTTTGCCTTCACAGACAACTCTGCAAATACCTTTGTGTACTCCAGCACCCCAGTATATTCTTGGCTGTTTATTAGTCATACAGAAGATTGTCAAAATTTACATTAAATCAGTAAAAGCCCAAAAATGTAGAGTTTTTTGGAGGAAATATAGCACTTCCTGTAGTCTAGATTGTACACATCCAGCTTGTAGCTGTCACTTCTTCATACTTATGCTTTGATTAGAATATTGTGTGCAAAATATTTACAGAAAACGGTATTGGATCTGCAGCAAACCTTCTTTTGTGTCTGTGGATGCAAATAGACCTAAAAGATTCCAGCATTCAAAGGGGAAGATTTCACTTTCCATGACATTAACCTGCAAACAATAATGAAAAACATTTGCTCTACCTCATTTCCCAGATAATTTCTTTATGTCCAGTGCAATCCTTATTGGTTCACTCTGTGTTATTTCTTGGAAATTTTTAGGGAAGACGTCATCTTACGAAGTCTAATTAAAATCTAATTTGGCTCAGATCAACTCTGATAGTCATTGTTTGGTGAAGTTTGTAAGAATAAGGTTAATAGAAGAACTGAGGGCAAGAAGCCTTTATTATCACCACACATGCAATACAGCACAGTGGAATTCTTTACTTCATGTATCCCAGCTGAGGAAGTTGGGGTCAGAGCGCAGGGGCAGCTATGATACAGCGCCTCCGGAGCAGGAAGGGTTAAGGGCCTTGCTCAATTGCCCAACAGTGGAGCTTGGTGGTGCTGGGGCTTGAACCCTGATCAACAACTGATTGGAGCCTTAACCACTTGAACCATCATTTCCTCCAATTAATTAGATCATTAATATACTGGACACAACCAACCATGAGCAAACTTTACCTTGACTGTGTTAGGAATGTTTATTTTTATGTTTGTGCGTAGGTTTTATTCAGATTGTTCATATGATTATTATATCACCTCTGCCATGAGCCAAATATCTAGATCAGAGCTAAGATCATTTGAAGCACAGTATTTAGTGTTCAATTTGAATCAGTATTCACACGAGATCGATTCATTTATAATATCAGGAACTCAAGGGAATATACAGACTGTCATAATTCAGAATTAAAACCATTTTATATTAGCGCTTTCACAAGAGCAACACAACCAATCTCTAATGACGAGTCACATATTAGATTAAACACAGGGTAAACAAAATTCCTAATTTTAGGACAGCTAGTGTCTGCCAACATGCCATGACATCAGTGCTGGTCATTGTTTAGTTCTTAGTGTTTGCCTATGAGTCAGATATCTGAATGATCAGTGGTGCTACCTTGGCATCAGCTGCTGTAATTATCCTGCCACATTTTTGCAGTCTGATAGACTGTTAAGCTGCCAGGAATAATTTTTCTTGGCACTGTAAATCAACCTCAATAAATAGCACCGGTATGAAATGGTACATTACAATGCCAGATATTAATCTTTATTTCATTAATCCTGTGCTATCAGAGTTATGTTCATAACATGCCATACCAAAATAGAAACATTTCTAGTAATTGAAACCTACTGTGAAGTGGCTAATTCATAGCTATTTTAAGTATACTTTCCTTGTCATGCACAAACACTATCCTCTTACAAAGAGATTTGTTTTTGTCCCTTCTGCATGCCTTTGTCTATGTAAATACTATCTCTATTAATACTGTCTATTAATAGTTCCAGCACATGCTTCATGTCTTTCTATGGAGAGAGAGTGAGTGGTGCAGACAACACTGCCCAATCACAACTCTCACTGAGGTGTAGAAAAGCTTGCTTCATCTGGGAAAGAATTGTATTGCATTGGAACAATACAAGTCACATGAAGTAGTTTTATTATTATTTATTTAAATTGATTATAAGAGCCTGGATGTGTGTCCTAACAACTCAGCACTTTTCATAATAAGCAAGTCTGCTCCTTCACTCATATAAAACAGATGAGAAAGCGCTGCAGTTCATTCAGGCAGAGAAGATGTTCTATGAGGTGGCATTGATCGAACTCACAGCTCTACACGGAAGCACAGGCAAGTCTGTTTATTGATTCATCCAACACTTGCTTACTTCTATAGACGTATTATTATGGTTTTAGCTTACTTAAAAAGTCTTATTATCTTAGGGAACACCAATATATGACTTGAAGAGAGTCTGTTAAATAAAAATCATAAAGATGGTTTTGGGGTTGATGGGCATGCATTTGCTAGAATAGCTTTGTGAATTATTCCATACATGCTCACTAGACTTCAAAAAAGCAAAGTTTTAACTCCCTGTAGACTGCAACAGTACATTTAGCCGACGCTCCTCGCCTGATGCATGTCAGCATGTTATCCTAGTTGTCTGACACTACTGAAGCGGCACACAGCTGGCGTGTGCACTCAGAATGGAAGTGCATCACTACAGACAGATAAATGGCTAGTCTACTTGTCATTTCATTCAAGAGCCTGGGATATACTGGAGCTTGACTCAGCACTTGTGAATTGCTTCCCTGTAGAGAAGACTGCTGTTTTACTCAATGAGACTCCAGTGAGTACTGTCAGGATAAAGATCTGCTGCCTCTTGAGTCTCATATTTACAGAAGCCTCCTGTTTGGAGCTCTCTAGTTTGGCAACTCACTCCAGTTCAAAAATTTTACTTTGATGTAATTCTATATAGTTAACAGTATTGCTTTCCCTTTCAAGCCGTATTGAACTACTGTGCATAGAGATAACATTTATATTTACGTCTCAAATGTAGTTCATTTTAAAATATTTAGGTTTTTTTTTAATGAACTGGACATGTTTTTAAAAATGTATGCCATTGGTTTTTAGCAGTATTCTGTTGTTACCTTCCCTTATGATATTGTTTGAAATAGTGTTTGCTACGTGTGTGACTGTGTGTGCTTAAGAACATTTGAATATCTGGGTGTGGCAAAATCAAGTGTCCTGTCCTTCTTTTCTCTCTCGTTCTACGTAGTCCAGTTCCCTCTTGTGCTTGTGTGGTGTGTCTTCGGATCGCTGTAGAGTTGCAGCATTCATGGCATAGCTTCTTGGGTTATCTAACTCGGTGTACGTTTGTGCGCTAGGATCTCAGGAGTACAGTACACTGGGTTCTCCAGGATGGATCTCCCAAGAGGAGTTATCAGCACAGGCCTCGCAGGCCCAGGATCTTGAGAGACTGGCCCAACTTTGCATCATGAGTAAAAGGTACAAATTTTTCTAACCATGCTATTGCAGTTTCCATCGTTCAAATGGATGGGTATAATGTGACTTATTGTGCAAAAGGTACAATGTTAAACCATTTTGCTCCATTATAGATTATTTTATTATATGATTTGAAGTGTTCTGTGTTTTGTGCCATCAAATAACATCATGTTTGAGTGTATATCTGTTAACAGAAAATGCTCCCCTGCTGGCAATGGTTTACTGAAGCCTGGTTCAAAAGGATATGTGGTGATTAACTTGTGAAATAGGAAGTCAGAATTTTGTTGAATTCACTTTTATGTGTATTAGTGTAGAGTACTAGAGTCTTATTATGTGCTACAATGTATGGGGCTCATAAAAAAAATCAAATATTAAAATATGAAAAAATGTAAATATAGCTAGGTTTATTCCTTCAGTTTTTCTAAATCATTTCGGCATACACTTACAGCCAAATATTTTTGACTACCCCATATATTAACATTTTTATGTAAATTAACCAATTTTAAATACTGTTAAATTTCAATTTTAAACCCAAGCCCAGCAATACATATACATGAACTCAGAAATGTTTATTAAATGTTTAGTGAAATGAGAAATTTGATTGATTTTATTTGAATAGTTATAATCTAACTAGAAATGGCCAAAATATTTATCACTTTAATTATGCATTTATAGCACCACATATTTATGTTTCATTGTTAATACCAGGTTTTTATCTATTGGCTAAACCGGCTTCACCCTCTACACGCTCCTGCCTTTAATAAACTCACTGCACTAATTTAGAGCACATTAAGGACTGAAGAACAACCAGTAAAAAATATGTTCTACAAAGATTTTAGGTTTCCTTATTGAAATACTGTTGTGTATCATGCTGTATGATCTATGGTAGCAATTGTGGTTAAACTATAATGAAACATAACAAACTCCAGGTGTTCAGTAACCTTTGACCTGCAGTGTATATAATAATTTAGTACTTATAATGCTCTATTAATTCTATATTACTACATTATAATTATGTTGGATATTACTGTGGAACTAACCAGATTGCATCATTCATGGTGTGATTGAGAACTTTGTGACAAGTGTTTGTAGCTCTTAGGATTACCTGAACTTATTCCATCCTTCGCGTTTAGATATATCTGTCCATCTTTTTATTGGCGTAAACTTAATTTTATAGCACTTTTATCACTGATGCTTTCTTTAACAGTTATGTTAAAGAAAATGGATGATTAAGTGGGACCACAAATGCACTGACTATTAAAAAGCAGGAAAGTGATGAGTGTTATGTGACTTCCAGGCTTCAGGTGTTACTAGGCCATCCTCACATAGGTATCCTGTTTCCTCAGAGGGATTAACATGACCAGGGAGAACTTTTATAGCCACCATGTACTTTACACATGGACACAGGGACCTCTGTTGCCACTAACTACAGACTTTAATCTTACTGTAACATTTAACATTATTTTGCAGAGGACGCTAAATTGGTGCTGAAATAATTCAACTGACAGTAAAGTTTCAAAATTCTGATTTATAAATTGTGATTTATATATTTTTTTATTTGAGCTAGAGATTGAGATTAATCATTGTCTTTGTTAGATTATGTGAACAAGGACACCAGGATACACGCTGGTATTTGCATTGTAATCTTTTAATCTCAGCCTGGGTACAGTGGGTCAGGTAACAGTGGAAAACACAAAGGGCAGTGATTCAGGTTGTACAAGCCCACTGAAAAAGCAGGTACATTTATTTTCAGTGTGTCACGCTTCAGACATAAGCACTCCAGCTCAGAGGAATTTGTTTATGAAATATTAAGGATGGTGTTTCTCTAGTCAGAAGAGCCATGCAGTGTGTTCATAAAAAATTCACAAAACATCAGTTCTTAGCATTTTCACTACTGCAGCCGTATGTTGATTCCAGGAATTTAGTCAGACAGTGTTAAAGTTAGAGTTTTAGTGTTGGCCCATCCTGCACCTGCAGTTTTATGTCAATTTGCATCTGAATTTGAATGGTTGTGATAAAAATAGATAAGGTAGTCCGACATCGTCAGCACTTGGCTCAGGTGTAGCTCATTGCAAGCATCTGTAGGAAAGCTAAAGCCATCCTTGAAAATATGCACACACTTTTAATAGCTCTCACCCACACAGGGTGAACAAGCCTCTTGAATCTTTCAGTGCAGCGATGGCAAGCGGTGCTGCCCTTACTGAAAGCAGTCTCTTCTGAGAGCCGTGCTGTGTAACTGCCGATCACATGTCCCACATGAACAGTCCAAAACCAAGCAAACTGACACCAATCCATTACTAAGTGAAACTGAACAAGGGTTAAGGAATAACAACTTGGAAATCAGCCTTGCAGAGAAAGAGCATTCTCTATAATCATTCACAGATGTGCAGGTGACCTGCAGACTTGGTAGGCCTAAACCATGCATTTTAAACTATTATATACAATACTTCATAGACAGCAATAAGACAGGAATGTGTGCATACCATGTATACCTGAAGGTCAGGTTTTATTGTATTCTAGCCCTAACCCTAACTATGCATGCTGTTGCTTATGCTAAGAGAGAAATTTCCATGAAGGAAACACAAACCTAAAGTGACAGAAATTAGAATATCAAATAACCGGGGCAGTGTTCATCTAATATATCACCCTACCTTCACAAGGACAGAACAACTTCAGGTTTGCTGGCAAAGGTCACACATCTTACTGCCTCTAAATTTACAGTTACATTTTAGTCATTTAGCAGATACTCTTATATCCAAACTGGCTTACAAAACACGCAAAGGCACAACAATGTAAGCTAATCTGCATAGCCTCTATTAGATCCCTCAGCTGGAATCACAGTGCACGTGTGGTAGGATTTGTTCTACACTGAAATAGAACCACATACCTGACACTGCATAGCCTTGTTGTACTTTGAAAGAATGTATTTATACGTATGTAAGAGTGCCAGATCAGAGAGCTGAGTTTCCACCATGGATTAGCTGTAGTTTTTTTTAAATGAACTACTGCATTGCTATTTTTAGTCTAAAGTTATTTTTGTCTATTACAGACCATGACTCTCTTTTGGTGCTTATTAATATAAGTAAAATTTATTTAAATACAAATATCTAAATACACTATATACACAGTATATTATTAATTATCAATATATAGTATAAAGTTGTGGTATGTTGTAATATAAAATGCTTCTCTTAAATTTTCATCACCAGTTCATTGCTCTACAGTGTTGTTAAATCTTGGTGCTGTTCTGTACAATGTTATATTAATTACAAGAACAAGCAGGAAAAAGTGTTTGCCCAGTTTTGCCCAATTCATCTGTAAAGACACACAACACATCAAACGAATTAGCCACTAGCTGACAACAATTAGTTTTCTTGCTAAAACAGGTATACAACTGAATAAATACCTTACCAGAACTCCATCATGCCAGAATCCATTTTTATTTCACCAACACTTGTTTTTTTTACACTCACATGCTCTTACCACTCTCCAAACTGTTTGGCTGAAGGCTTTAGTCTGTTACCCTGTAATCATACTTGCCTAATGCACACACATTTCCTATCAAATCTAACCTGAACTTCCTGACACTTCACGGCCAGTGAATTACTATTTCAGATTTGTCAGGGGTGACTCACAGCAGCTCAGAAACATCATATTATAGACTTTCCCTCTGGCTGTGTAGTCATTGTAACGGTTGTCATTTTAACTAAAAATCGTATGCACTATAACTTCAAGATAAAAGAAATATGACTACACCGTTCTAATATAAACCACTGCATGTGTCCATTTTTATTGTTTTATGACAGTGAAGATATTACCATTTGTCTGTTTTACTTAAAAAATCACATTATGAACCCCAGACAATGATACCTTAGTAGTCTTCAGGGTGTATATGCACAGCACTGTGTAATGTACACTGACAATTCTATAAGAATGTTTATGATTTTCCTTATTTCTTTGAACAAAATATTGTTTTCTTTTCAGACCCCATCTTGCTTTAGAGTACAGCGGCAAGGTATGTATGTATGTCATGGTTCCAGCAAGAAGTACTGATAAATAAAGTATGAGGTAATAGTATTATTATTATTATAGGTTTTTACATATAATGTCTCCGCTTGTTTTAGGCCACAAAAATATACCAACGAGCATTTGGCAATGATCACCCCATCACAGCCAGGAGCCTGGAGCTACTGGGCACTGTCTATGCTGAGATCGGCAAGAATGAATATACAGGTACATTAAGCTGCAAGAGGAAGTTAAAAAGCAGTCTAACTAAATTAACTGTTCAGTTAAAACTAAAGTTACACTTTATTAAATGCCAGGTTATTATCGTTTCAATATTTAAATATAAAAAGTTGTTGTTGGTTTTTTTACATTTTTAATGTAAAAAAGTCCTGTGGTGGACTTGATTCAGGAGAAATTATCCACAAATGTGAAAATAAATTCAGTTTATTTGAAATGTATTTAGAGATAAATTACTGTTAACAGGATCCATCCATCTATTCCAATAAATATTTTTATGTATTCTATAAAAAAGAAATTTTGTTACATTATTTTAATATTATAAGGACAGGTATTCTTCTTTTTTCTTTATTTTTTGTCATATTGCCTTTCTGGAGATTTAAGGGGAGAGATGCAATGCCTCTCATTTCTGTTAAACTGGGAGGCATGCCAGATGCTGTTCCACATGGTTATAAAAATATATACCTTATGTTCATCTGAGCTACTGAGTCAAGTTTTTTTTAAGAAAAGACTTTCAGTACAGCATGTCTTCTGTGTGGCTCAGCATCTTGGTACAGGTGCAGAATATAGCCTGATGAAAAATGAGTGTATATTAGCTACATACTCTGCTGATTGCAAAGATCACAAACTGTCCACAAGAGGAATACAAAAATAGCCGTCCTCTGGTGGACTTGCTGAGATTTCAAGTGAAGCTATAAAACAGTAACACAGCTTTAGTTTTACAAAATATTTGTAATGTTCTGATCATGTTAACTTGTCCAATGCGATGCTCGCGCTACCATTTAAGTGCTGTAAAGTACTTTTGGAAAACACAGTCCAGACTTTTGCACATAATTTGAATGCAGCTGAACACCAACCTTCTTTCAAAGGCATTACACGATGCTTTTTCAGTTAAAATGTTAAATGTGTATAATAAATCGGACAGCTTTTGCTCATCAAAATGTTTCTGTATGCATTGTGCTATAATCATGAACTAAAAGTGCTTCAATGCTACCTGCTCATTTCACAGACTCATTGGGTCAGTGTGTGTCAGCTATGTCAAAAACATCCTCTGCCGCTGAGTCATACAACAATTCACTCAACAGTTTCACTCTCAGTGATAAAGATACTGAACTCTGGCACAGAAAAGACCCACGTCTTCCGACAGACACTTCGAAACCAAAGGTATTAACATTTATTAGTTGCACTTTTGGTTATTAAGGAGTGAATAATAGATAATAGCTTATGCACCAAGAAAGAATCATTTTCATACCCCTTTCTATAGGTCATCAACAGTAAGATCCCCACCTCCATCCTAAAGAGGACCAACGAGCCATTCTCAACTCAGCGGCGGAAAACAGAGAGGCACGTTCGTTTCAGCGAGCCAGAGATTACTGTTCATGGTAAGAGACTAAACTGAAGACCTGCAAGTCACACTGAAGTGAGAAGTGTATTATTAAGAACCAGTACTTGAAGAAAATGAGTAAAGTAATTTAAAGAGTTGTGACAGATCTTTGCCTGTGGGACTGAATTTAATGAATCGACCAGGTTCAACAGCACATTTACATGCCCAAGTGATTTACTAACATAATTAATTATACATGCAAATGAGGTCCTGTGTAGTCTGTGCTATTATTTTTACGACAGGAAGACAATATATAGCCATGTCTTATGTGCTAGCTGTTTCTTCCTTAGGGATACACAGAGCTTTCATGGTTCTCTTTGAATGCATGTTATATTTTGTTATTTTTTAATATTTTACCAAGGCATTCAATTTAAATGGCAACATGACTACACTATGATTGATGATTATTGTTCTACCAGCTGCTATTGTCTTTAGGCATGTTTTTTCTAAGCCTAGAGAGTCTAATAGTTCAAAGTAATAGAAACCTAAAGTGCTCTTTCATTATTTTCGATTCACAGACATTCCGTACTATGACTGTTTGGGAGGTGAGTGTATTGTGAATGTGTATTGTTCAGTGTTGTTATTAATGTAATGTGCATGATGCATGAACTCATCTTGCGTGAGTTTGGCACATTGTCAAAAATAAGGGCATAATATAGTTTTGTTTGAACTCTACTTGTTTAGGTGTGAAACTCCATTCAGGAGCATTCAGGAAATTAATATTCATCATTTTAAGTAATTGACAAATTCTGTGCATAGCATGCAGCTTTAATATTTATGTAGTTTATTTTATAGATCTAAGCATAGCATGTTTCTTTCTTTTGTTTGAGTATGGCTTTACTCAATGCTGTAAAGGAACACTTTACTCATACTGACTAGGGCCTCACTTTGCTTTCAAAATTGTTCATGGCATGGATACCACAAGATTTTCAAAACTTTCCTTTAAGATTCTGGTCCATGTAGACTTGACTGCATCAAACAATTCCTGCAGATTTCCTCCTGTTCTACCACAACCTCATGGTGTTCTACTGGATTCAGATCCAGTGACTGAATGACACTGAAATTATTGTCAAGTTCATGAAACCACTTTGAGACAACTTTTGCAAGACGCATTATCATTCTGGAAATAGCCTTTAGAAGATGATAAATTGTGGTAATGAAGGGACACACATGATCAGCAACAATACTCAAACAGGCTATGGTATTCAAGTGATAATTGATTAATATTAACAGACTGAAGTGTGCTAAGAAAACATTCCCCACACCATCAAACCATCTCCACCAGCCCGGACTGTTTACACACGGCAGATTGTGTTTGTGGGTTCATGCTGTTGGCACCAAATTCTGGTCCTATCATCTTTGTGCCTCAGCAGAAATGCAAATTCTTCAGACTTTGTTTTTCTCAAACTAATACGGAAACCAGCTCATTTTGAATCCACAATAATATCAACCTGCGATCATCTCCACTATTCTGTCTGCTCTTGCACAGAGCTGCAAATGGGTATAAAAAGATATTAGTGTTTTGGGGGACCATGAAATAATGACTCAGTAATTAGAGTGAGTGATAATGAGGTAACATCTGTAAACCCCACCTCACATTAAATGTCTTGTTGTTTCAATCATTTTAGAGATACTAAAGCAAAGCAAACCTTTGCACTGAATGTCACCTTGTTTTCCAGTTAAAAAGCATTTTACTGGCTGCTCCTTACCTCTGTGATCTCTTGCATCTGCAGGATATGACTCATCTCAGAGCCGACCCCACCTGGCCCTGCTTACATGTCTGTTCCTGCTGTTTTCAGCATTGGGTTTAGCTCTGTACTGCACACACCGCCGACGGCCCCATCGTGCCTGTGAGGAATTACAGGCAGCACTCGCTGTCTATCTGCTGCGGTTCAAACAAATCCTGTGGGGCTGCTGGATCTGGTTGACCATGCAGTGATTAGATCAGCCTACCAGTGGCATCAATGTTCTCACAAATGTTCCCATGAATACAGAAAGCCAGGCAATGGCACAGAAAAGACTACAAAGCTGAGACTCATGGTTTCATGGAAGAACATTGGAATAATGGTCACTTAAAGTAAGACCCTTTATTTGGTCCCCACTGGAACTGAAAATGCCTTCAAAGTCCATTTATGAAAAACAGCTAACTTTTGCACGCCATCCACAGATGGCATTCTTACGCCCTTTATGATTCAATGCCATATTCTCATTTTTACTGTGAGGCAGATACATTTCCAATTGTTATATCTGTCCTTGTAGCACTTGTGGTTCAACCATATTTCTGTTTTTAATTATATCTGTTACCTATTATTCAAAGAATACTCATAGGAACCATAAAAAAAAAAAAATACTGCATTAAAATTAGATTCAGAATGTAAAAAATTGAAAATTAGGTTTAGAGTTTGATTATTCTTTAAATCAATATACAAAGTTGAATGTCTCACACACAGCTGCATGTCATACAGCTGTGCTTCTCCATAAATTACATGCAGCTGTCTATATAGAATGTAAAACACTATTATTGATTTCACTATTAATCCAATATGCTTTGAATAGTTACCCATGTAAATAGAAATTATTAATGAGTAATCCATTTTATTGTGCACAGTGTATTAGAATGTACATACAATCTCTCAGTACTCAGAATAACTCAGTTTCAAATGACTTTAGCATAAAGTTAAGCACAAATCTTTCCATTTTTTTTTAACTTTTGCAAAAAAAAAGTGAAACAAGACCGTTTCACAGTGTAGCCAGCCATATTTTCTGCCAAGTCAGATTTACTTCATTATTCAAAGGGCATGGAAATTTTTATTTTACAAAAATCCAGATTAGTTTTAAATTATTTCTATGTTCCTGTTGACACACCAGCTGGTGTGTGTATATATAATACTTCTATTTATTTGTCTATTTTTGTATTTTTTTTCTATGTAATATTTTTATAGTGAATATAATTTAGCTTTTGTTTGGTAATATTTAATTGACCTCATTCTGTGTGATTTTAATTATATCACATTTTTCTTTATCTTAAAAATGATTTTTAACCCTTTAAAAGCCAGTGGTAAACAGATATAAATAGGCATTCAGTACTGACTATGATCAAATGTTCAAGCAATAAAATGTTCTTTCTGTGATTGTTATATACACCAATAATACTAATGAAAAGCGCTGTATTTTGAAAGGAATGGAAGTTAAACCGGTTTATGTTTTTTAACAAAACAGGCAAACAAATCTGGTGAGAAATGCAACATTAGTAATAATGCATGAATGGTTTCAGTACTTACATCGCTGGTACCAGCTTTCATATTATTTGGCTTAATTGAAATATCCATGTAGAACATTTATTTTACAAAAAGATTAATGCCCTCATGATAAGGGATTATATCAAATACACACACAATATTCTTAATGTATGTTATGTATGTGTGTATCAGATATAATCCCTTTTAATGAGTGTTTTCATTTAAGAAAGATTTATGTAAACAGTCTATAATAATTTGGTTGCTACATGAACTGAACCTCACCGTCACTCATTAATGATCAGTCCTTTAGCATTTTTGGTCATAAGAGTCCCTGCTACAGATTAATGCTGGACATTAGATGTATTTCCACTCTTATTCATGTGGCTAATTATACTGTATCATGCTGCTTGGTGGGTGGAGCTCTGGGGCTGTACACACTATACTCTGAATACCTGTACAGCACAAGCAGGGATGTTTAAGACAGATTATAAAATGTTTAACAAATTCATTGGGTACTGTGATATGAAAACCACTGTGAGATCATTTGTGAAGAAATGAATCACTGTCTCGGTCACATACAATGTCTGAAAATCTTTTTGAAGAATAATTACACCCATTTGTACGTAATTATGCATAAAAACGTTATACAGCGCATGATTGTCCATTGTATTGCACAACATAATACTGTACATGTGTAATGTTGTTTGAAGAAAATTCTTCAAGGCAATATAAGGCAATGTTCACGTAAAAGGGAACTGAATCGAAATGATTTGATTCTTTATTTGCTCTAACGCAATAAAGTCTCATCAAACAGAGCACATGCTCTCTTTATGTTCCAGGATTTCCAGGTTGGGTGTGTTTCCTCTCCACTTATCATTAGTGACACTGTATGAGACTGCTTTAATAGAAGTGCCTTTTTAAGGTTCTCTCCTTTCTCTCAGTTTAAATCACATTGTAACAGGTCATCAATAAAAGCCATTAAATAAACAATATTGCAAACCAGAGAGATGACGTATGCCACCGCTTTTCCTTTGCTGCATGTTTTATTTACTCACACACTATCAATCAGTAATCACTTTAGGATCCAAAGTCTATCCCAGGAATACTGTGTGGGAGGCAGGAAAACACCCTGGACAGTATACTGTTTCAATACACGGCAGCATACACACACAAGCCCGCACACACACACACACACACCTTCAGAAAATTTAACATCATTAACTTTATCCATTACCTGGCATGTTTTGGGCAGTGTGGAGGAAACCCATGCAGTTCAGAGTGAACCAGGGATCCTGGAGCAGTGAGCAATTACTACCCATTACACCACCATGCCATCCTGCATGTTTCTGGAGTAGACCCAAAATGAATGCTGTTAATGTTTAATGTTTTAAATAAACTGTTGTGCAACATTTGAACACTGTATGAATCATTGTCCTCCATCTTACATTTAAAGTAACCGTATACTGTCTTTATATGTATATTTTTTATTATTCAAAATTTGTAATTGCCAAATTACAAATGGACAAATTTCTCATCCATTTATAGACTTCTATTCACTTCCTACCTGGCTGTGAGCAGTGGTGCCTATAAAATACACTGTAATAAATTGCTGTAGTTAAATATATATATGTTACATTGGGTTTTAAAATACAATTTCAATTTTTTGTAAGAAATAGGAAAGTTTTAATATTTTTTCATACAGCACCTTTGCCATTGGTTTTATTAACCTGTATACCAATTTAAATGGCTTTAATTGTAATAGCTTTACACCAACATATTGGCAATAGGTTACAGTTTGCTGAAAAAAAAATAATTGATTACAGTATTTTCTAGGTAAAACTAATACAACAACATATTGGCTTTTAGTGTATTTACAAGTTCTTATTGGCAACTTTAGTTGCCAGCTAAATACTGTAATTTGGTTAAATTACAAAAAAATAAGGTAACACTTAATACAAGTTTGCTCTTACATTACTGTAAAAATAACCACAAAGTACTGTACTTAGCATACAACAATTTCCTGTAAACTGCTTTACAGTATAATACTGCAAACCATTTTACATCAATTACCAACACTATTATAGGATTTTATTGGCAACTTTTTTGCCAGGTAATTCCTGTAATTTCTACAGTAAATGTTTTACAGTGTATGTTATATGAACACCTGCAACAAATTTTAGCCATAGCTGTCACCAAAACCATCATCAAAATGCCAACTGAGGAGCTATTTTTGGACAAATCGTGTTCAAACCTCTAGTATAGTCCCAGGGACTTTATTCATTCATTCATTGTCTGCCGCTTATCCGAACTACACTCGGCTCACAGGGAGCCTGTGCCTATCTCAGGCGTCATAGGGCATCAAGGCGGGATACACCCTGGACGGAGTGCCAACCCATCGCAGGGCACACACACACACACTCTCATTCACTCACGCAATCACACACTACGGACAATCTAGAGATGCCAATCAACCTACCATGCATGGTATTGGACTGGGGGAGGAAACCGGAGTACCCGGAGGAAACCCCCGAGGCACGGGAAGAACATGCAAACTCCACTCCAGGGACTTTATACCAATGCAAATTATAGCTGCTCTAGTGGCTTTTGGCAGGTTAACACTGTAAATCTGACCTAAATACTTTCTTTTGGTCTTTTGTATATTAGAGAATAGCTTAATAGATCAGTGGTTCAAAATGAAATTGAATAATCAATTAAATTAGTTATCAAGCACACAACGAAAATCTAAATGAAGTGGATGTACTCTTAATTCCTATCCCATTTTTTTAAATGATACGTTTTGACATCTGGCTACATTAACAACCGATAAAATTACCTTGAGGTCATATTTTTTTGATATATGGCAATAAGCAATACCGAATACAAACATCTGAAAAGGAAGAGATGTTATGAATACCTATAATGTGGAGATTAATTCAAACAAAACTGAATACATACTGGTATGTGTTTTATATGGACATGGAGAACAAAGGTTTAACATGTTTTAAAGATGAGCTCAAATCATTATTCATGCATTTTTGACATTAATAAACACACAATATAAATATGCCAGTGAGGCAACAAAATAATTATTTGGCTATTTTTAAACTGATTATATTGAAAATGCACACACACATTTATTGCAGCATGCAGCAGGTGGCAAATACTTACACGTTGCAAGAAAAAAGTAATGCTGAAAGACTACATACTATGCAACTGTATGCCATTTTTTGCTTCAGTACCCATATTGTTTCATTTGAAAATGTTTTATGATTAATAAGTCCACTATGCTCTTTTGTTAGAAGCTGTAAGAAGGTGATGCAGAACACATTTTTATATTGAACTGCCTATATGGTTGTACGCATCTTCACATACTTCACACTTGCTGTATATGCATACACATGAAATGATAAGAACAGAACCCGAGAAACTAATAAAACTAATATAGACCAAATACTGTAGATAGAAACCACTAACTGAAAAACTTTTCTAAATTTTGAGACTCAAATTACAGAAATCAAGCCTTATAACAGATACAGTACAATAATCTGTAACCGAAATCTGAGGTTGTGGTTTGTAAAGTAAAAGTACAATTAGATATAATGATAATTTAAAGAGCTGTTGAACATGTCCAATATTTAGACTAATTGTAGCGTAAACAGGTTTCACAATAATTTAATAGCACTATAGGTTATTAGTCAGTCACTTACATTTTAGCCCCTCTATGACTGTAAAGATGGCAGTAATCTCTATGTCCGGGGACAAAAAATGAGCCAAGGTTCTCTTTGCCACAAAAATGTTGCAGACCTTTCAATCTTAGGAACAAAAAAAAAAAGAAAGAAAGAAATTTCTTTCATTTCATCTGGTCAATTTCTACCATGGGAAGAGCTAAGCAACAAATGGATCAAATTTTAGCAATGAATAAAAAATAAATTTAGATTAATAATGAAGTCTTTGGAGTAAGCTTGCAGACAGCCTTTTACACATGTACATGTCAATGTTTGATGCAGTTTTGCTGGCCTCCCACAGATGACAGACAGGCTGTCAGGAGTCAGGTGCATTAACAGTATGAGTCCAATAAGTCTGTGGCAAAAAGAACCTTGAAATACTAATCATTTCAGAGCCCGTCAGCTTTGTGTCTCATCTCATATCTTCACATTCAGACCATATACTGTGCTTCCAGAGAGAATCAGATCATGGGACTTTTCTTATCCAGTATGTCTGAGCAGCGGCGTGAGGAACGGCCCAGCAGGAACTCCTTCTCGTGGATCAGGCTGTCCAGCAGGTCTTCCTGACGGTAGTTATAGTAGACCTTCAGGAAGGCCATGAATGTGATACCCAACCAGGTCAACCAAGCAGCCCACAGTCCAAACTATAGGGGAAAATAATGGCATGTATTACGTATTCAAAAAACAATAAATAACAAACAAATAAATATTAAACACAATGCTTCTGTTTACATATAATATATTCAGATCACACCTACTTGTGCAATAGCAAACTGGTCATAGAATGCAGAGTTGTCTAACCCCAGCTCCAAATCAGTGTCCTGTAAATCCTCACAGCTACAATGTGAAAAGAAGTAAACTATTACTGACAAACACCTTAGAATTTTTTCACTTACAGACATTACATTAGATCTAAAAGATTAAAATTTATATTTATGCGGTGGTGATATGTGAAATATGATCAATCTTCAAGACTCTGGAGTTGAATTGCACTAGTTCTGCTTCTGATATGTGAAATGAGTCAGTTTCTTATCCTCACTAAAATAAAAATGAAAACATTAAACGCCTTACCAGTGTTTAAATTATACATATCCTCATATTCGTCATTGCTGAACTGACTGAAAGCACAGTTGAACAACAGAAGCAGTGCCTCTGCTGGCTTCAGTACTGTATCGCATTCAGTCCAGATATAGAGGTTTATGCTTGCTTACATTGTAAATAAGATTTGAAGTTGGTTATGCTTTGTCATGCTTCGACAGTACTTTGTCAATGAATTTTCTTAATCTAGTTGTTGATTGCAGCCCTAAATTTGTAAAACACACTTGACAGATTAGTTTACCTGCTGGGCATGCTGCCCCCCTCTGTAATAGCATCACACCATAGGTTAAAGCCCACAGTCACAATGGTGCTCGACAGGAACACAGCACACACCACAAACAAGCTGATCAGCAGGTTCAAGAAGGCATTAAATATGGAGCTGTGGAAAATCAAGCAAAAGTTCAGAAAGCTGCTAGACCTGTGTTAGAAAAAAGACAAATTAGGATGCTTATAGAAAAATAGGACTGTTTTAGACAATCATTATGTCTAAAAACAGAAAACACACTCACTCCCGATGATGTATCAGTCTGGTGCTGTTGTGCTGCCATCACGTACTCACACATACCATTAACAATACTGAACAGCTGCATATTGATTAGGTGCATGGACGGCACTTCATCTCGTTGTGGAATAAATGATGCCATAAATAACAAAATGTATTTAAACACCTTCTTACTCTCTTACAACCTTTTTATGAACAGGGATAACCATCAGTTATAAAAAAAAAATAAAAATAAAAAAAAGTATAATGCAATGACTGTTCAGCATTATTGCATGAATGGGTTTTGCAATAATTATTTTAATACAATATGCATATAATCTTAGCAACAAAATGCTTTATTGTGTAACAAAATGTTTTATTGTGTGCTGTGAGCATCCTAAATAACCACAGATGCTCCAGATGTTCCTGTGGGTGTTTTGATGAATCATGGTATACATGGTTTCCAGCAAACACAAATAATTGGAATAAATGTTGCAAAATCTTTAATCACACTGTTCATCTGTGTCTTTTACTATATTGTAAAGCTTATTACAGTTGTAATGTGCTCCAGTTTCGTTACAGTCTGGTGTTTTGTCTATCCATATCGTGCGCCCCAAACATCCTCAGTGCATCAATCCCTGTCATATTTTAGCAGAACAGCTGATGTAGGTGAAATGTAAAGACACTCACTCATCATGGCCTTTGCAGATGAGGAAGAGCAGCCTCCAGGCCTGAACAGCGGACAGCAGGAGAGATGCTACGCCGACGAAGGTGATGAAGCTGCATGAGGACTGCGGTCCCCATTCCTCCACGATGAAGCGCTGCTTGGACACCGTGATGTTCTCGTTCTGCCACATACCCCGCGTGAAGAGCAAACATTTCCCTCCGAAGTCCTCCGCATTTTCAGACAGAGGCACTACCGCGATAAACCCAAAGACGAAAGCCAAAAAATATAAGATGCACTGCGTGAATACAAAATTGTTTTTTGCCATTTTCACCCGGCTCGCGTTAAAGCAGCTGAGCACCACTGCTGCGCATGCGCAGTTCCACTCTGCTGGTGTGAGACGAGAGGGCAGCAACAGAATATTGAAGAAAAAAAAAAAGCACATTACACTGTAATAAAGAGAGCGTTTGAGGAAGAAATAACACTTTAAAGCACAAGATACTGTTTTCCAATTGTTGTTCCAATATATAAGTCGGAGTGTGTTGTTCCAGTGCATGATGATACATGTGTTTGTAGAACATCAGGTTCCAGATTTAGTCCCACTTTGCTGTTAGAATAACCTCCACTCTTCTGGGAAGGCTTTCCACTAGATTTTGGAGTGTGGCTGTGGGTATTTGACCAATTAGCAACAAGGGCATTAGGGAGAGCAGACTGCATTTTTGGAACTCTGGGGTGTAGTAGACATTCCAGTTCATCCCAAAGGTGTTCAGTGGGGTTGAGGTCAGTCACTCAAGTTCTTCCACTCCAGCTTTGGCAAAGCATACCTTCATGGACCTTGCTACTGCTAGAGCATGAGAAGGTATTACAGACAATTGTCTGCTTTTAACTTTATGGCAATGGTCCTGTGTCCACAAACCTTTGGTCGTATAATATATATATATATATTGCAGATTCTATTAATGAAATAACACTCTATATAGATAAATCACCACATTAGAACATACTTCAATAACATTACATATTCTACAAATCAATAAATAGGCACAAGCAACAGATATGTTTGATTAGAAGTAACTAAAAGCCATGTTACTGTTAGAAAATATTTGCTGTTATATTCCAGCTTTGATCAATTCATTCTGAGATTTTCTACTTTCCTTATTATTATTTTCTTACAAAAACAGAAAACACTTCTAGTACTAACCAGCTGGCAAAGATGGTTTACCAGGCTTTTTGGAAGCTGGTACAGTAGCTGTTCAGACTATACTGGATTTTCAGCAGGAATAGTGAGGTGGGACCGAGGGTGCCAAAAGAGGAAGGAATGGGTGATGGATTCATGTCTCCAATCAAAGGCATAGCTATGAGAAAAGGCAAGGCAGAATCCTGAGGTGTTCACTATGTCTTTTCCAACACCCCATATGTCAGAGAAATGCTCCATCTTGTTAGTGACTTAAATGAAACGTGTTAAATGAAGAGGACTTACTAATCAGGAAGTCAAAAGAGAAAGTACAAAACAAAAAATACGAAAAGAGAAAGAAGTAGCAGATGTATTTCCATGTTCTGACATTTCATCAATATCACAAACTGCATCATTTTTTTACAGCTCATTTTAGCACCATAATAGAGTGGATTAGATCAGTCTGAGTCATATGTGGCAGACCAGTTTGTGTGCACAGCATGCTAAACTAGGTTCTGGTCAGAATTTGTTTAAAGAGCCCACTCATGCTACTGCAATTTTACATGCATGTTGCTAAAGTCAGCCTGCAGACTTTAGTCAGCCTGCAAACATCTGCAGACAGCCATACAATGCAGTCGTTTCTCTCTGTCCTGTGTGTTAGTATTACGCAGCACCAAGCCAGAAAAAGAGACATTTCAGTTTAATTTTTTTCATATAGTCGTGTATGAGGCAACACAGAGCAGCTGCATTGGAGGCTGCTGCAGCATCAGGGAGTTCATCCATTTTTAATGGGAACGATTAGCACCATCTCAACCAAGCAAACAAGCCCATTTATCCTACCAGGCTAAAAAGACAGATTACAGAGGAGACATGCTTTACAGTACTGTTTGCGCTAGGTTGCACACATTGCACTTTATGTTGCTAGGACAACTTACTTTCAGTCCTTAGCTCTGTGTTGTTATGTAGCTCTATGTTGTTTTATGTAGCACCAGGGTCCTGGTGAAATGTTGTTTCATTTTACTGTGTTGTTTCATATATGGTTGAAATGACAATAAAAGCTTCTTGACTACTTGACTTGACGTGAATTCTTAAATAATTTCTGAAAATGGTGTACTATATGTTAACACTTTCAGGATTTAAAGCATATGATGTCACAAGTCCAGCCCAGAAATGTATAATAAAGATGCTTTCACATAATTGATTTTTTTTTTTTTTTTAAATGCACTAATTTGCTTTTAAAGTCTGTTTGTACTCTTTTTTTTTTTTGCATTATGCTCTACAAGGAAGTCTCCTTATGGCCAAAAGAAGAGAGCAGTAGGTGTCTGTGTTTGTGTGTTGCTGTTTCAGCAGTGCTTCTAGAAAATCTAGCAATGCTTTTAGTGAACAGTTACTTGGATATGCCCCTTTACCCTTTAATACAGTAACACACTGTAGCCTGAGATGCACTTGCTAAAAATTGTAGTTTAAGGTGTAAGGTTTGCTAATACTTTAAAAACTGGGGACAGTGGAGCAGTGTGAGCAGTGGACCAATGGATGTTGCTTCACGAACCAGAAAGTATCAGAATTACACAGAGCCCAGCATTTCCAGATCAAGACAGAGATTTTAGAGAAGTTATTCATTAGAGCTCTTCATGTTGTGAAGCAATTTGGCACGCTTTCTAAAAAGAAAAAAAAAAAAGGAAAGGTTTTTTTTTTGTAGTGCACAATAATTGCTGTATAGTGCACAACAGGATGTGTTTGTCTTTGTTGAATCTGCTGGATTTGTCTGGAAAAAAACAGGACACTATGTAAATCATAACTGTGAGTTCAAGAACAGCAAACATGTTAAATCTCTTTGACACTGATTTAATCCAACCCTGTGACATAATTAAGCTACACCATTACAAAACCAGAATAATAAAATTTGATTTATATTAATTTAGTCAAAAAAGATTAAAAGATAAACAATGCAAACCAAAGGCAGATTTTAATATTTGCTCTTTATTAAAAAGCAATTTTCAAATGTTTAGTCTACATACAGATATGTGAATAATATCTAACATCTCAGAAATATGGTAAGCTAATCAGAACTGGAAAGCTTTTTTAACATCACTTATCTATGATGTTGAGGCCTCTCTCCCTCTCGCTCACTCTCTGAATTGCTTGACCTGTTTGCACCTTTTGCCTTTAGCTTTTCTGCTTGACTCATCTTTTGTAGCCTAGAAACATAATTAAAATGTTGCATTACTTTTCAAGGGTATGGGTTTCATTACATTTTTCGAATCATGCAGTCAAGAAAGAGAAAAATATTTGCATGTCTGATACAGGATATATTATTCAGAATTCTATGTAAGAATGAACAGATTGTTATGTGTATGTGAGGGTTTCGTCATGGCTTTTCTAAGAGCTTCATCTTTTACAGACATCTACAATAATGTAAGCTTATGTTGCTGCATACATTGTGCTGCATTTCATTTCCTCTGTGTATATGTGGGTGGAGTCAGAGCCAAAATATCCTGATCCCATTAATCTTTGCCTGAGGTTATGGGACAATCAAAAAGCAAATGATGTTCATGATGAAAGGCTCTAACATCAGCTTTTCCCTTCAAAATCACATAGACATATCACAACAGTAAGCGGCCCTTTACAGCAAGGTGAGGGAAATGAAGTGGTTTTAAATGGTTTTATATTTAAATGGTTCTAAATGGTTTCAGTATTATAAATAAAGAGTAGAAATCTTAATACTAATGAACAATTTTTAATTGATTTTTTTTAACTACATTTTATACCAGATGTCTCCACAATGGCAGGAATATCTGACAGTAAAGTTAAGTCTTTTTTACAAAAACGGCAACTTGTATTTAAAAAGCTAAAAGAGCCTAAATGTTTCCTTTTGGTATTTAGTGTGTATGTGTGTGTGTGTGTGTGTGTGTGTGTGTGTGTGTGTGTGTGTGTGTGTGTGTGTGTGTGTGTGTGTGTGTGTTAATCTTTATTAGCACATAATTTAAAAATTTCATAAATACAATAAATTGCCATATGTTGCTGAAAGGTAATGAAACATTCCTCCATCTGTACATTCATCGTGGTTCAATTAAGAGGAACATCTCATGCTAGATAAGTGATTGGGATATACAGTATATCAAAATTTATCTGTTGCTGGACATTCTTACTCTTTTTACTTTTCAGCATTTTACCTTTTCATTCTACATGCCTCAGGACCAAAGACTTTAATGAGTTTATATTAGTACAGCTAATATAAGTACTATAACAGTTGCATAGATGCCACATCATTAAATATGGATTTGAACATGTTATAATTTATATGTAGATGAAATTCATATATAATACGTTCATAACGTTAATCCAACACTGCCACAGTGTGGACAATGTATATTCCCTCACTGTCCACATGTACATCAACTGTGAGAGATGCAATGACATTTCTAATATCACTTATTTATGACACTTTCTTACCTGTTTAACCTCTTGTTTGAGTCCTCTGATTAGCCCATGAGACTGAGGCCATCCTAGAAAAAGAGAGTGTCTTTTCTCTAAAAAGGAAAGAAGAAGGCTTAATAACCTTACAAAAAACTTAAACAATGCAATTAGTCTTTCAGGCATTGCTTGGATTTGTGTAACAATGTATAACCTTTCGTGACAGCAGGGACCTGCTCGATAGCAGGCAGCAATCCTGTAGAGGCTCTTCTGGTCTCCAGAGCCTGCTTCCACCAACTGCCCAATTTATAGTCACCCACTCGGTCTGATGTGGTCCTAAAACACACTACCTCTTTAATTCCTGCATTTCTGCCCTCACTGGTTGCTTTATCTTTGGTCTTCTCAACAGGGCTGAGTGGTAATAGTGAAGCTCCAAGAGAAATCTGAGGCTGATGAGGACGAAAGCCATGCCGCACAGGGTTAAAATCCATTCCCAGATTGGAGCTCCTGATAGACTCTAAAACTGATGGTTGGTTAGATTTCCCAGCCTTCAGTATGAGGGTCTGAACATGGATCTGCTCCAGGAGCTCCTGCATAGTCTCAGTACGTGCACAGGAAGTGAGGATCTCTGGCTGGTCTGTGGCATTCTGGGGATCATAACAGTAGGGCCTGAGGCTCTTCTCAACTGGAGGGTAAGGCAGTGCTCTCTGAACACAGAAAGGACAAAGACTACTGAACAAACCCAACCACTCGAAGAAGGATAAGTTGTACAGTTGACATAAGTGCTGCCATCCGTACTAAAGAATATATTATGCAATGAATTAAATTCAAAGTAACTGACTGGCAAACAGAGAGAACAGCACTAAAGAATGACTCAGAATTTGTAATGTTATTAAGCAGAAAACAAAGAGCAGATATCACTCACTCTTAAAGGTTTCAAGTCCAAAAAGCTGCTTGATCCAGACACTTCATCACAAATGGAGTCTTGGCAATAAACACTCTCAGAAGACAAAACACAGAACTGTTCTCTCTCATATTCAAACCTAATGCTCTCAGAATGTGGCTCTGGGACCTTATCATCAATCACTCTCTCTGTAAAAACAAGATGAGATTATGATGTACACCCAGCAAGAAATTTAATACTGTTACTGGACATATTATTAGAAAAGCAAATATAAATGCTCACCAATATAAGGAATGAAAAAATTATCAGCATCCGCAGGGACCATAGCAGCACTATATGGCACTGTTTGATTCTCTTTACTGCTGTAGATGTTATATATAAAGGCAAAACATACAACAAATCAAATCTCTATTATATGCCCATAGTATATACAAACTATTTATTAAACCAATTTTTGTTAAATAGGTACTTAATGCATTTTACTCTTAAATGATAGTCCATCAAATGGTCCATTAAAGTAGCATCGATTAGTGCAATTACATCATGTGACAGAAGCAGGATGCATAAAGACATGCAGATACAGGTCAAAAGCTTTAGTTATTGTCTATATCAACCATCAGAATAGGAAAACAGCAACCATGAGTTTTTCAGAAACTGCTGATCTCTTGGGTTTATCACACACAACAACATCTTTCGAAAACAAAAACAGATTCAAGCACCTTATGAAAGGTCAGAAGTGAATGGCCAGACTGATGCAAGCTGACAAGAATGCTATGGTAACTCAAACAACCACTCTTTCCTATCATGGTGAGCAGAATAGCATCTCAGAATGCATAACATATCAAACGTTGAGGCAGATGATCTACAACAGCAGAACATCACATCAGTTTCCACTCCTGAACTGGAATCTAAGGTTACAATGACTACAATGGGCTCGTCGAAATTGTATAAGATGTTTAATGTCTGTAAATTCTAGAGAGAGTTGCTCGTCTCTACAGATTCAACAGAAAACAGCCCATCTGGTGCCACCAGCCATGCCTCAAGTCACAGACATCACACTTTTTCCCCGTTTGATGTGTCGATGCAAGTGTTAAATAAAGCTCCTCACCAGTATCTGCATGTTGTCATGCACTGTCCTGCTAACACATGATTGGCTGATTAAATAATTGCATAAATGACCATATGTGACAATTGTCATTTAATACTAATAAATACATATTATACCTAGTGTTTAAGGGGTTAAATGTCTAAGCAACCATTTAATGATCCTATCAAAAGCCCTTAAACAACATTAAAATACCGATCCTCTATTTGTGTGACTTCCACTATGTGACATTCAGCTGGATCCACAAGATTTCCTGGTAATGCACAGGTCAAAACACCCTCAACACCATCTAAATTAGAAACAGTAGACATAAAATCAATGAATGACATATTTAATGAAAACAAGCAATCTAACCACAAAATCAGCCAGACTCACTCTCAGAGGTGACCAGCTCATCTATACTTTCTTTGCTCAAGCTTTTGATGAGCATTGCCTTTGAGGTGCCCCCTACAGTCAGAGTGAAATGAGAACAGTACCGGGTAACATCTTTAGATGGCAGGTGATTTTCACTCAGTGAGTCACAGACATCATCCCTGGACTCCTCTTGTCCCATCTCATCAGGTGATGGAGAGAGGGAAGAAATGAATGAGCATGCAGACTCCATGCTGTCTGGGGATGTGGAACCAGAAGAGACATCTGCTGGAGACTCAAGAACCTACCAAAAAGAAATAAAGAAGAGAGAATGCATCAATCAACATACGTAAAGACTGGGAGAATCCCTGAAAAAGAAATGATCATCTTTGTATGAATCCTCATACTATTTTAGTTACTGTATTTCCAATACAACACTAACATACAGAAGGCATAGAGTTGCTATATATGGTGTTTTACTTTGACATACTATTTAATATAGTGTTATGTTATATTTCATATATATAGGCATAGCGTACCATTCTCTCATTTTGTAACAACTCCATTTGTTCTTTCTGGAGCTCTGCAGGATTAGGGGGAAAGGGTAAATGACATAAAGTCTCAGGTGACTGAGAAGTATTCCTGTTATCTTCAGTGTTCCCTATATATGTTGGCCAGACCACCATCATCCTAAATGCACAGAAACAACATAAATACTAATTAGTTATTCTTACAATATTGTGTTACCATCATAACTATTTATATATGATTATATTCTATAGTACCTGGCATGTTGTTTTGATGAGTTAAGGTCTGTCACAGTTTCTCGAAATAGTTTGAGAATATCTCCAGGAGTTAGAGAGCCATTAAACATACACTGGTAGAGCAGTGCAGAAAATGGATGAGGAACATGCCCTGAAAATATTAGATAATATTACTTTAACATATTTACTTTACTTAGTAATCCGTGGTCAGAAGTTTTCTTAATTATTACAGTTATAATAATAATGAAGTCTCTATCATCGAATAAATTAGTGAACCTTTTCCAACAAACTTATGTTCTGCACCCGTATCACCAAGATTTCTTTGGTTTATTTCTTCAGGTTTAGTAGAACACGGTCTCTCTGATAATGTGAGATGTGGAATATTCTGCAATAAAAGAAAATAGTTGAAATATCATAAATTTACAACACTAATGTCAATTACATTTATGGACACTTTTATGGAAATTTTCTGTCTAAAATAATTAGTTTACATATGGTATTGTATCCTTATTGAGCCCTGAATAATCTGTGTGGAAAAGCACAGCTTATTGTATCACATTACATACACTGGCCAGTACTTCCCCACAGAGATCGGGATTTTCACAGCCACATATGAAATTGTCTAGTAGATATTCCTTTCCCAGTTGGCAGCGTTTGAGCAGAATCTGAGTCTCACCAACACGGCTGAAAACATACAATGACCAAATGACACAGAATAAGAAAACTTGACCAATCTAGCTCAATCTTAATATGACACACAAGTATTTCCTCAAATGTAAGCTATAATGTGGTTTCCACATCCATATGGTTTAAATCCTACTTTTAATGATGTCTACTTATATGGCAGTCAATACTATTACTATACTATATACCTGTTCTGTAAGAGCACATCCACATACAGTCTGGCATCCTGAGTATTCTCTATTGCAGGCTTGGTGTAGTAGAGGTATTTCAGTGCTGCTTGCCTCTGTCCCTGTCTCAGCAAGGTCCTCAACACAGCATAACTGTGACATGATAACCATGCTGAACTAGTCCCTGGGCTCAAAAGCTTTCCAAGTGAATTCTATGGGGAAAAATGAATTTTGTTCCAGAACACTACTTGTAATAAGATCCTATCTTTCCCAGACAAACTACAAATTATAGCTTCAGTATTTTATGAGCATGATGGTAAAAGCTGTCATACTGATACAAAGCCATGGTCCAGAAGCCAAAACCCATAGATCTGTTGGAAGAAGCTGGATGGTATGCTAAAGGTATGGCAGAAAGACTCCAGGAGGTCAGCTTTACACTGCATGTTAGACACATCCAAAACAAAATACATTATCTGAAGATAAAGAGTTAATGCCAAAGTAATGTGTTTCATGGGTTAAAGAAGAGAACACAAGGCAAGCCACAGCCATTTATTTATTAAGTGTTCTTCAGCAACTGCTTTATCAAGTTTTCAGTGGAGCTGGAGCTTATTCAAAGGCAGGAACACACCCTGGATGGGACTCCAGTTAATTACACCCATTCATACACCAAGAGACAATTTAGTATCCTACAGGCACACTTACAAAAGTAGAGGAGACACACAAAGAGAACATGTGAAACCCCACATAGAGAGTAACCCGAGCTCAGGGTAGAACCAGGAACCACAGAGCAGTCATGTGTCACCTTGTCTCCTAACCTGCTTCTATCAACTTAACAAGAAAATAAGTCAATATATTGAAATTCCACCTATCCAGGAGCTGATGCTCTGGCTTAACCTGTGCAACACATCAATCTAATTGTATTATTATATTATACTACGTAGAGCACTAGAAAAAGGATACAATGGCTAGGGCAGATGTGGAGTCTATATAAGGGGCCAGTACTAGCTTTAGGAGAGAGTGTAGTGAAGGTGGTGGGTAAGTCTGGTAGGTGCAGTCTTCTGAAACCCATAGTGGCCCATGTTGTTTGAGCATATGAGCCACCATACCCTGTATAATGGAGTTCCCTCTATATTTATCCTCAGCATCACATCTAAAAAAAAAAAAAAAAAAGAAAGCATATAAAGAGGTTTTTTTTTTATCCATGAAGAAACTCAAGGCTTTTCTGGTGAATGGTTAAAATTTCAAAAGAGTTATATTATAAAGAAGAGTAAAATAGGAGGGGTTGAGAAAACATACTGTGACATTGCACTGGACAGTTTGGTATTGTAAATTACCGCAGGTCCAGACAAGTGGTTTTGTGCTGCTGGTTCAACTCCTGCCACATCTGAGAGATCTGCTTCAACTCATTGGCATCTAAAAAGAAAAATAACATGAAGAAATAAAAGTATAAACACTGATGTCTTCTTTTTTAAATGCCCTATAATTTATTCATTATGTTACTTCTTATGCCATAAAAATCTTGATTTCCTATAAAGACCTATGGGTTAGTGGTTATAAGGTCATGAGATAAAATGCCAGCACTGACAAGCTGTTGCTGTTGGGCCCTGGAGCTTGTTTCTTTACCACAGCTGACCCTGTGCTCTGCCCACTGCTCTTATATGGGATATGTGAAGAGTCACATGTCTGTATGATTTATTTTTACATTACTGGTCCAAATTTGCAGACATGAGCACATGTATATACTGTACAATCATGATTAATGTTCCTCTTGGTCACTAATGAAATGAAAGTGTCATCTAGAGCATCACCTGGGTACTGCGGCAGAAGTCCACTGAAACTCCACCACTGTACCAGTCTTCCCAGCAGGAGGTGTTGTCTGAGTGTGTGCAAACCCAGATTCCGCCATCCACATCGTGCCATAGCTTTGGCATTAATTTGGCCCATCACACATTTGTCTCCTGAGACAGGACAAGAAATAGGCCGAATCAAAACAAAATAATGCTAAGAAAATACATTCTTTTAGGTCCATTGTACTTGTACATTTTCTAGATGTGATATACATTGTAAGCAGTTCTTAGATTTAATAGATTACTTAGTGTAAGATTTTAAAGACATGCTAAAATTACCTGAATTGTAATGACCAGTATGTTTCTTACCCCAGCAAGCCAATAAGAGCAGGTTCTTAAGTTTCTTTATCAGTAGACATAATTTAGTGAAGGATGTCTGATCTAGAAACATCCATAGGCCATGACACTGACCAAAGCCTAGGGCCAAAGAGACAAGCAACATCTCAATTACATGCTTTACTGTATATCGCTTACGTAGAGCTATCATAAGAGAAATCAATGCATGATTTTATGGCGTTCTACTTACAGAGATTTAGCAACTCTTTCCTGGTCAGTTCTATGGAACACTGAAGCCAATAGTTAAACATAGCAAGACTCTTGTCTGCATCATGTCGACCTTCAAATTCATGGTATCAGATATGTAGTTAAGCCAGAGTATACTGACACTGGCACAGACTATGTGATGTGAAAGCATGATTAACTAACAGGAATAGTTTTACAAGGCCTGTTCTTGCCTTCAGTGGTGTGACTCTGGAGCCAGAGAACGATTCCTCTCACATTGTTGCTTGTTAAAGCTTTGTTCCAGAGGACCTCTGTATTGGGCATTATCCTGGAAATGCAAAACTATATATGCTGTAAAACTGAAGAAACAGGGATTTTTTTAATACCTGAGAATTAATTATATTTTAAGTTCAATCAAATTGTCTTGGAGTATTCTTTACCAAAAAGAAATCACATGATTGCAGTATCATTTCATTAATAAACCATGAAGCAAATTTAAAATTTCATTAGTTTATTCCTATACATCGAGTAAATTAACCTCATCTCAGTGGTGTTATCTCAGGGGTGTTAAGTCTCTGACAGCTGATCATTCATAGTGTTGAAAAATCCAGTACTCACCAGTAAGAGAATGTCTGTTCCAGCACAGGGATGAGAAATGTGTATAAATCTGCTGACTGGGCCTCTGCATGCATTTTCTCCCACTCAATCCTGTCTACGTCAGAATAATCCAATAATCTAGACCTGTACACAATTCTGTTGGCTGTATGAGGGGGGTATTAAATGAAATATGCATGCAACATGAAGGAGCCTAATACATGAGGGAACCTTTACATGGATGAACAAATGTCACACAGGTAATATAAAGATTAAGGATCTCAAGCAACCTTCTAATATATCAGTGTATCATGAGCCTCACAACTGGCAAATCAATGAGCCTATTAAACGCATTTCAGGGGAACATCATATAACTGAATTAGTACGAATTAATAAACATATTTGAAGATTTACACATTGAGTATGTAGACCAATGGAATGGCTGGAAAGATAATTTTATTATTTAATCATGGGAAAAAGTACACCCTTCTTTAAATTCTCTGTTTTTATTTATTACGGAATAATTAACAATTGTGTAATCCTTACCACAGTTGTTACTTCTATATACAAATAAAAACAGTAAACCAACATTCGGTAGCAAGATGTGAAAAAATAAGTACACCCTTCCTACTTCCTTAACCATTAGGTGAGAAATCAAAAAGCATGATTAGCTCTATGAAGGCCATCTCCAAACAAATTGAATTTCACTGTTCTACAGTGACGGGGGGCACGGTGGCTTAGTGGTTAGCACGTTTGCCTCACACCTCCAGGGTTGGGGGTTTGATTCCCACCTCCGCCATGTGTGTGTGGAGTTTGCATGTTCTCCCTGTGCTTCAGGGGTTTCCTCCGGGTGCTCCGGTTTCCTCCCCCAGTCCAAAAACATGCGTGGTAGGTTGATTGGCATCTCTAAATTGTCCGTAGTGAGTGAATGAGAGTGTGTGTGTTCCCTGCGATGGGTTGGCACTCCGTCCAGGGTGTATCCTGCCTTGATGCCCAATGACGCCTGAGATAGGCACAGGCTCTCCGTGACCCGAGAATAGTTCAGATAAGCGGTAGACAATGAATGAATGTTCTACAGTGAGAAAGATTGTTTAAAAATGGAGATCTGTCAAAAGAGCTACCAGTCCCAGCAAATTCATTTCAAGTTCAGACTGTTTAATGTTAAGAGATATAAAGAAAAAGCCAAGAGCATTACAGCAAAATCAGAAAAAAAAAAAAAGGCTTTTCATTCAAGCTTTGGCTTTCATGGAACGTGGCTAGGAAAAACATATTCTCCTCAAAAAGAGTATGGCAGTACAACATCTTAACAAACTACAAACGTCCTGGAACAATATCCTTTGGACTGATGAGACCAAAGTGGTGATGTTTGGTGAAAACCACCACAAACACCTCATACCAATTGTGATGATTTGGGCTTGTTTTTCAGCCACACAAGCTAGGAAATTTGCAGATAATGATGAAGTCCACTTCATAACAGAATATTTATTAGACAAATGTAAGGCCATCAGTCCAGCAGCTTATACTGGATCAAAATTGAGTCATGGAACAGGACAATAATATTTACACCTGCAAATCAGCATTTGAAGGACTAAAGAAACAAAAAAAGAATGGCCAAATGGAATGGCCAAATCAAGGTCCAGACATTTAACCCTATTGAGCTAATGTGGGAGGATTTTGAGAGCTGGAAATGGGAAGAAAAAAAAGCCAACATTTCTCTGAAACGATGTGAAGGATTGATAAAGTCCTACATACAGCATTTACATCAAGTTGCTACTGTTGCAAAAGGTGGTTAAACTGAATTAAAAAGGTACACAAGAGCCCTCATTTATCCTTGTCAAAAAAACTACTGTATTTTTTGTAGTACTGTACTTTTCACATAAAAAAACATTTTTTTTTAAAATACGCCTTAATAAGCCAGTATGGTTTATTTTCAATTCCATATTGTAAAAGAAATTAAACAGTAATTAAACTCTTAATTCTTCTAAAATGAGCTGAGAAATAATTATATGCCCCATACTATAAACAACTATTTTATTAACAACTTAATTATTATCTGAAAGATATAAACAGTGCATCCGGAAACCCAGAACATTTCCTGTACTCTTACTAACACTACTCTTATCACACTTATATACTGCAGTACATCAGTGAGATTTGTGTTGGTGACAGAAGGTTCTATGCCAAATCCAACTGGGCTGATTAGTGATTACAGGAGATTATACAGCCTGGGCCTGTAACAATATCTCACAGACACATCAGTTTCTCTGACCAATCAACATGCAACGTGCTTACAATGAAACAGGAATATCTGATTATGAGTAGAGAAACAACCTGACATGTAAAGTTTTATAAAAAATTAAGCAAGAGGAAAGCAGACATGTCTGGGTGAGTATCAAGATGTTTACTACTACTACTTCATTTTCATGCATGTCTGCATGTCTGGCCAAAAGCCTGGAGGTGTGAGTGAAAGTGAGATCTGTTTGAGCTACTCTGCTGAAGCTTTGTGGATTTGTGCCAGAACTGTCATTCATTATTGTTGTTTAAGGCATTTGGTGTACAATTTATACAAGCTGATGTATAAAATATTTAGTTTTTAAGCTTAATATGCTTTTTCATGGTGATAAATTATTGTAATCTACATAAAAACTCGAAAGAAAAACTGTCAATACAAAATGAACACATAAAATATATCAAAGAAAACTGGTATGTGAACTAACTTTTTGACCTACATTTTCTGTTGCTTTTGTGTGTGTGTGTGTAAGCATGTGAGCATCTTTCAGATTACTGAAGAAAAAAGAACAAACCAGGCCTACATCTGCTTTCCAAATAGACACAGATATGTATTCCCAAAATCACCATATAAAATCTTGCGTATGGACAGACTATTATTCTGCTTGTATCTAGCCTTCCTTTCCAATTTATTTAAGCAAGCAAATGCCTTGCTTTTGAAAATGCTGCTTTGATGGCAACTTATATTTCTTCTTAATGCCCTCTGCAACATTTCCTGGTAACTTTTTCATCTGATTTTTAACTTCCCCACTTGTTTTATCTTTAAATACTCTACAAAATATAATTCACTCACTAAACTGAAGCCTGAGGATGCTATCCAAAATGGCTGTTCTACGAGTGAGATTCACTAAAACCCAGAGAGACAGACTTGCCCAAGTGTTGTGGTTGCTGAACTGGATCTCGGTGGTGATGGGTCTCATCCTGTTCAGTCTGGGCCTTTTCCTAAAAGTGGAGATCAACAAGAGAAGAGAGCTACTGGCTAAGCAGGAAGTTCATTCTGTACCAGATATGCTAATTGCAGTGGGGCTGATAGCCTGTGGGATAAATTTTGTTGGAGGAAAGATCTGCTACGACTGTGTAGACACCAACAAGTTCTTGCGCTGGAAGCTTTTGATGCTCCCTTATATAATTTGCACATTCTTCTTCACCCTATGTGTGCTGGTTGGCGCACTAATGTGCTACACCATGCATGGGGAACTGAAGGAATCCCTAGCACTGGGCCTACAAGATGCTATACGCTTTTATAAAGATACAGACACACCAGGCCGTTGCTTCCTTAAAAGCACTGTTGACCTGCTGCAGATCCAGTTCCAGTGTTGCGGTAATGCAGGCCACAGGGATTGGTTCCAGATTCAGTGGATTAGCACTCGCTACCTGGACATGTCTAAGCGGGAAGTGGTGGAGTAAGTAAGATTTTTTTAAAACTTGAAATGAAAGATAAGCATGATTTACTTGACGTTGATCAGTCACGTGACCTCCATTTTCTTTGAAGCCGTTTACGCAGCAACGTGGAAGGAAAGTACCTGATTGATGGAGTGCCTTTCAGTTGCTGTAACATCAATTCACCTCGACCATGCATTCAGTATCAAATCACCAACAACTCTGCCCATTTTAACTACGATTACCAGACAGATGAGCTCAACTTGTGGAGTAAAGGCTGTCACCAGGCTTTGGTGGATTACTTCACCTATATAATGCACTCAATCGGCCTTATAGTGCTTCTCATTTGGCTCTTTGAGGTTGGTATATGCTTAATTTTTTAATCATTTTTCAGTTTTGTGTTTGTATTAATGTCTGTTTTACAATAGACATTTTCTCTAAAAACCAAGGAAGGTGTGTCATGAGACTACTAGCATAGAAAGCTATAATACAATTAGCATATAGATATATAGTATCCCTCACCTGTTTATTTTCCACTATCAAACTAACCTACCTAAAGCAGCTTCCTTCTTCACATTCTCTCTCTATAACAATAGCTATCTGTGCTGACCGGTGTCCGGTACTTGCAAACAGCCCTAGAGAACGTCCTGCTTCAAGGAGACCCCGAGTCTGAATCAGAAGGATGGCTGCTGGAGAACAGCTTTGCAGAGACTGCACGCTCCAGCTTCAACATCATAAAAAACCTGGGCAAGGGAAATAAGATTGAGGCTGAAAATGGGGACCCCAATGTAAACAGGCCATTTACAGCACACTATGGTCCTGATAACGTACCTCCAAAGCAGATACCTGTGGTCAGTTAATCTTATCCCTGTGCAGTTCTGTGCATTTATCCAAAACATCACTATCAGACAAAAGAGCTTTATTAAAGACGATTCATTTTTCAAATCTTATGTGAAAGAGTAAGTATAAAGCAACTCCGCATGAGACTTCATGCTACATAAAGAATTCATTCACTCTGATTACACTTCAGTCTGAGTGATTTTGAGAATGCCTCCACTACCATATATTTCTTCTCATTTTATTGTGATGTAGATTCTACATACCGCTTTCATAGCCTTATAATCCACCAGCAATGTAGATGCACCATGTATCAGTGTGAAATCAACATGATTGATTATTTAGAACAACAGAATTAACTGTATTTGATCTCTAATGTGTGCCTTCACCTGAGTGGTGAACTAGGAATGCTGGTGAGAAACTACCTCCAAAGCCGCTTGTTTATACCCAAGTATGAACACAACACTATTGAACGAAATATACTGCAATACTTGAATGGTTTAAATTAACACTTTTTATGTTTTAATCTTAGAGGCACTTACCTTAATTGGTTTTATGCAGAAATTAGAAATATCATTGGGAATTTTAATTCACAAGCTTTCCTTATTTTAAGGTATGCCACTTTGGTAAAAAAAAAATATATAATCACTAAAATATAGTTAGAACTTTTAAACAAAGCAACAGATCATTGAATTGACATATTGATGAAATCCTGAAGAAAAGTCAGGAGAGACCTACAAGAATGAAAATGCAGCATGATGTGAGATAAGCAGACATTCTGAAGATGTCATTTGTCACATATACTGAAGATAATGTATGGCTGGAATACCTTTATGTAAATTGCTATCCTGCTGAAAACGAAACTTTTAAAGTGTAAAACACCACAAGCCTGTGAGGTGAACTGTTGGATTTAAAAGTTACTTTTTTTGACAGTGACTTTACAGTTTTATTGAAATGGCAAGGAGTCCTGCTGGACCCTGTTGTTTACACATCTGATGTAAGCCAAGGCATGTCATTTTGCAATTCTTACAAGACACAATATGCAAGATGATAGGTTTAAAAAAAAGGAAACTAAGCATACATAATATACAGTTATAAATGTAGCTACCTTTGAGCTAGTGTTGTATTTATATATTTACTCATATTATTCTTGAATGTTAAATGATTCTGTAGCATGTACTATTTCATATAGTATGTAATAGGGTGACTACAACATAGCATAATTTAATGGCCCTATGATTAAGTACATAAGAAAATTTTCATAGCATTTTATTTTTTATAGCCAGAAAATAACTCGTCAAGCAATGCAAACAAGCAACCTCATAATTAGACCATTTATAATTTCAGCTTTAATTCTTCCAAAGTAAGTGATGTGAAGATACTAAGTAGTGAGACGTTAACACAACCATGAACCTGACCATCACTTAATAAAACAGTACATAATTAAATACATATATACTGTATGAAACATGTACCTGTTTTTGATTTTTTTGGGGATCATTATCAACTTGGACCTGTTTGTGTAGAGCTGATTTCCCTTGTTTGATTCTTGTATTTTATAGTAAAATATAAATTTTTATCATTTATTATATACTTGTTTGTGTCATATCGTATGTGGAAAAACATAGCTTACACTGTGCTGGAAGTAAACAATTAAATTGGCAAAATAACTTGCCAAATGTACATACATTAAGTATACTATATTCTCAGTGATGCCGTTTTTCACACACTACAGAGAAAACGTGACAAGTCCATAGCTGAAGATAAGAACTAGGTGAGCAATTACACAAAGGAACCGGAAGCATTTTCTGCAAAAAGTGCATACACAAGTAAGACAATAGAAAGCTGTCTCACTTTTTTTCGACTCTTGACACTCGTAAACAACAGAAACAACTCAATCCCCTAAACAGGGAAACAGCCAGAGCTGTATAAGAAGGAGCATGTATTGTTTCCCTAATTCACAGTAATAAGCATCAGGATGCAAAGCTGAAGTAAACCGAAAACAAGATTAAAAAGCAAACAGCCCTTCTGATTATTCCGTGCTGCTGCTATTTTCTGTCCAGACACTTCTATTTTAAATGCTGAAAGAAAAAACATCACTTGGCAAAAGCACCCAAAAGACATTTAAAAGATAATGAGGGAGTGTCCTCCTCCTGAGATCAGAGAATCTGCCACTCAATACCGAACATGGTACTGAGCATCTCCACACTGCGGGCAATCTCCTCAAGGATGCAGTGTTGATGCCACAGCTGGTGCAGCTTCCTGTAGCGCTCTGGGCACAAACGCAGTGGATTCCCACGTCTAGCATGACACACAACAAATTACATCAGCAATATCTCTCTTGTAAAATAACTAATTAATAACGTATCTGTTGCATATGTCCCAAATGATACACAGTGGTTTAAATTAAAAAGTTATATCCATGTAATCTTTAATATTTGGACCTGCCTTAGCTGAGGATCTGTTTCCCCATATTCATCAAGGTAAGGAGCTGGATATGTGCTTCCACGTGTCCTGTTGGCCATCAGAACAATCTCACACTCTCTCACCCTGTGCATTAAGACATGAGGTCAGCAGTGTTTATTTGTCCTTTACTTTTTTTACCCACTAGATAGGTATAATCTATATTACTTTAATCATTGACAAGTAAATTATGCTTTAGATTGAAACTACATCGTATGTTCTCATTTCAGCAAAATGTATAATTTATGATTTATAAATATTGCTGAATTTTTGGAAGCTAAATAAGAGACCATCCTCTTAAAAACACAATAATCATCATTAGTGAAGTAACATTTCCAACATGTTATTAATTATTTAGAGAAATTTACTATGCTCAGTTATGGAAAGGACTGGCCGATTTTTCAGAGAAACGCCTCAATAAGTATAGTCACCTGAGGAACATGCCAATTCCAGCTCCACAAGAGGCAGCGTGGGCTGTGCAAGCTCCAACCTCCTCACCATCCAGCGGCACGTGACAGCATGTGTTCTGAGAGCACAGCATGACCCCACAGAACAGACACAGCGTCGGGTGCTTCCGCTCATCGTCCAATGACTTTGGACACCTGAGTGAATTGTCAATTCGGTTAATCTATATGCCACACATGTTAACTTATTGGAATGACCAAAACAATAACAAATACAAGTACTGTTATTAGCAGGGCTGCATAATTAATTCTATGTAATAAAGATAATTATTTATTCAATTAATCATGCAATCAATTCATGATGCTAACGGAAACTTACCTATGGCATACTAAATCTTTATAACTAGATATGAAATTTGGCTGATCTCTTAGGAATTTCACACAGAACAATCTTTAGAGTTTACACTGAATAAGGTGTTAGGTTGCCACAAGGCACCAAAAGAGATGATCTACTGGATGTAACAAGTAGACCTAATCCAGAGCTACGAGTTTTTCCATTAATTTGCCGCCAGTCTGCATACATATGCATGGCATGTTTGTGGTCTTCTAATATGTTGTGCATATATTTATGTTATCAGGCTAGGCAAAATTCTGAAGCAATTCACTTACTTAAAATGACTGGCCTGGTTAAGCAGCACAATGTAGTCCTCAGGAAGATCTATTAACCTGTTTCTCTTCCGTGGATACCTGTGTTAGTTTAGTTTAAGAAAAATTATACAAATTTCCAAGGTGCAAGAGGAAAAGGCAAAAAAGAGAAGTGAGAGTGAGCTAACCTGGTGATTTGCATTTCTCCCTTCAGGGCATTTGATATAGCTTTATTCCCACACCACCTGAAATACAGCCAGAAAGAAAAGTGTGGAGATGATGTTGTCTACACTTTCATGATAATAGTTAAAAACCTTAAATAAAAAAGTAATATAATGGGATTTACTGGAAAGTCATACCTCTGTATTAGGGTTGCTGCAGTGTCCTGGTGGTCCTGGAAGAGCTGAAACAGGTTGCAGGGAAGAGCAAGGTAACTACACAGGAAGGGCAACTGACTCTCACAGGACACTGTGAAATAAGAGAAAGAGGAAAGGGATGATTGGAAATCTTCAAACTGCCAATGTTTCATCAAGTGTTCATGTGTGTTGAACGACTCTGTGTTTCACCTGCAGTGCTCGATAACTCTTCTGGAGCAGGCACTCCTGTAAGGCAATGAAAGAAAAGTGCAGCACAGCGAAGAAAGGGTACAACACCTCTCTTCACTGTGTCTACAGTCGTGGAAGCAGATGCACCAGACTTCAGGCTGAGAGAAATGAGAAGAACAGAAAAAAATAAACATAAGTAATTAAATGTGTGAAAATATTTACCATGAAAGTACTGCCTGCTCATTTGATTACTTGGCAGTCTCACCAGTCAACATGCTGTGATACAGTAGAATAAAGGGCTGCTGCTGCTCTGACCTCCTCTGCATCTCCTCCTCCAACTGCTCCTGCATTCAAGTCTGTTCAAATTTACACATAAAAGATAAAAAACACTGCAACAGATAACAGTAAAACTTTAATACTGACAACTGATTTGATTTAATAAGATCCACAAGAATTAGTCATCTAAAAAAGTAGTCAATTATACGAGTATGTGAATGGATTTTTTTTTTACCCTGTGATGACAGAAGGACCTGCACTATGTGGGCCATGGTGACCAGGTGCACTAGGTGGAGATGATTATAAGCAGTACTGATTGCTGAAGGCTGCAGATCAACACTCTCCTCTTGGTACAACACAGGTATAGACAGAACTAACCCAACCTGTGGAAGTACAACATTTTCTAAAGGACTCTTTCATGAAGTAAGAATCAATCAGCTTCCTTAGGTCATCATAAAATGCAATATAAATCTGTTTAAAATATACTACAGATTTAATTACAATTATAAAATCCAAACACACATTCTGTTCAACACTTACCAAGAGATTAAAGAAATCTACTTCTAATATTGTGGGTGTGCTTTCAGCATTAGGCACAGGTAACAATACTAGGGAGAAACAGACCGAGAAAATATAAAGCTTAGTTATATTTAAAAATACCAATCAGAAATAAAACCTTTATTCTCTTTCACATAAATACGCTCACACACACACACACTCACACACAAACACACATGCAGTGAACATATATTTTTACCTGCTAGCATGTCTGTAAAATGTTTCTGTGTGACACTTTGAGAACACTTCATTCGTTGAATAGCAGAGAATTTTACCAGTGCTTTGAGACCAGCCAGCTGTAATACACACACATCACTTCCATCACACCTCATAATCATGCAAAAAAAAAAAAACTACACACAAGTGATCAGAAATGTCAGAACCCAACCTGTCTGTTCTGCAGAGATCCAAACAGAGCTTTTCCCTCTTCCTGTAGCATGTTTTCTACAGAGAACACCAAAGCCATTGATTACATGACATGACAATGACAAAGTACTGCCTACAGAATATAAGGATAGAAATGAAGTGACTGGGAAAAGCCTCTCACCTGTAGCCTGGATGGTGTAGGCACAAGTGTTCCAAGTCATGACAGGCATGAAAGGGCACAGCTCATTGGGTGCTGTCTGAAGACCCACCCTGTGCACTGTAGTGGCACACACTGCCAGCATTTCCATTATACTGCTTGAGTATTGTGGCCTAATAAAGACAGAAAAACACTTATCTTCTGATAGTTGTGCTGCCTATGGCATACATTGAATAAATAAACTGCCAGTTCATAAAAGTGTTAAAGTGGGACTCACAGTGGCTGAACTCCAAAGCTGAGTATTGACCTGAAGTCAGTCTGTGTGTCTTCAAACAACCCAGTTTCCTCATTTCCTGTCTGAGTTGCATTTTCTAAACACACACAATCACAATGTACTAAAAGAAATTC
This sequence comes from Hemibagrus guttatus, assembly GCA_033459395.1. Taxonomy (NCBI): domain Eukaryota; kingdom Metazoa; phylum Chordata; class Actinopteri; order Siluriformes; family Bagridae; genus Hemibagrus; species Hemibagrus guttatus. The sequence goes on along the minus strand of JAUCMX010000008.1, from coordinate 14,688,450 downwards.
ATTGGGAGTTATTACTTAAAAAAAATGAGAAGATTCTCACCAGCTCCCTGAAGAGCGCTGAGCCCCTTGATCCGAGCAAGCACTATTTGCATCCAACGAGGAAGAGTAAGGAGCTGGCCAATCATCTCAGCACTCTCACTAAATAGGAGGAAGAGAATTCATATCTCAAAAAGATTTCAGGTTTTTTGTGATAGCCTTCACTCTTGCTGCAAAAACACTTGACAAAGAAAGTATAAGTGTAAAAATCTGTGTAGTACTCAGAGTTGTCATACTAGTTAAGTTTGCTGGGCTCCATGGGAACAAGGGGGACCACGGTGTTACAAAGACAATTGCAGAGAGGGCACATGTACTCTCCATTTTGCAGGTCTATAAATAACTCCGAATGCAGCCGGTTCCTAGTGCTGTTCTGTACCGCCTCAAAATATCTGTACAAAGAAATGTTGTAGAAACATCAATGCTAAGGATCAATGGTTTTTGTGTTTCTAGGTGAATAAAAATCTCATGTGGCTTTATTTGTTTAACAATCAAACATAATGCAAATATAAGACGATTTCAGATTTAATTTATAAGATGATATTTTGCACTTACTTCTGCCAACAGGTGGCATGCATGACGTGCCCACAGCTACCAGTGTGTACACCCACAGCTAGATCAGGGGGCATGAACAAGGGGTAGAAGCTTTCTGTCAAAACAAAAACAAAAAGTAATATTTAATATAATTCAGCAAACAACCTAAAACGGAAGGTTTATGCATGTGCTATTGGCATCTCGTACCTTCTTGTGAAAGGGTTTTGCCCCTGCGCTGGGTGAGAATTGTAGATCTCTGAACACAGGCAGTAAGCACCATAGCTGGAGCCTGAGCCTGCACCTCCTGTTCCTCTTGACACAGGATGCAGGTGAGAGTTTCCCAGTCAGTTGGATACACTCCCTGCTTAGGCCCCACAGCCACACGATTCTCCATTTCCATTACACTACTGGACAAAATGTACACCTTCAACTAAACCTGTTTTTTTTCTGGCCTAATCATTCTGCCAATCTTTGGAAGTCTCTGTGACAAATAACACAATCCCTATTGGTTAGTACCACAGATTTTTTTTAAGTCTCCAGAACTACCACGTTTCTTGCCTGAGAAAACCAGGATGTACACATTTGGCAGTGTTTTCACTGCTTCCATTTAGCACAAATTTTGCCCCCACAATGAAAATGACTTTGTACATGTTTGAAATCAACAACAGACCTGAAACTGTGCCTAGTTATTCCTAGGTTTTTGAGCAGACTTTTCCTTACCTCTCTGTTGAGGACACTGGCTCACCCAGACTTCCACTCTCAGTCACATTGTCATACAGCATCTTGTGAGTTTCAATAAAGTTCTTCTGCATGTCAGATATCTGAGCCATGATCTTCTGTCTGTGAAGCTTAGCAGCTTCGGCCTTCTTTTTCCGCTCTGCTTTTTCTTTGTCATGAATGCTCTGCACACATCAAGGCACACTACTGCAACAAAGCATGCCTTCAAGGGCCAAATTATAGGCTACAGCCAAGCTAGGCTGCATTTCTCTGACTTTACAGGAACAGAGGCTGCTCCATTTGAAAGTATCCAATACACAAAGACTGAGAAATGCAAAACACCTTGATTTTAATAAATGCACTCTAATCCCACTACCTTCTCTGCCTTGGTCTGATCTGCTGCACATGAAGCAGACGGGCTGGATTTCTCACGAAGGCACTTCACAATCTCAAACATCTGAAAAGAAAATAGAAAAAATAAACACCAGTTATATGACTACAAAATATTCAGGTTATAATTGAGATTGTAAATAACCAGTTATACCTGTAGTGTCCAATTTATCATGTCGTTGTGAGCTTCAATAGAAGGATGCAACTTCATTTTGGACAGGAAATGGAACAGTGACTTCCCATGATCTGTGCCAACTTCTACAAGGAAATGCAGAGAAATGAAAGTATGTAGCACACGAAACATGCTATTGAGCCACCATTTACCCCACAATGACAGGTATACATACTCCGAGCTTTGATACTGAAGTCAAATGTCACTTCTTCAACACTACAAGCCTCCAAGAGATTTTTCTCCTCTAACAAGGCCTGTCCTATAAGATGCAATGCCTGGAGAAAATACACAAACAAATATATACACACACAAATTTGATCTTGCCTAATAATCATACATGATTGTATCCAAATAACATGCATCACACAACTGTATCAGTTACACAAAACATACAAGGAGAATAAGATAAAAGCAATAAGAAATCAGCATACCCTTTGGATCATAGCTTCAGTCCACAGAGCAGAATGCTCTTCAACTGCCCTCTGCAGCACTCTCCTCAGCACATGGATGAACACATCACAGCAGAGCAATCGCACTATGCTGGAGAAGGCCTGGGAGAAGGGAGGAGGTACTGGTGGCCTAAGAGCTGGAAGGAGGGGAAAAGTAAGCTTAATGTGTGACCTATTTAATTTCCATCTAAAAGATCAGATTCAAAAGTTTGTTTTAGTGTGCAGTGTACATTGAATACATACATTTATCACTCCCTTCCTGGGCCCTTCTTTTCTTCTGTGCGTCCTCAGCCTAAGATAAAGGTGAAAACAGTTATACAAAAAGATCACAGTAGTTAATAAAATACACTATAAGCACACACTATACCTTGCTTTGCTGTGATTTGGTGTAGTGGTAAAATAAGGGGTTAAACTCCTTAAGCCACTCCTTCTTCAGTTCATATAAACCATGACCAGAAACTCCTGGTTTCCTGAACAAGGTAGTTAAATAAATGAAAAAAAAAATTAATAAATAATAAAGAAATAGATAACGATAGAAAGGTTTTTATTTTTAAATACATGAATGCAATTAATGGGAGATTGGCTCACTTGAATGTGGCAACTTTCATGATAACAGTTTCAAGCCCAGTTTCCTTATTTTCCTACAATTAAAACAACAATTGCATAATTTTAGATGATCTAATAAGTCATATAATTTATAAAACCAGCTTTAATTTTCTGTTTACTATCACTTAACAAAATGTAAAAGTCACCATGACAGGTTTGCTTACATTTTCGGGCAAGCCTTTAACCAAGCTACTGTGAGCCATAGGTTCTATACACAAGAGATGAATCACTTCCCTCATTGTTACTTCCTCTTTAGTCACATTACTGATTCCAGGAACATACCGCTCACCTGTGCAAGCCGAAAACCATTATTAATAATTGTCCCTCCGCAAAAAAATCCAACACTAAGCTGCAATAATAAACAATATATTGGGCAATACAATCAAGAAATGTAAATACAAATCATTGTATGGCAAATACAAATCAAAATTACTGGGAAATACCACAGCAATGTTTTCCTTTAAAAAAGCATATTAATGCGGTATGGACTTGCCTGTGATGATAATCAACAGGTAGAGCATTTCTTCTGTCAATCTGTTCCACTGTTTCTGGAGGTCCTACAGGTAAAAGGACATAACCAACAGTAGAAATACTCTACATTCATAAATGTAACATAGAAACCTATTAGTGCTATTCATTTTACAATTGACAATGCTGTCTGTAAAGATTCTCGGTCATCCAAAAGTTGAGTCATGTGAGGTTCGTGGACACAAATTTGTGGAATCCTGCCAATTTCCCTAAGACTGAAGAAGCTTTTCGGATGAGTAGTGAAACGTATGGATCTAACTAGAAAGAAGACCAGCTGACATGACTCAACTTCCAGTTGACAATGTTGCTTGAAGAATTTACATTTTTTGTACACTTATCACATGGAGATAATGTTTAAATTTGTGTTTTACTTCTGCTTTGTTTCATGGGTGCAATCACCTCCATAGTTTTCAAACTAATTTAACATAGCATGCCAGGTCTTAAGAAAGCAGTTTTAATGTAAACATTTTAAACAAACCTGATCTTTACTTGAACGATTTCCATTAAACACCTCAAAGAGCTCAAATCTCAGTAGAATTAGCATGACAAAGTGGTTGGGGTCCATTTTGGAAGCAGCAATCTATAGGCAAAAAATTATCATTTTATATGTATAATATTTATTCACTAGTTCATTGCACGTAGTAAGCCATGCAAAAAATGAGAAAAACATAAAAGCCTGGTACACCTGAAGCATGATGATGTCTTTGTCAAACATCTCATCTCTCCATTTCACATCCTGATAGTAGTACACCTACACCAAAAGCAAAAGATGAAAAGAAATTTAAAAATATGGGAATTTGTTTAATATACTCTGATTAATGAGGTACTGCTGGGTTTACTGTAAGTGGTGAGTTTCACACTGTGACTGACTGTGGCATTAGTTTCCATGTTAGAAAATGCCATCTGCTCAAAACATGCTGCCTTTAGTCAGATAAAAGATTGTAGACATTGCAGTGGATAGGCTAAATATTTCCATATATTACAACAAAAAAGCAAAGCTGGTTGATTTCTCCCTGTGTAGACCTGAGCTACAGAATACTGTATAGGTATATAAAAACAGCCCACGAAATTGTACCTGACCTTTGAAGGAATATTAGGTGTGGGTACATCACTCTTCTACTAGCATTATTTACAAAATAACCAAGGCACTTCAACAAAAACCTGTCTTTTGTGGAAAACTGGTTACTAATTTTGAATTTGTTCTATAATTTAGAATTTTTGAAGTTGTAGCACAAAAGAACATTACAACTAAAAAAAATTGTTAAGGTTATAACGGTCAATAATTAGTAGGAAGTATAGAGGCCTTAGCTTTGAATAACTTCAGCACATCTGTGGCTACAGAGCATTGCTAGTTTCTCACACTGTAGTCTAGTATATACTGCATTTTTCAGCACAACTGTTCAATGTCGATGTTGCACATTCGCTTTCATTTGTGGAAGCAGCAGTAAAACACACTACATGCAATATGTCTGTCAATTTTGCACCTTTTCAATGCTGACACTGCTATGTTATGAGCTCCCCTATTGCATGCTTACTAAATTTCACTTATAAGCGAAAAAGCACAGAAAGAAGGGCAAGAAGATAAACCAGTATTTGGGATCAACTGACCTGACTGACGAGGGAGAGGCCATTTCGGCGCCACATTTCCGCAGACACCTGTGCTGCTAATACCACACAACGCAGAGGAAAGTCGGCATAAAAAGGCAAGTCCATCTGCCCCTGAAACATATACACAGCTCTATACTAAAAGCATAACAATGACATGCCATATTTACAGGGTAGGGACACAGAGACATTTTACAAGTTCCAAGATCTCTCAGGATCTACTCACAGGATCCACAAAGTCAGGAAGGTATTTTACAGCTCCTGTCCGACACAAGAGGACATACAAACCTGCAACCACACAGAACATTTAAGTGAACCTGTTAAACTGACCGTTTCAAAGATACTAAATGTTTTTTTCTTTGTAACGTTTTATGACATTGAAAAACAAATACATATTATAACAATGACATAACAATCAAGTTGATTTTCAGAAGCTCACCAGCCAGGAGTCTGGTGATGGGCAGGTGGATGGAGACAGGTTCTTGAGAAACTTTGTACGAACGAGTGTGAAGGATGTGCCTGCACATGTAGTGGTCTGTTGGCTCATTGTGGAATGGCTGGTTGGTGCAGCGCTGAAGCGCACGGTGGCACTCCTGAAAGGCTTGCAGCAAAACTCTTTCCTGTAAAACATACATGGTTTTACACACAGCAGTGTTTATACTGCAATGATAATAAGAATCACATTATCGCTTACATCAGAGGAGCACCAGTCCTGAAACATGGACAGAATGTGGTGGAGCTGGATTTGAATGTTGAAACCTGGCTCCCATTCTGGCTCCACCTCAATGTGCTGACCAACCTGCCTTTTGACTTCCTCCATTCCCTAGGACATGGGGGAAAAAATCAGTCACAAAAGTCACACAACTACCCAAGTTCTTTTGTAGGCAAATCTTTATCTGATAGCTAGTACCTGCATGCATTGAAGAAATCCAAGAAAAACAGTGAAACCTTCTAGGAACTTTCTCCTTAACTGTTCAGTCCATACAATGGGTTTACTGATTAAAATGTACCTGAAAAAAAAAAAAAATACACAAAGTTACTAAATCATGTGCCAATGTCTTTCATGCAATGTATAGTACACAAACCCAAAGGCTTACTTGAGGTCAATGAATATCACTTGGACCCTGAAGAATTTGTCAGAATTATAGCCCTGAAAATGAAAGCGATTGTTGCTGTCCAGATGTTCCCTCAGCATCTCCATGACCGTGTCGATAATCACCTTAATTACATTGCCCTCTTCAATCAGCTGTCTGGCCTTATAAGACAAACAAAGAAAGAAAACATGCAGAATATTCATTACTCAAGATTATTTTCATATAGGTTTTTTTTTTTTTTTTATTCCGTGCCATGAGAAAAGATGTTTTACAATGAGGAGAGTCTGTAAGAAGTGCATGCATGATGACCCGAGGCAAAAATGTTATTATATACACTTTGTATTTTAGTTATTACCAGAGTGGGTACAGTAAAGATCTGTACAGACAAGGCTGTAATAGAGATGTTCCGCTCATGGTCATCGCTAATGAAATCCTCTTGTAATTGCTTGTAATGCTGAGGAAGGACACAAAAATAATGGCAGGATTCATACAACTGTATTTTATTTTGCTATTATTTATATTCATGTAGGAATACAATTGACCTCTGTGAATTTCATGGCAAACTGCCTCTTGTATTCTGTCTCCATCAGCAGGCTACAAAAAATCAGCTCGTGGAGAACCTTGCGAGCTCCTGATAAAAGCAAGAGACATGCAAAAAAAATTTATATAAAATAAACATTACAATAAAAAAATAATTCCAACAATAAGAGAAACAATTTCTGTTCAATTTAGAACAACTTTAAACATTAAAAAAAATTACTGGCACCCCTAATGAATATTTTTAAAAAATGCAAGCAAATATATTTTAGTACTAATGTGATGGACAGGGGACAGAGAGTATACCATCTATCCTCGAGAGCATGGCCAATTTTATCCCCTTGGCTTATGGCCAAGGATGTCTGTGACATAATCAGGATTTAAACTTTTAATATCCCAACAATAGTGTGAAATCTTTTCTGTTGTGGCACTCAGGGGCCCCTGTACAATTTTGTAACAAGTACTAAATAAGTGGTTATATAGCATTAAATAGTTCAGGAGAGCACTGTGTACGATGATATTATTTAAACAAAGCCAGTATAACTACAATGGCAAAAACAAGCATAAAAGCACAATTTATGAACTTGCCTTTGTAAAGTCTGGCATCATGCAACATGAGTCTGCTGATTAAACAGCCTTTACTGCTGTCAGCACTGGGCTCCAGAGCCACCTGGCAAAACACCTGCCTCAAACCCACTGAGTGATTGAGAGAGTGTGTACCCATGAGTGTTGGAGAGACAGAGGGGGAGAGAGGAAGAGAAGAGAGAAAACATGATTCACAAAAAGGAAAGAAAAAGTACTGACAATCTTGAAAACAAACTACAAAAACAAAACATGGTACATGGATAACCTTTTTTTTTTTTTTTAATATTTCACCACATTTTTAAGCATTTAGCTGATGTGGAACTATTGGTGTGGAAAGGCTGAAAAAGTTGCATTTTAAAAACACATACCAGTTACCTTATAGAAACAGCCACTGTTACCAATTAGTTCAACAAATTTCTTACAACTGTTTACAGATCAGATCATTTACAGTTTTGCGATAATGTTGTACCTGAGTAGCCAATGATCTGCTGGAACCAGGAACCCAGCCTAAGAGCAAAGGTTTGATAAGCCATAACAGTTGAATGCAGGAGCTCCACTCGCAAGGACTGCTGGGTAATATGCTCTGAGCTGGACTGCAGGTGAACATACAGGGGAAAGTTAAAGTAAGAAAAAGAAAAAAAGCAAAGAAAGGGTAAAGGATTCCAGGAAACCAGGTGCTAAATCTGTTTACCCTTATAAGTTCTTTGGCTTGTTGACAAGATCTCAGGCTTCCTCGTTTGACAGCTCTGCGACCCTGAATCAGAGACGAGACAAACACAAGTACTCCTCTATGATAAACCTTTTTTTTTTGGTTGTACATCGGCATGTATGCGCACGTGTGTAAAATATATTACCTCTTTGTCAATGAGAGAAGTGTGTACATGAGCTTCAGAGCGGTTACAGTTGATGGCCCTCTGAAGAGTGTAGATCACATGTTCATACGAGTGGTGTTCATCATTGTAAAGCACACAGTAGAACGTGTTCTCCTTTGATCTAATGACAACAATAAATACAAGCACAATTCAGACTACATTTTTTCTAACATCTGTGAACTGACAGCTTATTTCCTGATACTTCTGTAACTGGAAAAATAAAAGAAAAACATATTCCTGAGAATGAACAGTTCAAAGAATCCAGTTTGGCTGACCCAGGTTTCAGCTCCTCTGGGAGCTCATCCCCTTCCTCCCACACCATCAGGTCAGTGACGTACTCCAGCAGAACCTGGAATAGCACCTGAGCACGTTCTTGCAGAGATGCCTCCAACACACACTCATCCTGAAACATACACACAACACAGCAGTGTCTAAAAACAGCTTTCAGAAAACACTGTACAATAGGTTAACTACAGAAGTTGATCAAAGATGACTTATCAACCATACAGGAGTACAGCTGTGGGGCTTTGCCCATTCAGCCACAAGAGCAATAGTGATGTCAGGGACTGATGTTGTGTGAGGAGGTCTGAGGTGCAGTCAGTGTTCCAGTTCAAGTTCTTCCACTCTGAAGAAGTTGCTTTCGGCTGCTCCCTGTTCGGGGTCGCCACAGCGGACCAACTGGTCCGCACATCAACTTGGCAAATGTTTTATGCCGGATGCCCTTCCTGACGCAACCCTCCCATTTTTCCGGGCTTGGGACCGGCACTGCATCCAGTGGCTGGGGTTGAGGCATTGGCTGGGAATCGAACCCGGGCCTTGATAGGCAATGATAGGCAAGAAACCTACCACTGAGCCACCAATGCCTCCTCAAGTTCTTCCACTCTAATCTAGTTAAACCATGACTCAATGGAACTTGCGTTGTGCACACAGACCTTGCCATGTTGCACCATGTTTGAAATAATAATGCTAGAACAAACGACTGTGTCTAGAAACAATTTGTTGGGAAGACCCACATATGGCAATATAATGTAGGTTTGTTCTTAAAAGCTATAAGCTAGTGTAACTAGTCACACAAGCTGTAAATCAAGGATGATCAAATGCACCACCATAAAACCAGAGATTTCTGTGACCCTAACAACTTTTTTGCCCACAATACTCTATCACACTGAATATGACATCATTAGGAGCAACATACATACTCATGTGAACAGTCAAAAATGCTATGGTTATCTATGAGACTGAAAAAGCTGAGTGTCTGAGCAAGAATGCATGCATGGAGGAAATGTTACTGTTACAGCAGCTTTTTAAAGAAAAGATTATCGATTATCAAAATCGATTATCCAATTAATCGATGGAATAATCAGTAGAATACTCGATTACTAAAATAATCGATAGCTGCAGCCCTAAGTAAAACAGTAAACAAAGTATTCTCCTTTAAGCCAAGTGCCTCTCCTGGATTAGATTGTTCATTTCTGGAGCTTTGAAACTGAAATGAAAATGAAAAATAGATGGTACACTTTTATTCTCCTCCTACAACATTCAGCTCCTAATTCTATGTACCAACACCACCTCCTGCATTCAACTGTCATGGCTCATCAACCCACAGCTAAATCTGAGCACCTACACGCTCATACTGTTAAAAATCTTAACACCAGTAATAAACACCATCATTCATGAAACAGTTTTGCCTAATTCCCATCGTGTCACATCAGACTGCCTGAGGCAGTTTAAAAAACAAAGGATTAGTTTGCTTTCAATTATTAAGACAAACATTGATTGCAGCCTCTTTGTGTATGCATATTTCACCGTGCAAGCTTATAACATGCTAATCGTTCCTTCAATTAGTTTTAATAATTGTCACTGAAATACATTTACCTTTAAGTGCAGTAAGGTAATCATTTAACCCCCATATCTGTTTCCTTGAAGTAAGGAATGACCCCATAGGTGTCCAAGTTAAGGGGAAAACCTAGGCATATTTTGCATCCAGCACACATCCAGGAATTTGGACCACAACAAGCATGCCTCAGAGCTTGGTTTCAAGAGATAGTGTAGGTGAAGGTAGTATTTTTTGATGTATTTTGGAGCTTATTAAAACTTAGAAGATTATATATTATAAGATTTTATTTTACTGGGGCACAACAGGTCAGTACTGGGGCATTACTGGATCTAGCAACGCCCCTGGTCAGAATTATATGAAGCAAAAGAAAACTTTAGTCTAAAAGTTACAGATGACACCAACATACTCGAAATGTGTTGTAACTGCTACACAGAAACAATAACTTGCTCATGTTAATGAGAAACCATATAAGCAGCTCACATGTGTATGTAAGACTCTTCATATGTAACACCAGAAGGTTTTAAAGTCAGATATGAAAGCAGGGTGGAGAGATTCAAAACTTCAATTAAGAAAGGCTTCTGAACAGCTTATCATGTCTGTTGTTTGGAGTGAATGCTTGTTATGGTTTGTATTATGTCTGTTCTGGTCTTAGGATGGTGACAGAAACCAGACCATGGAGCAAAGCAGACATCTGCTCTTTTCTAGGCAGACGTGACAACTTCCTGACCATGATCTTATCACTGAAAGTCACTGAGAGACATGCACACAGAATAAGACCTACATCTAAGAAGAGGCCACTAGGGAAATGCTCTTAACTATATATCTATCAGCAAGGTTCAGCTCAGCATAGCTTTTGCCAAAAGTGAATGCTGTCTTTACAAAGTATAAGAAAAAGGTTTCCCTCCTTTGAACCTTAATACAGGCCAAATAATGATTCCAATATTTGTGTAATATATGTCACAAAAACATTTCTGACCAAAAAATGGACATTTGAATAACAGCCATATAATAATTTTTGGCTTGCATAATCTGCCATACATCAGATCTGATCAAGCTTGTTAGTGCCGCAGGCCTGTCTGCTGTTTTCCTGCTGTTTTCCCCAGCCAGCAAAGGACAGTGTGTTCTGCAATCATCCTTTGACCTCAGGGGAGGAAGTTAGTTCATACTAAGCAATGGATGGAAAAATCACTGTCCTAAGAAAAGCCTCAAAATGAGCGAGTAGGGAAAAAAAGGCCTTACTGTTTCCATGGCTATGGAGTCGTGTTGGGAGCAACAGGGGCCGGTCTTCCAGGCCTCCAAATCACCACAGTCACAAAAGCCACCTCCTGATGATGCATGCATCTAAGAGAAAAACAGATGGTTAGTAATAAATCAGCAATAAGCATTATGAGCATGTAACCGAGTACTCTAAGGAGTTTCAGTAACTGACCTTATAGCGATGGCCTTTGTGTACACTGTTCTGAAAGCAGTCCATACAGAACACACAGGTGGGGTCTATTGCACAGTCCCTGAAAACACAGAAATGAAACATAGCACATTTTAACATATTCTGCATAAATGAAGTGTTACTGTCGTGGAGATAACCTCTCCAATTTAAGGTCTGAGGGTTTTAATAACATTGACCCAGAAAGAAATCCTACAGGAAGTCACTTAGAATGAAGTTTATTAACCATAGTGATACTTTACTCATCACTACTTCCATTCTAAAAATATTAACAGTCAATCAAGAAATTATCTTTTTTTCCAATCACATGGTCACTCTTTTAAAATGTAAATTCTATGCAAATGTGAATGCTGCCAACTCCAACCTGCAGGAATAGACCGTCTCGCCCTCCTTAAAAACACGACCACACAGCTGAGAGGAAGAGCCACTGTTCCTTTGTTGAAGTTTCTCTAGGCCGACAGTAGGGTCCTCCCCAAACAGGAAGTACTCCAGAGGCTTTAGGATGCATTCCTGTACTCGTTGCTCCTCTTCCTCCAGATTGGGGTTAGCCTGCAGGCAATAGATTTGGGGGACTTCCTCCGCCACATGCAGGAGTATTGAAGTCCGCCGGTCTGAAGCCTCCCACCATTTCTGCAGAGAAATATTTGTATCATACAAATATCAAACATATCTTACATGTTCTTCAGCTGCTTAACAATGTTGCTCACTGTTCCTACACTTAGCTGGTACTGCTGACAATTGCCCAAGTATATTTCATCCTATACATACATTAATCGTATTAAATAAAATAATTTAAGTTACAAACATACAGTGCTACTTCAGGCGTGAAAGCTGATACTTAGATATAGTAGACCCCACAGTACAACTGAAGTGTTGAGAGGCAGTGAGAGAGCAGTGTCTCTCATCACCTAAAAAACCAAATAGTAGTGGAGAAAAAACAGGTGCCTATTCACGTTGCTGCTTCATAGTAGACACCACGCACCTACTTCAGATGCTCAGCCCTGCCCTGTCAAGGCATGAACTCCACTAGAACCCAGAAGGTGTGCTGTGGTATCTGGCACCAAGATGTTAGCTGCAGCTCTTTCAAGTCCTGTAAGCTGCGAGGTGGGGCCTCCATAGGCTTCACCTCACAACTTACAGAAATTAAAGGATACTTACAGGACCTAAAGGACACTTTTGATAGATACTGACCACTGCAGACAGGAACACCCCACAAGAGCTGCAGTTTTGGAGATGCTCTAATCCAGTCAAATCCTTATGCTTGCCCATTTTTCCTGCTTCTTAAAAATCAACTTTGAGGACAAAATGTTCACTTGCTGCCTAATATATCCCAGATATAATCAGTCTTATTCACTTCACCTCTCACTGCTCATAAATGTTATGCGTGATCAGGTTATATCTAATATAAGCACAAAACTGGAAACTAAAGTCTATGGAAATACTTTTACTTGTCTACAGTCTGCATGCTTTATATGTCTTAATCTCATCTTTAACCACATCTTTACTGTGATCCTAAAAAGCAAATCAGACTGCAATACTATGCTTAGTTCTGGGATCGTAGCCAGAAACCTATCAGAAATCAGAAGTTCATATAATGCAAATTACTACACATCAGCACTCCATGCAGATGTGAAAATCACAGTGTCAACCACGACTCCACCATTATAATATCAGTCCTCATTATCCAGACTAGTCACCATTTATATATCTATTATAGTAGTAACAAGCCATTCCCCTAGAAAAAAAAAGTGCAAAGTATAAGTTGGCATAGTGAAAGCAATGACATGACATTTTTTTGCTGCACTTAGATGAAAAACATAATACTTCTGAAACAGTCTTTCCCAAAGAATTCATTTAAAGAAAAACTGCTTCAGGATGAGAGATGTCAAGCTATACCAAGAATATAACTTTCTGCAGCCAGGGACTACTTTAGCTGTAAAATATTTCATAAACTGTTCAAATATTAGGCTGATTATGTAAATGTGTATGTTAACATTTTGGTTATGGAGATTTTTCTTCCTGAGATTTTTACTAAAAGACATTAGATTGAAGACCTACTTGCATTTGAGTTCCTGATGGTTTGGGATGTGACCAATCAGTTAGTCTAATTCTAATAACTCAATAACCAATAAAAGAACTACTCAACAATGATAATAATGAGCTGTGGTTGCCAGCACCTTAACAATAACACACTGGGCTATGATGACTATACAATTATTAACCACATATTCATTAATTATTACAATTTATCTATCAGCTTTTATATTTTATATTTATATAGCCAAAAGAAACAAACAATGCCACCAGACAAACATAACAGTCTTGTGCTGAGTGACAAATTGTTCAAGCTCTTATCTGAAACGAAATCCTCATATTAAGGTTTACAAATATTATCTAGCTTGTGCGACTGATTAAGCATGGCTAGTTTGCTAGCCTGCTAATGTTACAGATGTTGCAAACCTAACCAGATTCATGATAAAGAATAATAATATTCGCCAGCTCAATATACAATAAAATGCAAAGTATTTGTGTATAAACAAAGCTATCTACAGAGGTTAGCTGTCTAGCTATACTTTACTGTACTACAACGCTTTGACGTTAGCTGCCTACACATGTAGCTAGTCGCTAACCGAAAGCAATAGCATAAAGCAAAACAAGCCTGCGAAGAGACGTTTATGTCCCTCAAATCACCCTAATAACACAAACAAACACAACTTTCATGTAAAAGGCAACAATTCACAAGTAGCGAGACATGTAGAAATTGCCACAAGCCTAAATGATTACCTTGCTTAACTGGACTGCGTTTTCCGATTTTTCCCGTTCCGCCATGTTGAGTCTGTTCTCCGCACCACGGCAACCGGCGCAGCCGCACCACGGCAACTAGCGCAAGTTTGCGACGGCAGCGCTTTTAGAGGATATATTTTATTAACGCTTCCCTTTGTTAGCATTTGGTATTAAAAGTAGGCGATTCTAATACATCGTATTTAAATAATCAACAAATAAACGAGGTGTCTTCTAATGTAATATACACTATATTGCCAAAAGTTTTGGGACACCCCTCCAAATCATTGCATTCAGGTGTTGTTTTCAGGGGTTGGGCTTGGCCCCTTAGTTCCAATGAAAGGAACTCTTAATGCTTCAACACACCAAGACATTTTGGACAATTTCATGCTCCCAAATTTGTGGGAACAGTTTGGGGATGGTCTTCCTGTTCCAACATGACTGTGCACCAGTGCACAAAGCAAGGTCCAGAAAGACATAGATGAGCGAGGTTAATGTGGAGTTCTGACCTCAACCCGATAGAACACCTTGATGATGAATTAGAGCGGAGACTCTGAGCCAGGCCAAAACTGGGACATGTGCCTTTACATGCACATGAATTTAATATGGAGTTGGCTCTTTGCAGCTATAACAGCTTCAACTCTTCTGGGAAGGCTTTCCACAAGGTGTATGTTTATGGGAATTTTTGACCATTAAGAGCATAGCCAAGGTATCCATTATTTTTTATTATTTTGTTATAGTGGTAGAAATCAAAACAGACCTCCATTATCAAAATTGTATTTACTCTTTGACTGATCAATTGAATTAAATGATTTTAATCAAAAATCCTGATGTCTGAAAAACAAATAGGGATATACAGGTGCATCTCAATAAATTAGAATGTCGTGGAAAAGTTAATTTATTTCAGTAATTCAACTCAAATTGTGAAACTCGTGTATTAAATAAATTCAATGCACACAGACTGAAGTAGTTTAAGTCTTTGGTTCTTTTAATTGTGATGATTTTGGCTCACATTTAACAAAAACCCACCAATTCACTCTCTCAATAAATTGACCAATAAAAAAACATTTTTAGTGAATTGTTGGTCTTCTGTGAAGTATGTTTATTTACTGTACATGTACTCAATACTTGGTAGGGGCTCCTTTTGCTTTAATTACTGCCTCAATTGGGCGTGGCATGGAGGTGATCAGTTTGTGGCACTGCTGAGGTGGTATGGAAGCCCAGGTTTCTTTGACAGTGGCCTTCAGCTCATCTGCATTTTTTTGGTCTCTTGTTTCTCATTTTCCTCTTGACAATACCCCATAGATTCTCTATGGGGTTCAGGTCTGGTGAGTTTGCTGGCCAGTCAAGCACACCAACACTATGGTCATTTAACCAACTTTTGGTGCTTTTGGCAGTGTGGACAGGTGCCAAATCCTGCTGGAAAATGAAATCAGCATCTTCAAAAAGCTGGTCAGCAGAAGGAAGCATGACGTGCTCCAATATTTCTTGGTAAATGGGTGCAGTGACTTTGGTTTTCAAAAAACACAATGGACCAACACCAGCAGATGACATTGCACCCCAAATCATCACAGACTGTGGAAACTTAACACTGGACTTCAAGGAACTTGGGCTATGAGCTTCTCCACCCTTCCTACAGACCTTGGTTTCCAAATGAAATACAAAACTTGCTCTCATCTGAAAAGAGGACTTTGGACCACTGGGTAACAGTCCAGTTCTTCTTCTCCTTAGCCCAGGTAAGACGCCTCTGATGTTGTCTGTGGTTCAGGAGTGGCTTAACAAGAGGAATACAACAACTGTAGCCAAATTCCTTGACACGTCTGTGTGTGGTGGCTCTTGACCCCAGCCTCAGTACATTCCTTGTGAAGTTCACTCAAATTCTTGAATGGATTTTGCTTGACAATCCTCATAAGGCTGCGGTTCTCTCGGTTGGTTGTGCATCTTTTTCTTCCAACTTTCTGTTAACATGCTTGGACACAGCACTCTGTGAACAGCCAGCTTCTTTGGCAATGAATGTTTGTGGCTTACCCTCCTTGTGAAGGGTGTCAATGATTATCTTCTGGACAACTGTCGGATCAGCAGTCTTCCCCATGTTTGTGTAGCCTAGTGAACCAAACTGAGAGACCATTTTGAAGGCTCAGGAAACCTTTGCAGGTCTTTTGAGTTGATTAGCTGATTTGCATGTCACCATATTCTAATTTATTGAGAGAGTGAATTGGTGGGTTTTTGTTAAATGTGAGCCAAAATCATCACAATTTAAAAGAACCAAAGACTTAAACTACTTCAGTCTGTGTGCATTGAATTTATTTAATACACGAGTTTCACAATTTGAGTTGAATTACTGAAATAAATGAACTTTTCCACGACATTCTAATTTATTGAGATGCACCTGTAATTATTTCTCCAGAAATGTCAGGAACAAAAACTTCCTGGTCTATAACTAAAATATAGTTGTACACTTCCTGTTGTTAGGTGTCGAGGGAGGTGTTTTTTTTGTTTTGTTTTTTTGTTTGTTTGTTTGTTGTTGTTGTTGTTGTTGTTTTTAAATTACTTTATCATTTGTCAGTGTCAACATACCATCATAAATACACTGCAGTATCCAGTATTTCTAGAAATTTATATAATCTGTTCCTCAAAGTCATGTATCTCAGTCATTACATTTTTATTCTGTTCCAGCTCCAAAAACACTTTCTTCAGGCATTCAACACATTTACTACACTGTTTATCTGTCTTGATCTAGGTTTGATCGAGCAAAAAGCTCAATGCATTTGGTTCTCAAATGGGAATAAACGTCCACTAGATGGCGTCCACTCACAGTAAGGAGCATACGAAACACAGGGAAAATAACACAATAAATGAATGTCACCAGTCAGTAGAAGAAGTGAATTGTCCATTCTGTGCTTAAATGAAGCTAAATGCTTTAGTGTAGTTTTGCGGAGACAACGATAAACAAAAATAAAGTAAGAAAAATAAGCTTATAAATAGCAGTGGTAGCTCAAGTGGTTATGGCTCTGGGTCATTGACCTGAAGATCTTGGTTCAATCCCCAGCTTTTTCAAGCTACCACTGTTGGGCCCTTGAGCAAAAAAGCCCCAATAATGGAATATGTGAAGAAAGAATTTCGCTATAATGTATATGTGACAATTAAAGGCTACTTTAATTAAAATAGATGTAATTTATAGAATGCAGTTATTATGAAGTACATATAGTTTAAATTTGGTAGCTGCTCAGGGGAACTCTCAATATGTAGTCCAAAGAGGTGTCAATGCAAGTGAAGGAGGCCATTATTAGGCTGAAAAAAACTTTCAGAGAGATAGCAGAAAAACAAAATTGGTGGTAAATTCTTAAAAAGAATGAATCCAGTGCTGAGCTTAGCACAAAAAAAGGCCTGGTGGTCAATCAATGTGATAGCAATGTTAGGACATGGGCAACTTAGTCATTGGTGTTTATTGATGATTTGACTGTTGATAGAAAAAAAGGCAGAATGAATTATCTGTCTATTATATTGCAAGAGCAACCCAAGAGCTTCTTAAGGCAAAGAAATGGAATGATCTTAATTGGCCAAATCAGTCAACTAACCTGAACCCAAATGAGCATGCTTTTCATTTACTGATGACTAAAACTACAGGCAAAAAGACCCACAAACACACAGCAACAGAAGTCGGCTGAATTAAAGGTCTCACTTTAAAAATCATAAAAAGAGAAAAATCTCATCAGTTGGTGATGTCTGTGTGTTCAAGAATTATAATTCTGTTAGTTTGTACAATTTCTTTTTCGCCTGTGCATTATTTTTAAGCCTATTGAATAATAAAGCAGAAATTCTGCATTCATTCACGTCTTGATTGCCTCATTTCAAACCCATTGGGATGCTGTACAGAGACAAAATGACCTGTGTTACTGTCCAAATACTTAAGGATCATGTTGTAATCTGAACTTGCTGTATAAATTAAACGGTGATGAGATTATTATAGAGTATGTGATCATTGTAGTAGTAAATGCAGTATGGAAGTGTGACTCTGCTTTTGACATTTGAGATAACCGGAAGTTTAGTACCGCTGTTTGTGGTGTATTCTAACGGAAGACGGTTTGCATCTGTGGATCTCGGACCAACTCTGTCAAAAATGGTTAGTTATTCAGCTGTTATTTGGAAACATGTTGCCTAATATTATACAGTTCTCCTACACTGCATTACTAGGGGAAGTAAACCTCCAGAAGCAAATAAATAAATGGCTGAATGATCTAATATTTAGCACAGCTAGCCTGTTCTAATACTGTTATACTAATTATATTATCGCTACAGGAGACGCGGTTTGACTAAAATATCTTTACTGCAAGCTACCACTTATTATTATTCAATAGCTTTAATTAAAAGGAAAACGAAACGAAACTTTAAATACAAGTTACTCGTGTCATTTACGCAGCTTGATAACATCCTGGCAATAAAAAGTACAAAACATTTTTTTTTTTTTTTTTTTTAAAACATAAAATGAACCAGCAACATTACGCCGTAAATACATTATATTGCCAAAAGTTTTGGGACACCCCTCCAAATCCTTGAATTTAGGGGTTGTTTTTCAGGGGTTGTTTTTGGCCCCTTAGTTCCAGTGAAATGAACTCTTAATGTTTCAGCATACCAAGACATTTTGGACAATTTCATGCTCCCAACTTTGTGGGAACAGTTTGGGAATGGTCCCTTCCTGTTCCAACATGACTGTACACCAGTGCACAAAGCAAGGTAAATAAAGACATGGATGAGCGAGTTTGGTGTGGAGGAACTTGACTGGCCTGCACAGAGTCTTGACCTCAACCAGATAGAACATCTTAAATAAATTAGTGCGGAGACTGCGAGCCAGGTCAAAACTGGGACATCTGCCTTTACAT
Organism: Hemibagrus guttatus; assembly: GCA_033459395.1. Taxonomy (NCBI): domain Eukaryota; kingdom Metazoa; phylum Chordata; class Actinopteri; order Siluriformes; family Bagridae; genus Hemibagrus; species Hemibagrus guttatus. Next base: position 14,669,386 of record JAUCMX010000008.1, on the reverse strand, counting down.
GCACATGAGTGTAATATGGAGTTGGCCTGCCCTTTGCCTCTAAAACAGCTTCAACTCTTCTGGGAAGGCTTTCCAAAAGGTTTAGGAGTGTGTTTATGGGAATTTTTGACCATTCCGCTAGAAGCACATTTGTGAGGTCAGGCACTGATATTGGATGAGAACGCCTGGCTCACAGTCTCTGCTCTAATTCATCCCATAGGTGTTCTGTCGTGTACAAAATGTCTTGGTATGCTGAAGCATTAAGAGTTCCTTTCACTGGAACTAAGGTGCCAAGCCCAACCCCTGAAAAACAACACCTAAATTCAATGATTTGGAGGTGTGTCCCAAAACTTTTGGCAATATAGTGTATAAAGGTTACCTAACCTACTACAAGACAATTGAACGGAACGTCCACCATGATCAATAAATTGAAGGGAGAAAAAAAAGGAAAGTAAATACTACTATAAACCTATATAAAGTAGTGAACTGTTATTTTCTGTTGAGTAAGTACTGTGAGCAGCCATGTTGATACATCACCGCTTAGCTTGAAGTCTTAAACATTTTCATTTTTCTTCCTAGTTGGTGATTAAAATAAGTAAAATAAAAAGAGTTATGAGTTTTATTCGAAAGTAATGTATGAATAATTATTTAAAAGAAATAATAAACTGATAACCAAACTGAAATGATTTTAATGAAAGAAGTTTAAACGATGTGGGCACGGTGGCTTGGTGGTTAGCACGTTTGCCTCACACCTCCAGGGTTGAGGGTTTGATTCCCATCTCCGTCTCCGCCGTGTGTGTTTGCATGTTCTCCCCGTGCCTCGGGGGTTTCCTCCGGGTACTCCGGTTTCCTCTCCCGGTCCAAAGACATGCATTGTAGGTTGATTGGCGTCTCTAAATTGTCCGTAGTGTGTCATTGCGTGAGTGAATGAGAGTGTGTGTGCCCTGCGATGGGTTGGCACTCCGTCCAGGGTGTATCCTGCCTTGATGCCCAATGACGCCTGAGATAGGCACAGGCTCCCCGTGACCCGAGTATAGATTGCATAAGCGGTAGACAACGAATGAATGAATGAATGAATGAAGTTTAAACGATTACATGTTAATTGCAAATATTAATATGCAAGTCATTCAGTGAGAATGATTCTCTTAAATATCAGTATTATATGTTGTTGTTGTTGCTGTTGTGGTGGTGGTGGTGTTTGGAATGTTCTAACATCTGTATAAATGTCTTGCAGTCCCATACTATTCTGCTTGTTCAGCCCACAAAGAGACCAGAAGGACGGACATATGCTGATTATGAATCTGTTAACGAGTGTATGGAAGGTAAGATCATATTTAGGTCAGTGTTCTACCTTAGCATTATTTTCATTGATGATGTACCTGGTCTGTAGAGAATAAATGTAAGAAAAGAACAACATTGTAAACACTGCTTCTGTACTTACTTATCTGTTCTGTTTTCTTTGGGCAGGAGTGTGTAAAATGTATGAAGAGCACTTAAAGAGAATGAATCCTAACAGTCCATCAATCACATATGACATTAGTCAGCTGTTTGATTTCATCGATGACCTTGCAGACCTCAGCTGCTTGGTGTAAGTAGGCTTTCTGTGCAATCCTACCCACTGTTCGAAATTCAGAAGTCAGCATCAACAAAGGCAAAATGCAGTTGGTGTGAACGTCAACTCTACACAATCTACAGATAACTGAACAGTATGTGGCAGCAACCTTCACTGATTTAAGCAGTAAGACAGCTGTTAATCTATATGTACTGGTGCTTTTTTGTTAGACATTGTCAGACAGAGAGAGTCAGACATAGGCAGACAATAGAAGAAAAATCTCAGGAAGATCATCAAGGACACAAAAAGGAAAGACAATTTATAGGGGTCACATTCTAAATAGAATTTAGCAGAAGTGCTTGATTTTTACAGTGTCTAAAGTCTAAACCATGGTACACTGTATGTATGTCAGGTCAACCATGTCATTTGTAAGACATTTAGTGTTTGGAGATGAATTTAATGGGCCATAGGTGTTGTGTGTTGTACAATTTTCTGGCCACAAACCTCAATGTATTACAGGATGCAGTCTACTCTAAGGCTATGTATACAAAAAAAAAGCAAACTTTCAAACCATGTGACTCAAAGAGGTCAATCTCAGTGGCAGTTAAACAGTGATGAGAGTAGAAAATAGTTTTAAAAAGTGTCTTTATTTCTGGTTAGTCATGTTTAGGAACGAAATTTCAAAAGAGTTTAATGTCTGTTTTTAAATAATGACTATGGTGTTCCACTGCTCTGACATTTTTTTTGTATCCTAAAAGGTTCACTTAACTTGTTATTGTAGTATTCTCTATTAGGTGCTCTGGATTAATGTCAATAATCTTGGCTGCTCTTATAGCAGCATGTAGGAATTTTATTTAGGAAAAAAGAAAGATTAACATACACATTGTTCAAGTTGTTCAATTGTCTGCTTTATAAGGTGACAAGAAATGCAGTTTTTAATTTACCAAATATTGAAACTTTAGATCTAGTTAGTGTTTCTGTCATTGGCACTAACATGGCGATGGTGATTAGTTTCATTTAAAGATAAATTTCTCATTAGGTCTATTTCATATTTATATCAAGAAAATGAAATCAAACCCTGATTTTTATGACAGCTTTAGATGTGCTTTAGCAAATCTCATTTTATCTCCACAATGTACACAGTGCAAATGGGACAATATAATATTGTGTAAATTGCATTAATAAAAAAAAACAATGTGTATTTTGCTGTATTTAGTTTGATTTGTTTTGCTGTATTCAGAGTAGATTGGAAATGTGACATTAAGGCCAGCTCAGAGATCAGTTTAGCTGCTTTTGTCTGCTGTCTTGTCAGGGTTGTTTAGCGGGGTGTTACAACGTCGTGTATTCTTTCCTTTCATTCCCTTGGCTTTGTCATGGATTGAGTGAATCCTCTAGATTAGTTTCTCACTCTGTGTATTTTCTGAACTAGAATTCAGCCACACATGAACAGTTACTCAGCTTTGATTTTCATTCTTTAGGAAAAAAAAAATCACACTTTTGGGGAAAACATTACTGCATACCCTGCACACAAAACATTATTTTGCAGAAAGGTCACTGCAAAATAGATTAATCACAATCACTTTGTTTGTGACTTTCATTCCTTAGGTACCGAGCTGACACACAGACGTACCAACCCAACAACAAAGACTGGATCAAAGAGAAAATTTATATATTGCTGCGCCGCCAAGCTCAGCAGGCTGGGAAATAAAATGTCCCAAAAGTGAGATCACATGGTTTTATTTTTCAGGACTTTGGCAGGGAAGTTGGTCACTTTAAAGGGGAAACAATTTCTAATGATTTAAGAGATGATGGCTAGATAATTTAATAAATAATTTTCAATTCCAGTCCTGGGTGACCACTATGAGTTCATTGAGGTAATTGGAAGAAAATTTCTGCTGGAGTTTAGTGCCTACCCTAAACTAACACACTTATTTAAAATGCAAGTGACACTAAAGACCATTACAAGCTGAACCAGGCAGAGTAAAGTGGTCGGATTAAGCTTGACAGGCCAGTAGATATATAGACTGAACTGTGTATTTTTGTGTGTACTATTTTGTTTCCTGTTTGTCTACAGATTTTCCTTTTCCATAATAAAATGGCTTTATTTAAACTGTATGAGTACTTCATTTGTATAGTTATAACCAGCTGTTTCAGTATAATCATGTTTTTCCTTGTATAAATTGACTAGAGTTGGCAGAAATCCAACACCCAGGATCAGTATTATGAGGATACCAGCAAAAAATATAGGATAAGATATTGGAGAGAGAAAAAAAAGAAGGAATCCAATCCTGTAATAAATGGAAAGACTGGAATTGGATTTGAATAAGTTTTTAGTCAATTGTTTACAGATAAAGAGATGATAGTATTTTTTGTTAGGACTAATTTTATTACAGTTATATGTCCTACTATATTATATATTATTATTGCTATGTGAATTAATAAGTTTAACTGAGTTAAAAAAAAAAAAAAAAACCTTCCAAAAGCTTCGTAGATTATAAGCTAAAAACCTCAAATGCGTATGCTAGGCTTTAGTAAGACAGCAAAATGTCGCATCATGATATCTATCAAATTGACCCTAAATATTCACCTCTAACATTTTCCACAATTCTCATTTAAACTGTTAAATCAATGTGCTTTTATTTTAGCTCTTCAATAAACTGTAGCAGTGAAATGTGTTGTGGTAAGTAAAAAAGTAGTGTGCATAGATTTCCCAATATAGGCAAGAAAGATAAAGTCCTCTAAGTTGTGAGGTGGGGCCTCCATAGATAAGACTTGTTTGTCCAGCACATCCCACAGATGCTCGGGAGGATTGAGATCTGAGGAATTTGGAGGCCAAGTCAACACCCCAAACTCGTTGTTGTGCTCATCAAACCATTTCTGAACCATTTCTGCTTTGTGGCACGGTGCATTATCCTGCTGAAAGAGGCCACCGCCATCAGGGAATACTGTTTCCATGAAAGGGTGTATATGGTCTGCAACAATGCTTAGGTAGGTAGTATGTGTCAAAGTAACATCCACATGGATGGCAGGACCCAAGGTTTCCCAGCAGAACATTGCCCAAAGCATGACACTGCCTCCGCCAGATGGCTTCTTCCCATAATGCATCCTGGTGCCGTGTGTTCCCCAGGTAAGTGACGCACACACACCTGGCTATACAAGTGATGTAAAAGAAAATGTGATTCATCAGACCAGGTCACCTTCTTCCATTGCTCCGTGGTCCAGTTCTATTGCTCATGTGACTATTGTTGCTGCTTTCAGCGGTGTACAGGGGTCAGCATGGGCACCCTAACTGGTCTACAGCTATGCAGACCCATACGCAACAAACTGTGATGCACTGTGTATATTGACACCTTTCAATCAGAACCAGCATTAACTTCTTCAGCAATTTGAGCAACAGTAGCTCATCTGTTGGATCGGACCAGACGGGCCAGTCTCCCCATGTGCATCAATAAGCCTTGGTCGCCTATGGCCCTGTCGTCGGTTTACTACTGTTCGTTCTTTGGACCACTTTTGATAGATACTGACCACTGCAGACCAGGAACATCCCACAAGAGCTGCAGTTTTGGAGATGCTCTGATCCAGTCGTCTAGCCATCACAATTTGGCCCTTATCAAACTCGCTCAAATCCTTACCCATTTTTCCTGATTCTAACACATCAACTTTGAGGACAAAATGTTGAGTGACATGATGAGTGGCACCTATCAGTGCCATAATGTTATGGTTAATTGGTATATATATATATATATACACACACACACACACACACACACACACACACACACAATAATGCCGTGGATTGTAAAATGTTTTAATCATGTCTGTATGTATGTATGCATGGCTGTGGTGATGTGTGAACCTAAGGTGTGAAAATAAATATATACATGTACATTTATATCTAATAACATATATATCTAGCCGCCCGTGCATGGTGGTGTTATATGTGTCTTTGCTCTCGTGTCTTATTAGCGTTGTGTCACTGCACTGTACACAGGCGGTATTTTTGAAGAGTTTTTTTTTTTTTATCTCCCTCTTTCTCTCCGGCCCGCTGTTCTGAGCCGATGAGGATACACCAATCGGTCTCCGCTCTGTGTTTTTTTTTTTTTTGTTTTTTTTTTTTTTTTTACCTTTGTGTTCAGATCGCCTCACACTCGTGTTTCTCACCCAGCCCAGTCTCCCCCATCTCCCCCCCTCACACTCCTCCCTCAGCCTCAGCATCTCAAAAGGCTACTGAGTGAGAATCGATGGCGCAGAGGCCCGCCTGACAGGACAATAAAACCCCACAAAGAAGCGGTGAGTTTTTTTTTTTCCTTCCCCTTTCAAGTTATATCACGAAATGACAGGCAGTGAGGCGAGATGGGCTCGGCGTGCGGGCGTAAAAACCCAACGCGTGTTATTCCAGCTGCCTTTTTGTTGCTACGAGGCAGCAGCCAGCCTCCCTAATACCCCTCCTCAAGAAACATCAGCGGCATCCCCTCATTAAGCTCAGGCGCTCTCTGGCTCCATTTTAACCCATATTCGCGATGCATTAATGTGCATAATTCTATGATGATGTTATTTTTGGGGCAACAAAAATGAGAGCCGGTCACTGTTAACATAGATGTGATGGGCTTAAGCGTCTCATGACAGCGGATTGCCGGAGTGAGAGCTCATTGTGCGCTGCGCCACGCCGTAACGAGTCTCAAATGCGGATTGCGGTGCGTAAATAAAAATGCGATGCAGTGCTGTTTGGAGGAGGTCTGCCTGTTTGAAAGGACCTCCCCTGCAAAATTAAGAGACGACGTGCAGCAGCCTGCGTTGGACGAACTGCTCGTTTTAATTGAAGGCGATCGTCCTGTACTGGCGTGTCCCCGTTTCCGCCAAAGCCAGATGCCCACACTGTTTACATACCTCCCTGAAGGCAGGATGTCATTATTAACCTACTGAGAATCTAGAATGCATTCTCGAGCTCTCCTCACATATTATCTCCTCACATATTATATCAAGCCTAGGTTACATTATTAGGCTATAATCGGTTTTATTTCCTCAGCAATAGGCCATAGCAATAGGATATGATAAAAATAAAAGGTGTGGATATCATCACAGTGTAATTCCAAACACAGTGTGTTGCCTGTAATTGTGTAGTAGATTAATAGAGCCTTTGTGCATAATAAAGTGTAGATGTTATCCTCTTGAGCTTGTATTTTAATGAAATTAAAGATCTGATGCTAGTTGTTCAATGTCTTTAAGTGCAGAAGACAGTTATGTTCCTGTTATGGGAGATAAACCCAGGGTGCCTGGCCTCCCAGGCCCGGTTTCAGTCCCTGATGTGTGGCCTTTGAGACGTCCACCATCCCTCGATCCCTCTGCTCTTAATGGAGCCCTCATCTTCTGAGGTGAGAGTGTGCTGCTGCTTAAGCTCTTGTAGTTGTAGTAGAATGTGAAAAGAAATAATGAAGCCTTTCAGATGATCAGCGCAATGAGTGTCTTTAAGCTTCTACAAGACCAGCCCTTTCTCTTCTAATCTAAGCTTTAAATGACCTTGACCATTTAAAATCTTTATGGTATGACAATGCGCCATGAAAAGATGCTTTTAATTGCTTAGCAAATGAAAAAGCTCAGATTTACATCAAAACGTGTTATTAGTTAACCTTCAAGTTTACCGTTTACTGTTGAAGCCAGTTTACATACACCTGATATTCAGACTTAGTTTTTCATGATGCATATCATTTTACCATATATTTCTTTTGGCAAGTCAATTACTTTGTTTACATCAGAGATACGTTAAAAAAGAATTAGAGACAGATTTATTGCAGTTTTCATTTGCTATGTCAAAATAACACTGGGTCACAATTTACACACACCAAGCTGAAAGTCTCTTAAACAGTCTGGAAGATTCTTGAAATTGATATAATGCATTTTATTGGCCGATTTTATTGACTTCTGCTCGGCCGTTTGTCATAATTGAGCCCTACATCGTCGTGGGCCAAAAGGCTGTCAAAATTGCAAGAAAGAAGCCTTAATTTTAAGACATGGATAGAGGTTTGCAGTGATCTCCAGCCTTTTGTATTCTCAGGTCAGACAAAAACCAAAAAAAAAGGAGTTATCCTAAGCATACCTTCAAAGATGCCCCAAAATAGCTTAAAAACAGCTAGGTAAAAGTACTGGTGTACTTTTTTCATCAAGAAAAATTTAATGACTGAACTGAAAAATTGTGCCTGATCAAGGAGGCATACAAACTTAACCAAATTACACTAGTTTTGTCAAAAGGAATGAACAAAATGTCCATTAGTGTTGTACGAAGCCTGTGGAAGGCTACCCCAAGTCTCTGATTCAAGTTCAAACAATTAAAAGCCACTGGCGCTAAATACTAACACAATATAGAAGTGTATGAAAATTAATCACTCAGTAAAAATCGGATACAGTAAATAAAATGTCTCTTAGCTATTGTTTTGAAACGGCCTGTTTTGGAAATGAAGTAGATACGCTAATCAGCACAGGAAATGGTAACATGAAATATGTGTTCTGAAAATTTGAGTTTGAATATTTTTGAACTGTAGCTAGCTGGTTGTAAATATTAATACTCTAACAAAGATGTGCAGTGATTATTGCTTATGCTGGAGCATATAAACTAGGTGCATAACAGAATATGGGTTTCCAATGACTGGACTTAAATTTGGATGTTACTCCATATGTATTCTACAGCAGAGAATTCGTCAGATTATGGTGTATCTAAGAGATTTTTTTTAAATGCTGCTCACTTTTACATGCCTCAGTTGAAATGGAGGATGAAGATGGCACATGTTTGCTTGATGTGTTGTGGTAAGTTCTACCAAAATGTCTTTCCTCAGAAATTATTAGAACTGTGATTAAAAAAAAAAAAAAAAGTCATTGGCTCTTTGTCTTGTATGATTCATGGATTTGCTTTTGTTTTTACTAGCGACCCAGAAGCCCTGAATGACTTCCTTCATGGGACAAAAGAGGTTCACTATATATTCTGTATCCTCATGCAACACAAACTGTAACTTAAGTATACATAAAACAACTACTGCTATTCTATGTGTTACACCATTTAGAATCAAATCATTAATAATGTAAAAATCATGAACATAGTTCACTAGACTATTAAGCATTAATTAACTAGTATCGAATGAATCACACTTAATAGTAACAATCAGCAGTTCCAAATTATGTATGTATATGGGAGAGAAATTTTAGAGACGCATGAGAGCCCTCCCTACAATTAGTCATCTTCTCTCCTATCTGTTCAAACAGCTGCTAAGTGGAGACCTGCTCATTAATTCTTCCTCTGGGGAGCCGTCCCTGTTCACAGACACGCCGGTAAGTCTGGGCCACTGTCCCCATTGACAAAATAGTAGATGGATATTACCTCTATTTTAGATCACCATAACCTGCATCTCTTCCTAGTTCTTCCAAGTTCACTAGTTGTTAATTAGGTCCCTACTGTTAAATATAGTGGTCTGGTGGTTTCAGGGGTTGGCATCTAATTTTTCTCTCTAATAACATGTGATAATTCCACATTTTCTCAACTCGCTAATTGTCCTTTCCTTTTTTCTCTCTAGAGCCCTGTCTCCTTGTTGGCAGATGATGCTGGCTCTCATGACACACCTATATCGGGGTGTGTGGATCTCTCCTTCCTGGATGAGGCTTTGCTGGCCTCACCAGCAGGAGGAGAGGATTCTGAAGAGGTATGTGAACCTCCACAAGTTGAGGCAGAAGTGCCACAGCAACAGGAAGAGGAGGAGGAGACATGTGATATTCTACAGCAGAGTCTCCAGGAGGCTGACATCACTGAGCACACACTGGCTTTAGAGGCAGGTCTTGCCCAGTCTAGTGAAGCGCTCTCTATCTACCCATCTGGTATACCCCCACCTTCACCTCCATATATGTCTAAATCACTGAGTATCTCTGGGGTCACACCATTGCCAAGGGACACACAAGTTGCAGTGGAGCCTCCTCAACCATCCCTGTTGGCCGTTGGACCAGGTTGCCCTTCACTCAAGCCTGTACCACCCCAATTAATGGGGCTGCTGCCTGGGAACGTGTTCCCTGCACCTCCCACATCTGACACATCCTTCTGCCTGAGTCGTGCACAGGGTTCCAACATGATCATCCACAAAACCCTACCAGGCATTACATTGAGCCCTGCTGTTAGGACAACAGCACCTCCAGAGATTATATTGCAAAGAACCCCTCTGCCTATCCAACCCAAGCTGCCAGTCAATATCCAGCCTAGACTGGTACAAATAAGCCCCAAACCGTCAGAGCAGAAATCATCTCCAGGACTTGCTTTCATTCCTCCAGCTACATCACAAAATATCCTGTTGTCCTCTCCTGTGGGCCCCAGGCAGCCTCTGCCATCACAGTCTACAACTACACTTAACAAGCCTGTGAGTTTGCAGCTAGTCAACCAGGGAGGCTCAATTGTCATTCAGCCCCAGAGTCTATTTCAGGGCCAGAGCCACTTTATATTGCCTAGTCAAGGCTCTGTAAACCAGTCTGCAACTGTCTCTAGGCCACTGCTCAGCACGACAAACAATCAAATGCCGAGTGCAGCCCCTCTGGCAGGACAGCTTGTTGATGGCTCACAGATTGTAACAGTACGCCCCAGGCAACTGAATTTTAGCCCTGTGTTTACCACTCCGACTGGGCAGGTCACACTCAGACAGGGAGCTCTCCTGTCCGGACCTCTGCAGCTTCAGTCAGCGCCTCCTACCGTCTTACAGATGCCGACGCAGCTAGCAGGGGCCTACTCTACTCATGCACATGGGCAGCAAGGTGGTGTTGTCCACACTCCTGCCTTAGGGAAGCAAATCACCTTGATCAACACTCCTGGTGTGCTTGCCCCTGATATGACTGCCATATCAATAGTGAATGGGCCATCCTTGGTGCAAAGCTTGCCCTTTGTGTCCCAGGCACAGAGGCCTATGGCAGGAGGCCCTGAGGAGCAGCTAAGTCTTCCACAGACCCCAGTGCTTCTTTTGCCTGAGAGAACAACAGCAGATAAAAATGCCACAAACGAACAACTACAGAGTATCTTACAAGTAAGCTCCCTATTGTTTCTCTTCCTTTTAGAAGATTTTTAGTTGTGGCACCAATAGCAAGCCTGAGTATGACTGTGTAATATTTATCTATTCTTTGTGTACCTGTTCTAGCAAGGCACACTGTCTTCTCCAGCTTCGGTGCAAGCTGCTGTAGCTAAAATGCACACACAGCCTTCCCCAGTCATTACTCTATTGCAGGCACCACCAGAGAGCACCAATTCCCCTGAGCCTGTCACAGTATTGTCCAAACACCTAATTACGCACCCAGAGAAGCAGCAAGCTGTTGAAGGAGGCCACACACCACCAAATCAAGCATTCATGCACCATTCCCTTCAGGTAAATCAAACTGTTTGGTCATTGAGGTTATATAATGTTTAGATGTTGTCATACTTTGGATATATAAGGATTTAAATCGGGTCTAATTATTTTTTAATTACAGGAAGCACTTAATCCTGCAGCTTCTGCTGAGTCTTTGGATAGCAACATCTCTCCTGCAGCTAGTGAGACAGAGTCTTCAAACATGGTACTGGCTGTTTGTGCCTCATCTGAGGTTCTCTCTGTGCTGTCTGAGTGTGGAGGAATCCCCACTCCAGTGCATTCTGGGTCAGAGCATGGTGACATGTTAGTTTCACCGCCCATAACCCAGTGTTCTGGAAATACTCCCTCGACAATGTTTCCTACACCCCCACTTTCAGACAGACAACCCTCCTCAACATTTGTGGTTCTCGGTGGCAAAATGCAGGGGCAAGAGGAATCCATGCTGTGCATGAGTCCATCTTCAACACCAGAAAAGATATGTGTTTCTGAGCAACAGCGTTTACCCATCCTTGTATCTACTGGCCTCAGTGGAGTCCTGGAGTCTGGCCTTAATGAAGCCCGGCAGCACATACAACAAAACAGTAAGAATAACTCATTTGTACAGTAAAACTCACAAGTGCAACCATAGCTTGTAAGATGTACATTATAACACTTCTTTTGGTTTTAACTTTTTTAACTTTTAACTTTTCTTTTGGTTCTTATCAGAACTCAAACTTGAGCTTTCTGGTGTAATGGATGATGCAGTTGCTTCACTGGACCTGCAGGAGAGTTTTGAAGGCTTGTTATCCCAAGACACCCAGGGCCACACTGCACTTCAGGTGAAAATGCATGATTTTCATGTGGCTTGATAATTACTGAGGACATATCTGAGATATTTAAAATGATAGCACATTATGTACTATATTTATAAATGTATTTAAAAAAGAATAAATTATTTAGCAGTCCTAGTGATTCAGACACATTCTGCTGCTTTAGGTGCCCTATGTCAGCGTGAAGGCAAGAGAAAGACTCACTCCAGCAATGCGTCAGCAGAGGTCAACAGATTTTCTTAGTATTGAGAACATAAGTTAATGAAAACGTCTGGCATTTTATATGAGAATCTGTTTTACCTCATGAACGTTTTTCATTACATCAGTGTTGCAGAGCAACCAGTTGCTTAGTTAGCTTATTGCATGTGTGTGTGTGTGCAATTCACAGGCTCAAGCAGCAGTTTTGTTCAGACTATGACTCTGTTCTTAATCCAAATACGTGCTCACGGTTCACTTCGCTAGAGGATGCTATGAGACACCTGTTGCCCTACCATACGTGCTCCAGAGCCTTACCCAGCCAAGCTGATCTGCTAACAGGTTAGGCTTAAACCAGGCATACAATCACAAACCTTTAAACATGCACCTACAGTGTATAAAGATTTGACCTGTCTGAAGTGTGCTGTGCAGGAGTTTAGTTTGCTTCCATTTTATCTACAAAGCAGGCAAAATATATTAAAGTGCTTTTGAAATGAATATCACATGCCACTTTCTTATCTGTTTGTGTGTAGTGGATAAGCAGTTTGAGAATGTATCAGAGCTGCTGTTGAAATGTACTACAGACATGCTAAACAAATACAGGCAGCTCTTACTGGCAGAGTCTCAGGTGAGTCCGAGCATACCACTTTTAACAGTTCTTTATGTAACGTGACTACCGTCCATCCTTGACTAGGATTTTCTAGAACTATTCACCACTGAGGATCATATTGTTCATAAATTGTTTAAAGCCATGTAAAAAGACACAGTACAGAGAGACAGAGTTGGTCCTTAGGCAGTCAGATCCACAGCTTTGTGTATAGACTATATGGTCAAAAATATGTGGATCATGCCCAAAGCTGGTGTGGAAGAAACTGCACAGATCACTGACCTCAACCCCCTGAACACCTTTAAAATGAATTAAAACACTGCCTCCTCACCAGCCATGACTTCAGTAATGATCTTGTGAATTCCCAAAACAGCATTCCAAAATCTAGTGGAAATCCTTCCCAGAATAGTGGATGCTGGTATAGCAGCAAAAGCTGGACCAACTTTGGAATGGGACGTTTACCAAGCACATATGGGTATGACAGTCAGGTGTGAACATAATTTGGCCATATAGTGTATATAGAGTCAGATTCATAAATATTTGGACACAAATACAAAATTGTTATTAAAGATGTCTATTGTATATTGGAGTTGAAATTATATTTGAGGATATTTACAGGTACTTATAAGTAAGCAATCTAGAAATTACTGCATTTTTCTGTGCACCGAGATTGTTTTTAAAGCAAAGTAGTGGAATGTTCTGCAATGGCCAAGCCAGTCATCTTGCATTTCATTGGCTTTTCAACTGCTGACATGCATTTCAATCTCTGAAGGCAAACCCCTCAATGAACGAGCAGGAACAGCGACATTAAAGAGACCTGACTGTATATAGGAAATGGAGGGAATTACTGTAAATAATTAAGGCATTTTGTTGTAAATCAGTACAACAGCTATGTCATTAATCTGTGCAGCAAGAAAGTCCTTCAGCAGAGATGGTGATGCTAGAACGGTTATTCCTGCAGTCTGAGCGACTCTTACTCGGGGAAGAAAGACGCAGGGCAAGAGGCGATCCAGGTGAGCTATATTATTCTTTTGAGGAGCACAGTTACCTCTAAAGCTTAAGCAAAAAATCTTGTTTAGGATTTTGGTGGCCAGGATTATGTAGTTTATAACTATATAGGGAGAGTGCAAAATGATTTGGTTCCTAGATTTAAATTGAAAAGTAAGAATCAGCTGGATGAAGAATGAACAGTAAACACTTACTATGAACAGGATATTTCTAATGTATTATTAATATTGTGTTGCAAATGCATTTTACAGTCAGTATATTATGTCAGGTTACTAATATTTATTTATAAGAACATTAGAGACACAGGCCATGGTACAGTGTCTGTACTTCGAGGTATATGTAAGGATAACATGGTGTGCTGGTGGAAATTAATCAACAGGCTGGTGGGATGTCTTACTATCTGAAGTGTGCATAACATCACAATCTAAAGCTTATCTTTTTATAGGTACTGCATATATACGATGTACATATGAAAGTACCACAAAAACAAGCTACTTCCTGTCTTCATCTACAATCCATTAGCTATATTCTATATTCAGCTTCTTATTTTTCTCTATTTTGAACTTAATATGATCACACAGCTTGTCATATTAGTGAGAAACAATAAAGTAGAAAACTGTTCTCTCCAGAAGACTTTAATGTGGTAAAAAAAACATAAAACAAAAAAATAAATCTGCTACAATGTGCTAACAGCCAAGCCCTTTATTTAATGTTATTTATTAAATGAAAATTTTTTAAATTAATTTTTAGTCATAGCCTTTTCAACTCATTCACCATACGTCCTTTGTGAGCAGTTATGAAAGAAATAATGTATTAAAATTACGATTATACTGTCTAATTTATATATAATGAATGAAATGTGCATTTAATGGTTTATAGTAAAGATGTTAAATGTTGTTGAACGTGACAAGTTTAGCTCCTGTTATCACTTGTTATAGCTGTGATAAACATGAGAAAGCACCTTTCAGTTTAATAAACAAATTTCTAGAAAAAGATATTTACATAAATAAATAACCACTGCACGAATTATAAGTTCTACTTTGCTAATCACCACATTTTAAGCCGTTGTATATACTATAGAAACAATAATTTATTAGAGCTTGAGTATTAAAAAACTATATTGCTCATGTTACAGCAAGAATTATGGTCTGAGCTGTGTGTTATAGAGAATAAGTGCATATATTCTGACCAATCAGATTTGATACTTGAATTAAGTTAAATAATCAGGTTTTTAGAAATAAATCACATGAATCTTTCACAGAATTGGATTCGTAAAAAGTCGGTGAATAAATTGTGAGAGTTAAGACTAACTGGAGATTGGTGAAACGTAACCGTGTGTGCATGTGTGACTCATTTAACAGAGTCCTTTCTGATGTCATTGCGTAAAGCATCTTGGCACCGCAGCATGCTGCCTTCACGGCACTCTGACGCCTCAGCCAGTCCCCCGTCACCCCCTGCATGGGCGCTACATTCAGACAGACCCCCGGGTCTTAAAACATATTGCTCCAGGAGCAGGGGGGCGCTGCGCCTTACCATCAAGCACGAGTCAGGATCACGCAAAGTCATCCATAACTCTGCCTGTGATGAGCCACATGCCCCCACTGGACATAAACGCACCTTAGACGGGCAGCTAACTAACAGAGGAAGGAATGAACAAGAGCGGCAGGAAAAATTACAGAGTCCTACAAAGACGTGTTCAGAGGCTGAAGTGGACATGAACAGGACAGCCTGCAATTCTTTCACAAAGTCAGAGCACAAATCTGAAAGAGTAGAGGGATCGTTTCCAGATGTGCAAAACCCAGAGGTTAAGAGAAGCAAGCTGGATGTTGCAGATGGGTTGGGGGATGAAGGCGGCCTGAGCGAGCACCTGCAGAGCGCTATAGACAGCATCCTGGAGCTTCAGCGGCTTCAGGGACCAGCAGCTTGTCTCAAGCCCAAACTGCAGTCCTGCACACTGGAGCAAAGCATCAGCTGTGTGCTGGAGGGAGAAATGTAATCCACACAAGGAAAAAAAACAAAGTGCCGCTTAAGTGCCGCTTCCATCCTACAGCTGAGTCTAACTAACACTGGCATCCACGACAGATGCTAAATTCTTAATTTGTTCATTCCCACTCTATGAGGGGCTCCATATCAGCATACAAAAGGACCTGATGTAAAGCTGATTAATTATATAAACCAGTAGACTGGGAGACCTGATGTGAATAAATTGAGTGGAGCACCTGTTTTTTTCTAATATACACCACAGTAATTTTTTTTTTTAAATGTTGGATTTAGTGTTAAATAAGGAAGCTTCCAATGTGCTTGATTTGTGCCAACATTGACAATGTTGTCAGTTGCATTTGCCGAGTGCCTGTGTGTATTGTTGTCTTTTCTGAATGTATGTCTGTGTGTTTGTGTGATAAGTACGATAATTCATGTGTGAAGGGGGAAGAGATTGCTCGGTTATATAGATATACTACAGTTTAAGAAAGTTTGTAACACTACAAGTGTATAGTATATTGATACTGATGTCCGTTTCAGCTTGTTTATCCCCAAAGAACACACACTTCATTCTGAAAATCACCAGCAAAACCTATTACTGCATTCAAGAGATTCTTTTCTTAAAAACAAATCGTCTCCACTTCATATTTGCATCAGCGATTATTGAAAGTAAGATGTTCTACTCCAGTTACAAATGAGCAGGTCTTCTTTTTGTCTGCAGTAAACTGTGATGCATCTTACCGTCCATCAAGGAGACAAAAATGCTCTAGAGAGATATTCTAAAACACAAGCAATAATGAGCAGTTGGTCTTGAATATGTGGTTGTGCCTCGGTCCAACTTCTAGTCACTTTTGCTTTCTGTATCGTGGTTCCCAGCCGCTCATCGCCTGTATTCTGGAATTAGAAAAAAAATGTGTTAAAAATAACAGCAGCAATATCAATGGATCATGGGGGGGGGGGATTTTATTTCATGTTGTAAAATTAGCCCGCATCCATGAATCGCTTAGCGCTAACGCCACATCCAGAAGTACAAATCATGTTGATCGTGTTTGACATCTCTTGACAATCTTAAAATTTTGTTAGTGCTGTATGTCACAAAGTGAAAACATTTTAAGATGAAGCAGTAGGTCCTTGTAAGCAAAGATTCAGGATATATAGATTATATGGATGTGGAATTATGGATGCTATGGTATTTAACAGTAACTACTAGGGCTTGAACCAGATAGAGCTATAATTAATGATCGTGTATTAAGTTAAATATCCACATCACAACGGAATTTAATATCCACGTTTGACGCAGTCTCACACTTCAGTGGTAATTTAGACGTACTCCCCAACATGCTATGCACTGGTAAACGTTTCAGAGTACTCAAGTCACAAAAACCAAGGTGACGGTATAATGCACTTAACCCTACGAACTGTGACAAGCCCTAAATGTGACAAGGTGCCATTTTTCGATGGATGATGTCATTCTTCTCCAGTCATTCTCCTGTTTCAGTTTATTAAATACTGTGAATATGGTAGCATGTGTTGGACACCACTTCAGACGACACATTTTACTGACAGATCGTTCTGATGCCAAAATCAAAGAGGCCTTAATTCTGCAGTACCAGATTGTAAAGAAAAAAAAAAGGGTAACTAAAATGTTAAATCCCAACTAATGACTCTTTTGACCCACTGTCATGTTAAGTCATTCATTTGAAACATATAAAGAGAAAATCTTTTGTATACATTTTTACAAACTATTTATTTAACTGTGATTTTGTAAATAATAAAAAGTAAAATTGTGAATGGAATGCATGTGTAGCGTGTGTGTTTAAACAGTGTGGGACACGAGCAGTTGCTTACAACATTTTCTCCAGCACCCCGGAGACATCTTAACATTAAATATAGATTTTAATAACAATTTAAGGAAACAGAACAGCTTTTATGAGGTTACATCTGGTCAAATGTAAATAAAAGGAAAAAAAAGCTGTAGTTTCATTAACTGGATTCTGCATGCTCAAAAGTGGAAATCTCATTTGCAAAGATGATAATGAGAATTACAATTCCTCATTACTGCTAACGGAGCTGTGTCTCTGGCTGTTAAAGGCCGAACTTTAGATGGTACTCCGCGTTATGGTCATGAGCTAGACACCAAATTATGGCAGTCAGGGGGGAAATGTGCACTTTGAGGTGTCCTGACTGATGTTTGGGAATTTGGAAAGCATATGAAAGCAAGGTGTGGCCACGTCCTCTCCAAACATATGCTGAATAAATAAATGCTCATGAACCAGAAAGGCTAAAAAGTTCTAACAAACAGGAACAAATTGTTCATTTTAAGGTGTAAATTATGTCAATCTATCATAAAAGACCAACACACACTGAAGAGCACAATCTCAGTTATAGAAATATGAGGAGTGAAAACATGTAAAAAATAATCACTGTCAACAACCCCATATTGCAAAACCCTAGATTTACCACACAATTATTCAAAATATTTAATAGGACCTGCAAACCTGCAACAATTTTAACCTATACTTTATAGATATATTTTTTTTTAATTTTAAGAAAATCAAGAGCAGGTTTGGGCTAATAAAAATATACAAGTTTCATTTTATGGAAAGTTGAGAACTGTTCTCCCACTTCATGTCGTACATACAATGTGTTTCATCATTTCAGTTCCTGCACCTTTTTTACTCTCATCATCCCTTTAGTAATCACAGTGAGCCCACAATCAAGAGCCTGTGGTTGGTCTCTCCCAGTTCATCTACAGTCTCAGAACTCACATCATGTAGGAGTCAATGTCAGATCAAGACAAGTCCATCTCTTAGAAATACACTAAAACACATCACAGGTTTGGGACGAGGCCGTCCAGTCCTCGGGCCAAACCAACTCTGTCTACCTCTATGGAGAGAGTTTGGGCTCAGGTCAGAGTAATCAACAGGTTCTCTCCATACTTGCGCAGGTATTTCTCGTGGTTATGGTCGACAGACCAAAGTGGAGGTAGGAACTTGGGCTGCATACTGGACAGGAAGTGCTGACGCCAGCGCCGCTCCAACTCGATCAGACCTGGTAGTCCACGCTCAGCATACGCTTGTACCACCTTCAGTCCGTGTGGCACGTAGCTCTCATTAAAGATCCTACACACACACAAACACCTCTTTAAAAATGCAAACACACACCAGTGTTGCTAACGAATTTTCCACATCCCAAAGTCCCAAAAACAAAAAGAACCTACACTACAAAAATCACTGAACTACTGTGAAACATCTACATGGTCTGGCTCTGTTTATATCTAATTGTAGAGTCTCCTTACATAGGAGTCAATAATTGTTCTGCAATATGCCCCCAAAACAAAGCAAAAAAACAAACATACAACACATTTGAGCAACACAAAGGTACAAGCTTTGTGTGTTGTGACCATCACTAATCAGCAATATCATGATTGTCAAACAGGGAAATGGTTCTAACCACTGCTCATATAAAATAACAGCAAGTGATTTTGTATTTGATTAAAATCAGCTAGCAAAGATTTGAAGTCACAGAATCTAAGCTTAGTCTAGACATTCAAATGTATTTAGTAAAAAAAACAACAACAAATAAAACTAAATCCTGCTTCGTTCACAGAGCCATGAACATTTGAACACATTCTTATTTTAGCTGTCTACATCAATATACTGGAATCAGACTTTCAGCTTTAATTTGAGAGTATTTATATCAAATCGGTGAATGGTGCAGAAATTACAGTATTATGTGATCCCTAATTTTTTATTTTTTTTTTAAAGAGACGAAAGATAATTTGACACTTGGCTGCGCAGCTGTGCCATGTCAAGGTGTGTGTCATTTCCTCATTATTTCATTAAAATTAACTGGGAAAAATGGTCTATAGCTGATTTCAAGTGCAGCATTTGCATACGTTTTATGCAAGGCTGATGTCCAAACAGCAGTCACAGCCAGATGAATGTAAAGCAAGTTGAAAGATCAAAACAAACCCATCACAAAAACATTAGGTGTGGCCAAATCAAAAAACACACTGGGGAACAAAAGGACCAAAGGACCACAGAAAACTGTGGTAGATGACAAGAATCTTTTCCCTGCTTCACGAGAGCAGGCAAAACAGATCAAGAACATCCTCTAACAGGTAGGTGCATCAGAGTCAACACAGTAAATACAGAGGATTTACCACAAATGGTAAACCAGCTGTGAGCCTAAAAAACAGCAGGACCAGATTAGAGATTGCCAGGCAGAATGTCACCAGGAAAGAAACCCAGTCTCTGGTGAAATCTATGGATTCCAGACTTCTGGTATTCATTGACTGCAAATAATTTGCATCTAAGTATTAAAAACGGCAATTTAATTAATGATTATATTTGCTCAATTACATTTCACCTCTTAAAAAGATATATAAAAGAAATGCTGTAACACCATTCAACTAGTTCGGATGTACATACCCTCAAATCAAAACTGCATGCGATTCATTATTCATTTTAACTCCATTACTCTGTGGTAGAGTGCTGAAATAACAATAAACTTGTCCATGTCCAGCTATTTATGAACTTGACTGTACTGTGCAAAAGTCCATGTAGCTGATGTGGCAGCATTCCCTCACCTTGTCTCCAGGTCTGCGGCTGTGTACAACATTCCCTCTGTGACGTCCTTCTCCTCACCTTCCTTGCAGAAGTATGCCTGAACGACAGAGAGGAGCTCTTCTCGTCTGGAAGCGGGCATGCTGTTTTTGGCACTGAGAAGGGCACGAGCAGCTGATCGTACCCGCCGCCGATCTGAGTCCTCCAACATTTTTACACCCTCCTCACAACCCAGTGGGGCAGAGAACTTGTCTGCTAGTTGCTGCTTTAGGAAGCCGTCGTACACGTTAGACGCCGCATGGCAGGAAGTGCACAGCAGCAAAATGTCATGGGAGTTGTGGTCCTTCATCTCAGTGGGGAAATGGCGCCTGTACTCATGTGGAACGATGTTCTTTCTAACAGAGAGAGGGCAAAGATCTACTGAGAAGAACAGAATTGCTGTTGGTAGCATGTGTATGTACATAGGACATAGTGACATCCAGTCAAATGTAAGCATGTGTAAAAAGCACACAATGCTAAAATACAAACCTGATGTAGGAATCAGCTTTTCCACATACCACACAGAGATTTTCTTTGGCTTTGAGGTAATAGTCTTCCTGAGAGTCAGGGCGACCCGAGGGCTCAAACAGCAGACGCACGATGAAGGGCTCCTCACTGACCAGCTCTGAGGAACAGGACAGAGGCCATATTGAACACCCCAGCAGATTTATAAGCTTTAAAGCACCACTGAACATGTCTTTTCAGAGAGTTATTGTTAGCTATATACAAAGGTAAGAGAACAAAATATCATTATCTAAAAGCTTTGGTGCGAGAATGTAACAAAACCAGGGAAACAACAGTGAAATCCGGAACAGCATGCAGTGCAAAGTGTAAGACATTTACTTAGACACAGAAAAAAATCTGCATAATGAGCACAATACACACAAAACTTTCAATGCACTATAACAAATGTTTCCAGTACCATAGTATCCATGTGGAAGACAGTGTAGTTTTAAGACATTAAAATAATTCCGTGTTCAATAACACGTTGTTTAATGTATTGAATGTAACTGTTTAATGTATTATAACAACCCAAGGAAAAATGCCTAGATATAGATTTAAAAGAGAAGGGTGAATATGAATGTCTCTGCACATTCGAGCTAGAACAACCTCAGTGATCCTCTACCATCCCTAACAGCATGTCAATCAACTTGACTACTAGTAAATCAACTAAAATTTGTCACAGCTAGACATTGTATGCACTAGGACTACATTATATAAGCACAAGAACATAATGAAATTATATTGTTACATAATGTGATTAAAACAAATGGTATCAGGCGCCTCAGAGGACAATAAATAAAGTGTGATTTGTCTGAGAGATCATATGCATATTGCAAGATATGCAAATGAAACCAGTATTTCAAAGAGGAGTAACACATTAATGGCCAATACACATTGTGCAGCCTTAACCTGCGTTTTCATAGATCATAGCACAAGATTTTATTCATTCATGAATGTGAACAAGGCCAGAGAGCTAGCAGGCTCTGCTGCAAAACTACTTTTCTCCCCCAAAAGAAACAGTTTTGTTTCATTTTAGATGGAAAAATGTACCTTCGACAATGTGTTAACAAATTGGACCCAAACACCAACCAGTAAAACAGGATACCACTTGAAGCACAGGATACCACACACTTATTTGCAAATTCATTTTAATAAATGTTCTTGAGAAAGATTGACAGTTTATCTACAGTATGAGTGAATCAGTAAATATGATGTCATGTTTTTTGTGCTGTACCTCCTATTCCTTTGTCAAGGTACCATTTTGCCTTTTTCTTGTCACATGTGCAGAGTGGCTGGCCATCGGGCGCGTGAAGGAAGCAGTTGTCGTACAACGGGGATTTTCTGAAAGTAAGTAAATAAATACACAGTGGACTTCATTTATCAAGCTAGATACAAAAAGATTTATTCATAAATCTTTTAAAGGAGCAAGACATTACTTTACATAAAAATGTATGTATATTTCTAGCCATTCAATTTAGGAACACCTCCATGATCCTCGGTCACCTCTAACAGCTTTCTGTCTAATACATTTGTCACCTGATTTGCACCAAGGACACATTATTATACAGATTATACATATATACTTTGCGCTTTCAGCTCTTTCTGAGCAGTACTCCACCTGGCTGAATATCCAACTCCAAGAGGTTTCCGCTTGTTTCTGCGTGGGTCTGGTACTTGCTGATCACCAGACTCAGGACTATCTACAGTAGATCTGCGGCACCGGCGCCTACGTTCCCCTTCGTCCCCTTCACTGTGCCACCTGAAGGGCACATCCACCAGGCCCTGGCAGAGGCCAGCCAGCTTTGAGAAGGAAGTTTCATCCTCGCTCAGTAGGCACGGCTCAGAGTAGAGCCCCAGCAGGTAGAGAAACAGAGAGATCGAGATTTGGGCATCACGTGCCGCGTACGACATCTAAAGTAAGATATGTAAGGAAAACGTAATAAGGAAAAAGTAGTAAATAAACAATTTATAAAAAGTTGCAAAAGAACGGATGTACTCCACCTGCTCCTGACTCAGGTCTGCAGCTTCCCAGTTACTGCAGCGCAGCTCCAGAGATTTATCCAAGGTGACATTGAGCAGGTCTGCAGCCAGGGACTTTAAACTCAGCCCATTATTCAGCACCGCCTGCCTTTGGCATGCAGAATACACTAATTATTATAAAAGAAACTTTAAAAAAAAGCTTCATATAAAAATGTGAAGAATAACAGAAATAAATAAAGTTATGTAGTGACTAAGTGACTTGACATCAGAATGACTTTTAGGCTAACTTTTTAAAGATGTTAAAACATTTAAACATGTACCAAACTTTCTTTTTTGACAGGACCAGTTTAAGACACTCAGCACCCATCATGTCACCTGAGCTCAGGATAGAATTCTGAATTAATTCAAGCAGTTTATATGGTGGCTATTTTTTCTAATAGATGAACAAATTCAAATTGCTCAGATGAACAAGCTAAGATCCTTTATCAGCTGTTCATTGAAAATGCGAGAAATTAAAAGATTGTGTTTGTTTGACATCTGGAATAATGAAATATGAAAGAATCGTTATGACCTTTTATGAATATTATTACATATACAATCAGTCATATGTAATATGACCTGTATATAATATTTGCTGCAGGCTTAACTGCCCAGCTAAGTCTCTGTTAGACAGCATGCAAGTACTGTGATGCTGGTACATTTCATACAGCCAAGTTGGAGGAATTCATAGTGTGTTTGCAATAATTACCTTTGTCTAAGTGCCAAATAGCGCAAGTCCACTGTGCACACGAGGGCCAGGCTGTGGTCACTGGCCAGGCGCTTGCTGTCTTCATAGCAGCCAACACCCACCTTCAGCACGTGAGTGTCCCTCAGCACCTGCACCAGGCCGCTGGGAAGAGGCAGCTGTGCGTCACGGAAAGGCAGCAGTCTGACCAGCATACAGCGGCCTGAGTACGTGGCCATCTGGAGCAAAGACACTGCACATGCTTTTCCTTTGATGGAAACCTGAAGGCAAGAAAACACCTTGTGAAGAAGGACAATCTCTAACAACAGGGGATTTCAATTTTTGTCTATGTCCCCCTTACACGCATGCCCTTTACCCATTCACAGTCTAAACCCAGGACAGGGAAGACTGCCAGCTCCTTCTGGAACAAGGGCCAGTGTTCTTCAAACTCTTCTGTTGAGCTCACCACCACCGCTGGCACCTCCAGTAACTTCTCAATGGATGGTAATGAAACACATTTGGGAGTCTGTGCTAGCGATGGCGGTGCGAGTTCTTGTTGTGGATGCTGAACAGCAGTGTTGCTCAATTCCAGAGGTCCGAGACGCTCCACGGGCAACGGACATGTGTCCTTTTGGACTTTGAGAGCTTTTCTCTTCTGTGCATATATACTACGCCACAGGAACAGTCCTCCAAGAGTGGCTCCTAACAAGGTTGCCACTGCTGCAGTGAGAGTGCTCTGTCTGGACATCTCGTAATGTGCAGCAGCTCCTTGCTATGGCAAAAGTTTTACAATACCAAACACGGAAAAATCACAAAATCAGTGCTCATAAGTTAAAATGTTAGAAAATAAATAACAACGATTTATAAACCCCTTGGAACTTATCCAAACCATACAGTTTCTGTGGTGAAGTTGCAATCAACTATATTTAAAAAATAAAAATAATAATAATAAAAAATGGTTAAGATATTCGCATGCTTTTTTTCCCCTGCATTTCTTTTCTTGACTGTGAAAATCCCAGGAAATCATAAGTTTCTGAAATACTCAAACCAGCACCAAGAACCATGCCATAGTTAAAGTCACAACACTGACGTTTCTCCCAATTCTGATATTTAAAGTAACCATTGAGTGTAAAAGAATGACAGGGAGTGTATATCATGCATGTGTATATAATTATTGTAGCCCTTGTCCTACGCCGTCACCGTACATTTTGCAGCAGTTTACTTTTCTCCATTGACTTATTCTTTTTATCTGTATTATTTTCTATAGATCGATGCTTTGGCAATATTGTATGCAAAAATCATAGCAAAAAGTACTCTGAAACTGAAAAGAGAGAGACAGAGAGAGGGAATGAAAGGTGAGAGAGTGAGAGAGCGAGAGAGGGGGGGGGAGAGAGAGGGGGGGGAGAGAGAGGGGGGGGGAGAGAGAGGGGGGGAGTGGGGGGGGGAGAGGTGAGAGAATGAAAGGTGAGAGAGAGAAAGAGAGGTGAGAGAATGAAAGGTGATAGAGAGAGAGAGAGAGAGAAAGGTGAGAGGGAGACAGAGAGAGAAAAAAAGGTGTGTGTGGGTGAGAGAGAGAGTGAGTGAGTGAGAGACAGAGAGAGAGAATGAAAGGTGACAGAGACAGAGAGGGAAAGGTGACAGAGAGAGAGAGAGAGAGAGAGAAAGAGAAAGGTGAGAGAGGGAGACCGAGAGAGGTGAAAGAGGGAGACCGAGAGAGAGAGAGGGGGGAGAGACCAGACAGACAGACAGACAGACAGACAGAGCTCAGCGGTTTAAGCTGAAGTCGTGTGTACAGCTCAGCACGTCTACACTTGAACTGGTGTAATATCCAGCACACTGTAGCATGTTGACTAGCATTCAGACCGCTCTGAACTGTTTAACGTCGCTAGCCGCTAGTAGCTAGCTCGCTAAGTCTGTCACGTATTTACGAGTACTCTGGCTTACTACCATAACGTCGCTATCAGTGAAGTGACTCATATTCTATTAATTGTATAATAACAAACACCATGTTTTCACTTACCTCGAGCTGTGAGCGTCCAGTTCAAACACATACACACACTTACTGTTGGTAATAATAAACAGCTGCAAAGCGTCTTCTTCTGCCCCTATATCACACACCGCCGTCTGCTCTGCGCACCACAGCGCCACCATAGGAGGAGGCCGGTTATAACACAGCGGTTCAATTACACTGTATTTCTCCTTTGTTGGGACTCAAATATGTTGAGTCGACTCTAAGTAGTAGTTTTTCAACCTGTATGCACGATCAGTTCACAGGCTGTCGGTTTATACCTGAATGAAATGCCTCCATAGCTACATTTAACAACTTAACTGGCAGGGGTAATGCTAGCTAAGACAATACTTGTCTTGTAAGGCCTTGTTTATACTTCTCCATCAACATGAATTTGCATATATAATTTGCAACACAGTATAGGCATTTTGGGGAAATCAACTATTGTTTAATTGTGTCCATAAGTACCATGAGGCCACTTTCTCTTTTCACAGAGTATATTCATGAACACTCTTTTGTGCACACTTTGGAGAAGCCAAATTAATGCTGATGCAGTTTTTTTGCTCATTTCTGTTAAACTGGACTCTATATTGTCTCTAAAGCAGAGTGAACAACTTTTAAAAACTTTTAATAAATGTAAGAGCCAGCTATCATTTCCCTTTGTAGCTTTGTCACTGCTTGGTTTAGAAACAAAAAAGATAAATAAGAGAAAAACATTAAGTAAATATTGGTTGAAAGTGATGTGGGCATCAATGTTGTTTTTCAGAGATTGGGCTTGACCCCTTAGTTCCAGTGAAAGGAACTCTTAATGCTTTGGACAATGTATGAACCAGTGCACAAAGCAAGGTCCATAAAGACATGGATGAGCCCTGACCTCAACCAGATAGATCTTTGGGATGAATTAGAGTGGAGACTGTGAGCCAGGCTAAAACTGGGCTGTCTGTCTTTACATGCACATGAATGTAATATGGAGTTGGCCTGCCCTTTGCAGCTATAACAGCTTCAATACTTCTGGGAAGGCTTTTCGCAAGGTTTACGAGTGTGTTTATGGGAATTTTTGACCATATCACTAGAAGCACATTTGTGAGGTCAGGCACTGATGTTGGCAGAGAAGGCCTGGCTCACACTCTCTGCTTTACCCCTGAAAAACAACACCTAAATTCAATGATTTGGAGGGGTTTCCCAAAACGTCTGGCAATATAATGTAGCTTTAGCTTGATTTTTCACTAAACCGTGCACATTACATGAGTAACTGCTAAGCCCCAAAATAACCCTAACTCATTGGCCGGGAAATCAGTGCTAAAATCATGTGTTGTGCAGAGCCCCAAATCCTTTGTGATTATTTGTAAAGAGCAATCACAACTGTTGACAACAAAGAATGGTGTATTAGTGTTCAGCTGGGTCTCAGCTCAGTTCAGTATATAATTCGTTTTCTTTTTAGATATAGCACTAACAAGAATATCCTACTGACTAACAGACAGAAACAGACTGATGACAAAAAATCTTAGATAATCAGAAACTGGGCCTTGAGTTCCTTAACATGAAGGTGTAAGAAACATCTCTGTCTGACAAACATGAAAGATGATACTAAATAAAAATCAATATAAAATATATATATAAATACTACAAACATTTAACAATTTGCTCTTGAGATATCCCACTAGAGATCATTTCAGATGGATGCAGAAGGACATACAGACAACCTGAAAAAGAGAGAAAAATAACAGCTCATAAGAACCATGCTGAACAC
Source organism: Hemibagrus guttatus (assembly GCA_033459395.1). Classification (NCBI taxonomy): domain Eukaryota; kingdom Metazoa; phylum Chordata; class Actinopteri; order Siluriformes; family Bagridae; genus Hemibagrus; species Hemibagrus guttatus. The sequence goes on along the minus strand of JAUCMX010000008.1, from coordinate 14,642,324 downwards.
ATCAGGAAGTTGAGAAGACCCTCATCAAGGGTCCTCATCAATGCTTGCTTCTCACAACGGTTATTGTAAAGGGTCATTTTTATTTATTTTTTTAATAAGCATTTTAGAGGGAGGAATCTGTGAGAATTCCAGCATGAGGACAATCACTATACACAATCATATCCAATATCTTCAGTGTTAAGAGAACAATCTCTTTTTGATTATTGTTAAAGATTAATCCCTAAACACATGGTGACTGAGACTAAGAGACATTCATGTGACATTTATAGATCAGTTGTAAAGAAACTGGCAATCACACAAAGAATCACAAGCCTCCTCTACCACCATCATTTTATTCAATCTTTTAGATCTATTTCTTCAGACAGAAGTGGAATAAAATAATGAAATACTTACAAAATGAGGGGGAAAAAAAATTAAACAATGAACCAACTGTTTTTCACAGGTTTGATAAAACAGAGCTGGGCAAAAATAACAGACACTTCAGAAAAACAATCTCTGACTACCTGACTGCAAGCGATATTTAAAAATCACAGGTCAATTGAGGAAAAGTATTACTAGAACTCAGGTTTTCTGCAACGCATCTAGCTGACCCATCTCACCTGAATAACCCAACCACCCAGTATAGTGCTTGTGCAATATAAAAGAAACGTTTTTGTTGAAAAATAAAATAAAAACAAGTGGCTGACAATAACGGTCAATAGTGTTAGAATTCATCTTAAAAGTCCCCCGAAGCCCTAAAACATTCATTAAGATATAAGGGGGGGAATAAAAGTACAGTACTGTAGTACAAAATAAAAAGACAGAGCAAGAGTGAAAGCAATGGTAAATCCCCCCATCCCATCACTGAGACCAAAATGATTGTAGCTGCAATGATTCATTATTTACAGAGGAATACACATCCAAAACAAGATGCTATACATCGCAATAATAAAAAATAAAATCAAATATCCATCCCTTCTCTCTGTCTTCATAGAATATGTAAAAGTAGTTATGGTTTTAGCTCAATGTATAATTTATATATATATATATATATATATATATATATATATATATATATATATATATATATATATATATATATATACACACACACACACTCAATTTCTATAGATATATCTATATAATAAATGCCCATTTGCTGTATGCATACACAAAATCATTTCCATTGTATCTAACCTGCACCTTTGGCAAGATTTTAGACAACTTCTCTGTTATATTTCAAAACTATTTAAAATATACTTAATGCATAAAAATAAAGATTTTGGCATTCTCTCGTTTCTTCATCTTCTGATTAGGAAGTTTTGGAAAACTTCTCAAATCTGGAAGCATAGTCCTTCTGTGGTTGTGATGGGAGGAGCAGTCGTTCATCCCCGTGGTTAGAGGAGGCTGAGAGTGGGACTGTTGGGCACAGAGGCAGGACTGAGATAATAATGATGTGTAATTGTACGGTGCGGTGAGGATATAAATGTGAGTCTGTTTTATTAAGGCCCAGAGGCAGAGTTGCCTCTTTACCCAAATCCATCTGAAATGTGGATGCAACTTCACAAGAAACAGAATGAAAACAGTCGCTGAGAATCACCAAACTGCCTCCAAACCGCACTGAAGTCACTTCATCTCGCTCTCCTGTGTCTTCTGCCCAGCTCACAGTTAACACTACAGACATTCGGACACACAGCAAGGGAACGACAGAGAGATAGATATGGGGCTAATGTGGTGTGCATGTCAAAGGGGCACCCTCACGTTTCATGTCCTCACCACCCTTCACGCACCTCCTTCATGTGTTCATGCTAGTTTTGGTCTCTCTCCAACCCCGTAAGTATGTGTTTACAGTTGGATCTCGAAGGTCTTGTGCAGCTCACTGGAAAATGGGTTTGTTGGGGAGGGGTTGGTGCGCTGGCGTGAGCGGTTCTCTAGCGCTGCCCACTGAGCTTCAAAAGCATCGGCTGGGTGCTCCGCTGGCAGCGGAGGCGCAGACCAGCTATCAGTGCCGTTTAAAGTAGCTTTTCCATTAGGGGGATAAAATGCTGAGGGATTTGCCGGTGGGGGTGCAGGAGGTTTGCCAAAGGGTCCGCTAACTCCTCGAGGATCCAAATGTGGCAAAGGTGGAGTAGAAAACGGCGAGGACTGCATTTGTGTTTGGGGAATGGGCACAGGAATCGGTACCGGCTGGGTCTGCGTAGCAGAACCAAAGACGTTGGCCACCATCTGAGAAGGTGTAATGCCCACCACTGGTACACTTGGCTGGATGTAGGGGAGCCCGTTAGACATTGGGTAAGAGGCTGGTGCCTGAGCGTGGAAAGAAGGTTGGTGTGGAGGTAGGGTGGGTACTGCAGAGGGCATGGCAGGCATGAAGGCCACTGGGGCCACAGGGACAGGCATGGGCGTGGGGAAGGGCTGCTGAATGGGAGGGGTAGCTGTTCTGGCTACAGGTGGTTGCACTCCTACAGACTTGGACACCTCTTCCAACCAGCGGTCTGCCTCGGATGGTGTGCGCTTATGGGAGGCACTGACTGCTGCAATCGGAGCCATTGCTGGAGGGGTAGGACTGGGCCAGTCACCTAGAGGACAAAGAAAAAACATTTTAGTGGATTTGAGTAAATTTTGAGACTACAGAGATCCTTACATGCAAGTACAAATGATAAAAGAAAAAAAAGAATGGAAACACATAAAAATATAAAAACTACAGTTGATGTTTTTAAGGCCTGACTTGACATTTTTAGTCCAGAAGAAGGAGTCAGATAAATACACAGCCATCAAGATGGACCAAATAACTTTTCCTGTTCTACTGTTTATGGATAGAGAGGTAGCAAACTTAATAGCAACTTACTTCATGATGGTAAGCAAGCTAGATTACAAATTCCCCAAAAATAAAACTACAAAACTCATTTCAAAATGACTCTGATGATGATAATTTTGGTGCAAAGGCTGTGGGCACTCTTACCAGGATGTGCTGGAGCTGGTGGTGCAGTGGGGACCTTGGCCCAGGGGTTAGTCTCTCTGGCAGGCAGAGGTGGTGGCAGTGTGGGAGGGTTAATGACAGCGGTGGCGGAGGCGGCGGCAGCAGCGCTGACAGGAGGAGCCGGGAAGGTAGGAGCAGAGCCGTTCACTACAGCAGCAGACACAGACACAGGAGTTAAATCCCATAAACAAATATGTCGATATTTTTTGTAAATAAGCAACACAACGGTTATCAAATGAGGCATGTCAAAGAGCATTCTTTTTGAATTGTTAGTGAATAGGAATATATGTGGGGCTGACCTTGTGCAGCAGGGGATTGTGGGGAGGAAGCAGGTTTGGGCATGGGCACCAAAGAGAAGGGGTCCTCTGTGGGGCCACTGAATGCTGATGTGATCTGAGTGCACAGAGAGCTGATGCTATCTCCTTCACCTTCTACCTCTGCCACTAACAAAACAAGACAACACAAACCTTAACACCTCCTAACAAATCCTGGGAGAATGGAGCTTAGTGTGCTTGCATTTTGCAAATCAGAGCTGAGAACACTGTGTTGTGTGTTCCACTTCAAATGGAATCATTACCACTGAGGGTCAATATCGGAATTCTACGTACTCATGCACACCAGGTTATTGTATATCTGCTTGAAGTCTAATAATGCCAACCTGTGTTTTTGATCGGGAAGTCAGATTTGCGCTGCATGGTGGAGGGCAAGTCATTCATGCGCAGAGACATCTGCCGTTTGAAAGGCGACGTTTTCTGGCTGAGAGCTGGGAAGCCGCGGAACGAGCCTTGGCGTGCTAGCACATCCACAGGGGCATGCCGGCGAGGGATTGCATGGGGATTGGCTTCCTGAGGTGCTAGTGTGGCCATGGGCTGAGGAGGAGAGGACGAGGGAGACGAAGCAGCAGCTGAGTTGGCTGTGCTACCTGCTGTTCCCACGACAGTCTCAGAGTCTGCAGGCAGAGAGAGACACGGCTTAAACTTATGGAAATATGGGAGGAGATTGTGGCACAGCATTTAATACTAAATACATCAACCTTAGTGCAGTGGTTTAGCTACATCTTCCATTATAGAACAAAAATTTATCCTGAAAAATCCTATGTTCATAATTAACATGCTATTCAACAGCATCCTAAACTTCTTGTTTTAATAATGAGAAGAAAAGTGTTTGCTCTGTGTTTTTCAACAACATGCTGGTTTATTTATACGTTGGCTAACCGGTTCCTGCATTACCCACAATGCCATTTAACTACTCATGCATAATGCCACAAGTCAGAATGTGGTTTTTGCTATTATAATAATAAGCAACATAAGCTGATGCTTAGGGGCACTTTTAAATGTAATGTCAGAGTTTTTGATTTGCAAAACGGCACATCATAATTTGTTTTTAACAGAAACAGAGCAGACAGATTTATAAATAAATCCTGACAGATGTTTTACTCTAACGCACCATCTAATTATTGTTTTTTAAATCTTTCAGATATACATGAGATATGCTGCCGAGTGTGTGACCAATGCCGCTTAGCTGCAGTTTCTGAATGAGCTAAGTACAAACCAGGATCCTCTGCTTTACAACTGGCCACATCATATTACAAATATTCCTTTGATTTCATTCTAATATGAATAGACATTCTAGGTCAGGAAAACCCCGGGTTTAATTTTGCTTAGATTAGAAACCATTCTATTTTTGTCACACTATCTACCTTTCTTGGCATCTTGTAATTGCCGCATGACTTCCTCTCGCTCAGCCTGTTCTGTTGCTGTGGTAACACGGAAGGAGCCTTCCCGCGTAAACGTGGTGCGGTTGGCGTCGAAAGTGGCCGTGACCCCGCATTCCTTCTCTCGCTTCTGTTTCCGCTCCAAGCATGCTGCGAATGCACAGCCCACTGCATGGCTCAGACGCTCACCCTGAAACACAGGTGACACTCGGGTCAGGACAGTGTTCCTGTTTTCATAAAACTCCAGCTTTACCTGGGTCAAGATTCTCTTACCGTTTAATGATGCATGATTGTTATAATTTTCTTTTATATACAGACCTGAGATCCTCAGTGTTAGTTGTTTTATTGGTGCAAGGCAAGTGTGACATGTAAGAGCAACTTGATTTCATTGCTTTTTCCATTGTTAAGTGCTGAGAGGTAACAAGTTTTCCTGTTGTAAAGCCCTTCCACTTTTATTCAGGGAAAGACTGTCAAACAATGACACTTTGAGTAAGCTTATTTCTAATGCAATTCAATGTAGCTGTACTCTGCATAACCTACTTTAATGTGAAGCCCATTTTTATAGGTCAGGTCTGATATAGGTCAGCATACTGTCGAGATCAGACTACTAGAATGTGTTTTCTAGTACTATCCATTACAACAGCAACAAATGTATGTAATCTCTTAAGCAGAAATGCATTTATTCGATTACTTCCTTCCTACATTTTAATCAAATCTTATTTGTATAGCGCTTTTAACAATAGACTTTGCCACAATCCAGATGTAGATTTAGATTCCTAATGAGCAAGCCACAGACCAAACCTCCAGGTGGATCAAAGGTGCTGACTATTGATCAGTGAAATGCAGCTGAATGGATTATATAGGCTGCAGCATAATGGAGCTGAATGCCCTACCTAGTGCCCTCACACACAGGGAAGAAAAACATTTGCACTGCAATTTCTGTTATGTTGTAAGGTCTGCACTCAAACGTCTCAGTATTTTCAATAAAGATTAAAAGTACTAGCATACTTGACTCTTTGTTTAAGTGTGTGGGCAGCCATTATAAATGGCTGAATATTTCGTCTCACTTAGGTTTGGGTATGTATTCTTCTATTAAAAATCAAACTTGCTGTGTCTTGTGCTTACTAATTCACTCAAGAGGGAAATGCAGCAACTTCACATAAGATATTTTGCTTACTAGTTGCTATTAAGTCACTAAACAATAACTCTGTATGTAAAAGTAGAAAGAGGTTCTCTAGTGGTTATGTGGCACACAACCCAAGCCAGGATATGGATAGTCCAAGGTTCAGGTTTGTTAAGAAGCTTTTCAGAGGAACATGATCAGAGCAGAAAGGAACAGGACCGTGCCACCAGCTGCTGGATAATGCTCATGGCAAGAAAACATAATCTGAAAATCTATAGCTTGTGTCTTACAATGTGATTGTGTAATAACTTATGAACGATATAACTGGATTCTGTAACAGTTTTTATGCAACTAGTGTAGATGTTTTTATTGACCTTCGGCATTCAGGGAAAATGAGAGTACTCACTGAATCTTTGATGGCCATAAAGCAGTGGCAGATCCAGCGGCGAGTAGTGCCATCTCTGCAGATGTAGGAAAAGGCCCTTTCAAAGTTTCGGTCAGGAGCGCAAAATGAAACCTTCTCTATTGTCTGGTCGAGGATCAGATCCTGGAAGGAAGATGCAGAAGATGCAGATACACCATTATTAAAACAGATCATTTTAACTTATATTATTGTATTTCATTTCTGTATGATGCTTCGCTATTGGCTCAGTCATTGGTGAACGACACTAAATCACACCACCAGGGGGAGGAATATAACCACATCACACAGCTGGGCTTCTACATGCTGCCTTATAGCATGTACACTGTTTATACGAGTGTCAGCTTAAACTGAGTGCAGCTTAGAGTGTTTATATTAGGGAGTGACCAGGAGAAGTCTTTTAATTTAAGTCAGTGTTTATGTTGCAGGAAAGCATACATTCAGAAATTCAAGATTACAAGCAGGCTTTAGAAAGAGTCCCTAACGTTTTTATCCTTAACTCTGGAATATACATAAAGCCTAAAATAGCTGTATGTCTGTGTCTTCAGGCATGTGTACCCAGGGGTGTACAGAGTGTGGTGGATGTGAGTATATATGGATTTGAGTTTTCAGTGCATAATTACCTTCGTCTTGTCATCAACGACCCTCAGGCCATCAGCAGATACCCACAGCACAGCCCTGACTGCTTTCTTCCCTGCCTACAAGCAGTGAGAGGAAGAGAGGAGGAGCACACAGTACAAAATAAGACAGATGCTAGAACAGAGGAGTAAAAAAGTAGCCGCCCCCGAAACCTCACACCAACCCCCCTCGCTGTGTCCCTTCACATTTCTGTTCTTTAACATCGAAACCGCTTCATCCATAAAAAAAATCCTGCAATCAAGAAACATCAGAGCTGAGGGTTTAGGATGAAAAAGAAGGTTGTGAGTCAGTGTGTTCTGTGAAGGAAGTCGTGTGACAGAGGAGAGGGAAACAGTAAAGAGACAGCAACACCGCAAACTCAATCACACAACACAAGTCATTACACACTGGACAGACCCAGGTGTTCTCTGGAGTGAGGACAAAAGTGCCCTTAAACAATGCTCTTCCCCACACACACACACACACACACACACACACACACACACACACACACACACACACACACACACACACACACACACACACACACACACACACACACACACACACTTACTATTACCTCGGTCTTAATATTTTTCCTTTCACATAATCATTTATGCAGCCATGTTGTACTTTATGCAAATCCTAACCTTAACTTCAGTAATTCAAACAAAATTTTTTGGTTAGTTTTAATGATTTTCTAAAAAATAAATTAGATTTACAAACAAAAAAAAATTAGATACTTCTATTCTTGTGGGAACATTTGGTCTCCAGAAAAACCTTAAAAAATTAATCTCTCTCACAGACACACACACACACACTCTTTCACAGAGAAGGTGGACAGGTTCCACTTTTTCCTTTGGTTCCAGCAGTGATTAAAGAATGACAGAGTGGGGAAAAAAAAGAAGAGAATAGCAAACACACATTTATAAGATAAACAGCATTTACACACACTCTCTCCCCACACATCAGAACTTACTTTGGTAAAGAAGCCCTTGAAGAACTTTCTGTCCTGTAATGGAAGATTTGGTAAAGGGAGGTTGGGGGATGGGGAGGACAAGGACAGTGTTACAGAAAGCCCTGTGTGTCCAGGTAACACAAGACTGTGCATATAGGGAGACAGAGGGATGGGGAGGAGGAATCAGAACGGTTAAGAAGAGGAAGAGAGGCTGAAAGAAAGTGAGGGAGTAATGTGGCAAAGCACAAACTTCTAATCTAGTGAGCAAGGCCACAATCACAATACCTATATCATTCAGTGTCGTACTTTACAATAGATTCTGTTTAAGATATCACCGAGGTATTAGCGTTGTTAATACTGTTATTACATTAGTGACTGAACAGTGAAAACCTTCACCAAAAGGGATGAGTACAATACTGGCTTCTTGAATGCATCACAATTTTGTCTTTGATCCTGGGGAGGCCATGAAAAGAGAACTGAGCTTGTAGATTTGTAATAGCTGTTCATTCATGGTCTGTGATTTTAATAATTTCTGTAATTATCTAGAGAGAATGTGCACAAAGAGTGCTCTGCTAGCTTCTCAGAGCAGTGCGAAGCTAGCAGAATTTCATTATTCTGAGGTTATTGGCTATGTTATACCTAACCCATATATATGAAGTGGATGAAATAATATTCCTACAAATTCCAAAATGGAGTTTTCCCATTATGAAGAAAAACTCGAAATCAATTCGAGATGCATCAAGAATTTTTTTCAAAAAATCACACCATGTCACAGTGAATCAGTACTGAATTGTGAGGTGTTTAGATACTCCCACCCCAAATCCCACAGTGCCTTGATTTCCACTGACCCTGCGGTTCTGGCCAGAGACAAGGCAGAAGCGAGCACAGGACTGACCAAACTGCAGGACAGCCACTTGTGGCAAAATCCAACAGCTTAGTTCCACTGCGCAGGGCTAGCAGACAGGACGGAAAAGAGACCAAGGACGCTGCAATTGCTACTGCTATTCAGTTTATGATGTAAATTGGCTGAACGGTTGCTGGACTACAGACTATGTTTATAAAAACTTACATGTTTTTAACCACTGGCTGTTAATGTCAATCGGTATGACCTAACCTGGTAAAAGCTGACATCAGGCCTGTGGTTAAGAGCATGGTATGTCTAATGGAGAGAGGGGATTAAGGTTAGGTTAAGAAACCATTAGCCATACAACACAGTGTGAGAGTGTGTGAGTCATGCAGGGAGTAAAGTCTCTCACACAACTACAGAAGAAAAGCTCATCGTTTTCATTGGGTTAAGGACATGAGGGATGTTAGAGACCGAGAAGGTTCTTTGTGGGTCATTATGAACATAACCTGCTAAAAAAAATATAAGATGTTTATAATACATTCATCAAAACACATATGCAAGCAGGGAAACAGGGACATGACTATGAATGTCAATAAAAGCCATAGAAATGCCTCTGAAAAGCTGACTGCTGAGTCAGAGGGAGGAAGCTAGGGAAAGGTAGGACAGAATATAAAAAGGCTGGGAGAAAATAGAAGAGAGGAGGGATTACTAATACTAAACTGCGGATGTGTAGGTCCGCAATCACACAACGAGGTCTAGGCAAAAACGCACGAATCCACTGAATAAAAGAGCCTTTAACATTATTTTCCATATTGGCTCCAGTTGGGTGCTGGCAAGCTGCCAGGTAAAGGAAGTGATGGTGTAGTTTGCGGTAGGAAGTGCAATGACAATCAGCAGGACAGGGCAGGACTCGTCAGCTGGCAGACTGCATGCCTGTGACGTCCCTCCAATCTCTCCTTCTTAAGTGTTGAGTCAGAGGGCAAAGTACGTGTACTCATTTACTCACTCAGGCAAGTATTACACACGCTTCACTTATCTAAACACAAGCTATTTTTTTCAATGGTTCACTAACCATGCTAGTGAAGAGGTGAAAAACCAGGAAGTTCGGCCAGGACAAGAATTTCAAGATTGGAAATTCTTGTGTTGGTTTGAATAGATGCGAATACAGGAAATAGGGCAACAACGAGCATTTATCCTACAACACGCTAAGAAATTGAGGTGGCTGATTTCAAACAACGTAAGACAGCAAACACAAGGAATGTCCATGAATATAATGAGAAATAGAAAAATTAGAAATGCTGTTGTCCATTTGCTTTTGTCAAATTTGTTATACATCACATCCTGTGTTAAGAGATCTGTATCAAGAAACATGTGATCACACATCCCAGTAACATTACAGTAAATATACAGCTAAAAAAACATCTTCAGTTTCATTCCTCCCACTAGTTTTGGCACCAATCTTTCAAACAGACACAAACTTTCATTTTAAATCCCACAACCTGAGCACAACTTCGCACCCACATATACGTGTGTGACTGTCAGATCTTTATCTCTGGTTAAAGGTGAGCACTTGTACAAACTTCGTTCCTGACGCCAGCTCATATGCCACGTTTCTTGGCCAAGGTTCATCAGAGAGGTTTGAACGCCAGCACATTTATGTAAAAAAACAAAAAAACAGTATGACATCAATAAAGACGATTGTGTGTATGGACTGAAAGGTTTCCAGGAACCGTGCAACTCCACTTCAGTAAGAGGAAATCTCATTATAGTGCACAGGGGTCAGACATTCCATTTCCTTGCTCGGTCTTAGCCTTTATAGCTATTCTACTAACATAAAACTATGTCACAGATATGGAAGTATAATAGTGCCAAAATTCATGAAAGAAAAATAGCATATTGAATCACATGAACTGAATAAAAACTTGTCACAAAAAAATGAAGTTTGAATTTTTCTGCTTTGCAATTTAATCTGAATGAAAAAAAAAATCCTTACAGCATTTACTAAAAAAAATACAATCTTCATTATTGTTCAACCACACAAATTCAGGTTGAAAAAATTCAAGTATTATAATTCAGGTTGAAAAAAATTCAGGTATTAAAATTTAAGCTCTTGTAATTTATTTTTATTTTATGTTTTATTCCCAGGGCTTTTAGAGATATTTTATTACTGGTTTAAACAAGGATAAATCAGTGTAGAAGTGCAGATAAGCTCCACACGCTTACGCTAATCTTTTTTTCTATTCATTTATTTTTATTATGCAAAATTATACATATATTTGTACAAGCACATACAACTCGCAACAAGCACAAAAAACAAATCAACATTCAAAGAATATGTAAGGTGAAAAACTTCTTGCCAGGGGTAAAATTATAACAAATTAAAGTAACAAAAATCTTCATAGGTCTTCCTTGTTTTTTTTATCTTAATTTTGTCTAATGTAGTATTTCTTCTTCTTCCGGCTTTTCCCTTCAGGGGTCGCCACAGCGAATCATCTCTCTCCACCTATCCCTATCTTCTACATCCTCAACACTTGCACCCACTAGCTTCATAAGTTGCTTTCGGCTGCTCCCTGTTCGGGGTCGCCACAGCGGACCAACTGGTCCGCACAACAACTTGGCAAATGTTTTACGCCGGATGCCCTTCCTGACGCAACCCTCCCATTTTTCCGGGCTTGGGACCGGCACTGCATCCAGTGGCTGGGGTTGAGGCATTGGCTGGAATCGAACCCGGGCCTTTCGCATGATAGGCGAGTAACCTAACACTGAGCCACCAATGCCTCACCCACTAGCTTCATATCCTCATTAATTCCATCCATATACCTCCTCTTTACCTATCTCTTTGCCTCCTGCCTGGCAGCTCCATGTCCAACATTCTCCAACCAATATACTCACTCTCCCTCCTCTGAACATGTCCAAACCATCTTAATCTGGCCTCCCTAACTTTGTCCCCCAAACGTCCAACATGAGCTGTCCCTCTGATGTACTCGTTCCTAATTCTGTCTAATGTAGTACCATACTGTTTAATCTCTCTCTCACATGAATGGGATATTTTTCCAAGTAAAATAAAAAAGTTGTATAATAAAGCACATCGTACTTTTGGAATCAACATTATCCTGTACAAAAAAAAAAAAAAAAAAAATAATAATATAAAAATATATATATATATATATATATATATATATATATATATATATATATATATATATATATATATATATATATATATATATATATATACACACACACACACACACACACACATATATACATATATATACATATATATACATATGTATACACATACATACACATATATATATACAGATATATACATATATATATACACATATATATATATACATACATACATTATATATATATATATATATATATATATATATATATATATATATATATATATATATATATATATATATATATATATATATCATTCAAATCAATTTGTATACATGCTCCAAACAACCTAGAAAGCGGCTCTTGTAATTAACCTGCAGCGGAGAAACGACTTGGAGTAAGATTGCACAGGGATTACGGGCTGTGAAGACAATGGACCAAGGGGTAAGTTAAATTAGTTTTATTAATTAACAGGGCAGTATGAATTATTTTAGTGTACTGTTAATCTTTTTTGTGTCTTCGGCACAATGGTAGTCAATAAGTGAAGTTACGTTCTTTTTCTTTAGACTAATATTAGCTATATAATATTAGACTATAGATATATAATAGATATAATAATAGTCTATCATACTGCCCTGTTAATTATTCATTGTCTACCGCTTATCCAATCTATTCTCGGGTCACGGGGAGCCTGTGCCTATCCCAGGCGTCATTGGGCAATCAAGGCAGGATACACCTTGGACGGAGTGGCAACCCATCACAGGGCACACACACACCCCCATTCACTCACGCAATCACACACTACGGACAATTTAGAGATGCCAATCAACCTACAATGCATGTCTTTGGACCGGGGGAGGAAACCGGAGTACCCGGAGGAAACCCCCGAGGCACGGGGAGAACATGCAAAGTCCACACACACATGGCAGAGGTGGGAATCAAACCCCCAACCCTGGAGGTGTCAGGCAAACATGCTAGCCACTAAGCCACCGTGCCCCCCTCCCTGTTAATTAATAAAAACTAATTTAACTTCCCCATTGGTCCATTGTCTTCACAGCCCGCAATCCCTGCGCAATCTCAGAGCCGTTTCTCCACTGCAGGTTAATTACAAGAGCCGCGTTCCAATCGGCAAGTGGTTCCCCGTGAAGTAAACTGCACAGGGAGCAGGAGCACACTTTAATGTGCACTGCGACATGGGCCCGAGAAATCGGCAATCCATTGCTCTTCCTGTAATAGCCCGGATGCATTTTGTCTACTTGAATATTAATACCTGAATTTTTTCAACCTGAATTTGTGAGGTTGAAAAATAATGAAGATTGTATTTTTTGTAAATGCTATAATGATTTTTTTTCATTCAGATCAAATTGCAAAGCAGAACAATTCAAACTTCTTTTTTTGTGACAAGTTTTTATTCAGTTCATGTGATTCAATATGCTATTTTGATTTCAGGAATTTTGGCACTATTATACTTCCATACACAGAGCAAAGGCAGATTGCATCATTACTTATACGAGAGCATATAATGAGAAGACGCTTATAGCTGTCTAACTAAACACAAAGACTTTTTAAGAGAGGATATGTACGTGTTAAGTGGACAATACACACACAGTGCCCTTTAAAGTTTAGCTCATGTGCCGCAGCTTAATTCAGCTGATTCATTGTAGATTGCCATTAAATCAAATAACAGACGGTTTAGTGGAATTCATTGTTGTGTATATAAATAATCAAAGAAAAATTTTTTTTTTTTGTCTGTTGCTCAACAAAACACTGGAAAAGAAGAAAGAAGACTAGACTAAGAAACTTTAGAAGTCTAAAGTAAGAAAACCTTCATAAAAACGATAACGTGAGACATCACAGGGAGTTCCCTGGTCATAAGCAAGGGTTTAAGTAAAGATGGCTGGGGCCAGCTGAGGCTTAAAGAATGCAGGCTTACAGAAAGAGGCAGAGACACAGAAGTGAGAGAGACAGAAGCAAGATAAAGGGGGCAGGGAGCATCTTTTTCTTTGGTGCCCAAAATATCAACATAAAAAGTAAAAGACAAAAAGATTTTCTTTGAATAAATTACACAAAAATTCTTGTTTTCTGCTCACATTTGTGGAATATCGAAGAAAGAAGGGAGTGAAAAAAAGTAAGCTGTGACAACGGTCAATATCCTCCTTTCCTAACCAGCTTCTAAGCTATGGGTGGTGGTGGTGTGCAAATTCTAGTCAACAGAAAAAAAAGTTTTTCCCTGGTGGACTAGGGAAAAACAGGAAAAGCGAGTCGATACGTCGTGAGAGGCTACACTGCAGGAGGGCTAGGTGACAGCCTGGACAAAGACGGATATCTCGGAGCAAGGTGGACACTCAGCTGGGGTTATGGGTGGTGCAGGTGGCCAGGTGCTGCGCAGTGTGACCGTATGCTCTAAGGACCTCGATAGATTTAGGTCAAGTGAACGACACTGAGGTGCCTGATGGGAGGAAAGGAAAGGCGTGGGGACGCAGGAAGGAGAAAAACACAGATAGTCTGGAAAAGCGCCAAGTAGCCAGATGTAGAGGAATGAAATGATGCACGTCCTGGCTTCTGAGAAACAGGAAATAGAAAGCAAGAGCTCTGTAGTAGACACCTACCATCTTCAGCCTCTTCACTGCATCTTCACAGATATGCATGCCACGAGACTCCTCCACCTCCACATGGCCTAGATACTGCAAAGAGAGGGGAAAAGGAAATTAGCTACATTTAAAGCATCAGCTCTACCTGCTTCTCTTAATAAATCTCCACACTGTGCAGGAGGGAGCCATGCCACAGCACCCTCTACGCTGCTAAAGATCTCCCTCATGAGTCACCTGTTCCTCACCCTGAAGTCTCTCGGGGCAAGATCACGCAGGGAGGCACATGGCCATTGTGTGCGCAGTACTAAGAGGAAGTCCTAACCCTTTCCTTGATGAACACAGAAAGCCATGACCTAGTGCTCTCCACCCAGCTCAACACGTCTCACAGCTATTCTTAGACAGTGATGTATGCAGACGTATAGATGACAAAGCTGGAATCTCTGAGCACTTTATAATCCAGTTTGGTTTAATTTAGTTAACTGGTTCTTTCTGCATACACAATTTTTGCCACTAGAAAAACCACTAGGATTTATGTATTTCTCTTATAAATTGCAAAGCACTTTTGATTCTTCAAATACTGACTGAATTTACATTACAATTACTTTTGACCAAAATATTTTACTTTACTGTTTAGAATATTCTGCAATGTCTACGTTCAGAAGTCACTGATGTAAGAGCGAGGAATCAGTTGTGTAGTGAAAATAAGACATGTCTCTGAGACTGATGAGGATGTTTACAATCACTCATTTTCCACTGAGAACTCGGAAGGGAGTTGGGCAAGGTGTTTACTTGTCATCTCAGGATAAAAATAACCCTGGTTTAATGAATTCTATAATAATCCCCACAGATCATTTACTATTTAAGAAATATAAAAAGGATACTATTCATTCATTGTCTACCGCTTATCCGAACTATTCTCGGGTCACGGGGAGCCTGTGCCTATCTCAGGCGTCATTGGGCATCAAGGCAGGATACACCCTGGACGGAGTGCCAACCCATCGCAGAGCCCCACACACACTCTCATTCACTCACGCAATCACACACTACGGACAATTTAGAGATGCCAATCAACCTACAATGCATGTCTTTGGATTGGGGGAGGAAACCGGAGCACCCGGAGGAAACCCCTGAGGCACGGGGAGAACATGCAAACTCCACACACACATGGCGGAGGCGGGAATCGAACCCCCAACCCTGGAGGTGTGAGGCAAACGTGCTAAACCACTAAGCCACCGTGCCCCTAAAAAGGAGACTATTTTTATTAAAACATAGAATTGGTATAAAGTTGGTTTGTTACATATTAAATCACATCTGAGCATTTTATTAAGATTAAATGACAAATTTTTTTTTAAATTAAATTCTAAATAAATCAAATTAATTACAGGCAATTTACTTATGGGGAATCTACTTCTGTGGAATTTGAAAATCATTAAATGTGACTTTCACTTAGCCAGACTTAGTAAAATGACTTTAAAATGTAACTTTACTTGTATCTGATGTACACTATAGCCACAAGTTTGTAGACCCCTGACCATCACACCCCTCTTACACAAAGATGAAAGCACACAATTGTTTAGAATGTGTTTAGATGCTGTGGCATTAAGATTTCCTCATCACTGGAAACAAAGTCCTCAAACCTGTTCCATTATGACAATGCCCCTCTGTTCACAAAAATAGAGGTTGAAGTGGAAGAACTTGAGTGATCTACACAGAACCCTGACCTCAACCCCAGTAAACACCTTTGGGATGATTTGGCACACTGACTGCACCCCAGGCCTCCTCAACATCAGTGTCTGACCTCATTAATGCTCTTGTTACTGTATGAACACAAATATATCCCCACAGCCACAAAATATTGTGACAAGCCTTTCCAGAAGTGTGAAGGTTATTATAACCTTATAGATTAGATATATAGATACACAGAAATGTTAAGAAATAACCCCAACTAAGAATTTCTCATTTCCCACCCATTCATAATACATCCAAACCATTATGCCTGCTGAAGATACTGCTCATGCCATCTCTGGCTCACACCTTAACCTTCTTCAGAGTGACTTGTTGTAGAAAAGAGCAGCAAAATTAGTTTAGCCTCATTCTAAAACAGAAGCCACCCATCTACCAATGCTATTTATACATGGTTCTGAACCAGTTATTGAGCATGAGCAATAAAACCAGCTGTGCATAGCCACATAAGCAGCCATTTTCCACAGGCTCTAAACGGGGCAGAATTATGAGCTACCACACAGAAAAAGAGAGACATCAACCAACTTTCCAGTCGGCCCGTTAAAGCAGGCACTCGTTCTTCTTCAGCAAAATTTTAACATGACAGTGTATTGGGAATAATAAAAAATGGGGACATGTGCGAGGTCACATAATTCATTCTGTCCACTCTCACTGGCCCAGTTAAATTAAATAAGATAAGGATGAACATTTAAGCACTTGTTCTCACACGCCAGTCTGAGTGACTTGTGAAGAAATAAACTGCAGCCCAGAGGGAGCGCTGGACTAGACCGGTGTAATAAGCTCGGAATTAGGCTTTTCTTCTTGGCTTGCTTTGCAGTGAAACTGTCCAGGACGTCCTACAAAAGGCTGCACCGTGTCATTACATCATCTAATTTCCTAGTTCTAATTTCTTTCCCTCATTCTGCTCTCTATGCTTGCTACTCTGACTCCAGTGTTGAAAGGTGTAATCACTAATCCTACTGCAGCTATTTAAACCCACACAGTTCCTCAGAAAAGGAGGGAGAAACACAAATAGGTAAAGAGAAATAGAAAGAAGGAGGAGAATGAGAGGGGAGGGGAGACTAAAGCACAAGACTAGCAAGTTAGGCTGCATTGGAAGGGAGAGAGAGGGAGAGGGGGAGAGAGAGGGAGAGGGGGAGAGAGGGAGAGAGAGGGAGAGGGGGAGAGAGGGAGAGAGAGAGAGAGAGAGAGAGAGAGAGAGACATTGACAGGAGGAAGAGGGAGAGGCTGAGGTGCTTTGCTGTTCCAGAAACAGCATTCGACTTTTCCTGTCTAATAAAGGCAGAGAGTCCTCCAGACTGGACAACACACTTCCACCTTACTTGACAAAGTAATAGCTTACAGACAATGGAATATTATGCAAGTAGTATTACACAAATAATATTTTAGAGGTAATTTATGATTAGCAGCTGGGGGAAGATGAGAAACAAGAGAGAGAGAGAGAGAGAGAGAGAGAGAGAGAGAGAGAGAGAGAGAGAAGAGAGAGAGAGAGAGAGAGGAGAGATTTCACAACACCACAGACAGCACAGGAATCTAGGCCATGGCAAAAACATACACACACAAATCACTCGTGTTAATATAATCTCTACACTGGTCAGACAGAGTACGCTACTGGTCAAGCACTGCAGGAGATAACTTCAAACATTGGCTTTCCATGATTTCAATATAAATATTGACTACAACTCTAACACACCCAGGTGTGATGCAAGAGCTCACACAGAAATTTAGCAATGGGGTGGGCAACATGCCAGAACCATTACAATCGGCTCCTGAGTGGCGCAACAGAAAAGCGTTCAGCCTATGATGCCAAAGCCATTCATGGATGGAAGTCAAGAGAGTTTAAAAAAAAAAAAAAAAAGGCAGAGCAAAGGACAGTGTGCTCTTGCTCTCAATCCCTGGTCTATGTTAGCTCATGTATACAGAACAGAGCAGATAGAGCTTTCCTGTGAATGTGTTAATCTGCCCTGTGATGCAGCACGAGCAGTTCACAGGTCTCAGAAGAAGCATGTGCTTACTCGGCTCTTCCTTGTTGGTAGTGTGATGTGGAAGGGAAATTGACCAAAGCAAATATGAAAGAAAATGACAATCCTATCACTACATCTTTGCTTTCAGAATCCCATGGTTGCTGACTTATTTATATACAGTTCCTTAATTTGTTAAAATGATATATATTAAGTGAGACATTTTACACACTGACCACTTTATAAGAAATATCTCTTTCACATTTTCAAATAGAGTGGTGTGAGAAAAAAAACATGCACTAAGCAACACCTTGTTGATGGGAAAGGTTTGAGATAACAGGAAAACTAAAAAACCCAACGGTTACCCAAATAACCGTGAGTGAGCAGAAAACCCCTCAGGAAAGCAGAGCACCTTGTTGCAGATGAGCTACAACAGCAGAACATCCGAGAGGTTTCCACTTTTTCTGTTTTTCACATCATTCTTTAGCACCACTCTACACACTGTTGCGAGTGAAAATACCAGGAGATCTGAAATAACAGTTTCTGAAGCAGTGTTTCTAATGTGGTGGTCAGTGAGTAAAATGTTTCAGCTAATATATATCAATTTAAACAAATTAAGGATCTGTGTGTAAATAAGTGTGCAACCAATGGATTAAAAAGCAGACACCTGAGACGAAAAATAGGAAAAGCATTTAATAATGAAACCACCATCCAACATTTCTCTGAATATAACTGCACTTGTTACCACATTTGTTACCACAAAGCTTTATTTATGTCTCATCTGACTATAGAAATCCGTTCCAGTCAAACTTCCAGTACTATCTAGCACACTCCATG
This sequence comes from Hemibagrus guttatus, assembly GCA_033459395.1. NCBI lineage: Eukaryota > Metazoa > Chordata > Actinopteri > Siluriformes > Bagridae > Hemibagrus > Hemibagrus guttatus. Next base: position 14,623,417 of record JAUCMX010000008.1, on the reverse strand, counting down.
TGTATAAGCTTGCAGTTAGATAAAGATGACGCACCTTCCAAATGATTTGTTGGCATGGAAATGGCACCTAACTGTAGATTTTGACATGGCGACTCCAGAACACTGTCCTCTTCCAGGCAGGTTAATTGAACCTCTGGGTGTTCTGCAATTCTGAACTATTGACTTAAGAATGGATTTTCAGGAGTGGTGCTATTTTTACAGCCAATATCTGATTTATGAAGGTCACCAAGCATGTGTCTCATGCTGATGAACGGCTGAAGGAATTTGAGCCCTGTGCCACCTCATATTTATACATTAGTGAAACAGGAAGTCATGAATGACCAATTAAAAATTCCTAAAAACTGAAATGGAATTTTAAAAAATATAATACTATATACAAACACAATTTTGTTCATTTTATTCCACATCTATACTGCATGTAAAAGGTAGCTTTTTCCAATATATGCAGTGGGTTTTTAGGATGATTAAGCACACAAAAATGCATAGTTTTATATTATTCCATGTATTTTATATATATTTATATTTCTATGCATATTTTTCCATACCTTTAACACATATTGTTATCTGGGATGTCAATAATTCTGGAGCCAAGTGTATTTGAATACTGTTGATATAAAGCCTGGATATTTCAGCAGCAAATCTGTTTAAAATGAACACGCAGTTCTTATCTTGTGGTGGTTGCATTCATATATTTTTTTTAGTTATTTCTGAATTCACCTTGACTTGGAAGCTGCACTTGCCACCGCGCACTGCCTCCTCGTCGGTCTGCCACTGGTGTGGTCTGCTGGACTCGGGAACATATATGTCTTTCTTGCGGCGGAAGCTCTGCCGTAGCTTATTCATGACTCAGCCTCCTCCTGCATTGGACAAAAGAGAAGAGGAAGTGAGCTTTTGGCAGATACTGGACATGCTGCTGGGACATGAGGCTTTTCACTTCCACCTGGTCCACTGCATGTGACAGCAACACAGTCACACCTACAGATTGTGCTGGAGAACTTTAGGGCTTTTTATTTTAACCTCAGTCCAAACCATATCCTTTTGATTTCCCTGCAAAATGCCTTGGTGTGAATTAGATTCGAGCTACAGACGATTCATTCAGGAGCTGCGTGGACTTCAATGAAATTACACGTACTTTATCTCGGCATGTCTACCCACAAACAATTTGTACAGCTAGACAGAAACACACAGAGCTAAGCACATGCAGCAGCAAGACAGAGGTGTTATAAAGACAAGTGAAGTAGAGGCAGTTGCTCTAAAGCACACACACACACACACACACACACACACACACACACACACACACACACACACACACACACACACACACACACACACACACTCGCTGATAACCAGCAGCTCCACTCTAGCAGCTCAGACAGGGACAAAAGAACAAATCTACTACCATTACTACCAGTAACCACTTTCATTTCAACAACCCTGAAAACACTAGGACTCATATAGCACCATCACACCTTGCTGTATACCATTTATTCATCATAAAATTCACCACTTTCTTGAAGCCCCACCTCACAACTTAGAGGACTTAAAGGATCTGCTGCTAATATCTTGGTGCCAGACACCACAGAACACCTTCAGGGATCTAGTGGAGTCCATGCCATGATGGATCAAGGCTGTTTTGGCAGCAAAAGGGAGACCAACACAATATTAGGCAGGTGGTCATAATGTTACACCTGATCGGTGTATGCTCTCTGCTCAGCAATCCATTTTTGATCTGTTGTTGCTTTGCAATTAAATAATAATGTGCTCTTCCGTCAATTTTTATTCATTTATTATTTATTTAATGAGTGTCAATTTGATCCACACAACACTCCTTCAACCACTGTGCAAGTCACTGCGTAAACCTTGCTATAAAAAGCTGCCTTGCTGACAGTTTCACAGCACAGAGGGAGAAAAGCAGGAGTCCATCACTCCAGATAAACTGCAGCACAAACAGTATTCAGATGCAGGTAGAACGTATAACTACATTTTATTTTTTTATTTTATTTTTTTGCAAAAAAAACCCCAAAAAAACCCAATACGTTCACGATCATGATTTACATGTGCATTTGCTTATTCTACTTCAGAAACGTCGAGTCGCTTGGACTCCTGCTGCTATAATCAGCTCTGGAAAGCTGGTTTCATTTTCAACACACTTACAATACCAACATCATTCAAACTGAGCCTCTGAATGGCTTTTAAATACTTATCTTATATATTTTATTATACTTATACCTTATTATCAGGTAGAGGCATTGGTGGCTCAGTGGTAGGTTTCTCGCCTATCATGCGGAAGGCCCGGGTTCGATTCCCAGCCAATGCCTCAACCCCAGCCACTGGTTGCAGTGCCGGTCCCAAACCCGGAAAAATGGGAGGGTTGCGGCAGGAAGGGCATCCGTCGTAAATCCTGTGCCAAGTTGTTGTGCGGACCAGTTGGTACGCTGTGGCGACCCCGAACAGGGAGCAGCCGAAAGCAAGTTGTATACCTTATTATCAGGTGCTTCTGCTCTACCTAACAGCTTCATTAACCACCAACGATACAGTGGTGAATTTTTAATATTGCTGAGAATCAAAATGGCTCTATGATATGAAGAACTAATTATCTTTATTGCTACAAGTAGTTTTGTTACATTTATTCAGTCAAGAACATCTCAGAACAAACTGTGTGAAACTTAGAAGTCTAATAATTTGCCACTTGGCTATTAGCTGCTAGTTTGATTTCAGACTTCATACTAATGACTGTTAGCAGCAGAATGATTGCTTTGGCACAAGCATTTAAGATCGTTTTGCCTCCTCAGTTCACTACTTAACCTATTCACTAGCAGGAATAGATCAGTTTTAATCAATATTCATCAGTTCACTACTTACCTATTCACTAGCAGGAATATAAGAATAAAATGCTGAGTAATGTGATGAGATGTTTCCCAATGTGAGGCACTGATGACATTTTATACATGATGTGCATGCTTCATTGCTGCGCCTCTTCTAACCTCTGCCATGTAACAGAAGTGTTCCTGCATCAATACGGGTGGCTAAAATTAAACATCTACAAAATATAGATCTTAAGCACAGCACTTTAAACACCATGGGCATTTAAAGTGAAATCGTTCGGCGTTAGACAACTACTGGGTAAGCGCATGATACTCAGAGCTCTAATATCCCTATATCAGTTTACAAACACAGCTACTTTATTATCTGGTTACTTCTTGTTGGGTGCCACTTTATTTGTGGCATGCAAGTGTTCAGGTTTGCAAGCATCTGTTTCCTATCTCAAACCACAGCCACACAATACAAGCACTCGACTGCCCGATTTCAGCCTGCAGATCATGTTGCTGATTTCCTCAGAGACCCGAAACGTGTTTTGAAAACACTGCTCGAAGAGAGCTGTGTGTCTATTTACAACCAAGAACCTTGTGCATGATCTGTGGAGCCATGAAAGAATGAGAAGCGCATCCCATTAAGAATTCCTTCCTTATCTCCTGCTCACAGACCCAACCTCTAGATGCTCTGCTCTCACACAGCTGGCGCAGTGAAACACCAGAGAAATTAGCTCTTCTCACACACACACACACACCTGACCATACATGTACTTCACAAAACAGCCAAGTCAGATCACCTGGCAAAAATCACACATCACTTCAACTGTTTGTAATAGTTTTTGTTGTCTTTTTTTCATACGAATTACAACCAACCAAATGTTGGGAAAGCTGTAATATCAAAGAAGAATATCACTCCTATAGCCCTTAATAACACACTCAGACTTTATTTATTTATTACTTATTTTGTTGAAGAAAATCTTATTGTTAATAAAGAAGAAGGAAAATTGAGGTTTTATAGAAACTTCAAAACCAAGTAAATATTTGAAGAGACATTAATAAAAAATAAGATCAAACAATAAAAGAAAAACAGGTGTGTGTGTGTGTGTGATTTTCAAGTTAGCAGAATAAGAAAGAGTTACCTGTTAAATCCTAGTATGAGAAGAGGACTGAGAAAACGGACAGAGACGGGCTACATCTCTCTCTGCTGATCCAGGACAACTAGGCGACTATTAATGTCAGGCCATGTTCTCCCTCTCTCTTTTATTTAGGTCATATCATATCTGTGCTGAGTGCAGACTCCAGGCGAGTGCCTCTCACTTTGTTTCCACAGCAATGCTGAGAAGTATGCATGCATGCATGCATGCGTGTGTGTGTGTGTGTGTGTGTGTGTGTGTGTGTACTCCCTTCTCCTCTCCACATCTCTGCCACCACTAATTCGCTTTATTTGCCCCTCTGCTCCCATAAGTCTATGCCTTACCCTCTTCTTTCTTCCATGACCCTTTTAAGGTTTTTTTTTTTCTTCTTTAACCCTTTGGTCTCTGTGTCCTCTTTCTCACACCCTGCACACCAGACACATGGAGACCTCTGTGGATTTCTGTCTCTCTCATTTGCTCTAGGTTAAGGTTAAAAAATGCATGGGGAGGAGGTATAAAGGGAGCAGTAAACACAAACAGTAAAGGAGGGGGAAAAAGTAAGGAGAAAGAGAAAGAGAGAGCGAGAGAGAGAGCGAGAGAGAGAGAGAGAGAGAGAGAGAGGGAACAGGTCGAGTCATGTGAAGGGGTTTTGCAGAGAGCTGGAGGGTGTGAGAGGAGCCTGGCTGCAGGAGTGACTGGGACACTGTAGTACCATAGGATTAGGCAGGAATCAGCACAGGAATAAGAAGTGGTCAAAATACATATTATGAAAAAACTAATTATAATAATAATAATAATTGCAGAACTACCATACACAACTGTTACCTATTTATTTAATTCCATTCTGGTATATATGCACAATCTGAAGTACAACATTAACTGAACAATTCTTAATTTGCAATTAAATAATTAAACTCAACGTCAATATCTTTAAATAGAATACGTAATGTAGTTACAATAAAAACAATATCAAGTAACCAGGGCAAACAATCAGACTTTTGCACAAGGAATTCTCAGATAATAAAACAGGTAATGGGTTTTATTATGAATCAGAGTGCGTAGACACGAATCGTTAGCAGCTCGTTAGTCTTTCTTCAGTAATTACTGCATTTGATTTCCAGACACACCGCAAAGCGCTGACATGGAACCTGTCTATACTGTCATTATAGAAATTCTCATTAAAACACAGCACTATACATGACTATATTAATTTTGCTGGTCTGCTTTTCAGTGCTTGATTAATTGTGTGGCAGTCAGAAAAAAAGCTGACAGACCCCATACGCTGACCACTTAACTTCTGGGAAGCCTGACCTCCCGTAAAATTTAATTCATGGCAGTTTAGTGTAGAACAACTTGCATTAAAAAAAATTTGTACTGTGAATGCCGTCAAGTGGACCGGGAAGATGACCTGTAGGAGGTGCTGTGAGTACGGTTGCACCGGAACTGTGCCACAATTTCCATGAATGTGAATGCGACTTGTTTTCAGTATATAGCAAAAACAAAGAAATGACTTTGCCGTTCCAGTACTTTCAGAACTCTGAATTCAATTTTCAATTATTTATTCAAAACTCTGTTTCCTCCACCCTATTACACTTCACTGAAGCATAAAATGTGTTATGATATTAAAGCAGTTTTCAAATTACTACCATGTGCAAAATCAATATCTGCTGCAACCAAAGTGGACTGAAACCCAACTGCTTTCTCTCGCTTCCTCACTCTCCCCTATCTCTCAGCTACATGAAGATCATTAGCACAAGTCTTGTGGGATTTGCTTTACCCAACAACTCACCCACACACTCATCATCTATCCACCACTCAGTAAAAACCTATGCTACTGATAGCGTGTATGCTAACCATGAAGCAAGTAAAAAAGCAAAACTGATGGGCTTAAAAAGAGAAAGGTGAGTATAAAATGGTGAAAGGGATGAGCGGGACAGTGAGCAAGCAGCACTGTTTGGCAGATATGGGAGAGCTGTGATAATCTCTTCAGGAATGGAAAACTGTTTAATCGCTGCAGAAGGATCCTGGGGAAGAGCACAAAAGGCCTTTGAGAAAAGGGGAGGGGTTTAAAGGAAGTGGATGGTGAGAACTCTTCGGTTTTTCCCCTTTGCTCAAAATACAAGAATACAGGACTCTCTTCAGTCTTCTTTACACTCACACACACCCAGAGTTAATGGCAGCTCCTTTACGTGTCACACACTACTTAAACGAATGAAAAATCTGAGGGGGGAAAAGGGCAGTTAGTGTAATAATCCAATTTGTGTGCCAATGCGAGCTTACATGAAAATGGAAAATCTGGAATGCCGGACATGTTACATAAAACATGGCTCTGCCTGCAGTAACACCGAAGCAGCAATCACACAGAACGCAAAAACAGACGCACAAGAGCCAGAGCATGCAAGTCCAATTAACATGGAGAATACGCCTCAACAACAGATGACAGATTCCATTACAATTCTAATATCCTGTGTCATTACTTTGGCCACTGGCAGATTCAGACGTAGGCAGTGAGTATTGAACGCATTTAGGAGAAAAGTTCTGCAGTATACATCAATGTGCTTTTTGCATCTGCAGCACCTACATGACAGAAGACTGCAAAGCAGCTCGAATTAACCACAGTTTATCATGAGGAGAGAATCGCTCGAGGTGTAGCTGATGTGTTCAAACAGCCACTTGTACAAAAGCTTCCTCTTCCTTCTTACTTACCTTTCCTTCCTTCTATACTTCTTTCTCTTCCTTCCTTCTTTACTTCCTTCTTTCCTGCTTTTCTTTTTTACTTCCATCCTGTCTTTCATTCCTACCTTCTTTACTCCTTTCTTTCTCTTTCATTCCTTCCTGTCTTTCATTCCTCCCTTCTTTACTTCTTTCTTTCTGTCCTTCCTACCTTCCTCCCTTCTTTACTTCTTTCTGTCCTTCCTCCCTTCTTTACTTCTTTCCTTCTTTGTCCTTCCTACCTTCCTCCATTCTTTACTTCTTTCTTTCTTTCTTTCTTTCTTTCTTTCTGTCCTTCCTACATTCCTCCCTTCTTTACATCTTTCTTTCTTTCTGTCCTTCCTACATTCCTCCCTTCTTTACGTCTTTCTTTCTTTCTGTCCTTCCTACATTCCTCCCTTCTTTACTTCTTTCTTTCTTTCTCTGTCCTTCCTACATTCCTCCCTTCTTTACTTCTTTCTTTCTGTCCTTCCTACCTTCCACCCTCCTTTACTGATTTCTTTTCTGTCCTTCCTGTCTTTCATTCCTCCCTTCTTTACTTCGTTCTTTCTGTCCTTCCTGTCTTTCATTCCTCCATTCTTTCCTTCCTACCTTCTTTACTTCCTTCTTTTCTTTTTTACTTCATGCCTTCCTGTCTTCCTTTCTCTTTCTGCTATGCCTGCTTCTATGGCTATATTCATGGCAAGAACTATTAAACATCTCTTTAAAAATATTATGTAGCTGTTGCCGGCTTGAATGATCCAAGACTCATCATCTCTCTCCACCTATCCCTATCTTCTGCATCCTCAACACTTGCACCCACTAGCTTCATATCCTCATTAATTCCATCCATATACCTCCTCTTTGGCCTTCCTCTTTGCCTCCTGCCTGGCAGCTCCATGTCCAACATTCTCCTACCAATATACTCACTCTCCCTCCTCTGAACATGTCCAAACCATCTTAATCTGGCCTCCCTAACTTTGTCCCCCAAACATCCAACATGAGCTGTCCCTCTGATGTACTGGCTCCTAATCCTGTCCAATCTGGTCACTCCCAAAGAGAACCTCAACATCTTCAGCTCTGCTACCTCTAGCTCTGACTCCTGTCTCTTCCTCAGTGCCACTGTCTCTAAACCATACAGCATGGCCGGTCTCACCACTGTCCTGTACACCTTCCCCTTGATTCTCGCTGATATTTTCCTATCACACAGAACTCCCGACACCTTTCTCCACCCATTCCAACCTGCCTGCACTCGCTTCTTTACCTCTTAGACGAATGTGACTGCAATTTAATGATAAAGCAGACAGTTCCAAAATGCGAGAAAGGATCAAAGTCAAAAGACAGTAAAGATGTCAGATTATCGGCAAACAGTACAATGCAACAGAGACGAGAACAGAAAAACCGGGACAGCAATCAACAGGCAAAAAGTCTTGGTAAGTTCAGGGTTAGGGTTAAGTTACGGCACGCTGAGCCTTACTTCACACTGACTGAGAGTGATTAAAAGTCAGGAGACGATGAACACCCCAGTTAAGTGTTGTACTGGGGATCGGAGTCAGTAGCCGCCATGTTTGTATGCCGCACCATGCTCTGAAAGTTGAATACAACGAGTATTGCACTATACTGTAGTATCTGTTTAATAGAATATACAAGCCACACTAATGTGGATCAAAATGTCAGGTTTACTCTCCACTCTCATATTTAATAAGCTTCCTATTTAACCTGTCCACCCACACTGTGCTTCACTGTCCTTCACTGTGCCCACTGTTCTATTTTACTAATCATTGTGCTGTCTTGTCCTGTTTACACACATTTGCAGTATGTAGTTCTGTGTAGCATCACGGTGCTGGAGCAGCTGCAATGACAATAAAGCCACTTGACCTGACATTTTTCTTTTGTATTTTTTTTAATAAGACTTTCAGAGCCAACTACTCTAGCAATACTAGCATCAGTACAGTTCGGTACACTTTGACCTTCTTTTTAATCAAGCATGTTTTGGAAATCTGAAAAAATTTAGGTGTGTATTTAAAAACAGTTCTCGCTACTTCATCTTCATTTGCATATTAACAATAAGCCCACCTCAGATTCTAAAACCAGTTGGTCATGTATTTAATCAGAGACTACTAAATATAAACACTGGATTCTATGGTATTGTTAAATATTGAAATGTTAGAATTAAAGTCGTATTATAGCTTAGTGTTGTATGAAAGGTTTATAAATAAGAGGGTTATCAGTGAAGCACCACATGCTGAGCAGATCGATGAAGGGAAGGAAAGAAAAGGAGGAGGTGAGAAAACATGACAAACATCATACAGGGCTGGCAAAAGCTGATTCAAATATTTGTATTTAAAAAACACTGTTTGGAAATAAGAATGAAGAGAGACATATTAGCCCACTTAGCATTAATGTGTATATTTTACAAACCGCAAGCAACACATTAAAAACATACTCGACAGAGAGAAAGCCATGCTGAACCAGAGCTGAGACATTAACAGGCTTCTCCCTGCGGTTTTAACTGAGAGGATAGTCAGCGGGAGCTGTCAGCCTCAGAACGCCTTGCCTTAATTGCAGTTAATTGCATCGAACGTCCCAAAGACTAAATTCAGTCTGCAATTAGGAAAGAAGCAAACCTGAAGCTGTGTCAAAACCACGAAGCTAATGTTAATCGGCGCACATCGGCTACAGGCGGAAACGCGGTTAAATCAAATGAGGGAATCGGCTCTGTCAAAGTAACAGCCGCGATCATTCCACATCAGATTATTTCCCGCTTTCCTATTCTGTATCCACTGCAAGTCAAAGACACTACTTAAAATGCATGAGTCGTGGAAATGCAATTTATTAGTGAAACAATGCATAAGGCATTTATTTCATATGCCTGTGATTTGTGGTGTTCCACAGCTGATAAGGACAAGCCCAAAGGACATGGTTCTCCCAAACAAGTCAATTTAAAAGCACAAGATCGTCTCCATCTCTCCACGTCATTCCCTTCCATCCTCCCTCATTATGGCAGACACTGAGAGGCATTCATTTCTCCCTAACCCAACTGGAAGATTTATATGGGGAGAGAATCCTAGCAGCAGAATTTTACAATGATATCAGTGTGTGCCACAGACCTCTACCATGCCTGTATGTTCTGTGCCACTGAGTGAAGATGCCCTTGATAGCATGCCTCCATGACGGTCTTCAGAAAATTATTTATTTTACCGAGTACAGAGGCATCATTATCTTAGAATGAAGGAACATCATGAAGGAACAGAGTTTGCACCACAGGATGCACCTGGTCCTGTAAAACGGCTTCATGGTCCTATAAAATGAGCACAGAGAGAAATCACTGCATCTAATGACTCCTGTGAGATGGCTGCCTGTGCCATTATGGATCCACCACCATGTTGGCAACAGACATGAGTGAAAGCACTCTTCAGTCTGCCTCCAACTAAGTATGTCCAGATGTAGGGAAAATACAACATATGAGAGCATTACTTTTTCCTCCATTGCACAGCCTTGATGAAAGCACTTTCTGAACTGTGGTCGTGTTGCAATGCTCAAACACCAAGGTGTATATAGCAGCACTGGGGATGCAGCTTTGTGAAGTTTACATTAACAGAGAAAAAAAAAAAAAAAAAAAAATCTAGTGATGACTGTGCTTTACAGACCTGTCATCAATGCGCGTCTTTCTCACTTCTAGTTTTTTGCTGCAAGAACTTTCATCACAGGGTAGCTTTCCTTCTGAGAGCATTTGCAGCTTAGTGTTACAATCTGAAACAAAACCTGACCTACCTCAGCTTTGATAGCTTTCCTGTGGATGAAGAGTGGTGGAAAGTATGGGTTAGAGGAATCAGAATGGCGGAATACAATTATGAATTTTGTAATGAGCAGAGTATAAAGTATATTTGTAAGCAGCATTTCATTGCCTCAATCTATACAGAGGGTAGCTCACGGCTCGAGATTGGTGCATGACTACATCAACTGGATCTATTTCCACAGTTTTATCATTTAGTAGCGTGATTAATGTGATGTTAAATTTGAAATAACACACTTATCATCAGGAACACCCGCACATTCGTGTTGTTATTTAATCAGCCGATCATGTGTCAACAGGGGAATGCAAAGAAAAACATGCAGGTACAGGTCAAGGGCTTCAATTAATGTTTACACCAACATCAGCATGAGGAAGTATGAGCTCTGCGACAGCATTGTGTTTTTAAAAAAAAAAAAAAAAAAAAAAAAAAAAAAAAAAAAATTCAGTGGGTGGAAACATCAGAAAAATGTCCAGCATGATTATATGAAACACTCTTTACAACCATTGTGAGCAGAAAAGCATCTCAGCATGCACAAACCTCTGAGATGGATGCACTATAACAGCAGAAGACCACACCTGTTCCACTTCCATCAGCCAGTAATGAGGATCTGCTGCTGTTGTAGCCCATCCATCTCAAGATTTAATGAGATGTCCATTCATTTTTTTAGAAGGATATAAAGGTTAGTATAATCCTTATCTCCTCAGGCCTCCTGTGCTTGCTTTAACTTACCATTCCAGCAAAAGTATAAATCACCTTTGGCTAAAATGTCCATCCTCCATCGAGTCTTAGTAAAACCACAGCAGCGTTGAAGTGCTAGAAACTACCCGTTATAACATCTTGACATTTAGTTGGGAATTCAGAAGTTCTGTATAAAAAAATAGCAGGGCTGAAAAGGTACAGATCAGAGTTTATAATATGTTGGTATGCAGTAAAGCATGAAAATGCTTAATGTTATGGCTGTAAGCATTTACAGGTGACGTAATGTGAAAGAGGATTAAAAGCATTATATAAGGCAACCCATTGCAGGCACCTATAACCAGATATGCCCTGTTAATATGTGATTTATTAACACTCTACAACAAGGTCACTAACAGTGTGGGTAAAGTCTATGATCACATAAGAACCCTCCAACATGGCACATTTCACTTAGAATAAACCATCCACTGTGTCACTGATGGAATATGACAGTCTTCTACTCAGTTACTCCTGTGATACGACTTTGCACTTGAACTGGATCACTGTCCTTTGATGTGTACTCAATGTACTCTTTATGGTCCATTTTTCAACCCACCTCCCATTCATTCTCCATCTGCACAAAGGATTGTGGGAGCGAGAGTGGTGCAAGAAAAGCCAGAAGAGCAGAGAACAGTTTAGTATGTGAACTTCTTCTTCTTCTTTCGGCTTTTCCCTTCAGGGGTCGCCACAGCGAATCATCTCTCTCCACCTATCCCTATCTTCTGCATCCTCAACACTTGCACCCACTAGCTTCATATCCTCATTAATTCCATCCATATACCTCCTCTTTGGCCTTCCTCTTTGCCTCCTGCCTGGCAGCCCCATGTCCAACATTCTCCTACCAATATACTCACTCTCCCTCCTCTGAACATGTCCAAACCATCTTAATCTGTCCTCCCTAACTTTGTCCCCCAAACGTCCAACATGAGCTGTCCCTCTGATGTTCTCGTTCCTAATCCTGTCCAATCTTGTCACTCCCAAAGAGAACCTCAACATTTTCAGCTCTGCTACCTCTAGCTCTGACTCCTGTCTCTTCCTCAGTGACACTGTCTGTGAACGAGAAGCATTATTTGTACTTTTGGGCAACAGCCAGTTAGATGCAACACAATGAGTCACGCCCCGAGTCCCACCCTGAAATCAGTGCAGGGCAAGATGGTAGAGACAGACTGCAGTTTAGTGGGAGGTCTACTGGTATTAGGGATTTTTACCAGTACACCAGTGTTCCAGTCTGTCGGTGAAAAGGAAATCCGACTCATCAGTATAAACAAATGCATTATTTTAATCACTTTGAGTCTTGTATAAATTAAGTCAGGATATCAGTGTGAGATATTTTAGCTCCTTTTGGATAACTTTGCACTGATAAAGCTTATGAACAAGCATTTGGGTATCTCACAGAGCATTAATGGGTTTGAGATCACCGTTTACTTTGAAGATATAAACATTTGTGTGGAAAAGCATCCTTTTTTTTTTTTTTTTTTGGAATTATTGTCCTGGGGTAAAAACAGAAATACTTATGAAAAAGAAGTACTGAAACAGTCCATGAGCTGATATTGATTCCCATCCAACTTAACAGCCAAGCTTTAAAATGTTTATAACAAGTGCTTAAAAAAAAAAAAAAAAAAAAAAAAAAAAGTACATTCAAAAATACTTGGCTAAAACAACAACAGTTCAAATTTGGGCGATTTCCAAAAAACTGACAAAAAACAGTTGGTTACAGCTATATGGATTTAACGTTTTCATTTAAGAGACACAAAACTACATCTGAAATTTAATTACGCTTAAGCATCACAGACAAAGGTCCAAAAGCGTCTATTCCTCTGCACCATACATCAAACCTACAACATGTATGAACACCCCAAAGCTCATATTTACTAAAACACACTGCATTTCTTCAGCATCACATTTCCATAGAAAGCTGCACAACAATCAGCACCATCTACGTCAGCTCACATACCAAACCAATTTAGTCATGCTGCCTCAATAAAAAGCTGACATACATCCAAAACAAACCCAGTCAGTAAGTCAGCTGTGTGTGTGTGTGTGTGTGTGTGTGTGTGTGTGTGTGAGTGAGTGAGAGAGAGAGAAATATGTCAAACTACCTTGTGCAGCTATACTGTAGACTTATATCAAAGACCCTGAAATAGCTAAACACAAAAAAAGCAGTATTTAACAGACTCAAGTCTTACTTCTTAAGTCCTGGCATACACTAGGAATCAAATTCCAGAGAAAAATGGTGCAAAGGATTATGGTCTGTTGAGTAGCAGTATACTGTGACCAGCAATAGAAGTTAATGCCATACCAAAAAATATAAATAAATAAATAAATAAATAAATAAATATCAGTTTAAAAAAAAAAAAACCTTTTTGCAGCCAGAGACTGTAAACAAACAGCAAATACAATTAAAATCTAAGTAAAAATCTAAAAAACTGAAATATAGATATTCCTTCTGTAAATGTGTACAAAAATCCAAGTTTTGGGGCACTTATCCTATAGAAGGTCGCAGGGAGTCTATCCCAAAGGGACACTGGGTACAAGGCTGGGGTGCCACACACTCACTCGCACACTCGGGACAATTTAGAGCTAATAAATCAGCCTTGCATATTTTTGGGCTGGGGGAGGAAACCAGAGAACCCAGAGGAAACCCCCAAATCACAGAGAGAACATGTGAATTAATCACAGACAGGGTGAAGGTAAGAGTCAAAACAAGCTGGCATTATTTACAGACCTTTATGTTTCAGAGTTTTACAGGTCACACTAATGACCCCAAATAAAAACAACAATCCAACATACCCTGGCTACAGACTCCCTGAGTGTCCCCATGCCTCTTAGAGCATTAATTTAGAGTCAGGCTTACATGATGAAGGTGGAAAGACCAGTTCAGCTACATGTCAAATGACCACACGTCACACTCCAGGTGCTATACTAGTTAGTCATCAAATACTCACGCTGCATTACACCATAAAGAGATGTGAAATAACGATATTCTAAAAAAAATGTCAAATTCATTTAAACAAATCTAGTTTGTTTATAGGGCATCAACGGTCTCCAAACTCTAGCATGTGATGTGTATGTAGCATGAGAAGCAGACACAAACAATTAGCTCGTCACCGCAGGGGATCAGTACATTGGCAGCACGCGCGCGCGCGCCCCACACACACACACACACACACACACACACACTTCTTAGAATTCCTTAACCAGTTTATCACCTAGAGAGCCTCTAATAATGAATCCCTTTAAAACAATAAAAAGTCACACATCAGAAACAGACACAGAAGGCTACAGATGATTAGCCAAACTTGCAATTCCAGTTCAGAAACATATATGATAACATCTCTGTAAGAGCACTAGAGCACTAGGCTGCAGTGTTTGCAAGGACTGGGTCAGTGTAGTCGTGAAACCGGAGCCTGCTGGGAAGTCTCAGCTCATGCTTTATTCAGGGATTGTCGGTCATTCCTTTCAGCAGCACAAACAGATCCAGAGGCAAAAGTCGTGCTGAGTTATGGCAATGTTGTGAAATGAAAATGTCTGTAAACAGCAAGCTTTTGTGAACCCTTATTGTTGTGTGTAATTTACCATCTACCTTTATTAATTTAAAAAATGCAGCACAACACAGTAATATGCAAAAATTATACTTCTTTTATAGTAAATCTCTGAATAATATCATTATCATCATCATTACCAATATGTATGACAAAGTGAAACATCTTAAATATGGAAAAAAGTGTCCTTCACAACAACCTATGTGCATATATCAAATAAATAGCATCCCAGATCACTACAACTAGACTTCACCTTGAAATAGAATCACTATATATATATATATATACACTGATCAGGCATAACATTATGAGCAGTGAGAGGTGAAGTGAAGAACACTGATTATCTCCTCATCATGGCACCTGTTAGTGGGTGGGATATATTAAGCAGCAAGTGAATATTTTGTCCTCAAAGTCAATGTGTTTGTAGCAGGAAAAATGGCCAAGTGTAAGGATTTGAGCGAGTTTGACAAGGACCAAATTGTGATGGCTAGATGACTGGATCAGAGCATCTCCAAAACTGCAGCTCTTGTGGGGTGTTCCCGGTAATGGATGGAATGTATACAGCAATAAAACATTATAAATTAAATAGAATATAAAAAATGCATGAAATCATACTAGCTTTGCATTAAAGGGTGAATCTGTTTCACAGCTCATGCCTGAATCATCCTTTTTCATGAGTCACCTAGCATATGGTATGAAAACATTTACATTGTAATTGTGGCCCATTACACACACACACACACACACACACACACACACACACCACTATGAAATATAAGGAATATTTTACAAGTCACATATTCAACTGAGTCATTCATGTTTCTTGAGTAGCATGAGAAGATAAAGAAGAAACGTGCGCATTCATTTTTTTTCCCCCCATTGAGAAGATAGTGATATTCACTGACAAGGTCAATTTACAGCCTAGTGTGGTCACTTTACAGCCTACAGCCAAAAGTAAAATATTTGGTTTAAATAATTAATGAATAAATAAATAGATAAATAAATATCCAAATAGTAGATCACTAGAATGTCCTAAATATGGCTTAATTAATTAATTAACAAACAAACAAACCCTAATAATTAAAAACTAATAGAAGAAGTTGCTTTCGGCTGCTCCCTGTTCGGGGTCGCCACAGCAGACCAACTGGTCCGCACAACAACTTGGCAAATGTTTTATGCCGGATGCCCTTCCTGACGCAACCCTCCCATTTTTCCGGGTTTGGGACCGGCACTGCATCCAGTGGCTGGGGTTGAGGCATTGGCTGGGAATCGAACCTGGGCCTTCCGCATGATAGGCAAGAAACCTACCACTGAGCCACCAATGCCCCACTAAAAATTGGTATAAATCAGATCCATTCAGACAAAAACAATGGGTATGTATTATCCAAAAAAATATGGCTAAAGAAATTTTTTCTTACACAAATGAGAGAAACTGATAATGTATTTAAATTAAATGTAAGACACTGGTTCTCTTATTTGTCTGCAGAATTTTTCAATGCAATCGTTTTTTTTTCCTCCCTTTACATTTATTTCTCTCATAATAGGGATTTTCTCATGACTGAAAATGTAATAAAGACAAAAACCCTCAACACGGTCACTAAATGGCAAACAAACCTTAAATAACCGTTTAAAAAAAAACAAAAAACAACGGAAATGAGATATTGCGGGAGATGGGTTTTTTTAAATGTTTAAATGCACACTTTATTAGATTTAATGTTGAAAAAAATGACTTGGTAAGAATAGAGTCACTAATTTGTTTTAATCATTTGAATGTTTTTGAAACAAGTTATAAAAGCAGAACGACGCAGCAATCTCCGAATTAGCCTGTTAATACCAAGTCATAAAAATGTCACTCACTTGCTTTTTAAGGAAATGTTCTACGAAGAAGAAACTGTCCACGAGTCTAGAAAGAAAGAGACTAGAGCTGGTCAATAAATATCCAGTTTATTTCCAATATTCTTGAAAGCCTACTAATTTACCACAGCAAAAAATTTTAGTCACAGTCTAGGGGTCTCATTCATCTCATTTTCAACTACCCAGACTACGCATGCGTCTCCATATAGAATCTGGATTATAACATGCGCACTGTGCGTGTGTGTGTGCGCGTATATATATATATATATATATATAGGTGTGTACACAATTCAAACTACTCCTGAGCATGTGTATGTGGTGAAGTATAATTGTGGGTCGCATCATGCTTAATCATGTTATCATGAATAACTGGCTTCCTCACATGAAGGTGCGGAGTAAATGTAAAGAAAGGGCAGGTATAAAGTCTAACAGTGATGACAGAATGGGTTGAAGATTTGACTCATGGAGCTTTGTGCAGTGTTTTTAGTAATGCAAGAGTCTCTTTTCTGACAGTGATGAGTATGAGTGGCTGATCGAAGTTTAGCTCTCTGCCAGTAACTTGCCAAACTTTCGGAGAGAACAAAGGGAATAGGTCATGAAGCAAAACATTACATTTCCAAACATGGCAGTGGCAAGGCAACATTACAAATAACAAGGGATTTTCATGCCATAACAGTTTTTCCTGAGGCAACTAGGTGCAGACATACCCATAAAATTAAAAAGCCAGTTTGGAGGAATGTTAAGGCTACTGAGTTATGATACAGACAGTGACTTACAGCAGCAAAGCCACTAGAGGCTATTCATTGTCACAGAGTTGGCCATGTCCAACAATGTGAGTGACAGCAAGCACTGGTGACTGGATGTGAGGATGCGTGAGAAAAGTTTATTGAAATATGGAGTGAACTGGTGCAGTGACTGTCAATGGGAGTGAAGACATGATTTGTGGCAAAGAGTATGAACTGCTTCTCTTTAATCTTGTATGATATGGATGCAGATACTCACTGCTGAACTTTATATACAAACATTTCATGAGCGTGGCTGTGCAAAGCAGAATAATTTAGTATGTGTGGGATTTATAAACCTCTATTGCATACAGCTGTGTATAAGCATGTGTGATAAATCAAAATGTGTACCACAGCTACTTTGAAAAATGAAACTCCTGCTACCAAGTTAAAAAAAAAAAAACATAAATTAGGTTCCCTAAGTGAAGCCTCAGGTTCCCAGGATGAACAGTTAACACCTGCAGGAATCACTTCCTTTGTGAAAGAGGACACCGAGTGAACAGGTAATAAGAATCCGTGTGACTTAAGCCAACAGTAGAGATTTCATCACACCCTATCAGGCCAGTCTTACCGCTCCGCTCCAAGAGGCCCAACAAAGCATGTAGCGATTAACACTTTCCTCTCGGCTGACGCTGTATTTTGACTTGCATGCGAAATACCAATCTTGTCCATCTTTGTCTCACATTTCCTCACACTCTCCCTCACTGAAATAAACAGAAAGATTTGTGTGTGTGTTTCAAAGGAAAAACAAAATTGTCTCGCAAGAAAGCTGGCTGTTGTCGCAAGACATTGCTTAAAAGCAATGCACAGAGATTAAGAAATCCAAACAGAAACGGCTCCAAAGAAACGAGACGGGGGGGAAATAATGAAAGACTACCCAACTGTGGTGGTTCACAGGCTGGTGGAGATTTCCTAGATTTTGGGCTGAATAGAGCTCTAATCAGTAGGTTTGAGACCAAGTCTAGATCCAGCACTAAACGCTCGGTGCAGGCAGGCAGCAATGGTGGGATCAGCACAGCGAGAGCATTGTTCCCTACAGCCAACTCAGTGGAGCACCGACTTCACAAGGCCTGTGCCAGGCTGAGGTTGTGGAAATGGGCACAGGCACACACGCTCGCTTCACTGACTGTCACTCTGAATGGCCGTGAGCAGCCCTGACACGCCTCTGACGCAAGGTAGACGAAGAGCGCTCATTACCACACTACTGCTTCCTCCTTGAGAAAAGGAAAACTTGCTCACATTTTACACACATGACTTGCAGTGTCCATGTTTGAAAGTACGCTAGCCTGGTTAGGATCAAGTCAGGGAACATCTGGACATTGTATGAACCGTCTCGACTGTGGATTATGCTCTTAGAAAAAGAAAAGAGCTGGGTCTTTGAATGATAATAACAGTGAATAAAATTGAAAGAAGAAGGGAAAGCGTGTTTAATTGTGTGTAATCAAGTGTCATTTTCTACTGTGATTAGAAATGCTCCTGTTGTCAGTCATGTTTGTGTTTGACAGACGCAACACAGAGAACAAATGAACAAATGTTAAACACACACACACACACACACACACACACACACACACACACACACACACACACAGCAAAAGCTTTATTAACCTTTAACACCAGCTCAATATTCAGTCTGTACTGTACTCTTTGAATTGCCACTAACAGAATACAACCACTTGGATATTTGTGGGTAAGAAGGATGCTAGAAAACCTCACTGGTTTAACAAGCTTTACATTTATCACTATGGCACTGTGTGTTTATAATGATCTTAACATCAGCACACGTTATATTTACTAAACCATTGAATGAAAACAGAATGAATGCTCCACGCCCACAGCATGGCTTCTGGTGTGAAATGTACCCAACTTTTTTTTTTCCATATCTGCCCACATGAAAGCACTCCAGAGAGACATTTTTCTTTTTAGGATTCTGATGCACGCCGTGACAGTGCTGCTCTTCGCATGAAAACAGATGCAGCTTCTCCGTTTCAGATTTTCTCACTGACTTCATGGAAACATGGAGAATAACGAATAGCAGAGGAGTGTGCGGTATTCCAACATCGGCACCTCAAACAATTAAGCTGGTATTCAGTGTAGCAGCGCAGAGCCCGAGGTGCCTGGCATGCGATTCACAGAAATGCCTTTAAAGAGTTTTTATTTTTAAAATAACCTTGCCACAAAAGTAGCTTTCGGTAACTTTCAGCTTTAAGTAATATTCTGCCTAGGAAGCTGAATGCGCATTGTGAAAAGGAAATGCAGGTTTGCTCACACTCACTCACGCAGAAACATTCTTCACTGATACACGTTCTTCTTTACTTGAAGTTTTAAATCAAGTAAACAGAGAAAAGATAATAAAAAAAAAAAAATCACCTGCATTTCTATATGACAAAAAAATACATATGGCACAAGGGGGGTAGTAGCTCAAGGTTAAGGCTCTGGGTTGCTGACTCGAAGATCAGGGTTCAAGCCCTAGCAAGGGCCCTGACCCCACGCTCTGACCCCAACCCCCTAGAATGGGATATATGAAGAAAGAATTTCACTGTGCAACAATGTATATGTGATAAATAAAGACAACTTAAGATATCAGGGACTTGTAGAGGATATGGCAACCTATATAATCACACGGTCACCTTGAGTGTCTAAGAATGTGGATGAGGCAAGTATATTTTTGCAAATTACTCATTGTAGCTAAAGCTAAATGGATGGAACTACTGCAAACTCAGGTCCTGCTTCCCTACAATACAATGCAATACAATACAATACAACCATACAACAAAGTATACTAATCCCAAGGTTCAATCTGAATTACAGTGGAACCTCGGCATATGAATTTAATTAGTTCTGGAGGCGAGTTCTTAAGGTGAATGAATTTTCCTATAAGAAATAAATGTAAATGCAGATAATCCGTTCCAGCCACCCAAAAATATTACCAATACGAAGCGTATGTAAACTGTATGGCTGCTTACAAAGAACTGACCCAAGCCAAGCATTCCATGTCATGGGTCCTCACAGGAAGTCCTGCCACCAAGCTTCAGCTAAAAATAGAAAAGATCACCCACCGATCTGTCAACAAAAAAACAGACAAAAAAAAATCACGTAGCTTTTGAACGCCGAATGTAACGTTGGTGTCGTGTGTGACTTTTTTGAAACAGCTCTCTCTGACTGAAAAAAATTCGTAAAACTTAGTTTCGCTTGGTCTTTCCACTGACACAAACAAGTTCTGAATGGCTCTCACCATGATGTACACGCAACTTAGCCATTTTACAGTGTTCATTTTGGTTCGGGTTTGTTTGTATGCCGAAAATGTTTTGTATAGTGATGCAAATTTCTTGCAAAATTTCAATTCTTAAGGTGAAAATTTGTGAGAGGGGACATTCATATGCCGAGGTTCTGTTGGACCAGAACAGCTTTAAGTGAATACACAGAGATACTTTAAATCACAAGAACGCTAGACAGCTTAGGAGTATAAGTTTGAGTTGTTGTAACCCGCCTCTATATCCTACCTTATGTTTACACTAACAAATAACTAATCGAGATACCGCTCATTCATTTTCTATGTACTGACACCACACACAGCTGCCATTTCAGCAACAAGCGAGATTTTAATTGAGAATCTCAATTCTAAACAAATTACAAACACCACAGCACAAACAACTGCCAAACGATCCCACAGACCGACCTAGCTTCAGTTCCTACTTGCAAATAGTTCCCACTTACTCTCATGCTAATGAGGGGAAAATGATTCCTCTTCATAAGCAACGTATTTATTGATGTCTTCAGTCTTGAAATACTACCATTTTATAACTAGTAATATAAAAAAGTAAATAAAAAACCCTTGAGTTTAATGGCAGATGGCACATAACTGAGAACGCTCTTTCTCCTAACACTTATAAATTAATTGATTTTTTTTTTTTTTTTTTTTAATGGAAAGTTGCTCAGCGAGGGGGGGGGAAAAAAAAAAACAACCCTGGCAGCAAATGTACAGCCTGCTGCTTTAATTTCCACAAATGAACCAGTTGTGGAGCTCTGAAAATAACAGTGGAAATATACAAACAACCATCATAATGTTGAATTCTGACATGGACACAAAAAAAATTAAAACCAGACGATCTTTCTGGGAGGTAAGCAGGCATGACTAAACAAGCTTTAAGAAACAGGAAATGTTACAACGTACACCTGAATTTAAAACACCAAAAAAAAAAAGCAGCAGAATCTCACACTTCCCATCCCATGTATGTGAGAGGTTTCTGAAGTTTGAAAATGTCCTTGCTGATAGATCAGGAAGTGCAGACAGCCGGGATGTGAGCTGGACACTAGACAGCAGTGAGAGATAGAAAGAGTTTCCCAGAGAAAGCTGAAGTGACTGTGCTAGTTTCTTAGCCAGGGTCAAGGTGAAGTGCAGATTTGCACACACATGGCTTTCATAAAGCATGACTTCTAAGAGGATAAATTCAACATTTCAGGAGCTATTGCAATTTATTGGAAATATTATATTTCACAGAAATATAATATCTTTATCATTTACACCATACAGTTGAGGTAGTTCACAAAAACACACTGTTCTGTTAGACAGAACTACATCCAGACCTACAAAAGACCAGATTTGATGATCCAAGCAAGCAATGACTCAGCAAACTGGACAGATTACAAGACAGCGAGGGGTCGAGGACAGCGCCTTCTGTTGGTTTATTTACTTGTCCCCAAACAACCCCGTGTTTACAGGGTCAGAATAATCAGCTACATAATTAGCCATTGAAACAACCAGCTAGTGGATTTTCCCCCAATTTAGTCACCTGCTAATTCCCCTCAGCCAGCGCTCCTCCATCACACACCAGCTACCAAACACACGGTCTGAAATACACAAACCACATCATACCAAACTGCTGCTCGTGCTGCGTCACAGGACGGAGTAACACACTTGGAGGAATGATCGACCTTCTGCTAGTGAGAGTAGAGAGAGAGAGAGAGAGAGAGAGAGAGAAAATGCAATTTCTCCTAAGCAAAAAGAACTAATTAATTTTTATATCAACACCACTGAACCTAGTGTGATCCTAATGTTTATATATTTTCAAGCAGTTGTTACAATCATGATTTGGTCCATGATTGAGTGCTTGAGAGCTGCATGAAAAAACTACATGAAAGATTGAATTACGGTATGTGCAAAAGTAAGTGAAGCCTTTTAATTTAGTAGCTTGTGGCACCTCCTTTCGCAGCCATTACTTCAACCAAACTGTAACCACTTCTTCTGTAACCTCTGACCAGTCTCTCACATCTGTCTTTGGGGATTTTTACCCACTCCTCCTTGCAGAACTCAGCCAGTTGGGAGAGGCTGGAAGGAGATCTGGCATGTACCTCCCACTTCAGGTGTAGCCACAACATTTCAATTGGATTGAGTAACTCT
The DNA here is from genome assembly GCA_033459395.1 of Hemibagrus guttatus. NCBI lineage: Eukaryota > Metazoa > Chordata > Actinopteri > Siluriformes > Bagridae > Hemibagrus > Hemibagrus guttatus. Next base: position 14,600,666 of record JAUCMX010000008.1, on the reverse strand, counting down.
GACTAGGCCAATCAAGAGTGTGAAACTTCTTTCTTTTAAGCCATTCCTTGGTGGATTTGCTTAAATGCTTAAGTTGCCTTTATTTATCACAGTGAAATTCTTTTCTTCGCATATCCCATCCTTGGGGGTTGGGATCAGAGCGCAGGGTCAGCCATGATACAGCGCCCCTGGAGCAGGGTGGGTTGGGGGCCTTGCTCAAGGGCCCAACGGTGGCAGCTTGGCGGTGCTGGGGCTTGAACCCCTGATCTTCCAATCAACGACCCAGAGCCTTAACCACTTGAGCTACCACCGCCTAGGGCCATTGTCGTTGCATCACCCATTTTCGGCCCAGCTTCAGCTCTCTGACTGATGGCAGGAGATTCTCTTCAAGAATTTGTTGATAGGTCTGAGAATTCAAGTTTCCAAGGATAATATGGAGTCGCCCTGGCCTGGAGGCAGAAAAGCAGCCCCAGACCATCACATTTCCACCACTATGCTTTATTGTTGGGAGGAGGTTCTTTTCCTGGAATTCAGTGTTGGCTTTTCTCCAAACATGGCGGCTTTGATTATGACCAAATAAATCTATTTTGGACTCATCTGTTCAAAGAAAAGAATGGACTTCCAAAAGGCCTCTGGTTTGTCCAAATGTTTTCTGGCAAAGTTGAAACAGGCAGATTTGTTCTTTTTGAGAGCAGAGGCTTCTTTCTAGCAACACTCCCATAAATGTCATGTCTGTTCAATTTTCGTCTGATTGTAGACGCATGTACATTTACCCCAGATGCTACCAGAGAGGTCTGCAACTCTCTAGAGGTGATGTGTGGGTTGGCCTTTACCTCATTTATTATTTTTCCTGATAGTTTCTTGATAGTTTTGATGGGCGTCCACTTCTAGGCAGAGTTGTGGTCATGTTGAATGCCCTCCATTTGTAGATGATTTGTCTTACAGTGGATAGATGGAGCTGGAATCTCTTGGAGATGGTCTTATAGCGTTCCCCAAACTGAAGGCTGTCATCACCTTCTTCCTGATGTCCTCAGATATCTCCTTTCCTCTTGGCATTGTTTGACTCCTTGGCACTACAGTGGTTTGGTTGGTTTCCTCTCTCTTTTAATCAGGGTTGCCCAACCACTTTCCTAAGGATGTCTGATTTGATTGGTCTGCTTAACTGATTAATTAAGCACCCAAATGTGTTTCACCTGAATCTGTTACCCACTTGACTTTACCAATGCAGCTCAGACTTCACTTACTTTTGCACATATACATTGAACATATTTTTCATGTAGTTTTTTGGCTACTCGCAAAATTCCCTCTAAACAAACATATGCAATTGATCAACATGCATCGGACATTTAATTTATAAAAAGCAGGTGATGATAAAATAAGAAAATCAAGGTAAAACAACAGAAAAGTCTGAACAGCTCAAAGACATACTGACGGGTTACAGATTAAAAGAAAATCTTGGTATTTTACTTTGTACTAATACACTGGTATTAAAGGACCAGTTGGTATCGGTGACGTTTATGGGGCGAGGGAATTTATTTTTTTGTTGATGACTCATCCCTCGTGTGTTAGATATTCAAGGCTGTGTGCTGAGTCCACACATCCCTAAGCAATGTGTCAGACTGTGGGGTGGATACACTCCCAAGTCAGCCTAATGATACAGTGCTTCTCAGAGCTTCCTCTAGCCAGATTAGTCGACTAGTCATCAAGACAACAGGCTGATCATTTGCTTTTATAAATATGCACTTTTGCGCCTCGCTCATGTTTACACATCAGAAAGATGTTCCCCTGGACACGCCACCGGAGCAGACAGCTCTGATCCCTACAGCTTGCCCAGCAACTGCCACTGTTACCAGGGAACTAAATCCAAAGTAGTACACACCCTCATGTGACACCAGCAAAGCTGTACAACTGCGGCTGCACATGAGGTGTATCTGTGTAAATCACACCATGTGCCTAGATGTTGATTAGGTTTCACTTTGAAGTGGGAATTTTGCACCAAAAAAACCCAAATTTACATTGAATAATTTCCCTCACTCCACATGCTATCAGTCTGCCAAGATGGCACCTGGAGGGTTATTTGAAATTATTTAATACCACACGGTTTATGGAAAACGAACGAAACCCTGATCCTTTTAGGGGAAAATCATATCTGCAGCAAACAGGAAAGAATAAAAAAAAACACAACATAACTTCACATTAGGCAAAAGAAATCAAAGTAAAAACCACAACCATTAAACTCCGCAGTCAGCAAAAAGCTCCAGAATGATGAGCTCTGCGTCTTGGATTACTGTTATACCCAGGAATTCCAGACACGTATTTTTCCCCCCACAAAAAGTTTGAAATAAAACTTATATAAGCTTTAATGCCTTAAAAGGAAGCATGTAGCCCGTGTCAATATCCACTACAACTTTATGGCTGTGACTGATCCTTATACAGTGATCTATATTTTCTTTCAAAAACATTTAACAAGAGGATGGGGGAAAAGTGTTTTACTTGCTACAGAAAAATAAATCAGGTTATATTTTGCCCACATGTTGAATGCTAGACATTTTCAGTTAATATCAGAGTCCTGAAAGAGAACTCGAAGCTCTGATTTAATATATTCATTTTGGCATTTTCATGCAATATGAGTGAATAAAAGCTATAACAACTTCACAAGCCTGCTAGTTAATTAACCAGCACTGATACATGCAGAACTTAACACTCTCAACTACAGGGGAACCTCGGCATACGAATTTAATTCTTTCTGGAGGCGAGATCTCAATGCGAAAATCTGTACTGAGGAACGAATTTTCCGACGAGAAATAATGTAAATGCAGATAATCTGTTCCAGCCACCCAAAAATATTACCAATATTACCAAAACAATGCATCTGTAAACTGTATGGCTGCTTACAAAGAACTGACCCAAGCCAAGCATTCCATGTCAAGGGTCCTCACAGGAAGTCCTGCCACTAAGCCACCAATCTGTCAACAAAAAACGGCCGAAAAATCATGTAGCTTTTTAACTCGTGCCAAAGACAATGTTGATATTGTGGGTTGAATCTTTCAAAACAGCTTCCGCTGACTGAAAAAAATCCGTAAACTTGCTTTGATTGGCTTCGCTTGGCTGTCCACTGATGCAAACAAGTTTTGAACAGCTACCAGACGCACGTGCCACTTAGCCGGAGTTCCATTCCGTTCGATCGTATGCTGAAAATGCTTCATATGCTTATGCAAATTTCTAGCAAAATTTCAATTCTTAAGGAGAAAATTCGAAAGGGAGGATATTCGTATGCCGAGGTTCCACTGTACATTAAAACACATCCAATAACAGAATTACGACATTCGTTGCTTTTATATTTGAATGTTTCATACACACAAAAAAAGAGGCAGGAACCGGGACAAAAGACACAGACGGGTTGCTCTTATCTCAGCCGTGGGTATTTTTAAGGTCAAAATGTTCCATTAGCGATCATTAAGATGAGAAGATAGCACTATTTCCTTCCTTAATATGTTAAATAGAATAAACTTGTTTAAACATCTATGATTCGAGCAAGGTCATAACTGAATTACTGTCCGTTTTCTAATTCAACTCACCCAGTCTAATGTGATTAAAGGGCAGTGAAGAAGACAGGGCAGTTACCACATACAAATACTGTTAACTTTATATACAGTGGTTTCTTCAGCCATTCAGAGGTGGACTTGCTGGTGTGTTCACAGCAGTCCCAAAGCTTTAGAAATGGATTTATAACCTTTTCCAGACTGATAGATCGGTAGGTTTGTGACCTCAAGCAAACTTGGGTTCTGCAGCAGGACAATGATCCAAAACACACCAGCAAGTCCACCTCTGAATAGCTGAAGAAAAACAAAATGAAGACTTTGGAGTGGCCTAGTCAAAGTCCTGACCTCAATCCGATTGAGATGCTGTGGCATGACCTTAAAAAGGTGGTTCATGCTCGAAAACCCTCCAGTGTGGCTGAATTACAACAATTCTCCAAAGCTGAGTGGGCCAAAATTCCTCCACAGCGCTGTAACAGACTCATTGCAAGTTATGGAAAACGCTTGATTGCGGTTGTTGCTGCTAAGGGTGGCCCAACCAGTTATTAGGCTTAGGGGGCAAATACTTTTTCACACATATTTACATATATACAATTTCACAATATTTTAAATTGTAAAACTGACTTTTTGACTTTTATCTTTAGACCTCACTTACGTCAGAGTCTTGCTATATGTCTGCTTGGTGTCCGTGAGAAAAACAGATTGAATCTTCTTCTGGTGCTTCAGGGTCATTAGTCACTCAATCATCCTGCCAGTTCCTTCATGTTCAAAACCATACAGTACATCGCAATCATACAGTACATGCCCCAACCCTACTTCACATCACGTCTATGACCCATGCTTTGTCTCGCAACGTAATCTCTTTATGGCATTTAAGCATGTGGGTTTTTTTTTTTTGTTCTTTATGTCTATATTTAACTGGGCAAGTCTGAACACTCCTCTGGTAGTGCCTTCTCATCAATTATGACATCGAAAAGCTGAAACTGCAACTAATAAGCAGAATCTCTGAGCAGCTCTTATTCATACACTCGTCTATTCGTTTAAGCTCTACTGATCCCAAGAACATGTTTATAAACTTAATTCTGCTGGATGACGAGACATTTTCTGAGCAAATCCTTGCTTATGAAACGCTAATGCAAAGTAGAAGCAAACCACTGATGCCACCAAGCAGGGTAAAACAACCCAGCAATGCCTCATTTGCCTTACTTCAATGTCAGATGGCTGATGTGAGTCGTGTTAAGATCGAATCAAAGTACCATCTTAGAAGCCTGCTCCAGGACTGTGCCATAATTGCGCAGTGGAGTGTGAGGGTGTGACGCCTGCGATCTGTCAGTGTGCTGAAGCCTGGCTCAGTGGGCAGCGGGAAGGTCTCAGTATGTCTCACAGTGCAAGACACAGCTTTGTCTCGTCACTATTCGCTAAGCTGCTGCTATGCACAAGTAGAGGCTTTAACACCCTGAATGCTCACCTGTAGAATAAGAAATAATGAGGCATGTTCCTGATTCAATATCGAGAAAAGGGTTATTTCAATCCTCAGTCTGTTTCTATGACACTGTCTATGGTGACAAAAAACGTAATAAATCTGTTAATAATGCTATTTGAATATTAGCACAACTGAAATTTAAGAGAATGAAAATTTTTATCAGAATAGCACAAAAATCACTTGAACTAAATGTTTATTTGCTTGAACGAGATGAGTACCCCTTTTGATGATCAATTACATAGAAGAAAAACAGTCACATTTAATTGTGTGTGGCTATTTCATCTAAAAATCATACTATTGAATTCATTTTTAAATAACTAACCATAAAATCAGCAGATCTTTCTGGGAGGTAAGCAAGAATGACTAAACAAGTATTAAGAAACAGGAAATGTTACAACGTACACCTAAAATCAAGACACCAAAAAAGCAGCAGAATCTCACACTTCCCATCCCATGTATGTGAGAGGTTTCTGAAGTTTGAAAATGTCCTTGCTGATAGATCAGGAAGTGCAGACAGCCGGGATGTGAGCTGGACACTACACGGCAGTGAGAGATAGAAAGAGTTTCCCAGAGAAAGCTGAAGTGACTGTGCTAGTTTCTTAGCCAGGGTCAAGGTGAAGTGCAGATTTGCACACACATGGCTTTCATAAAGCATGACTTCTAAGAGGATAAATTCAACATTTCAGGAGCTATTGCAATTTATTGGAAATATTATATTTCACAGAAATATAATATCTTTATCATTTACACCATACAGTTGAGGTAGTTCACAAAAACACACTGTTCTGTTAGACAGAACTACATCCAGACCTACAAAAGACCAGATTTGATGATCCAAGCAAGCAATGACTCAGCAAACTGGACAGATTACAAGACAGCGAGGGGTCGAGGACAGCGCCTTCTGTTGGTTTATTTACTTGTCCCCAAACAACCCCCTGTGTTTACAGGGTCAGAATAATCAGCTACATAATTAGCCATTGAAACAACCAGGTAGTGGATTTTCCCCCAATTTAGTCACCTGCTAATTCCCCTCAGCCAGCGCTCCTCCATCACACACCAGCTACCAAACACACGGTCTGAAATACACAAACCACATCATACCAAACTGCTGCTCGTGCTGCGTCACAGGACGGAGTAACACACTTGGAGGAACGATCGACCTTCTGCTCGCACCTGCCTGTGATTGGCTAGTGTCAATGTGATTGACAGTATAGAGAGAGAGAGAGAGAGAGAGAGAGAGATTTTCAAGTTTTTTAATAATCCCGTCTGATAATTAACATAATCTCAAATGGAATTCATAAGACATTTATCAGAATAACACAAAAATCAACTGATGCCAACCTTTCTATCTGATTGAATGAGACCTGTATCCCTTTTAATAATTCATAAATATTTAGACTAACAGTCACGTTAACCCTTGTGTGAATACTTTCACATGTGTATCTGGATCACAAAGTGCTCCCGGTGTAATAAAGCATGTGCAAGTACATGTTACACATACCTTTGGACTGGACTACAAGTAACGGTAATTAATAACAGGTAATTACAGATAATTAATGACGTCGGGTCCGGTTTAGGATACACATACACAGTCGCCGAGAAACCTGCACTCTGAATTGAAAACCTCTGCGCGTATGCACAGCTACTGATAAACCGAGCTTGGGCAGAGTGCAGATTTCTACCATTATAATCATTAACTGTTGAGCGTAGCAGTTTGACTTCTACTAAAGCAAGCAGATAAAAGTCTCTTTATTTCAGTCCATTAATGTGACACATTAGTCAACGTCTGGATTTTAGATGAACTCTTGTATCTAGGCCTAAAAGACTGATGAGGTCAAGTTGCATTATTTTTCTTCTACTGTTGAAACACTACACCTGCAGGTTTGCTCCACACACCAGCAGAGTTTTAGCTATAAAAAACAGCTGTTTGTGAAAAGCACCTTTCCTTGGTAAATATTGACTAGTAAACAGAACCAGAGCTGTTACAGTGTCGTTTCCAAACAAATGAGGAGGAGGGAGAAGACTTCAGTGACAGACTCACCTCACATAAAGCACCACATTGCTGCTGTCTGGTCATTGTGTTCAAACGGAGCTACATTACTTACGACCTTTGTAGCAATCTTGTAATCTTATCTGGACCTTGCATGGACTTCAGTCCACCATCAGTTGGATTTCAAAGCTCTCACAAAGTCAAGAATTAATTCACAAATCCTAACAAACCACTAGGTAGAACAGCATATAAGAGAAGAGCTAGTCAGGAAAATACTCTGTGAGGCAAAGTGACATTTTTCTGAGACTCAAATATACTTTACAGAAGCTGATATGAGATATACGCTATATATAAATATACACTACATTTAAAGTTGCACCAAGTAGAGTGAAGTTATGCAGGAAAAAGATTTGTGCTGCACCTGGTGAGGTAAGCTAGTCCACTTAGCTAGCATTTAAAGGCGTTTAAAGGCAGATTAGTTTGGCATTGCAAACTTTCTTTACGCCAAATACAGACAGCTAAATAACCAGTTAGTTAGAAACATTAGCTAATTTACTAGTTTTGCAGTCTTCAGGCCATCAGCAGGACCTTATTATTGCGTAGTTTGAGTCTAGGTTACAGATTGCTAGCTTGTTTACTGAACATCCGCGAGTATACACTTGGTGGGAATCAGAAAATTAGCTGTCACTGGCAGCTGTAACTCGCGAAAGAAATGAAACACTACAGCTTACCTTAATGTAACCAGTTGTATTACACGGACAAGTTAGCTTTAAAAAAATAGCCACACATTCGCATGTGTTTTAGCCAAACCAAGTCCTCTACGCGAGCATTAGCTACCGAGAGGCCAGAACTCAGCGTGCCCGCGGTCAACAAGTCGGACTTGTGTAATTAGCTAACAGTTCCGTTGGCTAAACAGTATCGCTAGTTGGCTAATCATATCATCATGTTTCTTTCCATGCAGGCGGCGAGTTTGACCAGTCCGGTCCAAGTTCACTTACCTGTTCAGCAAAATTAGCAGAGTTCGGCCTATCCGTATTCACGTATCAGAGGGGGCGAAATCACACCGGATGTAAATATATGTTCCAAATATTCACGTCGATTTATAAGATGGAACGTCCCTCAGAAGAAAGTAATCCTACACCGCCCGTTTCACCTGCTTGTCTGGGTACACTGCCTGCCGCTGGTAGCCCGGTTCAACCAAACCTCGCCCTTCCTTAGCAACGCCCCGCCCTCATCTACATACCGGACATAGAATAACACCACACACTATTATTGTAGTCCCGCCCCTAAGTTATAGCCTGGACAACGTCAGCCCCGCCTCTATCCTGATAACCGCCAGATTCAGCCCCGCCCTCATATGAAAACAGACCACGTTATTAACGCCCCGCTCCGTCATCGAAACCATGGCCAATAGCAACGCCCCGAGGCTTCATGTACATTCTGGTCTGGGTAAAAAATAAAAATTCGATGACCAAGGAAAATATGTTCCAATTTTATTTTTAACTGTAAATACAATATATATATATATATATATATATATATATATATATATATATATATATATATATATTTTTTTTTTTTTTTTTTTTTTTTTTTTTTTTTCCCTTTCAGAACCAGCATTAACTTCTCCAGCAATTTGAGCAGCAGTAGCTCGTCTGAATCACATGGGCCAGCCTTTACTCCCCACATGAATCAATGAGCCTTGGCCACCCATGACCCTGTCACCGGTTCACCACTGTTCCTTCCTTGGACCACTTTTGATAGATTACAGGACTTACAGGACTCAAAGGATACTTTTGATAGATACTGACCACTGCAGGCCGGGAACACCCCACAAGAGCTGCAGTTTTGGAGATGCTCTGATCCAGTCGTCTAGCCATCACAATTTGGCCCTTATCAAACTCGCTCAAATCCTTACACTTGCCCATTTTTCCTGCTTCTAACACATCAAATGTTGACTATATATTAGGCAAAATGTTGCCTATCTATCTATCTATCTATCTATCTATCTCTTTCTTTCTCATATATATATATATATATATATATATATATATATATATATATATATATATATATATATATATATACATATATATATATATATATATATATATATAATTCTGTTCTATTCGCCTACTCATGATGTTCCTTTTTAAATGAACCATAGGTTTCACTCAGTCCTGTTTAAGTTGACAGGAAATGGTGGTGTTTCTAAATGATCTTGTGGTCTCTGTTCTCTTTCTGAAAATGTTAGCATTGATGAGATCTCAGACCACAGTTCCTTTACCATAATTTAATAATATGTATGTGTGTCACTGAATAGTGTCATTCATAGTGCATCATGAATTTGGCTAAAAACCTATGACTTGGATTAAAAAGGAGCAGTGACATACCTCAAGCAGTTTTGATCCTGAATCATTAAAACTGTCGCAGGGCCACACAACTACATAAAAAGTCATTTAAGTTACTTTTTTCTGATAGGTTTTTTTAATCTATAAAGCTGTTTTCTGTCTAGTGTCCACACAAATCAACTGGACTGCAAAATGAACTGCAAATGAAACAGTGGCATCCTCACTTTCTCCCCTTAGCTGTAAAGCTGTGATTAAGGAGACTGCATTCATTTTTAAGCTCCCCATCTGAAAACACCATCACATTGCTTTTGAGAGCGACAGTAGTATTCCAAATTTAGCATCATGTCTTGCATTTGAGATTCAGAAATACACCCAAACAGCCTGAGGGCCATTTGATCCATAGGTCACAACGACCTCTGAGGTGACCTTTAAATACCAATGTGTCAACAGCCAGCTGTGAGAAAGTGCCAGGGTCATGGGACAACAGAAGCTGATGTTTACTGGGCATATTGTAAAATTCTGAGGAGATGTAGATATAATTGGTATATTTAAATAAAGTAGATATAGTATAAATGATAAAGTTTAAGATAGACAGAGTTGTTGTGATGTGATTTGACATACAATCAGGCACATTTGGAAAATATAATGTAAATGCAATGTAAATAGCAGAGCATTGTAAGACACCGCTGAGATTTACGAATCTATCCATTTATCGAATGTGGGAATGCCATTTCGACACCATGCACAAGTTTTTTCTTATATATTTTAAAGATTTTGCAGCATGGAATCTGAATCTGTTGATGTGACTGATGCTGGAGCGCAGACCGAATAAAATCTTCTATTTTTGATGAGAGCTTTCCACCTAGCGGCCAAATACAGAACTACACTAAAATAAATCAACTGAAGAGCAAATTCATGCAAAATGCAAACTAAATAATTGTCATTCCTGCCAATAACTGTATAATAAATTAAACAATTATTTCTGGATATATCCAGGGTAACATGCTTATTAAAATAAAAAAGTAAAGTTCAATCTAAGTCAGCTTGTGGTTACAGATAATACAATAATAATCTTAAGCACACTACTACAACTACTACTACTACTACTACTACTAATAATAATCATCATCATCATAATCATCATCATCGTCATATTTTCTAAACCATTACAGTATAAGGAAAGATACATTTTCTGGGCCATAGACTTTATTTTTCAACTTACAAGAGTTCTCATTTTGTTCATGATTGCAAAGAAATTGGTATAAGTATTTACAAAATTATGGCAAACAAAGGTAAACAAAAACAAGGTCTTTGGATGTGACATTACAAATGTCTTTTTTGTGGGGCTTCACAGTACCATGCAGAATTGTAAATCATTACTTGCAAGTGATTTAAAATGAACCTAAATGAAGTGCTTAGCCCAAATTTATATACATCTTCATAATACTTTCAAATTCTGCTACATTCTCATGTTCATTCTTTAATAAAGTTTCAGCTCTAAATTTTCAGAGGTTTCATTTCTTGCTACTTTCTGCAATTCAGAGATCGGGTATCCAAACTCAGTGTCCAAGTGTCCAGGTATCCAGGGATCATGGATGAAAGATCACAAGGCCACAACCTGCTGGCTACAACCAGGCAAGCTCAGTAGAGCCTGTTCTTCAAACCTGCTGTAAGCACAAAGCTCATATTAGAACCTGTCTGTTGTCTAAAAAGAAAAATCCAAAGACGACTTTTAAAGCACGTACATTTGATGCATTGTATTTTATCCATTTATCTAAGGCTTCGATGATCAGAATGGATAAATATTTAATAATGCTGCTTTAAGAGAAACACTGATTTTAATAATAAGCATTAGGAAATCATCTACATGAGGGAATGATGATATTATACAGGTGGAGGCTCAGTGGCTGTTCTCAAAGGCAGTAAAAGGCATAAATATACATAACTAGTCTTTCCCTTTGAGTTCATAAGCAACACAACAGGAAAAAAAACCAAAATGTTACAACCTTCTTCTGTAAGCCAGGGACAATCCCATTTTGTTGTGAACCTCGGCCAGGTCTAAACATGGCTGAACGGAAGCAGCCTGCAAATACGAGACTCCAGGGTTTTTTTGGCCTCTCATTTAAGATCAGAGGTCAAATGACGAAAGAGGATGTAAAGGTGCTAAAGTGGTTTTTGGACATGGCCGTGGTTTACTTGTCTCAAAGCAGCACCATCAAACTAAAACAGCGTGCAGACATGTTCCTCTTGGCCCTAAAGCACAGCAAGCTTCTGCGACCCTTTAAAACTCCTTCCCTCTCGCTCTCCTTCACCCCGCCGTCTCAAAGTCAGGTGACCAGCTGAGGCTCCCAGGATTGGCTGGCCATCTGGGGGCGGCACTGTGCGATAACCGGCGGGCCTGCTGGAGGCTGGCTGTCCAAACACAAACCGCTGACCAAGTGCTGCAGTGCCGGTCCTCTGGGCTTCCATCTCTGTTAGACAGAAATATAATAAATCTCTCCAGTTATAATGTACAACTCAAACTGGTTAGACAGTCACAAAATAAAACAGAGCCTAATGTCATTGCACAAAGCTGGAAAATGTTGCCGTCTACATAATATAAAATGAAATCATCCATTTGAAGCAGGTTACAATTTAATAACCATGCAATAATTTGAGAGAGTAAGCGTGAAAGTCAGTAAATGTTTAGTGTGTTGTTTCACCCAAGCAGAATCTATAAATGCTGTAATATCCAGTGCATACAACACTGCGTGAGTCTGTATGTGTGTGTTTCTTGGCAGCCGCATGAAGCAGCAGGTTTTGGTTAAGCTGAGTAATAAACTCTGTAGAGACAGAAAAACCAGAGCGCTGCAATCAGAGGACTGATTGCGCTGAGGATTCCATGTAAAACGATTGCCTAAAATGGTAAGACCACACTTTTAATTACTAATGCCAATGATTTTCAATTCCTCTTTTGCTCAGTTATCCAGTTCATGTTAATTGTGAGAGAAGCAAGAAAAACAGAGAACTCTTCTAGCATTTCTGTCTATACAAAGCAAGTAAGAGTGCATGAGGAAAAAACGAAACCAAAGCATAACATAACAAAGCCTTTGCATTTAAAACTCTTTAGGTGCAAAATTTGGCATGTTCCTTTTCCACAGATATTCTGCTTTATGGTTTGGTTTGCAAAATTTGAACATCTTTTTCCGCCTTTTTAACTGCAGAAAGCAGAAAATAAACACGTATTTAGTGTGTCTAAGACTTTTGCACATATACAAATTTTGCAAAAATCTACAAATAAAGTGAGTGTTTTAATTAATTCATATTTGTATGTTGGTTCTAAGCACAAGCTAGATACTCCACTTTTTTTAAAGAATAAATCTTTTTAATAATTTACAAACATATTAATAGAGGACCTTCATTATTAGGATACAGTTACACTGTTTGGAACCCTTCGGGGAAAAATTGACCAATACAAAAATTGAACATCACAATCAGAGCAAATTAATGAACTGTCCTTTTAATCTGAAAGTCTTTTTTCACACTTCCACAACACTGCTAAAACAAAGTATAAGTAAGACTCTTACGTCTTAGCAGTGTGCAGTTTCCTCAACTTTTGACTCTGTAAATGTTCTAGTGTTAAGTAATAACTCTCAGATCCACAGTAGAGGAAAGCATTAGGTCCAAAAGAGAGAGAGAAAGAGAGAGAGAGAGAGAGATGGCTCAGACCTGTGCAATGAACTGAGGAGTGATGGATGAGGTTCCATTAGATGAGCTGAGAATTATTAGCTTGGAGAAAGACAGCATCTAATGATGTGAAACTGAGTGATGATCCATGCACAAAGTGGAGTTTGCTCCTTTTTCCTTAGCAAGAGACCCAATAATCTGAGTGTTGAAGTATACAGGAGGACATATGCTGTCTGCCCACTGTGTTGCTACACTGTTATTGAGTGTTATTGATAATGTGTTTTCAAACATCTTTAATTAAACTTTTTTTTAGGATATATTTTAAAATAGGAGTTTTTTTTAAAGCAAATATTCTTGTTCATGCATCTTTAGTCTTTATTTCATTGGGTACTGTAATTTTTCTGGTTAGGTCACTGTATTTGAGGCAGGATGTCTGGATTCACTACACATCATACTGATAACTGAAGGTGAAAGATGGTAACTGCTGATCTTCTGGGATTTTCACACACAATATTCTCTAGAAATGACCAAGAATGGCATAAAAAACAAGAACAACTCTGCAGGTAAAAATGACTTGCTGATGAAAGAGGTGAGGGGGAAAGGCCAGACTGGTTTAAGCTGATAGGAAGGCTGTGGTTACTGAAATAACCCCTCTTTACAATCGTTGTGCACAGAAAAGCATCTCAGAATGTCTAATATTGAGGCAGATGTGCTACAACAGCAGAAAACCTCATCAGGTTCCACTCATGTTAGCCAAGATCAGGATTCTGATGCTACAGCAAGTACAGTTTTACTGAAACTGGACAGTTTAAAGATAAAATAAAACATCAGCTGTATTGTATATTGTATGGCGATTCTACTATATTGTTTCGTAACCATACACAAAGCATGCCTATCTTGCACCCTGTTTCATAGAGTGTGCCAAAGTCCTACACTCTATTTTCATCCACACACCATGATCAGTGATAGACTCTGAGCCCAAGGTACAACCACATTCACTGAAATTAAAGGCCACAGATAGAAACACACACACAAACACACATGGTGTATGATTAGCTCCAAATTTAATGACATAAATCAGGCTTGGATAAACTCCAGGAGCTAAACTCCAGCTGAGTTGGAAGGAGAACATAACACAATATGATTGATTCTGAAAAAGTTTAAGAAAAGTGCTGAAATGATTTGTCGCTGATTTGTAACACGAGACGTTAAGTTCCACAATAACATGATATCAATACATAGACACATTTTACATCCTTCAGGCTTTCAGCTGAATACAAATAACAGTTAGGTTACAAAACTGCACAGTTCTTCAGGCTTTTCAAATGTACGCCAAATTCTCAGGAACCTGGAGTGAAAATGTCCCCAGATGGGAAATGTAATGACAATACTAACTATTATTTCTTTGAAGGATGCCTGGTTGCTTAGCAACACAGACCACCTTTGTGTGTTGATTCAGGTTCTACTTTTTTTTTGCTAAAGCTTCTACTGCTGATGTGCTTATACCAAAACTAACAAAATGAATGAAGCATAAACTAGACTGATATATCTGTGATATGTTTTATAGAATAGTAGAACAGCCGGCCACAATAGAATAATCATGGAAAAACTGACACTCTAACCATTCTCTAGTGCTCTCCAAAAATGAATAAATAAAACACTTTACATTAAGAGCTGCTCAATTAGTGATTTACTGTATGTATGTGTATGCATGTTAGACTGTATTAGGTTACTTTTGCCATCACTGCTCATGGCAGTGCCACTGATGCTCATGTACTTACCTGTCTGGACTCTTTAGGGCTGCAGTGCTCCAGTCTGACCTTTGATCCTGATGAGTATGCTGTGATAGTCAAGCACAGGTCATGTTGGCGAATCTGAGGTTCAACCAGCATCCATTTCTGAACAAAAACAAGACAAGACAGAGAATAGGTGAAAAGACTATATCTTTTCACATACCTTATATGAAGAAGAAGAAGAAACTAGCCGGTAGTCGTTGAATGACCACCAGTTTAACAATCAAACACTCAGACTATAGTCACAAATTTGGAACCACACAATTAACTAAAGCAAAAAAAAAAAAAAGATAAATTGAAGAATACATCCATGTCTGTATTTCTCCCACAGAGACAAGGTTTTTGCACTCAACCGTACATAAATGTGACAAAAACATATATACATAAATAAACATATAAAGACTGTTTTACTATTAAATCTAAATTAAAATATATACATGTTCTGTAAATGCAGGTAATTCTATGCTATGTCTTTAAAGATGCACTTTTTGTCTAAAAAAAGTTTTCCTAACAGACACACACACACACACACACACACAGACACACCTGTGTCGCAGGTATACTCGAGCCACTCTTACACTCTGCCAGACCCAGACTGTCTTTGTTGTAGCTCTCTAGGCAGAGTCCTCCCTGTTTCAGCAGACTGTATGTACCCTTCTGCTCTGGAATCCTAACAAACACAATATGACAAAATCTTAAGAGAACCGCACATGTATCTTCTCAGTTACTAAACATAACTGTAATATCAGCCTTTAGTAGTCTGCACATGGACAAATATTTGGGACTGACTTGAGCTCGGGATACACATTCTCCAGATACCAGCGGAAAGAGTTACAGTTCAGCTTCCTTCTCAGATCCAGTCGATCAGCAATACTACAAAGAAATGTGGAAAATGTCCAGGGATAAATCAGATTATTTCAATTCAAAGTGTGCACTTTAAACAGCTGTTAATAACTGTATTTTGTTTTAAAAAAAACAAAAAAAAAACCAAAGATGACTGACCTCCCAAAGGCCTTTCCCTGAGCAGAAGGTCTTGCAGCATAATAGTACTGCTTATAGTCATCCATCCACACTTCTGCAGCTCGTCGTGTGTTCCTAACACATATAAACACTGAAAAGCAAGCTCACTACACAGTATCACAGTAAATATGATTAAGAGACTGAACTCACTTGATATAGGTGAGAGCATTGCCTTCTGGGAAGTCGTAAGGGTGGCGTTTCCTGAAAACGTGACCCACGCGACTACAGGGTAAAATTTCCAGACTGCCTCCACACATCCATACCCGGAACGACAGCTCTGTGTAAGAGAGAGGAACAGTGTGGAAATGAGCACAGAAATCAGGTATGTAAAAGTAAAAATTTGGCCTGGTCAGATCCAACTCAGCCAATCAGGTGAATCTCACAAATCCAGAATGTTCCTAATATATATATACACTGATCAGGCATAACATTATAAGCAGTGAGAGTTGAAGTGAATAACACTCATTATCTCCTCATCATGGCACCTGTTAGTGGGTGGGATATATTAGGCAGCAAGTGAACATTTTGTCCTCAAAAATGTGTTAGAAGCAGGAAAAATGGGCAAACGTAAGGATTTGAGCGAGTTTGACAAGGGCCAAATTGTGATGGCTAGACAACTGGATCAGAGCATCTCCAAAACTGCAGCTCTTGTGGGGTGTTCCCGGTCTGCAGTGGTCAGTATCTATCAAAAGTATCCTTTGAGTCCTGTAAGTCCTTTAAGTCCTGTAAGTTGCGAGGTGGGGCCCATGGATGGCCCAAAGATCTGCTGCTAACATCTTGGTGCCAGATACCACAGCACACCTTCAGGGATCTAGTGGAGTTTATGCCTAGACGGGTGAGGGCGGTTTTGGCAGCAAACGGTGGAACAACACAATATTAGGCAGGTGGTCATAATGTTATGCCTAAGCAGGGTATGTACTGTGCTGTGACTATGATAGAATGGATGGGAAAAAACATAAATTAAAGTATGTACAAAATTTTTTATCCTCATAACATACATTTCCTGTTTTGCTGATCATACACAGGATTGCATAAAACCTGGAGTCTATCTCAGGGAATGTGGGGCACAATGTAGGGAACATCCTGGATGGGGTGCCAATATATTGCATGGCACAATTACACACACTCACAACAGGGACAATTTGGAGATGCCAATCAACCTGTATGTATATCTGGGGCGGTGCCTGGAAGAAGCCCCTGAAGCACAGGAATCTAACCCCCAACTCTGCAGATGTGGGGCAAATGTGAGAACCACTAAGCCACAGGGTCCCAGTTAACAGCTACAGTATCATTATATAAATACACCATAAGTAATATTCATTCATCACAGTTAATCAGTGAAACAAAGCAGTCATTCTTAGTAAGAGAAGATGATTTACAGTGATTTACAGCGATTTTTGGCAATGAACATTGGTTGGGGTTGGGCAATGTGATAAATTTCATAATTCTAGGCAAAATTCAAGTATGGAAATGTGGCAGCTGTTACTGTATTATCGTTACAGTAAAAATAGAAACAGAGGAAAGTGGCTGTGGGAAGAACAAACAGAGAACAGAGAGTAGTCAGGAAGGACACATCGGAGATAGCAGTGATGGCAAGAATAGAAGAACTACTGATGAAAAAGCAACATAAAATGAACATATAGTATAGATTCATAGAGATTAGAGAACTTAACATTACGTGTGTTTTGCACAAAGGACCAAAATAGAGCCTATATTAATTCGTCTCTCCTAGCCAGAAGGAAATGCTTTCTGCAATAAAAAAACTGATTTCGATTTGATTTCCTCTATAATGTCCCTGATCACTTTAATAAACCAACCAATACCAAAATCCCAATACTATAAAATATAAAAAATATAATTCACAAAAAGTGAATGAGTGTGTGTGTGTACCCTGCGATGGGTCGGCACTCCGTCAGGGTGTATCCTGCCTTGATGCCCAATGACGCCTGAGATAGGCACAGGCTCCCCGTGACCCGAGAATAGTTCGGATAAGCGGTAGACAATGAATGAATGAATAATTCACAAAATTCACTGAGAAATATTCTTGAACTGTGTCAAATATTTGTGTTAAATGAAAGTGCTGGTTTAGTAATGACCTGGATTATGTATACATGTCTAAAAGTTACAAATGTAAACCACATCCATGCATTGGGTGATAAAAAAGACATTTTAAAAACCCAGTACTGTCCATACTGCTTGTATGTTTGTATTAAGTACAAAATGATTTAAAGTAAAGAAGGCAGGCCAATACTAGCTTACAATACACAAAATGAACATTTACAATACTGACACTGGAATAGTTTCATTTATCCTGAACTCTTTACTCTGCAGCTGTTCCTTCAAATTACTCAGTAATTACAATATAATTAACAAGGGTATGTAGTTACAAGAGATACAATGAGTTAAAGTCTGGATCTATCAAGTAAGAGGTTAAGATCATTAGAGGTGACTGAAATAAGATAATTAGATTATTTCTTTGATTATAATGCTAATGCACAGGGGTTAATACATTGCACCACACACACACACACACGCACACACACACACACACACACACACACACACCACACCAATACACTATTGTCTTTATCCCATCCTGGCACAAAGGAACAGTTGCATATTTTATGACTTCTGAAGCACCAATAAATTTCACATTGGCTTGATAGTAGGATGATTAATTGAACACTGAAATACCCCTGAGACATATCATCAAGTTACACAGAACAGACACATCTCCTCCAGATGCACTTCTGATGCCGAAATATATTGAACAAACATTTCAAATAAACATATTTAAGAAAGACACTTCACATGCTTATACATAGAGAACATTTATATTGGATAAAAAGGCCACATTCTCCTATTAGACATAAGACAGAACTGGAGCTTTAGGAGCATTTGTTCTGTTTCAACCCATGTGATATTTCCAGTGTCATTTGAATTTTTGGAAATTACTTTGGACCTAAATTGAACTATAGATCATGGAAAACCATTTTTAGCAAATACAAATCCAGAAAAGTATTTTCCTGACTTCTAGTACAGTAAAGGCCCTGTCCTAATTCATACAACCACACCACAGTCTTATACCTTATCTCTATATGCCACAAATTTCCCCTCTCAGTGACAGGCACAGTTCAGAGTCCAATGATTGGTGATTTCATGTGCGTTTTCATTATCATGTGATGTTGTGTGTTGTTTGTTGCTTTGCCATAGCCTTGCTCATAGTCTGTATGTTTTGCTGTATGTTTGGTTTATACTGCACTTATATCCACCACCTCTACAAATCCATGACACTGTTCTAGTTCTGTCTCTGCTTCTGTCCTGTCATTGGTTTCTTTCCTGATTGTTTCCAGGTGTTCCGTGTTTTTCTACTACTGTGCTGTGTTTTTGTCTCATGGCAATGTCTTATCATGCATTTGTTTTCCATCGTCACTGTTTCCTAGTTTTGACCCTTGCCTATTTTCCTAATTTATGAATAAGGATTATCCCTGTTTAAAGTCATTGACTCAGCTCCAGATATTGACTATTATTACATATCTGACCATATTAAATAACAAGTTCAGTTTACCCTCTCCTCACCCTCATCCTGCCTTTGATTTCTACACACAGTTTTTTGTTACCTTATCCAGAAGACACAGCACTCAGTGAACTCACCAAAGTTTTCACCACCCCAGATATCCATGTGAGTGTCATACTGGCCCAGGTGATTGAACCAACTCTTGTCCATAACAAAGATCCCACCTGCAATCACTGGAGTCCTAAAGAAGTGAAGACACATGAATATGAAGAAAGACAACAAGCAAACTTTCTTATTATTCAGTGTTTAGACTTGTTTTGTTTAATGAAATGTCAGGAGATTATGAAGAGAAAAGGGACAAACAAAAATTGTGTTCAAAATGGCTTACTATGCATCATATTTATACACCCAAGATCTCTGAAAGTACTACTTGTACACATTTCTGTACATAATTAAACAGCCAAAGCTATATCAGTTGTATACTGCACCCTACAATGAAACACAGGGATATCATTTTTAATATAAAAGCCAGACACCTGAAAAAGGTCATTTAATATCTATATTTTTAAATGTGATTATTATTTGATTCTCACATGGCTGACAGTATACTTAATATAGAAGAAAATGAGAGATTTATTATAGCCAGTCCAATCTTTAAATCTTTAAAACTTTTCTTCAATACATTGTTGTGGGTCACAGTAAATCAGAAACCTCTGTTCAAAACAGGATGATGTAACTCAGAAGAAACTGTGTTCAAAAGTGAATTTGACTGACAGCTAGAGGTCACGTGTAGTATACCAGATTATAATTATCACCATCCTGCATACTAATATGAGAAACATTATAACAATAACATACACCAATCAGGCATAACATTATGACCACCTGCCTAATATTGTGTTGGTCTCCCTTTTGCTGCCAAAACAGCCCTGACCTGTCATGCACTGTGTATTCTGACACCTCTCATTAACTTCTTCAGCAATTTGAGCAACAGTAGCTTGTCTGTTGGATCGGACCAGCCTTTGCTTGCCACGTGCATCAATGAGCCTTGGCCGCCCATGACTCTGTTGCCGGTTCACCACTGTTCCTTCCTTGGACCACTTTTGATAGATACTGATCACTGCAGACTGGGAACACCCCACTAGCTGCCTAATATATCCCACCCACTAACAGGTGCCATGATGAGGTGAATATATATTAGGAACATTCTGAATTTGTGAGATTCACCTGATTGGCTGAGTTGGATCAGTCCGGGCCATTTTCTGCTCAATAGGAATCTGCTCCCATTTAAAATGTAAACTCCAGTCAAACCCTGTAGTCAGAGAGGGAGAAACCAACCTGGAGTTACCTTTAACCTTTCATTCTTACTTTTTAATTATTAACTAACTTATTAACCTGTTAACTAACTCTAACCTAAGATCATTTGTCATAAATTAGACTAAGAACATTAATTAGTAGTAAACAAGTAAGTGTTTAGATCATTCATTTATGTTCAGACGTATATTTTATGCATAACTAAACAGGTCTGTTTGTGCTCTGCTGCTTGGAGAGATTATGTGTACTGAGATTACTGGATCTCGCCCTCACCTCCTCTGAGGTCAGCAGAAGCTGCCAGGTAAGCAAAGTTGTCCAGGCTGATCACATCAATGATGGGGCTGACAACCCGAGTGTGATCCTGAGAGGATGCAGAAACAGTCAGTAATCCACAACCAATTAGTAAAATGTCTGAGTAGCGAACAGTATAGGCTTTTCACCAGTGAACATGAGATGACATACCAAGTAGTTAACCGTAGGTTAGTCATTAGCTAGCTACTGACATATAAGGGCAACGTGAACTGTAATTTGTTCCTTTCTAATCTCTTTGAGTGGGTGTAACTTTACTGAGCTCACTGACAGCATCTGTTGTGAGGCATTTCCTGTATATGTGAATAAGATCTTAAGATGCTTCAGCTTTATTGCCCTCCATTACAAAGTGTCATTCACTTTTTGTATTTAGACTGACAGCTAGTTATTGCTTATGCCTTCTGGGATTGATGATATCTATTATAGCCACCATCCCAAGAAAGATTGCTTGTTCATAATAATCTAGCTAGAATAATTATCTGTGTGGCAAGGTCAAGGCATGATTTTAAACCAATATGTAATGACTATGGAAGCATCATTAAAGTTCAGCAGTTGGACATCTGGTCAGAATGAATTTTTTATCTAAATTTCCTGCCTTTCTGAAATGAAATATTAATTAACCACATGCATGCAATGGTTTTAGTAACTGTTTTAGTATCATACATACATTAATAGGAAAATGTACTCACAACGTGCCACATAATTTTTATAATCTTTATTGTTGACTTATGCCCCAGTGAGATGGACCTCCTGACTTAGAGCTCGCTTCAACAACCAAGAAAGGAGAATGCATCCATAAGCAATGGAGCAGTCATAAATCTCGACACTTCAACAAAACTTTCAACAAAAACTGCTCAGGAGGTGGTTGTACTGACTCACCCATGACCACACTTTGTTCAAACATTTCATCTAGAATATCACATTCATCACACTAGTGAGAGGTAAACAAAAAGTAAGTTTGTGGCCATTACTGCCTTTCAGAGGTCTAGGGTTTGGTCTGTAATACTTCATCCTTAACACCCTTGTTGGCAAGATGCTAAGAAGAGTGTAGGAGATGCTCAAAGCTTATCTATCATCCGTTTCAGCTAGGCACAGCCTTAATGTTATGTCACCAAGTGGGCTTCTGTTAGAAGGTTTAAAACTTGATTACTGCCAACCACCATTTTTGGGCTTCAAGGACATTGGTCTTGATCTGTCCATGGTCCTGAATGTTTTGTATAATTAACTATCAGAACCCATAGAGAGGAGAAGAATCTACATCTGGTTGACAGGTTTAAAGAAAATCAACATAAAGCATAATTAAAGTGATAAGCTGCCACTTGAACACATTCAACATTTGTTGTGAAAGATTCTGCAAGTCTTGGGAAATGTACTAGAGAGTTAAAAATTATTACTCCAAAAGATATTCACTCAGTTAGTGTTTTGATGCTGATAGTGAAAGTGTACTGCCTAACATGTCAGTCCAACATAATCACAAGATGTGCATTTAGGTTGAGATCTGGTGACTGAATGTATGCTTTCGATGACAATTTACAACTCTATTTACTGATGTATTTTACATGGAGTAGATCTAAATGAAGATGTCACATGAAACCTCTGTCAAAGTCACTTCAATCTTTTTCTCTTGTCATCTTGATCCAAAATTGAAGTCAAGTGGGCCTGCTCTGTATTTTCAAACATATCGACAGATCCACAGAGCACAGTGGGTTGTTAATTACAACATACACCTGACTGAAAGCCTCTGTGCTCATTATATTTCTCTATTTAAGGATTCAGATTTTTCCTTTAATTTCTCACTTTTCTATATGTGTTTAAACAGGCTCTAAGTTACTTGAGACTTCAAGGAATTTGGGTTGATCTCTAGTTAGCTGAACTCAGTCTAGTGTTGAGCATCAGTGAGTCTCAGGAACCCAGTGGCAGGTACTTTTATACTGACTTATAGTTATATCACTAAATGTTAAATTATTAATACAGGACAGTCAATTAAAAATGTTGTAGGTAAGGTAAATTCTTAATCAGTGTGCAAACAAAAAATGCAAATCAAATGAGCCCAGTGATTAACTGGCATCTCATCAAGAATGTATTCCTTGAATATATCCACCATTTCCAGGATAAAGCGGTTAATGAATATGAAAGAATGAATGAATGGATGACAATAAATTTATATTGGATAATGTACTTACTTTTAGTAAAAATGCTTCATTCAAATCTCACTCAAATCTGATTACTGTGCATGGCCATGGTAATGTACTGTTTATACACAGAGTAAATGATGACAACAAGTGTTTTCAATTAAACTTGCTGAACTCTGAGCTCAGTGTATAACTATGAGGGGTTTTGAGGCAGCACAGGGACAAAGCTGCACCACAGCAGCAGGCAATATTGATTTAGCTTCAATTAATAAAGTTCTTAAATTGTTGTTTGTCTCCCCAATCCTTTCTCTCTCAAGTTCTTCAGTTATATTCTAGTATAAAGAAATACTTCTGTATTTTATAAGTTATTCTCTGTCTACAAAATTTGTATTGTATGTGCAATTACAAAAAGAACTTTCTAATCATCTACTTTCTAATCATTTCTAATCAATGTTATATGAATTATATGGTTTTCAGATAAAATATACATGAGAGAAGAATTTTAGCAAAACCTCTCTGCTTCCTTGTGCTGTTCCTGCAAGCTAAGATGCAAACAAAAGCAGTTTCAATGATGTGCATCATGTGCAAAGAAAGCAGAAAACAGTACGTAAATGAATGTAGATCTAAATGTAGATTTTGCATATAGTCTTTGTTTTTGCATTGACTTCATCAATGCTCAGCGACTCCAAAAAACAGTGCAACAGTATAACAATGATTAAAGGTGCTTAGACTCCCTGACAAACTGTTAAAGGCAAACACACATAAAACACCTGGAGACATTGTTAGTATTCATTATGCAAATGAGATAAACATGAAACCAACTTTACTGAAGCAAAATCACCATTCTGAAAAAAACTATTCTGATTATTATGCTTTATATTGATAAAATTAGTATAAAGAAGCTATATTAATTGAGAAAAGGAATAATTTTAAGTTTAGACATACTAAGTGCTATCTTTCACAGATCTAATATATGCATTTTGATTGAACTCATTTTTTAAGATAATGAATCGTCTTACATAGACACCAGCTTGTGTTTTATTCATTAAAATGGACATGTGCTATTTTGCCAGTGTGCACATGCCTTTATATGCGCAAGTCTTTATTCCATCAGTGCCTTTGAGAGTAATTTACATAATATAAGACTGAATTCATGCAAAAAAAAAGCGATTAGCTTAACTCTTCTTCCATTACACTTCCAGTATTATTTCTTTTTATCACTCGCTCTATTCCTTTCTCAGTACAAGTAAACGTTTTTGTCTGGTATTCCTACAGATGTACATGGTGATAAGATTTTATTTTATTGTAAGCATGCTGTCTATTGCTCTGTATCGGTCAGTACAGCACAGTTGCGGCCGGTCAATAGGGGACGCTGGGGTGCCGCCCCCTTAAAGTTAGCCAGAGAAGAATACTACTTTAACACGTTAACAATAATTATATATTTTTAATATTTTTTATAATTTTTGTTGTTAGCGAATCAATATTGTTTTCATATATTTGGTCTCATGTGATTGGACCATTCTCAATGAGTCTCATTACCGCTCAGCAAATTGTCAGTTAACGGACAGGTACTGATCAATGTGGAAGCAAGCGAAATATCTCGAGATAAAAGAAAATTCGGTTATATCTTTACAAGAATACCCTTTCACAAGGTGTTCGGATGAAGAAAAGAAAATAATCAAGGAGCGTGGAGCAGATCGACCCAATTTGCAAATTCAGCAGCAGTCAAATGATTAGGGAACTTTCCAGTGTGTGTGTTTTTAATGATTACCTTCATTACTGATAATAAACCTACATTGAACTTAAATTCAGTTATTCATAGTAGATTTATTGCATGCTTGCAATAAACAGTTGACTTTTTCAATATTTTATCTTAGCAGTAATGATCACCTGATAAATGGTTATTTACCGTCCTGCATTACTGACAGTTTGATTTTAAGTTTGTCTGCCCCCCCCCCAAACTTTTTAGCACCAGCCACCACTGGTACAGCATAATTATAAATAATCTTCCAATTTTTCAAAAGGATACTTTTCTGTAATCTCTCTCTCTCTCTCTCTCTCCTCTCCTCTCTCTCTCTCTCTCTCTCTCTCTCTCATTCAGTATGTATTTGTGCTGGGATCTTCCCATCAGACTAGATGTTAACAGTTCTGCTGACAGACTCTGGGTGTGTGTGTGTGTGTGTTGGTTGAACAGCATGTCTTTCTGTATGGATCATTAACTTTCTCGTGGTTTAAAGCCACATGAATTCCTCCCAGGGTCTGGCCTGCAGCTGATTTACAATGATCTGATTAATCAGGATAAGCCCAGCAGAGCTCCAGCACCTCAACACATGCGTGACAACACCATTCCCAAGGGTTTAATACTTATAATCCCTCAAACAGACCTGTACATGGTCATCACATTTGCAAGGTATACTATACACAAGCCAATATTTACATAAGAGTAAAGCTCAGTGCAGTGCTGATTTTTAGTCTTGCACACACTATAGTTAACTATGTACGATGTTGTGAAATGAAGTGCAGTGATATAAGATATGGGAGGAGTCTTCTCCCCTGTGCATGTTTATTAAAGAGGCAGTCTAACTGCAGGGTGGAGGAAATTTGATGATTTGCCAAAAGAATGAAATTACTATTGAGATGTGCTGAAAAAAGGAGAAGGGGTATCTTGAATGCCTTGCATTAGAGCTTTTCTCTTAGAGAACAAGATTGGAGAGGATAATGGTCTCCTGGTGATTTAGTTAACTTTGACAAAGGAGGGGAATGCCAGAGGCTGTCTGAAGCAGCTGTATGAGACCCACCTCTCTCTCTCTCTTTTTCTCTAGCTCTCTCTCACACTCTCTGTCTCTCCTTCTTCTCTCTCTCTCTCTCTCTCTCTCTCTCTCTCTCTCTCTCTCTCGCTCTCTCTCCCCTTCTTCTCTCTCTCTCTCTCTCTCTCTCTGGACTGAGGCCATTTGTGAATTATAAATGACTCTTAACACACAAAAAGTTAAAGTGCTATCATCTGTCACAGTTACACAACAGTGTGTGAGCACATATCTATGTGTATGTGTGTGCGTTAGTTACCAAATTTTCCATCCCACACACACAACATGGACTAAACAGACTAAATATCATTAAGTCTTTATATGTGCTCACCTCTTTGACTCTCTGGATCATTGGCTGGAGCCAGTCAGTGTTCACCTCACAGTGGCTGTCCAGGAAGGTGAGGATAGAAGCCGAAGCAGCACCAGCTCCCCTCACCCGAGACCTGATCAAACCTGCCCAATGCACAAAACAATATTAAAGGGCATGTCTCAGAACATTCACAAAACATCCAACATCTACTGCTCTAGCACTTGTAATGTAGTGAAAGTGTGCTTCTGTAAACATTTCCATTGATTCTTAACAAGAACTTAAAACTTTAAAAATGTCCAGCTTATTTTTCAGCCATTCGTTCTAAGGCATATAGCTAAATTCTTCTGTAAGCCTTCTGTAAATTATTTACAAATAAGAGTAAAAGCTATTACAAAGGTGTAAATCTGGATGCACCAACAAGGTTGATGAGTTTAGGGGGTTAAAGTCAGGACAAAGATTCCAGTGCCTATCACTTCCAGGCTGATGGAGCTCAGTACATTCTTGCTAACTTTACCAAATTGCCAAGCTGAGTGAAAGGCCAAACACACAGATCCAGTTTCGGCCTTCTACATTTCTAGTGATAATCAAGAAATGAAAGCAGCAAAGTCTAATGGTGAGACACCTTACATGTAGAGCTGCAGGCAGAATTTCAGATTTACTGATTAACACTTTGAATTATTTAGTTTCAGAGTTACATTACTGGTGCAAACACCAGTGTAGAAAACTTATTGTCTTGCCTGTTTTTGAAAATGCTTAAAAATAAGTCTCATTACTTCAGTAGGTTTAAGGTACAAAGAAATCTGGAACAATTGATCTGATATATTTCTATTTTTATGCTGGGTAGAAGGTGCTGGATATGATCTTCAGGTTAGAGGTAGAACATGCTGAGCTCTGAACACTCACCCTCTCGCCGTTCATTTCTCAGGCAGCGCACTTTGGGGATCTGCGAGAGCAGCTGGCAGTCCTCAGCTAATGAAAGAAGGACATCAGATTACAGAGAAAACACACGTGTACACACACACAGATAATACCCTTAGACTCATCCCCCACAGCTGGTATGCAGCACACATATGTATTCTATACCTAAACGTATTTGGTTATGGATGCGTTTATCTAGTGAAATGTATAAACCTTTTTGTGTAGCATGAATTCTGCTTTTTAAATACTCAAATAAATAACCAATAAAACAAACACAATATGAGATGTGCAGCTTCAGATGGCTTTAACAGATTCCATTCCCATTTTCATATCCAATTTAATGAATGTGAAATCAGTCTTAATAAACAACCATTATCCTTCGAAACTCATTAAATCACAGCAACTGTTTCTAAATGCTTGACTGGCATTAAAAAAAAAAACAACAAAAACAATCTCACATTAACATAATGCTACCAAAATCGCACAGCATAATGCCACCATACAGACTTGGTCTAGACTATGAGATCAATGTTTCTAGTTTTTTCGTATGATAAAGAAACTCAATAACTTGAAATAACCAGGAACGTAATTAAACTACAGATAAGTATGATTAAAAATCTCTTATTAAAATACGTGACTGGATAATAAAGAATGTACCAGAGCAAAAATGTAAATAACTAATGTAATAATCAGGGATAATCTTGTCATCTACAACAATGTCAGGCTTGGATACAACTGGACAAGATGTGCGAATGTTAAAATTGAACACACTGGTTTATTAAAGATGTTAAAGAGGCAAATAATAGAAAATAGGCAAACATATAAAGAACATAAATGAAAATAGACCAAATTGTGACGCAAAAAGTGCAATAAAACCCTGATTTGCAAGTTGAACTAGAATCAGGTCTAATAAGAATCCTTGTGAACTTGAAGTTGTATTTGGATGAGACTGCAAAGGCGTTTGTGGTTATAAGCAGAGTATACTGAAATTCACGCTTAACAGAGCATGGATAAGTTAGAACTTATAGTACTGTCATAAATATAATCATTATAAATGCTGTCATCACTGAGTTCTGTGACTAAATGTACACTTTACATTATAAACATGCAAAAAATTACAATTCTTCAGTAAATTATTTAGTAAGAATATTTGTTATAGTTATTATATATACGATTTATTACAATAATCTTCAATTGTCTTTCATTCATTTATTCACTCATTCTTCTTTTCTGCTCAAGGTGGCAGTGGATCCAGAGCCTTCCCCAAGATACTGGCTATGAGGTGTGAATACACCCTGGATGGACTGCCAGTTCAACTCAGAGCACCATGTACACACTTAGGGGCAGTTTCAAGTAGATAATCCACCTACTGTCATGTTTTTAGTGCAGTGGGACCCAATGCAAAGAAGTGTTTCTCCAGACTCCAAACCTCAGCAAAAACACATGACAACAACTTCATCCACAATTTTACAAGCTCACACAATCACCTCGGGGAGTTGATCATTGCCTCTGGTTTGCTACTTAGTGACAGGTATCAATGAAAATTTATATAATTTATCGTTTATGTTTTGTGACCATGTCCATTGTTAAAAATGCTATACAAATAAAACTGAATTTAATTGAACTTGAACCAGGGATCCCAAGGTTGTGAGGTGGTACCACTATGTCCGTCAAATAATCATGATCATTTTAAATCATTTAAATGAAGTGATTATGTAAAGATTGTAATGATTGGTCTATGACTGTGGCCTTTGAGAGCTGAATAGCGGTAAATAGAAATTGCCCTCAGGCACCTAATTAGGCAAAGCTGCTCTCAGGACACAGAGCTTTCTTCACTTGTCCTCTGCAGTAATGTGTGGGAGTATGTGTTTTGCATGTGAGACCGAGAGCAAGCAACGGGGACCTTAAGTGTTTAATGTCACTCCTAACACAGTGAGGACAACAGACAGATGGTGAGGGGGAGGAGTAAACTCTGGATCACCATGAAGGCAAAAGTCAAGCATTCACTCTCACACACTGACAGATGCTGCATAATGCCTGACAGCTACACTTTGTACCCCGCACCTCTGTTTGAATAGATTTGCATCTTTTCTACAGTTTCTACATTTTTATTAATGTGTTACAGATGGAATAAGAGACATCCAGACATAGTTGCAAACACCGAGAGATGGCAGGCTGGAAAAAGAATAAACTATAAACACAGAGACACTGATATCACATCCATTAAGTAGACTGACATAAAACAGAGAGACTGAGTCAGAAATGGAAAAAGGAGGGTGCATGTAAAAGCATGAATGTGTCAACATTCCTAAAGTCCAAGCCCATCGCGTTGCATGGAGAACTGAGTGCAACTCACATGTACTGTATGTTTATGCAGAAGGAGATCAGGCTGCTGGATTAGGACTAGACTTAACCGGAATTAAATGTGGGTTACATTCCTGACATCATACAAACGTCCTTAGAATTCACTACAACTCAATCTACATGTGCATCTCTACAAGGGTTTACATTTAATTATTCATTGTGAGCTCGACATAAGCAACATTCTCAGAATCCAGATTTATAAAACATAAAAACATGTTGTATTTAAAGAAAGAAAGCATCTATATTTTTATATAGACAGTGTAGTGAAAGTCTTTTAATTTATTGGTCTGCAATACGATGAAGGAGACGGTAAACAAAGGATGTGCAGTAATCCAAGTATAAACAAGTGTCTATATGCAGTTTATTTCCATTTCATACTCATTTTGTATCTCGCATTTAGTTTTAACAGTTCACATGTTCAGTCATGTGCTCACTGCAAACAAATCACTCCATTGCATCATCTTTGATTGGATATTTAATCCACCCTTATGTGCATGTGCTGTGTTTAAACCTGCCCAAGGGTGTAAACTCACACTGAATAAATACTGCAAATGTAAATGCTCCCTTACAAGCACAAGACCTGGCAGATAAGATTTTACTATCATATCCAGCCTGGCTGTTTATCTGAGCAGTGAATATAGCCAAATGAGCAATAACAGCTTTCTGGATCATTTGTAAGCATAACTGAATATGAATAAACCAACACCCACTCAATCAGACACACATAAAAATCTACATACAGTATGTACTAACTTTGCTGCATGTTTGAGTGTGTGAGGTGTGTAAACAGTGGAGAAACTCCTCAGGCTTGTTTATTCTCTGTAAAACAGAAAAATGTTGACTGCCAGCTTAATAACAACACTTTTACACCATGTGAAAACAATTAGGCTGGTCATTCAGCTCAGATGATTGAGCTTATTTTATTCTTCATGACTAACAGGAGAACTGGATGGCTGTTATATTCTTGCTTTCCCATAGCTGCCCTGAGACGTCCTGGTTAATTCATTGCAGCACTTATCTGCAAATGTTGGTCTGTATAAATATACTCTGCAGGGTCTTATGCACACTGTCTCTGATGAAGATTCTTTATTTGCTCCATGACTTCAGGAGAGCTGGATGTGATTTATATTCTGTCTGGTATTGTGACATTCATTCCTCCATTAAGAAATCCATTAAATAAAAGTATTACACTGTAAGCGAAGCTAGGAAATGTAATCACTAGAATATCCATCTGAGTGTGTGTGTGTGTGTGTGTGTGTGTGTGTGTATGTGTGTCTGTCTGTGCATATGTGTATGAGCAAAAGCATAAAAGAACTTACGGTCTGAGCTGAAGTCATCCACAAGAATCATTTCTTGTATCAGATGGGGTGGACTTCGGATAAGTACGCTAAAGCAGACAGGGAGTGAGAGACAGTGTGTGTTACAAATATATCTGAAGGTAACACCACTAACATGCTCTACTTCTACAGGATCTTATTCACTGTGGGCTGTGTAAATTTATCAGTATTACCTTTTAATAGTGCGCAAGAGGGTGGAGCGAGCTTCATTGTGGAAGGTGATGATGATGCTGGTGGAGGGCAGGTCAGGGTCAAATGTCACTGAGGCACACCTGAAAGAGAGCAAACATGTGACAGCACACTGTCCAGCATGGAAACATTTTTATGGTAACTGTACCTGAAATGTCTATTGTTTGCTATCTATTTTTTTCAGACACTGCTTTCACATCTCATACATGTGTTTTTTATAGACATTTCTAGATCCTAATCATGCATATTTTTTGTTCAACACAGCCTGCCTGTTTGCTCTAAGTATGAATGAGCAGTTGATATCCATGTCCATTACTTTTTAATAGCCTTAATAAAAAGGCTCGGTTCCAACATTCATCCTTCATGGATTACAGAATCAGTCTTTGTCAGAGGTATAGAGATGTGAAATATGCATGCATAAAATAGATAGATAGATGGATGGATGGATGGATGGATGGATGGATAGATAGATAGATGGATTGATAGACAGGGGGGGGGAAAAAAAAAAAAAAAAAAGGGTAGATAGATAGATAGATAGATAAAATAGATAGATAGATAGATAGATAGATAGATAGATAGATAGATAGATAGATAGATAGATAGATAGATAGATGAAGATAAAAGGGGTAGATAGATAGATAGATAGATAGATAGATAGATAGATAGATAAAGGGTAGATAGATAGATAGATAGAAAGTTGTATAAAATATACACCTTTTTACTAACTCTGTGTGTACTATATGTAATGTATGTTAAACTATTTGAAGTAAAAAAAAAAGATTTGTACCTATCTTTATGAAAGGGACATACTGGCTAATATATACTGCCATATAATGTGTTCCTATACTTTGTCTTTATAACCGCCTTCAGTCATTTTTGTGTCATCTGAGAGCCATTTGAATCCTGTCAGTTGTAATATTCAGCACAGGTAGGTTATAACATCTATCTATCTATCTATCTATCTATCTATCTATCTATCTATCTATCTATCTATCTATCTATCTATCCATCCCATCCATTAATCCATTAATCCATCCATCCATCCATCCATCCATCCAAGTCTGATTCAGAGACATTCATGGGCAAAAGATTCTATTAATAGTTTTTCTTTCCAGACCTATCTTGGTCTGTTGTCTTGTTGTAGACCAGAGCCATACACATTAGCCATAGATTTGTAATTAATTTTTTGGTAGATCATTTTTCCCCCTTCTTTTTCGTCATTCGACCTTAACAGTAATTAGTATATTTATAAGTCAATGACATTTTCCCTCTTTGTTTGCACGTGTTTTATGCATATATGTTTTCTGTGTTATGACTGTATGATCAAGGTCTTGCCATTTGAAGTGTGAGTGTGTGTGAGTGCATGTAGGGCACCTGTAGTGTCGTGTGTCTCTGATGGCCCTTTCACTTCCCAGTCTGTCGCTCTCCTGCAGGTTGAAAGCATGTTCTTTGTACGGATCCTCTCCTGCTTTCAGCTGTTTACTGGCTAAATAGGCTTTCTCATCAAAGCCGCCCAACAACTGAGCCTGCTGCTCAGCTCGTGGAGGATGGGTCACCTAAAATACAGAGAAGGAAAGAGCGGTGAATAAAGTGACAGAGGAAAAAAGAGAGATAATAAGTGAGAACAACAGACTGGGAAAACAAGAGAAATAGACAGAGAAGCAGAGAGCAATACTTCTATTTATCACTCATCATAAAGTGAAGATGTCTACAATCCAGTAGTGTATGAAAATTGCTGGTCAACCTCTTCTCGTTACTGATCCTCATGGGCAAAGAATGAAGAAATCGAGCAAACTGTACCTGGAACTCAGGAGGCGCTGAAATATAACATTTTCTGTTCTTTTTTGTTTAAAGAATTTACATCACACACATAACAACTGAGATAATGCTTATCCCAGTTTTTCTCCCTGTCCTGCAAGTGACCATTCATGTGGTATAGTTAATACTACATCAATAACATAAGTAAACAACATTAGGTTAAAGGCAGCACTGGAACACGTCTATATTTCTGATATAAAAATAATTCAAAAATATGACACCTCCTGCAAGACTGTTTTAAGTTTTAACCTTCACTGAAAACCAAATATCTGCATCATTAGTAGGCAGAAGGAAGCAGCTGCAGTAGGAGCTCATTAACAGCACAAACTGTACGTGTAACCTATGTGTGAGTAATCTCTGTCTCAGAGTCTCTGGCATAAAAAAACAAGCATAAATTTAAAACTTCACATTTTCATGCGACTCATTAAGCTGAAGCAGATTTCACATATTAAAACACTTCCATCATCATGCTGATGATGGCACTGCTTTTGCATTTGAAGTAAGACAACTTAACTGTATGTGAATTATAATTCTGTGTGTGTTTGACATTGTTTGACAGTGTTAATGCGCTCCGCTGCTTCAGCAATAGTATTTATAGCAGTTTATATACAGTTCTGATTAGCTCATGGTACAAGACGTCGATGGCAATAAGTGAATGGGCAGGAATGACCGATACACTGCCAGATGAAATGACGTACAAGCAGCATAAATAAAAGGGTGTGTACAAACGGCAAGAAAGAGTGATGGAGAAAAACAGAGTTTGCTGTTATTAACGATGTCAGGAAAAGCTTAGCATACATGTCAGTTTCCAAACTCTATGACCTCACTTTTCATTACTGAGGGGAAAAAAACAAGAATTTGATACTTTTTATACATAATCCCTCAGATTATAAACGAACAGACATTCACAAAGGGCTGGCAGCATCCGTGCATCTGATCTGCACATCACTGGAACACAAACATGGTCTTTCTGTCTTCTTCCCTGATCCACATATGGTGTCTTATCCTCCTTCTAAGATACTGATGAATCTTGGAATGTCAGTTCCAGAAAAACACATCTGCACAGTTAAATGCACTGTATCTCAAATGTGTGGGCAAATTGCTAAACAGAATGGCAAGTGCTGTAATGTTCTAAATGCAGATTTTCGTTTTTTTTTTAATGTTCATGCAAATGTGTAACGCTGCAAGTGTACAAAAATAGCTATAATGAGATGCATCTGCCCATACTCCTGTGCCATCTGCACTGTCAGATAATAGATGCACAGTCAGACTGCAAGCATTCACTGTTCTGACAACTTTCACTTACTGTAGATTAATTCAGGTAAAGAACACCTGGTCCCTTGAAATTCTGAGATGAGTGAGATATGAGATTTACAGTATGAGAGCTTTAAATGATAGAAGATGAACCAGTGCTGTGAGAACAGAGGCCACTACAGAGACTAGACTGATTTAAGGAGAGTATGAAGTTAAATCTTGAACAGAAAAAAAAAAAACTCAGGGTAGAAACTAAAAAAATTGTTTTATTCCATAAAAGCTCCAATCGCTTTTGTAATTAAGCCAAACTCTCTGATGAAATATTTCCAGACAACCCGTACATGTGCCTTCACATCTGTAGATCACTAGGCTCTGAAATGTACTTAAATAGATTATTCAATGCAATAAAAACGTCTAAGCCTCAACACGTAGGAAAGATAACAAGCTTAACCTCTATGGCAAATCAGGTAGAGCGGGAGCGTTCTCAATTCTCGACTCCTAACTGTATTCCATCATTCAACCTAAAATACACATCATGACCCATGAGCACATTCCAAACCTTAGTCAAAAAGTCTTATTGGAGGAAATTAATTCATATCAGGGATTCAATGCAGTGCTATTAAATGCAAATAATGCATTGAAATGAGCAGTGCCAAGAGCATAGAGCTAATTTTAAATAACAAGTACAAGTTATTTATGTTTAATATTACCAAATGAACAGATATATGAAAAACAACATCTGCTCAAAACATGTGAAGCATTAAGAGGATAAAGAGGCACAACAGTAACCAGGTTGATGCATGGTTACTCCAACAGCATGCACAAGAATCCATCCAAAATCCAAACACTCAGCAAAGAGTCACAAATTTAATAAAACATCTTACCAGATTAGTTTGCACTGAAATTGAAAATCAAATTAAATACAGTCGGGGAGGTGTGTGTGTGGGGGGGGTTACGGGGGTATTAAGAAGCTCCTTTACAAGGACAAAATCTCGTTCTGCTGGCAATCAACCAACACAGTCCTGTAATCCAGAGGCCATAAACCAGACATCTTCTAAGAGTGTCCTTTAGAATAGAACAGCTGGTAAAGGATCGTAAGTAAAAGCCATTTCATCTCATTTTAAGGGAAGTGCATGCAGTGCCAAATCTAAAAAGGCAGATCAGATATCAAAGCAGCAGGCTAAAGAGGGAGGAGGATGGCGTGCTACAAGTGCTGTTTTGGCTCGTGTGAACACATATCTTATTAAACAAGATGACATGCTGATCTGGATCACAGCTCCGAATGAAGTCACATGGCATGACCGGGTGATGCACAGCATGGACACTAACCTCATCCTACGTCAGTAGCTACACAAAGACAATCCACCCTCATAATCTGAACCAGGACATATCAAGCACATCTGAAATAGAGTGAAGCACTTCATCATTGTATGGTAATACTTTGGGATGATACTTGTATTCATCATCAGAGATTTGTAATATTGCAGCATTTGTAATATTCTGTTCCTTCATTGGTTTGATAAACTGCTTGAGGCTCAGAATGAAAATTTGATTAGAAAAATATTCCAGGAGATTCCAAGACCAAGACATTTACCACTGCACTGTTATGTGTTATTTCATATGAAATATTATTAGTTTCTCAGATTTTTTTTAAATATATATCTAAAGTGAGTCACTTTGGAATAGCTGAGCTGACTGGTTGTCTATAGTAACGCAAATAAGCACGCTTCTTAAACCACAACCAATCAAACCAAAACTAGTCAGTTGAAGACTGGAAAAAGTAAACAGTACAGTTTGGGTCAGTCTGTACTCATGATAGCCTGAGATTCCTGTTCTTGGCTGACAGAAGTGGAACCTGATGTGCTCTTCTGCTGTTGTAGTGCATCCATCTGACGTTTTGATGTTTTTTGATGTGCATGCTGAGATGCTTCTCTGCTCACCATGACTGCAAAGTGTAATTATGAGTTCTGATATCCTTCGTGCCAGCTTAAACCAATCTGGCCATATTCCTCTTATCAACAAGGTTTTTCCACCCACAGAACTGTTGCTCACTCAGTGCTTCAATGTAACACACAATCCGGTGTAAACTCTAGAGACTGCTGTGTGTGAAAATCCCAGCCAGTAAATCAGCAGTATCTGAAGTTCTAAAACCAGCCCATGTCACAAACATTTTCTTCATTCTGATGTGAACAATAACTAAAGCTTTTGACTTGTATCTGAATGACTTTACGCACTACGCTGCAGCCTCATGATTGGCTGATTAGATAACTGCATAAATAAGCAGGTACACAGGTGTTCCTATTAAAGTATTTCATTATAGATGACATACATCAAAGGTAAACACCCGTAAACATATGTTTTACTAATAATGTTACTAACAGATTTTCTTTGTCGTGTCGAGCTGTAGACGTTAAGTCTCAATGGCGTGCAGCTTACGGTGTGGCGAGAGAGCTGCTCTGTTGCTATGGAGCTCAAGGATGTGGCAGTGAGACAGGATTCAGTATAAATTTCTCTCTCTCCCTCTGTTTCCCTTTCACACATAGACATAGCAACCACCTCCATTTAAACAATTGATTTCTTTTGGCAGGGATTAAAACAAATTCAGATGATTTCCTGAATGAGATATTCCAGTCCAAGTCTGGTCTACCCATGCGTGAATTCTGTTATTATATAAGATTTCCTGACGGAGTTTACTAAGTTTTTTTTTTCAATATGAGACATTTTAGCAATATATTTAACAGTATAACAATAGATTTACATATAAAAATGGATTTCCTACAAAAAAAAAAAATCCTGTAGTCATTTTGTCACTTAAAAAAAGAAAACCCTATAAACTACCTGCTCACTGGTCATCTGGGTTTAAGATAAGGTCAGTAAATAGACTGTGTAAACATTTTTTCAGTAAACTGTTTCTTTTTCTCCACCTGATGAATTTGGCATCCAACTGTCAAGCACTGACTAAACAACAGTTTCTGTTTCTGTAGCTCACACACAACTTTAATCCAAACCAAGCATGAGACCACACAGCATTTAAAACTTCAGCTTCATTCAAAACCCTATACATCTGTTGGAACAGTTGATTATATCTAGTTATTTGCAAACCAATCATCAGTCAGGTTGGCCTGTGTACAATACTGTATAGTGATCTAGTAGGCTGTGTCTAAATTGGGTTGGTCAGGTGGAGTGTTGTTTTAAAAGTCAAGTCTGTTCAGTTAGCTGGTACTGAGTTTCGGTTGTAGTTTTACATTTGTGGCTACTAAATGAAGCACATTATATATTTAGCAGCTTAAGTTAACTGAATCTGATATTGTCAAGCAGAATGTCTTACTGACAAATGAGTTTAGGGCCGCCTAAACCTCACTCTTATCCATTTTCAATACACACAGACACCAGGTACTGATCCACTTCTGGCATCCACACACCAACACTCTACAATCATCAAGTTATGCAAAATATTAGACTTGCAACAGCATCCGGCTGTAAGACAATGTTTAATGCAAGATCTGTGTTGTCAGTTAACATCACCCGCAAATACATCACATGAAAATTTTATATTAGTCAAACCTGATCCAATAGATCCAGTCAATATTAACCCTGATATAGATCCCCTGTATAAGAGGTTTGTAAATCCCTGGCCATTTTTTATTGTTTATTAAAAACTGTTGAGCATTGGGGATGAGCATATTCTTTGAAAGTGCACAGCTCTGGTCTGGATGTCTGCAGGTTGGTGATTCCTCACCTCTATCACATCTAAAATAACTATGACAAGCTTCAGTGCTGGGAAGTCAACATATACATGAGCAGAGTTTCTAGGAGCAAGGCCGCAGTTGTGCACCCTTGATCTATCTTCACAACAACAATGAAGAATTCAATTTGGGGCAATGATGGAGATAGGCAATAGGATGGAGAAAAGGAGAGCACAGGTCAGCACTTGAACCTGCAGCCTTAGACAATCCTGACATCATTTAACTCTGAATAGAGCTTTATACATTTCCAGTCTATACAACGCTCTAATATGAGCAACATCTAACCAGGACGACTGAAGCTGGTGCGATGCAACGACACATCTCGATCTGTGTACTGTCACTAACATTGTGATCAAGATGCAACACACACACACACACACACACACACACACACACTGCAGCTCGCGGCTTAATTAAAGCAATGCGGTAAAGTTAAGCCCTGTCGCTTTCCACTTGTCCCTTACTATAAGCGGAAGAGTCCTGTCCTCTCGCCGGATGTCCACTCTCCCCGAGGCGGCGGGTTTTGGCCCGCGGCTTTTGGCGCCCACGGCGCGCGCCTGAGACGCTGAAGAAGGGCTCGCGCGCGGCTTGTTGTCCTGCCACAGGTAATAAAAGGTGCCCAGGATCCAAGCGACGGTCAGGATGGCGATGGCGTTGGCCCTAATCCTGCGCATGATGAGTGTCCATAAGGATCTATGCTTTCGGAGCTTCAGCACGTTACGGCTCCGATCCTGATGAAGCGCTCCTAATTATGAGGGCTGAAGTGCGGAGATGCCTCGCGCAGCACAGAGGTTCCCAGCCTCCGCGCTCACTGCTGTTCTGATTGAGAGGAGCGCTCTGTGGAAACTGCCGCGCGGTCCTAGCGCCGAGTCATCCAACGCGTTTGTGCTCGCCCTAGTACTCTCGCCTATTTATTCCACACAAAGCGATTAGCAGCTAAATACACAATGGCTACGTCCCAAACCAGGCTAGCATGGTGGTCTGTCTGTAACTCTGTATAGTATTTCACAGCTGTACTTGTACACTATATGTCCAAATGTTTGTGGACCATTGACCATTGCACCCCAATCTGTCAATATAATACATGATCAATTTAATACACATCCCCCTTCCAAAAACTGGGTTTGGACCATAGCCTATCCCAGGGAACACTGGCTGCCAATCCATCGCAGGGAATAAAATATATACACATCTACAGAATGATTCACACTTAGGGACAGGGGACACTTAGTCCAACTTGCTGCGCGTTACTGGACAGTGGGAGGATACCAAAGAACCCAGAAGAAACCCCAGTGAACAGCCCACGCTCCTCATATACAGTAACGCCAGCTCAGGGTCAGGATTTTTATATTTCAGTGTTGTTTTTGATTTGTTCACGAGTAAGTTATGAGGATGCAAAATGGTAGACAATGTGTTTAATGTTTAATTTTTTTTGTTCTTGTGTAGTATCAGGAGCTGTAGCTGTGCTTTCACCTGCTGAGGCTTGAGCAGCACTCACATTTGGGAAAGACTTCTTTTAAATATAAACTAGCTTCGTTCATCTAGCAAGTGAAATAACTCAGCTAAACAGAAGGGCTTTCTTTTGGACTTGAATTTGTTCAGATGAGATCATTCTTCTTACGAAACTTTTAATACCACATATTTGTTTCATCATCTCCAGCACAAAGTTTTCCAATGAAAGTTAAACATTGACAGCATGGTATAAATGACAGGTTAAATCAGAATAAATTCTGTTTAATCCAAGTTGTTTTAGATATCAGAGTATTAGATTCGTTCCTTTGCATAGGCTGCCTCTTTCCACTGTCTCTAAAAGCAAATGAGCTTATATAAGAGAGGCCTAAGGGACAACTTTGTCACCTTTGTATCATGAGTGGCACTTGCCTGTTGTATTTGGACAGTAAACATCCTTCCATTTAAGTCTACAGGTAC
Organism: Hemibagrus guttatus; assembly: GCA_033459395.1. NCBI lineage: Eukaryota > Metazoa > Chordata > Actinopteri > Siluriformes > Bagridae > Hemibagrus > Hemibagrus guttatus. The sequence goes on along the minus strand of JAUCMX010000008.1, from coordinate 14,560,904 downwards.
AGTACAGCACATCTTGAACAGATGAGGGTAAATGGCCTTGACTAAGAGCTGAACAGCAGCAGCAGCCTGTCAGGATTGGGTTGTGACCTTTCAAATCTTTAACCACTGAAACACCAATGCTTAACACTATCATATTCATAGCTAAAGTGTAATACTAGTAGCACATAAATACGCAAGGTATTGAGGTGAAAGTTAATTTGACTTAAGTTGAGATATATTCATAAATATGCCGTATAATCATATGGAATTTATATTTTAGACTTATATTTTAGATCTCGCTGTGGCTTATATGCTGCATCATTTCACAATTAAAGAGTCATTTTAGAATCATTATATTAAATCATTAAATCATACAGTCGTAATTATTTCAGTTTCTTTTAGCATGCTCATTACATTAGATTTGCTAAATGATTACACAAGAAGGTCAAGCAGTCTTTTATTATAAGCGATATAATTATACAAGTGTATACAGAAAGAGACAAAAAAGAAGTGTGAGTGTCTGGACTTTTACATTTCTTCACATCACATTCACAATATTCATGTTGACATTTCCCTTAGACCAAGGCCTTCTCTGAGCCTCAAACATGCCCTGTGCCATATCACACCAGCCCCCTAATCTCTCAGTGAAGCACTTCGGCCATTTCAATCTCTGTTTTAATAAAAAAGCAAAGACAAACACTGTACACAGTTCTTTTTTGGCTTTTACAGATCAACCCCACCCTTTCATAAGTCTATCCACTGTGATAACGCCCAGTCCTTGTACAGTCAACAGTGAACATCTGTACTCTTGCATGAGGAAAAGTCCAAAGTCTTACTGCTCAAAACTTTTACTTGATTTCAAAATAGCACTATTGTTAGGGGTTTGGTTTTTCATTTATAATTGATGTAACCTCACTTGAAAATGATGGCAAATTTCAGAATGACTCGCCATCAGATGGAGCTACTTTTAGGGCATCTAGGGCATTGAGGGCATTGTCATTGTGGCTTGTACAGAAACAGCAGACTTTGTGGTGTGAAAAGGAAACTGAAGTGAGGGATGGCTGGGCCAGGACAAAAAGGTCATTGTGAGTCTCTGCAGTCTTGTACGACCCTCTTGGGGGTTTTGGGTAGCCAGAGAAGGAGTGAAGACTGGCTGAATTTACACCATCTATATATGACAGTGAAGGCTGTACTTAATGTACTAACATCCTCTGCAGTCTATAGTCAATGAACAGTAGATCTGATGACATATACCGTGGCATGTGTTGCTGAAAAGCTTCTGGGTGTATGTTCTGAGGATGACATGATGGTTAGCTGAGATATTAGAACTGAGGGCTAGAAACATATCTATCAGTAGCTTGAAACTATTTGAGCAATGCATTATATCACAAGGTCTCACTAAGAATGTACAAGGTGTACAGTAAGAATGATGTAGTGGAAATTATCACACACACACACACACACACACACACACACACACACACACACACACACACACACACACACACAAAATCAATTCTAGGGGTATTTGAAATCTGTGTAATCAGCTAACTTGACTATCACAATCTAAGCTACAAAGAATTCAGCCTCAGGGTTACTTCATCATACTATTCTGTATGTTTGTCTTAGAGTTTAGTTCCACAAAAATCCATTATTATTCCTGTTATATTTAGGGGGAAGCTTAGCCCTGGTAGCCAATTTATACCAACCTTACATGAACTCCTACGATGTTATTAATATAATGTTATATTCAGTTTGAATATTTCTTAGAACAGATAAACCAAAAATCAGCATTATAGTATCACTCATTTTTACTACAGTATTTATAAAGGCTACTTTGCACTGTGATGAGAATTTTACAGTGTAACGCTGGCTTTAGATTAACACCAGTTGCACAAACCCAATGAAATGATTATCTCTACTTTGGATAAAAATACATACAACTATGCAGCGCATGAAAGTGTGGAGAAACAGGAACGTGCATAAAGGACAAGTAAAATAAATCCAGAGTAAATATTTTATGCAGTAAGGAGGATGCCCACACCACAGGAATATTTTAGTTTTAGTTATTTTAGTTTTGACCCCTTTTACGCCTGGTTGTGTAGCAGAGCAAACACCATAGCGTGTTTCCTCATGAAACAGGATATTAATGCATGAAATAATGTGTATGCTGTGGAAATATCTGACAATGGAAAAATCCTGAATATAGTTAAATTGATGTAATATATCTTATACAACTTCTACTACTACTACAACTACTACTACTACTAATTATTATTATTATTATTATTATTATTATTATTATTATTATTATTATTATTATTATTGTTGTATGCAATTATTATTACAATAATAATATTATTAAATCTTTTTTGATACATTTTTAATCATTTAAGCTTTACATTTTCTTACTCTATTGGCAGATCATATCACTTCTTTCTAGAAATAAATGCTTAAAGTAAGAAAAATGATCTGCCAGTAGAACAAGACAGTTTCAAACTTGAAGTTAGTAAAACAAAAAATTCAGAAATAGGTCTAAGAATCTTATAATAGGAAACCCCAGTTAACTATTCCAGATATTATCACTTGCTAAGATGTGTTCTGTCTTTGGGTTGGGTTAAATGTTTGGATTTGCTCAGATCATTAAAACAAACATTTTTTGTGAAGATTATTTCCCCCACTCCGCTTCTTCCATCCATGTGAATGGTGATGTAGTCCAAGATCAGAAGAGGTACAAAAAGGCATTTTTTATGGGAGATGGTAGGAGAACAAACATTTTGTCTGATAGATGTTGTTGATACTGATGAATGCTGCCCTCTATGACAAGGCACATGAACAATGCAGCATTTACAGTCCATTTCTCTCCACCCAGCAACTTTCCACTGGAGGACTGGAAATAAAGTACAATCCTTCCAACTGCTGCCCTGCTTAACAGACACTTCTACATCAAGAAGGCTCCAAGGACAATATACAACACAAGGGAGGTGCATCACATCTCATGAGTGATGACAACTCAAATCCATATTTTACAGACTGCTTGTATGACATTAACCACAGCTGACCAAGAAGATGCTGACAAGCCAACAAACATCTGAGCTGGGGTAATAGAAAACAGGCTTTTCTTTTTACTGTCTAGTTCTTCCTAATTGTGACTCATGCAGTATAACCGAGCAGCTGTTTTTGGAACAAGAGGTTTCTCCAGCTAAAGCAGGAGTTGCTCTGTACTGCTGGTCAGTTCAGTTCACAGTGTGAAAACATATTCAGAAAACATGCAACACTCAAACGAACACCCACTGCTGTAGAAAAGGCTCAAATCTAAAAGATAAAGAGAGTAAAATCATAGAACACAGATTTGGTTTTGGAAAACTATTTTTTGAGCCCTTGTTTTTGCTTCCTAGCAATGGATTTACTGATATCTGGTCCTACCGACTTTGGGCAGATGATACAGGAAATAATGTTTGAAATGAAAAGCTTTGAATAAATCTATGCTTTTGGGGAACTGAAAAAAAAAAACACCACCACACACGTCTAACTACTTTTCATGCCCGAGGACACTCCTACCAGCAGGTGTTGTGGTTGCAAATAAAACAGATGTAATGTAAGAGTGAATTCACCTATGTATTTTATTTATGTGAAAAAGCAGTTTGTTTCAATTGATATTTTCTGGCTGTTGCAATCTTTTTATATTCATAACATAACCTGTGTAATATCAAAAACTTAAAGTTTCATACTGTATAGAACACAAGGGTGAAATTAAATGCGTAAAATAAAATAAAAAATAAATAAATAACACCATATTGCACATGACAAGATAAATGTTTATTAGCGGTAACATTTCTCCTCATTCATATTTAAAATACAATTTATACATCCTTTAAACTCCAAAACCTCATACTTTCCACTGCTTAGAAACAAAAGCAACCATCTTTTCCTCTCAGTAGCAACAGTCAATGTTATGGTTGATCACAATGACGGAGGAAAGAGAGGTGATTGAAGATGGTGACAAATGAAATGTAACACATTCCAGCACACATTTTGACAAGCAGAAGTGCTGGTACCCCCTTAGGACTCTTTTTCCATATGTGAGATTATCGATATTTATAGCAACATTAATGCGTAATGATCCACTTTAATCATTAGTGCTTTATTTTCTTGCATCGTCCATTAGTGACAATAAATTAAAGAGGAAGTAGAAGACAAAAAAAGTGCCATGCTGCTGTAATCAGAAATCTAATGGCATCATTAGTAAGCCTGTGAACATAAAGATTCAAAAAGGGTCTGTTGCACTTTGCATAAAATGTTACATCTCCATTCTTATTGAGTTCAGAACAAACAACATACATCAGACCAAAAAATTGGCAGTGTGCGAGATACCAGGAAGAAAGATTCATCAGTGTCTGCTTTTTTTTTTTCTGCAATCAGATACAGAGCAGCAGTGTGCAGTTTAGTGGGAATGGGCTAGAACACAACAGGGACAGGTTTAACACATAAAACACAGGTATTTTTTTATTTTTACACACCAGGTCTATGACAAAGCTGGACAGAAACATGCTTCAAAATAATATAAGTAACTAAAACACCAATGGATGAGAGACATAATGGTTATTTCTCACAAGAAAGCATAAATCTACAGTATGTGTTGTTTATTGTCTTCAAAGCCGAAGTGGAATAGCCATCATGATTTCGCTGTAAAAATGTCTCCATCCATAACCATGTGCAGGGCTAAGAAGTCATTAGTCCAAAGTACCGTAACTTTTCATCATAGCCACATGTGGATTCACTGTGCCAAAATCCTTATGAATTTTTTCAAGACACAGACTGGCATGTCCTTTATTTGTGCAGCAAAACACCTTATGTAAAAAATTAAGAGTAGTCAGAGGTGTGTATAGAGTGTATCCAGCTGAGACATCTTACTGCTCTGTGGGACACACATTGCGATCCTTACAGCAAAAATAGTGAACCACCACACCATTTGGATACCTGGCAAAGGCACTGTGGAAACAGAAGACAAATATGCATTATTTTTAAAATAATCAAATGAGAAACAAAATCAGCAAAATTACACCAGACATACCTGTTTCCAATCTTCTTCTTACACACCCGGCAGGTCTTCTCTTCAGTAATGACACACTTTACCTGCTGATGAAAGATTCGCTCTTCTTGGACCTACAAACACAGTGGCAGAGGGTAAGATTATTGTGTACCTCATAGTGCATAGACAATTCTTTCCTTCACCAAAATCTGCCTAAAATATATCTGGGGGAAAAACTACAGGACTACCACAGGACTACCACAGGACCATGTATACTGCAGGTATTTGTATACTACAGAAAAACAGGACTAAGCACTGTGTCTCTCCAATAACTTACTCTCAGAAACTCAGCCTGCAGCAGACTCTTCAGCACCTGGTCGAAGCGTTTCCTCTGGGCTTTCTCCTCCAACACACTCTCGAGAAACACACGGATCTCCTTGATCTGAGTGTTTGCTGGAAGCAGATTTATAGCCTAGCGAACAGCAAAGATAATAAAATTACCTCCTACATTTACTTCCTTATATGATCAAGTCATATCAAACATACCAGTGTTCTAAAAAAAACCTCTGAAATATTAGTCTTTGTGTGATGAAAAAGTAGGTTTTCTGTGAATACTGCATGAATGTGTAGGTGTTCCTATCGTGTCGTGATTTACTGACTGCCCCAAAAACATATTTCCATAATGATTTCTCCTAATCGTTTTTGTAGCAATGTTCCTCCATTTTCACAAAGGTTCAAAGGTATTTGGACAATTGACTGATTAGTAGTTTCATGGCCAGGTGTGACCTGATTCCTTGTTATTTCATGACAAATTAAGAAGGTCTGGATCTGATTCCAAGGATTTAATTGGCATTTGGTAGCTGTTCAACACTTAATTTACAGTCCAAAGAGATGTTGATGCAGGTGAGGGAGGCCATCATTAGGATGAAAAAACCAAACAGACCTATCAAAGAGACAGCAGAAACTAGACAATTCTGGCAAATTCTTAAAAAGAAGGAATCCACTGTGGATAATCATAGGATTTCTTTTCTTGGTGAAGAAAAAACCCTTCACAACATCAGGCCAAGTCAAGAACACTTTCCAGGAGGTGGGGATATCCTTGTCTACAATCAAGAGACGGCTTCATGAATGTAAATACAGAGGGTTTACCTCATGATAACCAATTCAACACTCAATAACAGAAAGGCCAGACTAGACTTTGCTAGACAATGTATGTAACAAAATATTTTGGACAGATAAAACCAAGATTCAACCCAAAGTGAACATGATTTACACTCACTGAAGACTAAACTGAGGGCAGAAAGAACCACAAACAAGCAGCATCTGAAGGCGGCTGAATTACAAGCCTGGCAAAGCATCTCAAGGGAGGAAACTCAGCATGTGTTCCAGACTTCAGGCTGTCATTGACTGCAAACTATTTGCATTCAGATAATAACAATAATCTTTATATTTCTGATTATGTTAGTTTGTAAAATTACTTTGGAGCATGTAATACCTAAACAGTCTATCTAGCTTTATTTCAAATCAATTTTGTTGTTGTTCAGAGGCAATATAATGAAATTTTTCTGATTCAGTAAAGTTTCAAAATGATTGCTAATGTAACTACTGTATAGATTTGCTATAAAAGTGACAGACAGAAATGATCCTCAAAAAGTGCTCGTTTAATTCAACTGAATGGATCTCAGATGTTTGTGACTTTACAGTCCACACACATTGCGCACAGCTGGAATGCAACAATGAACTTGATTCTCTGATTTGACATCCAAAGTTGTGGTCTGTCCCCTACATGTGGCCCTGCTGAGCCAGGCCTCTGGGCTTCAGCCAGAGAAAATAAAAGCAACATCATATAAAACAAACGAGCAAGAGAGCCTTTCGATGGCAGATTCATGCTCTTTGTTTTAATCCTCACATACTTGGCACATAATTCACATAATGATTTATAGCAGTCATATCCTATTGCACATCATTTAGCTTTTTATTGTGTAGAGGGACAGGACCTCTGCATAAGAGCCAACAATAAGGGCCTCCCTGGGAAACAGAGTGCTTTAGCATACTGTATGTGATGCTCTCTGGAAATGCCACTACACAGGGAGATCATTAGAACTGGAAAAATTCCAGACAGCACTAATTCCAAGGACAGTGACTGATCATGAGGAAGTATAATGAACTGTAGCGCTACAGAAAGATTTAATATTATAGAATCTTAATATTTAATGAGGGGCAGAAGTATGCTTTCAAACCATTCCATAAACATAACCTGACTAACAGCTGCTGTCACACTGGACAGTGAGATTCTCACCTTAGTAGTGTTGAGCTTGCTGTGGTGTAGCTCAAGGACCTGCAGGGCAGCCTGAAGATTAGCTTGGGGCTCAGACAACTCCATCTTAATAGGGCCGAGACAGTGTGCATCTGGAGGAGACAGGTACATCCGCAAGAGAGACAGATACACCTGCACAGAAGAAACAGCAGCACTATAAATCTTTGAAATATGGGAACCATAAAAAAATGCTTAGGATAGCTTTCCAGATAAAGAGAATGCGTCTGAAGTCTAGCATTTCACAAGATTTTTCAAGGTTCTTTGAAACATTCTTGGATTAAGCTGTAAATCCATCAGGAATGTATGAGAATAGCTCCATACTTTTTGTGCAACACATAATATAAAGGAAAAATAAATAAAAAAAAGCTGAAGAGTTTGTGTTAAGATTTTCGAAAGTCCCGAAATGAGAACAAATACACTTTCAAATGTACAAGAATGTTATTTTTGCAATGTGTGAAGCATCTGTGCTTTCATTTAGACACTCACATCTTTATTTCCATCTGATGATTTGTCATAATGTCTGCGACAATACCTAAAGAGGGAAGTGTACAGACAGTCAGTTCCATTGTACTCAGCCAAAATCACATGTATATTGTCCATTACACTGAAAAATGTACCAATTCCATTTGCCATAGATAGATAAATAGCAACACTGAAGCATACTTACTCTTCAGCCATGTACGTGTCCTTCAGTATATGCACATATATAAAGAGTGCCTGCTCGTGTTTTCCCATGCGGCCCAGAAGCAGTGCTCGCTCCTCCAACAGACCTGAGAATGAGCATGACGAGGGGAAGCCGGACACATATTACGTGTCTGATTACAGTAAAGAGGTGACGGTCTCTTAGATCAAAGGCTAAAACGTTAAATTACCATCAAATGGAAAGTCACTGATGAGAATCTCTGGCTCGTAGTATCTTGAAATATCTAAGAAAGACAACAGCTTGTTTCGTAACTCTCCAAGTTCTCCTTCCTCCTTCCCTGCAGCCACAGCTGGGACACCTAGTCATAATTACAAAAAAAATAAATAAATAAATAAAAAAAGCAATCTTGCATCACTAGAGGGTTCTCTGTTAGTAAGACCATAAATAAAAATGCACACTATTTTAAAGCAACAAAAAAAATTTATGTGTTGCATATTTATTTATGTTAAAAACAAACTTCCTATAAATCAAAATAACTATATATATATATATATATATATATATATATATATATATATATATATATATATATATATATATATATATATAACTATAAAACTATAATATAAAATAGCTATATATATAAAACTATAAATCAAAATGCACACGATTTTAAAGCATTTTTAGAGAGAACTGAAACGTAACTAAAAATGTATTTTGTATAATACTTTAACTGAAACATACAGCAGCTGTCACAATCCGCTTCCAGCTGCATTCATTAACCCATGTCTGATAGAGAAGTGCTCTATCTATCAGGAAGCTAACAGCTCTCACCCTCAGGCAGTGAGTTGAGATACTCTTTCATCAGCACTTGTACTCTCTCCAGGTAGAGCTGGATCAGCACGTTGTGGAACTCGGAGCCTGTTTCCTCCCACACATAGATAATGTGCTCCAGATATGGCACGGCTAGCTCCTTAAAACCCTCCTTCAGGAAGTCTAGCACCTTGTCTCTGGGCAGCATTTCTACCTCTGTAAGGTCCTCTGTAAAAATCTGTTGCCAAAACATAGTGGAGATAATTAAAGAGCAACTCCAGTGGCCTTTTGCGTTGTTATCAATTCTCCATGTTCAAACACCATCTGTGTCACCTGCCATCTCTGGTAAGGGGGGGGCGATGGGTCACCTACAGAAAGCCACTTGTGTTGGCTTTCTAGCTACAGGCAAAGCTGATCATTTTCCCAGCTCAAATACAACAAACAAAAAGATATTTTTTGTCAGCATGGGGATCATGGAAAAGCCGTGATCCCTGGACAACCTAGGGCAACCTGAGCAAATAATGACAAGCCCTAAGTATAACTTTTTTTGTTTTGTCTGTATAATATGCTATGCCATCATGTTTTGTTACATTCATTAAATTTCTTTGATGCACTGCACACTATACACTTACGCTATGCACTATGCTCTCTACTATGTAGTGTATGAATTTTAGAAGCATAATATCATCTCAGATAAAACGCTATTATTTTGTGATTTAGATTTAACACGTATTTTTACTAACCAGAAGTATAAAAGGTTCCCGGTCGATGGCAAACACATTTGTAATGCAATTCCATTGATCTAGCTTTAGCAGAATATAGTGAATTTTTAGAACAACGTGGATTAATTTAAAAGACATTTGTGAGATGTCTTGGCCACTGGAGTGTCGTAAGCCATCTTGAAATTTTTTCCTTCATACAGCATCAGCATCTTGTAGCCCCACCCCTCTTCCTCTTGGTTGAATAAGTGCATCATTCGAGTCCCTGAAGTCCCTCTTGTTGGAATTTTCAGTTTGAATACACTACTCATACTATTTAGACTTCAAAATGGCATAGAACAGTGCATAAGTATGCAATTTGGCATGCACCTTTCAAAACTCAGCATACATTTAGCAATATTAATCAAACATTAAAAAAAACCAACTCGATTGTATAGTACAAAGAACAATGATGCACCCTGGGAAAATCACTGTAGGAAGTATTCACTGTACACACTACAGTACTGTACCACTACAGCTCTCACCTTGAGCCCATCCTCTGGACAAATCTTCAGCACCCATGGAGAAAACTCAAAGATAATGCCCAAATTCTCTGCCCCTGGGAGAGAAAGCATAGTGCAGCAGGTTGTAAATATGGATGATGAGAACAAATAAATATTGAAGATGAAAGACCTCAGGACATTTTAAATGAACCCTGTTTATTTAGCCAGAAGGTTAATTAACCTGATGATTACATTTCAACTCCAATTTTAGTAGGGACAGCAATGCATCAGAGAATTAGTACATGGCTCTGAATTCACACAGGAGTCCGGTAACACTGTTCTTTTTGGTTTATCAGAAAATCACAGTTAATATGAACTATTTTCTATTAAAAAAAAACCTAGTGTAATGAGGCTACCATGTTCCCTAAATACAAAGGTGTGCAAATGTTCAAACTGTGTGTATAGTGGTAAGCGAGAAACACTCACCCAGTCTCTGGAGATACTGCACTGTCCTCTCATGACCCTTTAAAGGCGAGTTGGCCTTAGTAGACTGATCCAGCAGGACCTGCAGGGCTACAGACCACCATTTACATTATCTACGATTCTTTCAGAGATCTCTCTAACCCTACTCTAACTACTACTTGATATGACAAATGCATGTTTTTATAGAATGCATCTAACCAGACGGATTTGACAGCAGTTTGAGTGACCGGTGGAATACGTGGCTAGTTTCAATACACGAAGGAAGAAGGGTTGTGAGAGCGACCTAGTATCTTCAATCGAGTCTTTAGTGCATTGCATCACTAGAACAGTTTGCTATAGCATCATGATTAAAAACATGAGGTGATTTGAACGATCCCCAAGTACTGGTTAACATCCAAAAAAATTTTAAGATGCTTCTGCCTTCATGAGACATGTAGATATGTCAAACATCTGTGGAGCAAACAGGCTTGGACAGAACAGAGAAACAAAATCTAATTAAATTATATTGGTTTGGCCATCGTTATTCAAATCTGTGTATCTCCAAGGTTTATTTATCCTACCTACATAAAACACTGTCACAGCCACATACAATTAGCTACTCCTGCATATAATCTCTATATACGTCTCTTCATGACTGCAGTGACAGAAAATGAAGAGACCGTACACCATGTCAACAAAGACTCAGACACCTTTCGGCTACAAAGATCCATACTTTAATCAAACTGCCATTCCACGCTGCTAGCTTTTGAATTAGGAGTAATGACCTGCACATTTAAAATTATATTAGCTTGGCGAGACCTGGTGTCCTCGTAACAGCCAATTTTTACAACTTGCTTTTCATTCTAACACGCTGCTCGTGTTCGCTAGTTAATTCAAAACATCCAACAACATGATCACCGAAATATATTTACCTTGCATACAATAATACAGAACTAAAAATTCATTCTGTTGCATGAATACTGGAACACTTCTCCTCTGAACCATACACAGGAGACTTAATGAATGTGGAATGAATTCATCTTTTGACACCCTCTTTTCTTGCTACCCTGCCTTGTTTTTCCTCTAGATGCTTTTCTAATCTTCAGGTGCTTGATTATAAATTAATTCAAGGTCAGGTACAAATAAATGGTACAGCTGCATCCAGTGAAAGTTTTGTGGCTGTATATGTAATAAGGCTAACACAAAAAGCCTTGTTCTTGCCTAAAGCTAAGAACAATCTAATTAAATCATTGTGTTATATTCCACAATGTTCTTCATAAAAACACAGAAATAAACTATAGAATCCAATCCAATCTCTCTCTCTCTCTCTCTCTCGCTCTCTCTCTCTCTCCAATATTTTCACCTGCCAATTACCCAGCTATTCTTCACCCCAGCTGCCGGTCAGGAAGGGTGAAGACTAACACAAAGCTTCCTCCAGGACAACAGCATCAATTGCACCACAAGACACACTTGGAGGAAAGTGCTTTCTATCCTCTCCTACATATATTAGACACTTGTGATTTGCTATTGGCTAGTTTTGTGCACTTTGGTGTGGGCCAGGCTTAATCTAGGATTGAGGAATCGGATTCGGTCCATCTCCACCTCATAAATGCTTGGTTCAGACTCAAAATGGATTTCTATAGAGTTATTTATTCTTCATATACAGAGAAAGCATATCATCCGTATTTTTTTTGGCTTGCAGACTAAACACTTTTCATGATAATGTGTTGTAATGATGTGGTAGGAACATCTTTGACTGCAATGTAAATTTTACCTTTCTGATGCAAGCCCTTCTTCTCATAAAGGATGATGAGCTCACTGTACTTGTGGGCCTTCTTCAGCACATATTCACTCTCCTCCACATGACAGTGGTTGTTTTCTAGACGCAGAAGAGGTGACACCAAGGCCACATTCGTCTGAAATCAGAACAAAGTAACAATCTCTGTTCACACTACAATCAAACTATTCCGATGTCCCATTGAGGTTAGCAAAGCAGCCTGGTGAGGAAGTTGTACATAGAGGTAACCTTACATGGAGGTAGCATTTGAGCAGCGTGGTGTCTATGATCTGAAGAAGCTTCTTGCGGCTTTTGATTGTAGGCGTGCCCTCCACAAGTGGGGATGGGGTGGAAGGGTCAGAGTCATTCAGCTGCTTCACCAAATGACTGCGTTTCTATTTAATTAAAATAAAGAATGGTTAATTAAATGAAATTGAAAGGCAATGTGAATATCTTAGGACGATTCCATAAAGTTTATGAGGCCCTCTGTGTGTAGACCTGTGTTAGGTAGTCAATGAGAGCCAGGTGAGCCCTCTCCAGCTCTACTCCAGAGAGTGTAGGCAAAGGATTAGGGTAATGCAGCTGTTTACGGTAGTCAGAGGGCAAGAGGTCTGGATACAGCCCAATCACATGAGTTGGATCTATAACAGAAGATGAGACATCCAGTTTCAGCAAAATTGATGAATTTTAAGAGGCAATTTTCCAGGACATTTTATTGATGCCTTAGGCTTGGGACACTACAATAGTATCACCTGATATTTGGGTTTGAGATCAAAAGATGAACATAAGACAACAGATGATCATTTGAGCTTTCATTTACTTACAACTGAACTTATAGGGAACATATGAGGGAATTAGGAAACCTGGCTTATTAAATGAGGCTGAAAATCTGTGAAAAACATGAAAATGCCTAACATTGTGCTCGGCATTAGTGAAATGATATTTATATACACACAGATAAGTTTGAACATAGCCTGATTAATCACATCATTCTTAATTCACCATGCATAGACAGCTAAGAAAACGCATACACTAATAACAGGTCTGTATATTTCTATAACCTACATTTTGTCAGTGTTTCCAAAACAACAGTATAATACATTGGGCATACGTTGTAATTGCCATATACCCGCTCCTCACCTGTCCCCAATTTGGCAAACACCTGCATAGAGTCATCAAAACGCTTCTGACAGAAGAGATTAAAGGCATACAAATTCTGAATATGGTGAATCTGCTGCTTCTTATCACCATCTGCGTCGTCCTTCATCTTCTGCTCAGGAAAAAGGAAGAAAGAAGGAACATGGTGAAAAGAGAGATGGTTCTTATAGGGTTATCAGGTTACGTATATTTCAAATAATGTATGGTTCATTACAATGCTCATGATGTGTCAAGTCTAAAGCCCACTTTAATTCTAATGCAGGGACAAAAATTATGAAGACAAAAAAAGTGGTATGTGATTAGGTAAGCATTGGTGAAGGACTTGTCAGGCAATGATGTTGAAGTAGTTTAACTGTGATGGTAAACTCACTGCGAGCTGAAGTGCCAGCTCAAACTGTTTGTCCTGTAGGAGCTGCCGAATCTGGCTTGCTATGGAGACTGGCACAAGTCTCCAGACAAAATGGTTGCTGGCAACGTATACAATATTGGGCCTGTAACCAAAAATAATAATAAATTGGTATGAGCATCCAGAGAATGTTAAAATAACATTATAAGGCTGATCGAGATTTGTGAGTAATGCAATAGCAGAGATGACATCATTCTATTTGATTAAGTTCACCGTGAAAACCTTCAGGATGAAATGTCGATAATTTATTTTGAAAAGTGTGAATGTCTCACAGGGGGGCACGGTGGCTTAGCATGTTTGCCTCACACCTCCAGGTTTGGGGGTCCGATTGAAAACATGCATTGTTGGTTGATTGGCATCTCTAAATTGTCCGTATTGTGTGATTGCATGAGTGAATGTGAGTGAGTGTGTGTGTGTGCGCCCTGCGATGGGTTGGCACTCTGTCCAGGGTGTATCCTGTCTTGATACCCGATGACGCCTCAGATAGGCACAGGCTCCCCGTGACCCGAGAATAGATTGGATAAGCGCTAGACAATGAATGAATGAATGAATGAATGTCTCACCCTGCAGAACTGATGAAGCGTGGCCTCTGCAACTCCACACTCTGTACCAACAACCTTGGTTCAAAGGTGCGAATCTCCACATAGCGCGGCAGCACAGCTATAATGTAAGGAGGCTGGTGCTCTGAAGGGGTACAGAAACAAGACTATTTGTGTGACTGGAAAGAAAGCAGAAACCTTTTGAAGCTTTTCAGATTTTGACAGATTAAAAATAACACATTAATATTATTTGTAGCTTTATGTAACAAAACTAATGCAGAAAAATTACATATATAATAAAAAAAAAAAACAAAGATCGAAAAGCAAATTGAAATGCAAGAAATACTCTGAGAAACATTTCGGAGTCTGCAAGTAACATGGAGGCATTCTATGAATATAAAAAATTCCCCGAGTCCCATGGGGCAGAAAATCCATTTGAAGCCAGGAATGGGCAGGTCTCCAATCACCATGTAATACATGCTGCAGAGAGATCCAGAGATTTTAACAGAGCTTTTGCACATACTGTGAGGAGGAAAATGTTGGGGGCTTGATACTCTCCTGTATGATCGATATATATATATATCAGGGAGGAAATTCCACTAAACATAATTGAACTTTTTTTTTAAATCATGAATTCACTTTAGAAGTAAAGGGTGGCTACAACATATAAATATGGCACAGAAACGAAATACTAATCCTTAACTTAAAATGGGCAATGCTTTTTGGTCATAAATAATATGAAAATATAGAAATAAAAATTATGGGATGTGGTAGCTTAGTAGGAAGACTGTGAGCTTGAATCCCAGGTCCAGCAAGCTGCCACTGCTGGGCCCCTGAGCAAGGCCCTTAACCCTCAATTGCTCAGTTGTATAAAATGAGATAAAGTGTAAGTTGCTCTGGATAAGGCTGTAAATGAAATTAAATAATTTTTTCCATTTTAAAAATAATTTAGACACCCTGGGCACATGACACGTGAAGTTTGGCTCAAAGTGTGAAGTTTTTTTCCTTCCTTTTTTCTTAACACTATGCCAGCTTCAACGGCTATGTTCATGGTTAGAGCCAGATTTAATTATTCAAAAATAAAACTAAATAAGATGTTTAATATTCAGTTTTCCTAAGAAAAACGTTAAGCCTTTATTTGCATTATAAATCACTAACACAGTAATGGTAATGCTTCAATAACGTATAGTGTTTTCCAAAATCCCTGTACCTGATAACTACTGCCTAGTACAATAACTCTAACCAGTTCCATTATAATTGATATTCATTTCTATGGCTCTTTGTATTATTTTTAGAAATTGTTTATGTGCCAATTAACAGTGGTTTTTAATGCAGGCGTGTAATGATTTAGGCAGGCAAAGCATTTAGGCATACAAGATAGCACATCTGTATCATACCCATTGCCACAGGAATGTCAGTCCAGTTCAGGGCACACTTCTGTGTGCAGGTTCCTTCCTCATTCAAGACAACAGTGAGGTCATCCTGACCCACAGCTACTTTCCCATCAGCCAGTGGGGCAACCAGTGGCTCCAGTTGCTTCCCTGTTGGGAACAGCTCTTTAATTGAACCACGTCCATCCATCTAGAAAAGTCAAAGAAAAAACACTTAATGCAAGTAAGAGTTGATGTAATGTGTGTCTGTTGTACAGCTTTTTTGTGTAACGTGCATGTACAGACAAATGACAAAAAAGAAACTAAAGAGAAAAAAAGAAACAAAAAGTAAAAACTCTGTTCTGTTAGAGCACCTTATGCTGCAGGGCATTTTGGTGCCATGGTTTGGGTTCACATGCCCCCTTAAAAGGGAGGGTCATTGCATATCAATACTCTTTCTGATCAACTTTATCCTAGGAGGAAAAGTTTCTATCCAGTTGGGAGTGATGTCATACAGGATGACAAATGTCCCCATCCACAGGGCATGAATTTTGATGACAATGGTGATGATCACTGAATAGTTTGATAAACATAAAAATCATAATAATAATAACTATTATTATTATTACTATTATTATATGATATTGCCTTTGCAGTCACTAGATCTCAGAACAAATAAACAGCTATAGGTTTGGATCTATGTTTCAGCAATGTCTGAAACGTAGAACAGCAAATGAGGAAATATGTTTTGAAAGAAGAATAATGTTCCTTCCTCCACTAAAATCCCAGAGACTTGTAAAATGTCACGTAACACTGAATCTGTTCTGGCAGGCTGTTTTGGCCCAACTTATTACTAGAAGTCATTATTTGTGTTTTATTTATTTTTTTACTACCTGTTACCATTATAGGGATTTGACCTACCCGAATCAAATAGTAGTCTCGCTTGAAGCCCACACATATGGAATTTTCACACCAAGCCATGGACTTCGGAATATCAGGAACTGCAAAATCTCCCTACCACACAATATACATGTTATTAATTTAAGCATCTTTTTACACACAAAAACAATGATTAAACTGTGTAGTGATTTATGACACCAACAAACCTGTAATTCATAGAACTCCCTGTCCTTCCAGTAATAAAGCTGAAGCTTTTTCTTGACAGCAACACACATCCGCAACTTAGCTTCACCTGAACCGGGCTGCTAAAATGGGGAAATTTAAAACGTATATACTCAACAAAGGTCAGACAAATATGGACAATAGCAAAGAGTAATGGCTCATTTATTTCTGTTATGTAGTGCAATAAAACTGTGAGGAAAAAAAAAACAACAGAAAAGGGTTTTCTTAATTATTAGATCATCACTTATCCTGGAAATGTACAGTACATTACTCCTTCTGAGATCATCAGTGTCACTCTTGTAACACTGCAGGCTAAATTCTACTAAAATTCGTAATATCATACAGGTGTCCTGCTTTGATGGTAATAAAAATGATTATAGTGATTAAACTGTATATTTTCTTAATTTGGCTATACTGAACCAACTTCTCCATACACACCTGCAAGTCACAGGCAAAGAGTGTTGCACCCTTGGCCTTTGATACCACAGTGATCTGCTGAAACGTGAGCAAGTCATGGACATGGATATTATTCTCTGGAAAAAACAACAACAATACAATAAAAATCATTAACTGAGACAATGCATACAGCACTCACACCTTTGACAGTTAATTTCTGGAAAGATCACAAACCTAACAAACCTAAAGATGGTAAAGAAACTGCACTGGACATCAAAAAAAATATACATGAACAAAAGACTTACCCAGGAGACTGACCAAAATCTTGTACTGGGATACGACATAGAGCTGAGGACAGAAAAAGGGATAAATTGAGAGACATCATATCACAACACTAGCAATGACGAAAGAACTTCACATGTAAACAGACTTATGAGATATAAGACATTTCTTGTTTCAGAAGCACAACTAAAAGACTTCGCTGGAAAAAAAAATCTAGATAGAAACTGATCAATGTACATCAAAAGTATGTCTTGTTTAAAAATATTTTTTTAGTTACATAGACAAATTACTGCACATACCTGCTGGATCTTCTTGGAAAAGTTCTTGTTGGATTTCTCTAGTGTTACCTCAAATCTGTTAGTGCCTATGAGAGGTGAGGAGGCCATGGAATATAAAATAAAATGCTAAACAAAGTAGAGGGCGAAGTTTCAACAACAAATAAAACTGTAACTAATCCCAACCTGCATCCTTCTTGATTCTGTAGAGGAGGAGATGACCTGGTTTAGTCCCCACCAGTAGCCAATCCTCTGTATAAACAACACACTGAAATGTCAAAGGTCACATCTGGACATCAGCAGTGAATTTGCAATAGTGATGCAATACTGTTTACGACAACACAGGAATAATTACTGCATAGTTTTTAAACTCACTAGGCACTCAATAAAATGCCAATTCCGATACTGAGGAGAAGTGGCAGCTCAGTGGTTAAGGCTTTGGGCTACTGACTGGAATGTGCTGAGTTTAAATCCCAAAGAGACTTAACCCACAAGCACTCAGTTGTAGGCTGTCTCAACTATAAGACGCTTATAAAGAAAAGACTAAAGGTAAATTTTGTAGGCTAACAGTGCCCTGAAAGACTGTTTAGGTATTGGATTGATCCCTTCATCAAGTCATCATCACTACTGTGCATAATTTTGGAAAAGACGCTTGCAGAAGGCTAGTTCCGTTATAAAGAGGATGTGACGAACAGACGTTATAGCTAGAGTATCAACAATGCAAAACATCCCTAATAGTTACAGTTATATTTGCACAAAGAAACTTAAGCAATCGTAAAGCTCCTAACGTGGGAAAGTGTTACCATACCATACGTATTTATCACACAGAAATGCCCCAGAGTATTACTTACCCCAAGCTGCCAGGCAGTCAATCTGGAGGGGCAGTTTCTCCAAAATAGGCACGGGCTCGTAGGCGTCATGCATTATGACGACTTATATAACACTGTTTAATTACTTTAATGAATAAGAAAGAAATACAACTGCGAAGAACTGCGTAACTAGCTAGCACTAAAGCTAGTAAATCCCAAATAAATCTCCAAGCTAGCTAGCTAAGTGCAATTCGCTGGATAATCTACACATTACACTTAACTTAGCGGAGTTTAGTTTAACTGATTAGTGTCCAGATCATCGTCCCGTGTTTCCTGGTTGCTTAAAAGAAGTGAGATATATCCCCAGGAGGGACCTGATAAGCGGAAACACAGCGAGAGAGTTAGCTACATCTCCGATGTCAACAAGCTCTGCTTAGAACACATTGCTTTAGCCAATTGATGTACTTCATCCCATATTTTTGACACGACGTTGTCCGTGTTAGCCTCGGATCGTGCCCACAAATTATTTTGAGCCTGTCAGACTGTCAAAGTTTCAGCGTTGACAGTTCATTATACAACTAGCTAACTGCTCGCGCAAACTGTTTGCTAAAAAATCCGAGCTTCCGGGATGCTTCAAGGCGCGACAGACACGTGACCTACGTCATCTATCACAAGGGTTGAATTTCGGGTTCCTCGTTCAGGCTGATTCGTTTGCAATGTCGAGGATTTAAGTTAAAAGCATGAAAAACCTTGCAGTGTAACGTTCACTTTCCGAGCATTTAAATATAAAGCATTTATGCAAATGTGTACACGCCATTTAATGCAGTAATTAGTGCGGGTTTTCTTTTTAGTGTGTTTTTTATTTTAATAGAAATTATTATTTCTAGTCGTTCTGTGTGATCAGAAAATATCAGCGAGAATCAAGGGGAAGGTGTACAGGACAGTGGTGAGACCGGCCATGCTGTATGGTTTAGAGACAGTGTCACTGAGGAAGAGACAGGAGTCAGAGCTAGAGGTAGCAGAGCTGAAGATGTTGAGGTTCTCTTTGGGAGTGACAAGATTGGACAGGATTAGGAACGAGTACATCAGAGGGACAGCTCATGTTGGACGTTTGGGGGACAAAGTTAGGGAGGCCAGATTAAGATGGTTTGGACATGTTCAGAGGAGGGAGAGTGAGTATATTGGTAGGAGAATGTTGGACATGGGGCTGCCAGGCAGGAGGCAAAGAGGAAGGCCAAAGAGGAGGTATATGGATAGAATTAATGAGGATATGAAGCTAGTGGGTGCAAGTGTTGAGGATGCAGAAGATAGGGATAGGTGGAGAGAGATGATTCGCTGTGGCGACCCCTGAAGGGAAAAGCCGAAAGAAGAAGAAGAAGATTATTTCTAGTCGTTCTTTGACAGACTCCAAACCTGTTACACCCTGTAGGTAAAATGTACAATCAGCAAGTACTTCATTAGTTGTACTGAAGTGAAGTGAATAAGACTGATTATCTCCTCATCATGGCACCTGTTAGTGGGTGGGATATATTAGGCAGCAAGTGAACATTTTGTCCTCAATGTTGATGTGTTAGAAGCAGGAAAAATGGGCAAGCGTAAGGATTTGAGTGAGTTTGATAAGGGCCAAATTGTGATGGCTAGATGACTGGATCAGAGCATCTCCAAAACTGCAGCTCTTGTGGGGTGTTCCCGGTCTGCAGTGGTCAGTATCTATCAAAAGTGGTCCAAGGAAGGAGCAGTGGTGAACCAGTGACAGGGTCATGGGTGGCCAAGGCTCACTGATGCACGTGGGGAGTTACGGCTGGTCCGTGTGGTCCGATCCAACAGACGAGGTATTGTTGCTCAAATTGCTGAAGAAGTAAATACTGGAAATACTGGATAGAAACATTTCAGAATACACAGTGCACGACAGGTCAGGGCTGTTTTGGAAGCAAAATGGGGACCAGTGCAATATTAGTTGTTATGCAATATTAAAGTTATGCTATGATCAGTGTATACTGGATAGTTCCTCCCTTTGGTCTCAAAACAGCCTCATTTCCTCATGACATCCTGACCCTATCATCTGTGTGCCTCAGAAATTGAAATTCATCAGACCAGGTTACAGAAGTTCTGCAGAGGTCAAGAGCCAGTATGTGTGAAGGTTGCATGTTAAAATCCCAGAACTTCCTCAGCTAAAATATCAGCACTGAGACCACCACTTGCACTACACACTAGTATCGCTGCATTGCTGAAAATAATATTTGGTCAGCGTTGTCTAAATGATGAATGTTGCAGAGGGATGCTACAGTTAGTAATTATATACTTGGAGACTAAAAAACACCCATAACTGACATACCTATCTGATATGGCCAATAAGTCTAGACACAAGCAAATATATTAATGTAGTGGCTTAAACTCATCATTCCTCAACTGTAAAACTCCTGACAAAATGAGTACATGTAAATGATTACAAGAAGAAACAGTGGCAAAAAAACATTTAATATCATTCAATAATTCATTCACACCTTGACACTTAAAAGTAAACCAAAGGAAAAACTGGAATAATGAGTTCAGATACGTTTTACAATGCACTGTGGCATGTATAAAAATGTCGAGCAGGCCCACCTCACCATAACTAAATAAGAGCAGGGGTGTGGGTGCACGTTTTCATTCCAACTCAGCAGAATCTACACCCGAGTGAATTAAAAGCCAAGATCAACTGATTAAACGGGTGGAATCAGGTGCGGCTTCTGCTTGATTGGTATGAAAACCTGCACCCACACCGGCCCTTACTGGATAAGATTGGACACCTCTTCTTTAGATCAATGTGGCAAGAGAAAAAGATCTAAGTGACTCTGCACAAGGTTTCATTATTGGAGTACAGGTTGCAGAAGTTTTAGGTAGTGACATCTGCAATTAGATCTATGTAAAAGGCATCAATAAATAGAGAATAAACTGTTCTTCACATGACTGAAAGTGTCACTGGAGGATAAGTTCAGACTGTCCGTATGAACAGAAGGAAAACAGTAAGACTATCATTTGTCATTTTCCTATCATTTGTCACCTGTTTGCAGCAAAGGCAATACAAATATAAAAATGTCCATATCAACAAATAACTTAAGCCCAAAATAACGCTCCTCTGTTACATAAAAAATATCTGTACATAAGCTCTTTTACACAAAATTAATAGGCATAATCATTTCTTATTTCCAATTACCTGAATTGTAGCTAAACAAAGAACGTAATTTTTGAGCATATTGAGCAAATTTGGCCAAAGATTTAAACTCGTACATAAACATGTAAGCGGAGTGTATTGCTAGCAAGTCTTCGTAGCTGAAGAGTCCTGAAGTTAATTATTTTCAGGATGTTTCTGTTATTCCTGCCTGTATATGAAGCATATCGCAAGTGATATGAAATATACTCTATAAAAATAATTAGCCATATTTGAATAAATTTTTGCAGATAATTTCTAGTCAATGGTTTTTTTGTAAATGCATTTCTTGTAAATTTCAGCACGATTATAGCAAGATTTAGTCACTGCTAAGCATAAGAGCGAAAACAGGAGAAAGAGGAGAAATATTTCACTATGAGGACAGTTTCAAAGCAGTGGCTTATATAGTCATTAACAGCAGGCTACATAACTGTAGAACTCGTAGGCTTACATCAGAAAAATCTGAATTTTCTTCTTATATCCTGTTTAAGTGCTTAGTGCAAGTCAAAGGAATGGTTTCAGTGCCTTCTTTAAATAAGTGTGATGTACAATATGAATGTCAATGCTTGCCAAAATCACAAATTAAGAATTCTAATCGCCAGTAAATATATAAATATTTACTTCCAGTCATGGGCCCTAATTAAATCACATTTTATATTGTTGAGAACGTCCTTAGCTACCATGATGAAATAACAATTATGCTTTCTTTTCCATTGTCCTATTCCATCTTGGATCTCTCCAGCTTGGTTTTGAGATGTTCCTGACAGAAGAAAAAGAGAAGATGTAAACAAAACAGCATGCCTTACACAATAGTTCCACTGTACAATGTCCTACTGATCCTACTCTCATGATGAATAAAAATGTAATCATGATCACAAGACACAGAAAAACATTAGTCACACTACCTCTTCGTCATCCAACATCGCAGACAGATTTCTGTATAAAAAAAAAAAAAAGAGGACATGTATAACACAAAAAACTAAACAATAATACATGTACTGTTCTGCAGGAAACTTAAGGAAGTTATGGAGATACTGTAATGCTTTTATTAAGATGTCCAGCATGTCCAAATGAAAATCTATGTACATCCTAAAAAAAGTGTTAAAAAAAAAAATAGTTCACTGAAGTCAACTAGCAAACAAAGCAGTATTATTTGCTCTCCTATCATTATCTTGGTTACAAAATGGTATTGTGTTGAGATGCTAAAGTCCTGTTTGTGGATGTTTACTCACACATCAACTACAGATGTAGGAATGTTCTCTTCCACCCATTTCAGGTCTTCATCCTGGGAGATCTACAGGATACAGATCACGACTTAATTGCAATACACTAATGATTTGAAACGATTAGGACAACCAAGCACATTCAAATGTGAAATAATGTTTTAGTCATTTAAAAAATATCTATAATAAACTTGCTCCTTATGAACATTTGCCTGTACAGTGATATTGATATAGATGAACTAATGAACCAATTTGAAAACTGATGTACAAAATAAATGTCATTCTCACGTCTTTGTTGAAGAGTTTCTGACTGCTGTTTGCCTCAGACTTTGCTCCCCTCATTTTCATTCCCTCTGAAAACAAAAGATGCGACAAAATTCAAATGAACCAGATGTCCAAATAATCATATGCTTAATTTAAATGCAGCACTGTTCACTTTGCTCACCTTTCGATGCAACAGCAATAAACACACTTTTTGAAATCAATATTTGACTGCAAACTGGAAAAATGTGTACTGACTGATGTGAAACCTCAGAAAACAAGCTTATCTCAGGCAATTTTCACAACCAACATAAGAATGGGGTAAAAATGTGACCGCTGTTACTTTGACTGTGGTATGGTTGAAACAGATGGGCTGGTTTGAGTATTTCAGAAACTGCTAATCTCCTAGGACTCGCACACAAAAGTCTACAGAGCTTACACAAAATGGTGTGATAAAACAAAAATGTCTATTGAGAAGTTTTGTGGATGGAAACACCATGCCGATTAGAGAGGGGTCTGAGGAGAATGGCCAGACTGGTTCGAAATGAAATGAGGGTTAAACTCGCATAACTGCTCTTGCTGAGCAGAAACAGGAAGTCAAGAACAGGAATATGAGACCACATTGCTCACAGGCTCACCAGAAAATGGACAGCTGAAGACAGCTTTTTTCAATCATCCAGCTTCTGTGAGCCTGAACCCACTGTAGCTTCAGATTCCTGTTCTGCTTGTCAAAGGTTGTAAATTTATTTTGTTTTTCTCTGTTGAGGGATGAAGATCTTTTGGAATATAAAGAACCTTACCAAATGCTTCATTTAGCATAGGCTCCTTTGCCTCTTCTTCATCATCCTCATCAATAAGTGGAGAATGAGAAAATCTAAATAGAGGAAATTCGTATTTAATTACGCACACATACACCAATCAGACTTAGCATTATGAGCACTGACAGGTGAAGTGAATAACACTGATCTCCTCATCATGGCACCTGTTAGTGGGTGAGATATTAGGCAGCAAGTGAACATTTTGTCCTCAAAGTTGATGTGTTAGAAGCAGGAAAAATGGGCAAGCGTAAGGATTTGAGCGAGCTTTGTAAGGGCCAGATTGTGATGACTAGACTGGATCAGAGCATCTCCAAAACTGCAGCTTTCGGAATATAAACAACCAAAGAAGGAACAGTGGTGAACCGGTGACAGGGTCATGGGCGGCCAAGGCTTATTGATGCGCGTCGGGAGCGAAGGCTGGCCCGTGTGATCCAATCCAACAGACGAGCTATTGTTGCTCAAATTGCTGATGAAGTTAATGCTGATTCTTCTAGAAAGGTGTCAAAATACACAGTGCATGACGAGTCAGGGCTGTTCTAGCAGCAAGAGAGGGAGCAGTGCAATATTAGGCAGGTGGTCATAATATTATGCCTGTTTGGTGTCCAATTATATGATCATGTAATCACTCAGACAGACAAAGGGTTCAGCTACATTATTTACTGCACCGACATCCAACTCTGCACTGGCTCTGATCTGCAACTTGTGATGTTTTTATCATTTGGAATCCTTCTCTGGTGCAATATGTTCTATATATCAATACAGTATCAATACAAGTATCAATACAGTATCATTCAATACATTTGTCTGACCTTTGACTATTGACAGAAGGTCGTAGCAACACCATGATGACGAGCAGGATGGTGGAGAAGAGCAGTCTCCAGAAAGCATCGTACACCCACAAGTCTCTCCAGCCCTGACAAACCAAAAACATGTCACACTCAGAAATTCTAACAGAAATCACAGCACTGTTTCTCATAATATCACAGCCAAGTAGATGTAAGCTAAGCTACTCACTGACTGACAGTCCACAAACTTGAATTGTCTGGTTGTCCATATGATGAATATGATGGAGACTGCACATATAAACAGAAAACAGGAAAAAACATAGAGTATAATGTAGAGTATGTCTCATATACTGGCTCACTGACTCAATCGCACACAGAAATCCAGCTCACCCACAACAGAGAAAGTGAGTGTGTTGTTAAAGTGCTGGTATAATGAAAGCTTCACCACATTTCTGCGCATCTTCAGTAGCCGAGTTGTTTGAGACAGACTGATGAAAATGTGCGATTCGCCAGTTAAGGACTTTGACAATTACATTCTAACAGATTAAACAAAATTATAGAACACAAAAGGAGTGAATATAAAACAAACACAACAATTGAAAGAACATATGGAAGAATCCCTCAATATGATTGCCTGGCCACAATTCTGTGTATGAGCACAAGGGTAAAGAAAACCTGTTGTCCACTGTGGCTAATCTAGCTTTTTGGAGCCAGATCTAGTTACTGGGTTGATAAATGGTTCACATTATACAACAGGATATTACAGTCCAGTAATTTAATTGTACAGGCTCATATCCATCATGTTCGAGTTTCAAGTGTGCTCATTTTTCATTGGTACATTTCATTGTTTGTATCACTATGCTTGTGTTTGCTACATAAAATTGTAATATTCTAGAAAGAATTTTTTACATTAAAACTGTTACTACCCTTACTATGGATCAGTCAGTCTGTGTGCTGGCATGCAACATACAATGCTCTTGCTATATTACTTAATCATCACATTTAAAAGTAAATATTTTTTGTGACCCATTTTTGTTTAAATGGGTGAGTGTCTATTAAATGTTATACTTGTCAGAATTTGGGGAAAGTCTGTGTGTGGCTACATGGATGGAATGGGAGTCACCCTGTCTCTTCCTGTGAACTTCATTTTGTGCAAGGATAGAACCTGGGCTCTTGGAGCAGAACTTGTAATGGGCTCCCACCCCACTAGTTCCCTATATTATTCTGGGGCTCACCATTACACCCTTCCTGCAAATTTATGAATTCCTTATAAATTACTGTGTAACGTGCACAAGCTAAGAGTTGCAGTCTCAAGACTCTGTGATGCAATGTTTTGTTTGTGGTGTGTGGACTGGCCAAGACAGGACTTTGTCTCATAAAAAGGATATCCACCAAATGACACAGGAATCTATAAGAGAGAGACTGAAACTGGCAATCAGAGCCACTGTGCCATAGAAACCCTGCAAAGATAACAACAAGAGAAACATATTCTGTAAATAAATATGTTCTATGAAAACCTAAACACACTTTATCTATGAAATGTATCTAAATGCAAAATCAGGTGTTTTACCCCTGTTACTCTAAGAACACCTTCCACAGAAGAGAAAATCAGATAAAGCAGCCCTACAGCCACTAGCCTGGGTACTGTAGTCCCGAGCCTGGGTCTGAGCCAACAACAAAAGAAATAATCAAACACAGACTCAGAATCAAGCTCATTATACATACATATGAACATAGAACGGCCATTTTCAGGAAAACTACAAGTCAGAAGCACAACATTTGAACTGTAAATGTTATGTTACAATAACAAAATTCAGCATCAGAGAGAGCCCACTGCTTATGAAGGGAGCATAATGGACTCAAAATGGTGGCTGTACATCTGGTGCACACACCTTTTTTTTAAAGACATTTATAGAAATCTATCAAATTCTTACACTGACACATGCACAGAGATAAAGTGTTTGGCTCGGTGGGTTTTGAAGAAATGCACATGCACAGTGTCCAGAGCAAAAGTTGGGTTTTTTTTCAGCCAAATCCGAATTTAAAAGGTCATCTCGTCAATCCTGTATATGTGTCTGCATCCCCCTTCAAATACACAGGACCCTGAACACCAAACAGGCAGACTTTACTAAAAGAACTTTGGTTATACTCACTTCACGATGCCATAACCCAGACTGACTATGATCAAGAGGATCCGAGCTAGGGATCTTTTCAGTGCAGACAGCAGTTCAGCAAAGATAACAGCACTTTGACCTGAAAATGAAAAGAGAGATATTATCTAACTACTGCTGAATGGCAAGGTATTGGATAAAACCAGATGATATCACACCACTTACTGTAAGCGCCATGGTATGTGATGCTTTGGTACTCAGAGTAAAACACTGCTTTCTCCAGCATGCCCAGGACAATTACAGCGCCGATCCAAAACTGGATCCTGAGCAGGTCGCGCCAATAACAGGCCAGCCAGAGGAGCCACAAAGCACTGAACAGTACATACACGATGCACATAGTCATGAAGAACTGTGACAACACAGAGAACACAACTTCACCACCAGTTATTTGGCCTCACAGACTTCTGTGACTTTTATTGTTGTAATACGTTAGCACAAACACATTAACACTTAAAATATTTGTTGCCGTAGTTGAAGGATATTTCTAGAGAATTAAGGCTTTGTGGCTATTTCAAATGACTCAAACACCCCATGATTCAAGACTCACCATCATTAGAGGCCAGTCAGCTGGTGAGGAGTAGTCATGAGAACCCTTCATTTCTACTGTCACTGTGAACACACACACACACACAGGCTTCATTTTCATATATGCATTTACCTTTCACTGTTAACAAGCTAAGATGAGTTACTATAAACAGATTAAATACGTACTAGTAATTGATAAAGGGTCATTTGAATCGCTGGTTGCATCCCCATTCTCTGTCTCTCTGCGCCCTCTACTGGCATCTAGATGTTGCAGTGTTTGTAACCTCACAATAAACATATAGGGACTGTCTGACCATGATTTGGCAACCGCATTAAGATACTGTATGGAACATAACACAAATTATAGCCATCCTTAACATTTACCTACAGACATTGTGTGAATCTTGTACACCTTCGGCTTGAACAAATGTTGTCTTAACACTATTCTGTTGAAATTTTATGAAAAAGAGTTTGAGTAATGACAAAGAGCTCACCGGTTTATCTTCCAATACATGTCTGGTTTGGTTTATGCTCTTGCCCTCCTGTAAGTAATAGATGCATGACAAGTCAGGCCACTAACTACTTTCTTCTCTATATATATATAGTACATACAGTAAAAATGAAATGTGTAATGCTGTCCATCATAGATGTGACTTTGATCTGCACACTTTATATAATTTATCTACATTTTACCTGAAAGCATACCACTACCAATAGAATCAATAAGTAATTGTACTAAATCTAGACAAAATCTAGGTTAAAAAAAGGAACTTCCTGACTTCCTTACTTTGGGCTTGAGAGGCAGAAATGGCTGAAATTCTTTATAGAAAATCTGCAAAACAATTATGCAAAAAACTATAATTATGTATCATACAATGAAACAAATATTTAAAGAAACAATTAGATATTGCATCATATATTTAAAAAAATTATATATTTTTTTTACACACAGACCTTAGGGGTGAAGAGAGCTGAACAGCTATCAAAGTAGACATAGCCTTGGCTATAAAAGCCACTCCAGTCCTCCTTAAGCATGTGTTCCAAACCAAACATGGACTCTGCTGCATTGTCCTAAAGGGGGCAAGTTTCAGAGCTACAGTCAAAGAGGACTAACTTCCTTTTACTTCAATTTCGTGTATTCTTTCACCAAGACAAACCAAGACAGCTTTTATTAAACATAAGCAAACAATGAGTCATTGAATATCCACACAAACTCACCCTGTTCTTATGCACAAGCATTTCCTTAGCTACATTCCTATGTAAATGATCTCGAATAGCTTTTCTAGATAAAAGTGTGGTTTTCTGGCTTGGAAAAGTGTCTTTCTTATTGCAAGAAATCACTCCTCTATGGCTTGTAAAATGTGTTCCTAGTTAATACCCAGATGATGGGACTAAAACAATGCCAGGCAATTTATCCACTCAACAGCTACAGCATGTTCTACATAGTGGCAGGACAGGAGCCATGAAAGGGGGAAGCCTCAATAGGATTTTTTCTTACCACTAAACAAGTTCTAATAGTTAACTTAGAATAGTTAACTTTGTTACCACTAAACAAGTTCTAAAGTTTCATTTCAATAGTCAGTGAGAAATGTACAGATCATGTTTGGCAGGTTTAGCCTCAAAGGACGATGAAGTCTCAGTAACTAGAGCTACAGAATACAGAACAATTCAGATCATGTTTCTTTTATTTTTTACTTCTTCTTTGTTTGCACTTCCAGGAATGTGGTGTTCTTTTACTACAATTTGTTGACCCATTTTGTCACACCCGGCACAACTCGCACAAGCAAAAAAAAGTGACATCTATTTTACTAAAACAGAGTCTGGTGAGATAAATTAGCATAGTAAACAAACTCTTGTTTGTCTAGAGCTTTAGCTTTGTTATTTTAGTGCATTGTTATCTTATACTCACAGGAGTGCTGAATACTTCATTGTAACAGATGGATGAGCGAAGATACCAACTAACATTAAAGGCCAACTTTGTCTGGTCACATGTTGCCAAATCTCCCTGAACTGCATAAAAGAAGAAACATTAGAAACATTCACCACATTATTGTAAGGAATACTTGCTTCACAATAATTCAAAGACTTCATCCGCATAGACTAAGAAAACAGAATTAAACATGGCAGTTTTTAATCATTCTGTTGAAGATGATTTTTCAAAATGTCCAACTTGTCTAGAACTTACACTTCAAGAAGATGGTGGTGTTGGAATACAAAGTCTTACGAAAAATGTAATTCTGTAGATGAAAAACAAAAATATAATGATGAATACTACATTTCTGGAGCACTTTGCCTATGAACACAATATATCTTAAACAACGTGTTGTAAAACTAGTTCATTGACACTCTTTCACCTACATTACTCTGCAACAAAAAAAATTATTTGGTTTCATTTTCTCTCTAGATTTGTGAAATGTGAAAAAGCAATGCTTAAAAATTGTACAGATTTTAAAGATCTTTCTAAGATCAATAATTATTATTGCAAAATGCAACGTTACAGTCTCTTAAAGGCCACGTTTCATTGTGCTTTATGATAATGAGGGGGCGTGGCTTTGAAAGCAGTTTGCATATGACTGCAGTGACCGCTTTCTTCCAGCTCATCAGTATAGACTTAAATGTAAGTTCGCGTAGTTTATTAAAGATTTCTGTTTAAGCCTGATAACTAAATCGCGCTTTAACAAAGCAATTTAAAAAAGCCCCCTGTTCACGGTGTACAAGCTTAATGTTTATTTTTATAGTGTGTCTAACTGATTTGTGTAGTGTAATAAATCTATACAAGTCGCCTCATATTACACTGCGATCGTGTATAAATCCTTAAACATTATAAATAGTATATACACAGAAAATGCGAGCTGTTATCGTTGTTAGCAAATGAACTTGATTAGCCAGCAGTCATAAGGAAGTGTCCATCTATATCCTCCAAGTTTTTCTTCTTGAGTGTTTCATTTCGTGAAACTTACCAAATTATCCTTGATTAGTATATTCCACAAAGAGACTTCCGCCCCGATTGTATGGCGTAGCGATAATAAAATTAAACAAAATGACAAAAACACAGAAACACATGTCATTTTCACAAGGCTTCGTCAGACTCGTCAAGCTCTACTCCCGCAGAGAGCAGAAGGAGGCGGGTCGCCATCATGTGTTTACACAGAATCAACCAATCAATGCGCACCACAGCAGCACGTGACTCAAGGAGCGGCACTCAATAAGTTCAAGTGTAGCGATATGAGAAAACTGCCGAGATATATATATATATATATATATATATATATATCGGCAGTTTTCTCATATATATATATATATATATATATATATATATATATATATATATATATGTGTGTGTGTGTGTGTGTGTGTGAGAATATGTGTTGTCGTAGTTTTTTACTGGTTGAATGTTCACTAAGTTATGCGCAGTCAAGATATCATGGTGTCAATGCACGCGTGGTTGAATGCTGCATGCCACCTGGAGCAGTTCCGGGTGTAGATTTCTACCTCCAGGATGAGCAGAGTGGGAGGGGAAGGTGAAGCGATGAGGGAGGGGTGGGGGAAGGGGTGGAGTCATGAATATTTAATGAGCGCTCAAAGGTTATTCCAATCGCACTTGAAGAAAGCAGGAACGGATAGTGACCACTACAAACTGGTGCAGTTTTTGGAGATGCTCTGATCCAGTCGTCTAACCATCACAATTTGGCCCTTGTCAAACTTGTTAAAATCCTTACACTTAGCTCGTCTGTTGTATCGGACCACACTGGCCAGCCTTAACTCGACACGCGCAACAATAAGCCTTGACCGCCCATGATACTTTCGTCGGTTCACCACTGTTCCTTCTTTGGACCTCTTTTGATAGATACTGACCACTGCAGACCGGGAACACCCCACAAGAGCTGCAGTTTTGGAGATGCTCTGATCCAGTTGTCTAGCCGTCACAATTTGGCCCTTATCAAACTTGCTCAAATCCTTACACTTGCCCATTTTTCCTGCTACAAACACATTGACTTTGAGGACAAAATGTTCACTTGCTGCCTAATATATCCCACCCACTAACAGGTGCAATGAAGAGGAGATAATCAGTGTTCTTCACTTCACCTCTCACTGCTCATAATGTTATGACTGATCCGTGTATTTATTTGGAAAATAATGTTAATCACAATGAAAAAAAGGGTATTCATTCAAAGAATTCATAAGCTTGAGGGATGTCCCGATGATCTCTTTGAATGGATGCAACTTAACTGAGGCTTGAATTCAATTCATTGTTAACAATGGACGCTGCCATAAAGCAGCAGTGGTGAGCAAAGTACACATCTCCTGTACTTAAGTGAAAGTAGAGATACTAGAGTTAAAATGTTACTCTGGTAAAAGTAGAAGTCTTCAATTTCAAATCCAGTCAATATTTTAGTATTTAGTTAACTAATGCTTTGGTGTGTGATGGGAACTTACAGTATTTGTGCAGTAATCTTATTCTACTCTAACTATGAAAAAGCTATTTTACTAGATAACTGGTCAAATATCAGCAATAAAAGTTGAGCTATTTGGTTATTGTGTTGTTAGCTTACTAAGCTAACTAAAGTGTAACTAGTCATACATGACATAATTAAGATAATGACAGATTTATTCACATACACAAGAAAATCCTTCAATGCTACGAGCTAACATTAAATTTCATATTAAAGAAAATGGTCATTATGATTATCACAGGACGATTATCACTCTATCTACATTTTCACAAATATGATGTTGAATTCTTGATGAGGCAGAGCAGGTCATGGGTGTCCAGTGGCGGGATGGGGTCAGAGTCTTCTTCCATCATAGGCTACAGTATTTTAGGCTGTGACACTACAGTTTTAATGCTCTCAACTGCTTTTTTTTTTTTTTTTTTTAAAACAAACAAACAAACAAACAAAAAAAAAAACAAGTAACAAGAGATGTGGGATAATATAGTGGAGTAGAAAGTATAATATGTTACTTCAAAATATAGTTGAGTGAAAGTAAAAAGTCTAAAAAAAAAAATTATACTTTAGTAAAGTACAGATACTGGAAAAAAAGATACTTAAGTACAGTAACGAATTACATTTACTTCGTTACTGCCTAGGGGTGTAACGATACACTCACTTCACGATACGATACGTATCTCGATACAGGGTGCACGATACGATATGTATCACGATATTTTGTACAAAATGAAAAAATTAAACAAATTCAAATAGCAGCTTTATTTCCTAAACATTAACAATTTTCATGAACTTTCTTCATTGTACATAACTTAACATTGAGGTTTAATTAAACTTTCTCTATGTCAATTTCAATAAACAATCGAATAGGCCTGTCACTGAAAAAAAAATTAATTTAACATAAAATTAGAATTAAGTTTGCTGAATCCTAAGACAGAATATCTTAGTGCAGTAAAACACTATAAAATAAAATAAATGGTGTTCTGTTCAAGTAAGTTTAACATAAAAATAAGATAGCTGAAACCTAAGACAGAACTTCTTAAAGCAGTAAAAAGTGCAAAAAGCAAAACTGTAAAATAAAATAAATGTTCTTCTGTTCAGGTGAGTTCAACTCTACTCCATGGTGTTTTTTAGGTTACTCACAGGTTTTTTTGCAAAAAAAAAAAATAGCATATGTACATGTTTAGGTGAAAGCTGAGATCTTTGAGCATTTACAATATCCCCTGCTGTAGAAAAAACACATTCACTGGGAACTGATGTTGCTGGAATTATTAGGTAAGCCTTGGCAAGAGAGGAAAGAAGTGGGTACAATTGAGTATTTTCTTTCCACCATTTCAGTGGACAACTAGTTAGGGGAATAGAAGTGTCCTTCTTGTACATGTCAATATCTACTTCTATCCTGCTTTTGGACTGGGCAGCTGCTGTTTTAGCAAAAGTTGCACCAAAGAGATCTTCCAGTGCTGTCTTTTTGCTTGGTGGCTGTTCTTGCTCAACTCTGTGCATTGCATCTGCTGCATCAATGGGATTTCCATCAGTAGCCCCTTCCTCCATCGGTTCTGTTTGCTCCACAGTACCAGCCTTAAAAAAATATAAATATATTAAAGAGGTATAGTACACTTGGTTACACACACACACACACACACACACACACACACAAATAATGAAAAATATTTTAAGCGGATATGGTTTAAGTTTAACACAAATTTAAAAAAAAAAAAAAAAAGGACTGAGGTATAGTTTCAGTTACACAC
The DNA here is from genome assembly GCA_033459395.1 of Hemibagrus guttatus. Taxonomy (NCBI): domain Eukaryota; kingdom Metazoa; phylum Chordata; class Actinopteri; order Siluriformes; family Bagridae; genus Hemibagrus; species Hemibagrus guttatus. Next base: position 14,527,151 of record JAUCMX010000008.1, on the reverse strand, counting down.
ACACACAGAGAGGTCAGCACAGAGAGATACACAAAAAAATGCAAATTCAGTGACAAACAAACATGTAAATGCACAGATTCTCGCACAATAAATGCAGACATACCTGCTGTAACTGGTTTGATTTGTTCTTCAACCAGTAAAAAACCTCTTCACGTTGTTCAGGGAGAAGGTGGGGCAACGATTAAAAGCTGGGGTCCAGGGCAGTACTCTCCATTAGATAATCACCTACCTCTGTGTATCTGCTTGAGAGGTTTTGCAGGATTTCTGTTTTCATGTCAGATACAGTTGTGGAGTCTTTTTCGTCCAGTGTCATGCTCTGCTCGATCATGGATTTCAAGGGCATTATGAGTGAAAGTGTGGCACTCTTTTCATCAGACAGGACAGTGGTGGCTTTTTTGAGAGGTTTAAGGGTTTACTATTTCTTCAGCATCACTGATGTCAGTGCTACCCATAGTATCAAGTTGACGGGCATTTTTGCGCACCTCTGGGCTCAAGAGCGCTGCCATAATAGCCGCTTGTTGCTCGAGATAGCGTTCCAGCATATCCAATGAGCTGCTCCATCTTGTCACCACATCCATGATAAGCTTATGTGATGCGATCTCAAGCAAGTTTTGCTTTGCTGCGAGCACAGCTGTTGCTGTGGCACTGCGGTGAAAGAAAGCCACGGCTTTTCTCAATCGACCAAGCAAGCGACTGACTCGGGGAACATTCAGTCCGGCTTGCAACGTGAGATTAACTGTGAGCTAAACACTTAATATGTGGCGACAACCCGGCTTCTCTCGCTGCAACATCCATGTTACGTGCGCTGTCGGTAACGACAGCAATGTTATGATGAGGCCTCTCAAGTTCCCACTCTTGTATAACCGCTTTTAAAACTTCAGCTATGTTTGTTCCAGTGTGCGAATCAAAAAGCGGACGAGTCTGAAGCACAAAACTTTTCATTTCCCACTCTGTGGTGATAACATGCACTGTAACTGTAATGTAGCTTTGAACAGCCCTCGACGTCCACCCATCAGCCGTTATTGCCACATTCTCTGCCTTTTTCAGACAATCAAGCACATTTGCTTTTGCTTCAGAGTACAGGGCTGGAATTACATTTTGGCTGAAGTGCGGGCGTGACGGAATATGGTACCTGGGCTCAAGTGCTCTAACCAGTTCGCGAAATCCAACATTGTCGACCACAGAAAACGGTCTCATGTCTTTTGCGATAAAAACTCCGATTCTCCTGGTTATGTCTTGATCCCTTGTACTTGACTGAGCCCACGATGCCGCAAAACTATGCTGGATTGATGTTTGGTCGTCTTTCACTCTCTTTTTCGCACCTGCTTGGAGGACTTTGTCGCTGTGGTGCCGTTTTCATATTCGTAGTGTTCGAAATTGTGTATATCAGCATTTTTTTTACAGTGTTTACACACAGTTTGTGTTTTGTCTACAATTTTTTTGACCGTCCTCTTCCTGTCGAGTGACCGGAAAACCAAAATGCTGCCAGACGTCAGACTTGTAAGAGTATGGAGCGTCCTCTATTTCGATGTCAGTTCCAGCTGAACACATGTTGCTAACGTTCAGTTCTAGAGATTTCTGTAACTCCGATGAATGCACACGTGACGCTATTGCAGAGCGGGTCACATTTTGGCAGCTCATCCTATGGGATTAAACGATCGTCATTTCGTAGAAATATCGCCATCTATCTACGATGCGTATCGTGGCATTTTTGCTTCGCGAAATATCGTACTACGATATATCGTTACACCCCTATTACTGCCTACCACTGCAAAGCAGCTTTATAAAACTCCAGATATTACATTTAAATTAAAATTTCTTATTTGTCCTCAATGAGCAAGCCAGAGGTGAATTTGGCAAAGGAAACTTTCTGAGACAACAAGGGGAAGAGAGACACTGAATAGTGTGATTATTATTTCTGTTCTTTAACTGTATACTATCAAAGTCAAAAGAGAATATTGTGATCTGTTAAAAATAAATTACATTTAAAAATTTCTGTACAGCACTGCATTGTGCTACATTTATGCATGTGGTGTTTTCCCAAGAAGACATAATATCGTAATAGCATTGTCCATTATGGACATTCCTGTCCTGTCTGACTTGTCTAAAGATCACTGACTACAAACATGGCCACCACAGACTCCAGTTCCCATTAATCACTCTCACGGGTTTACAGTCACCTGGTTTCAATCACACACCTGCACACACACACACACTCACTCACTAAAGTCTCAGTGTTAATCTTACATACTGAGATTTTGTTCATCATGCATACTACCCAGGTTTATGTGATTCTGTTTTTTGCCCTGTTTAGTCTGTTTGCTGATCTGCAATAGGTTTTGGATTTCTCTGTCTGTTTTTAAACAATAGCCTTCACCTGCACCTGTCTCTACAGACTGATACACTGCACCTGCAAAAGCATTGCAGTTTCAATGTATAAATGGAGCAGGGCTGTTTCATTAAACAGCACCAATCAATCACATTGTTTTACACAAATTAATAAACTGAAGTAATAGTGGATAAGGGAAATACAGTTTAATAAACAATAAAATAAATGTTTGCTAGTTACTAGTACTAGTTACACTACCTATACTAGCTGACTCTAGATAACGCTTGAAACTCAGATTGAAATGCTCGACCAGTTGAATTTTACACATTTGGAAAATGATGATTTTCTTGTATATTAGTATATTAGCCAGTCGACGTAGAAACCAAAGTGTACGTATATACAGAGGTTTACGGTAACTAGCCTCCAATGGTAAAAAAAAAACCCCCTGCAGATTTTAGTCAAGCAAAGTGAGGCATGCTTGCGTGCGCTGTACCATGTCAGTCATTACGGTAAGGACCTGTGGATTCTGCGTATCTAGACCATAGGTATCTAGTTGGCCACTATTTTTTTCACTTTTCAATTACATCAACACGCAGAACAAAAAACCCGGACAAATGACCTAAATCCAATTAGTTAGTATTCATTCATGCTGCTTCACCGTACTCTTCTGATTCTAATACAGTAGTTACTCATTCAGACCACAAGGGGGCTCCTGCGACTGCATGGTTCATACTGCGAATCTCTCCTCCAATTGATATTAGCATGCTGTTTTGAAGATCACAAGGCCCCTGGTCGTCCTTTAAGCGACCGTTTATGACGCTTATAGCAAGAAATAGAGAAATAACAAAATAACCCAAGTACCCAGTAAACCCTTCATTAGGGATACTACATTAATACTGTATAGCACCTGCCTTTGCTCTCAAAACAGCCTCAGTTCCTCGTGCATGGATTCCACAAGATGTTGGAAGATGTTGAATCTCATTCCTTTGAGATTCTCATCCATGTTGATGTGTCTACATCACACAGTCCTGCAGATTTTTCAACTGCACTTTCATGCGACAATCACCCATTCTACCACATCCCAAAGGTGTTTTACTAAATTTAGATCCACTGACTAAAGGACACTGAAGTTCATGTTGACTTTTGCTTTGTGGTGTGATGCATAATCATGCTGGACATAGCCACTGGAAGATGGTAAATTTTGGCCATGAAGGGATACACATGGTCAGCAACAATACTCAAACAGGCTGTGGTATTCAAGTGATGATCGATTGGTATTGGTATTAACAGACCAAAGAAAATACACCACCTCCACCAGTCTGGACTCTAGACACAAGGCAGGTTGGGTTCATGGATTCGTGTAATTCTGACACTATCCTCTGTATGCCTGAGCAGAAATTCAGCTTCATCAGTCCAGGCTACATTTTTCAAGTCTTCAACTGACCATTTTTGGTGAGTCTGTGTAAAGTGCATCCTCAGCTTTCTGTTCTTGGCCAACAGAAGTGGAATCTAAAGTGGTCTTCTGCCATTGTAACCCATCTGGATGTTTTTCTTTAATGCACCATTCTGAGTAAACTGTTGTGTGTATAAATCCCAGGGGATCAGGGATCATCCTGTCTGGCACCAGCAATCATTACATGGTCAAAATCAATGAGATCACATTTTTTCCCCATTATGATGATTGATGTAAACATTACTTGGAGTTGCTATTTCTTCAGCACAAAGTATCCCCAGGGCAAAATATCATCCCTTCAAGATCAACCATTTGTTGGTTTCTTTAAAGTAAATGTTTTTCATTACTTCAATCTGGAGGGACCTTCCCAAATGCTGTGAGGCTTTCCTCCTGCATAGCATTCCACACATTAGTATGAACTTCAGTGGTTAAAGATCATGCTTATAGCTTTGAGAAATTCAGAGAGCCTTGCTGAGCAAACGTCAGAAAACATAGAACTGCCACAAGCTCATATTTTGTCAGAACTGCTGAGACTTAACCTGTGGAAAACCCCAATAGTCATTGATTTGTTTAATCCTTATGTAAGGAGACAGTAAGTTTGTCTTTGGGTCACATGGCTTTTTTCTTCCAATAACATGAGAAGCTGTGTTTTTTAATCTTATTAGAGAAAAAGAGTCTGGAGAGAGAACATTTTATAGTATTGTGTATAGAAATACTGTTATACTTTGCTATAGTATAACAGAAACTAACTTGTCTCCTTTCATGGATGTTCCAATATAGTACTACATACGATTATTATTATTATTATTATTATTATTATTATTATTATTATTATTATTATTATTATCATCCTGTTATTAACAGAACAGTACAATGCATTGTCCGTTAATATATAAAGAAAAGTGTAATCACTGGAAAATTAGTTATATATGAGGAATTAAACACTTACAAATGTGTTGTGATAGGAAAACAATGAACTTCGCTTTGAGTCGTGCCCCATACACTAACTTTGAGTGGATTCTTTTCCTGCAATAATCCTATCATATTTTTTTCCTCACTTCACATATTGTAATGCATAAATTGAATCCCAAATCTCAAACTGAAACACTGTATTCCTAAACCACAAATTTCCCATGGACAGGGAGGGATACAGTAACATGCTTTTTAAATTATGTTGAGAGTCATTTTCTTTTCTTTTCTGTTCTTTTTTTCTCTTCATTTTATGATGTTTATTTAGACCTTGCACAGTGTCCATGGAAATCTTGTGCCCAGACAGTCTTCTAGGTTATTACATATTGTTGCTTATTTGCACAATGGCATATGATGCTTGAGTTAATGTAAGTAGGGTTATGCTGAAGAACTTGTGTGTAGATTATTGAAAATAACCCTTAGTATTAAATGGACCCAGGGAAATATGTTAGCCCTCTTCAACAAAGCTCTGGAAGAGAGTGTGGGATAGATGGATTTTTTTATGGGTGCGGTGATGAAACACAGGAAAGCAACAGGGAGTGGATACACATTCAGCTTGAGCGTGGTAGCTGTTATTTTTTCCAGCAAAGTAGATATAAAAACTGAGCCACTATGAGGAAAAAAAAAATTCAAGCATACATTTTAAATGACTATGGTAAGTGATTTGAGGGTTCATGTTGTTTCATGGGTTCATGGGTTGTGAGAGATTTGAAATTTTACTGAGTTAGACTGATGTGAAAACTACAGCTTAAAATGTAATCACCTAAAATTTTTTTTATGTCTTTTGTATGTATTTAAAAACAAACCTGTGACCAGATTCCTATAGGTCCCGGACAACCTGTGGGTGTAGTGGCAATAGTGGACATTCCTTGATGTGAGTATGGCAAAGCTCAGCTGTCATGTCCTGCCCCCAGACTCACGCACATGTTAAGAGCTATAAGCGAGAGAGAAGTGTTTAAATATAGCTTAGGAGATCAGCACAGCCTACAAGTTCTCACTGAAAGGGAACAATCGGAGTGGGGGCGTGCACATTGCTGGACTTCTGACAAAGCTGCATCTTTTATTAAGCTGAAGAATCTCTATTGTTGGATTAGATTCATTGGGTTTCTCGAAGGACATACTTCCCTTCCTTCCTGTGCTAGTGTAACTCCCTCTGACTCTTCTTCACTTTTTATCCAGTCTCCCTTACAAAGATAAGGGATTGTTGCTACTCTCTGAGCTGCTTCTTCAGGGATAAACTCATGGCTTGAGAGGAGAGACAGAGATGGTTTAGACACCTGCATCAGTGTGTGTGTGTGTGTGTGTGTGTGTGTGTGTGTGTGTGTGTGTGTAATATTGCAATATCCTTGGACACAAGAAAGAGAGAGCATGGGGAGAAACTACTGTGGAACTGCTTTCTAATGTTGGTAGTTGTTCTCAAGGAATGCTATTGATAAGAGGATTCTGTTTAACAAGGGACATACTGATTATTCTCACTTGTATTTCAGGGACCATTGTGGGTAAGTGTGTCATCTTTATTAGTATTCTAAAGTGGAAAAATCCTGTCTTGTGTTAAAAAAATGACTAAGTAAATTAAGTAAATTTACATTATTTTTTATTTAGCTTTCAACATTTTACTATAAGTGATACATTGCTCTAGTTGCACTCATTCAAGATTAACAGAAAAAATTGTGTTTCTTGTGTTTTTTCTCCACTGTTTTCCCCCACTATCTTTGCAAAATCCTTGTGTGATGCAAATGGTTCAGCATCCTTTTTTTTTTTTTTTTTTTAAACCACAGGAATATTTAAAGTCAAGCTCATTGTTCTCACTGTTCTCTCTTTAATCACGTAATCAATTCTACATCATCTCTAAGTTCCCCACTCTTTCAGCACAAAGAGCTGATAGTAATAGCTACCTAGTGAGATCATTACTCTGTTTTAGTTTGTGAGTATGACAACATTGAAAAGAACATTCACTTATACATGTAATACATGTACTAATTGTGTAAAAGGAATCTCTGCTGATCTCTGAAACTTCCAAAACCAAGACCATTTTGTATAATCTGATCCCGGCTATCTCATACTGATGTAATTGCTAAGACCCTGAGAATTTTTTGTTGTTGTTCTTGGTGTTCACACATACTTGGTGCTTTCTGTATTCTTCCTCACTGTATTTACAATCTGCAGGCTTGACTGAAAACTTTTAGCCCTTTGACACTGTATCCAGGGGCCTCTGGGAAGTGCGGCATTCTGGACGGACGCTGCAGGATCGATACTCGAACTCAGCATGTGCGTGGTGCCAGAGATCGTAGAGTATTAACTCCCTAGTGTCTCATCTTACTCAGCAGCAGTTGTCATTTACACTTGGTTCATATAAGCTGCTTATGCGTATAAGTCTGCTAATGTGCTTTCTATGACAGTTTATATAAAATTATACTAACAGGCAAAGACAAGCATACATAACCAACATACAAAAAACGTATCTTACCTGTTATCATGCACCTGCCACAAAAAAACAAAACAAAAAGGCAAAGTCTGTATTCACCTGAATGGTATACCTGCTTTATCATTCCTCATGTATGTATATATATATATATATATATATATATATATATATATATATGGGAGAAATATATATGGGTATACATGGGTGTTTCTCTGGTGTATAAAACTTCTTTTTCAGTGGTTTTTCTCAGGCACACTGTTGTGACCTTTATTCTTCATTGTTTGACAGGAAACACCAGACTATATCTCTTGTCCAAGAAAATGACACCAGTGAAGTCAGTCAGTATTTTTTATTTATTTATTTATTTATTTATTTATTTATTTATTTATTTATTTATTTATTTTTAAATATATCAGCCTATAGTGAGTCTGTTATACCTCTAAAGGGAGGTTACTGAAGCACTGGTCATTTGTCTTTTTCCTCTGTCAATTCCTGATTTCCTCCTCCACATTCTCTGAGGGAACTGACCATAATATTTCCCTTAGAAACAGACATGGACACATACAGGCTGAACATTTGGCTCTGAATAGGTTGGTTGTACAGTTTGTAGCTGGTAACTGGAGGTCAACTGTATGTTTAGCTAATTCCCTTTCTTCTGTGGAGTGTAAAGCTTTGCAGAGGTTTTTGTAGGTTGAAAAAATCTGACATATTAATCATATAAAAAAACTGACTTCATATCCAGCACAATGTTATTTCTGAGTAGCTGCTGTCTGCTGCACATTTTGAACATTTTCACCAAGGAGAACTTATTTTTTTTCTCCAAGAGTGACACATTTCACCCTGAATACCTGAGGTTACCTGTTACATATACATCCAGCACCTCAAAAAGCATATATTTGCTTTCACTTTGAAAGGAAGTGGCATTCACTCTTCTCATTAAGCCACAGGATTTTGGCTTCTTGTCATTTCTAAAGAGATCTAGAACACATGCAATTGGACATGCTTGGAGATAGCTGACCTGGTGTCATTTGTAGTTGCTATTAATAATACAGCTTGAACTTTACTTCTTTCTTGAACTCCACCCCCTCTAAACTGCCTTATAAAGTTCCACAATATGATGTCATGTAACCAAAGAAGCATAAGTGCTATGGTTTACAAATGATTTACTGCTTTCTCAGGAGTGCAGAGAATTTGGAGTAATAATATGATGGAGCAGGCTGGTTGAGTGTCAGTAAATATCAGTTTTATACCTGGCAAATACCTGCAAAAATAGTTATGTAATTATATAATATATGTTACATGTATATATTCACACACACACACACACACACACACACACATATATATATATATATATATATATGTGCATATTGTAGAGCTGCTGCATGTGTAATTATATAATATATGTTACATGTATATATTCACACACATATATATATATATATATATATATTATATATATATATATATATATATATATATATATATATATATATATATATATATATATACACACTTGTAGCCAAGGGGCAAGAAAGTCTTGTTATATCTGCCTTTACTTCAGAGAGCTATAATTACAAGTTTGACGAGGACACTGTATGGTGAATCCCTGTATGAAAAGTGATATTCTGTCTGAGAAGGCCATGTCAGTAATGCAGAGTAAAAGTGCAGAGTTACAGGAATTACTGATGTCTAATATAAAAATAAGCACATCACTGTATACAGCAATACTACTTGGGCACAGTCCAAACTGTTTGCACAGTTACAGTTACATGACTCAATAATTACTGATAACTAAAGATGACTAAAGGAGGATATGAGCAATGAGCAAAAGGAATTTTTTTAAAAACGTACACAAAACCCTTCGATCTCTGGACAGCTAACTAGACATTGCCTTGTTTCTATTCAATAAAACACATAGAGGTAACAAGAGGTAAAAAGAGTTTATGACCAAATGGTTGACATAATTAATGAACATAAATTTAAAGCCTTCAAACAGCATCAGAGGATTAGTTCATATCTTTTTAAATATGCATATCTGAGACTGAGAGTGCAGTGCTTTTAATGTGAGACAGAGCTGAAAGTGTAATCATTTCTTAGCTGTAGACATCATGTCATGAACCGAACTGCTGCCAAGTTACCAGGCCCTTATTTAGATACACTGAAAGTCCACTGAAATTTTAGATTTCTTTAGTGGTAGTGTTTATTTCACAAAACAGAACAATTTTAGTTTAGTTTAGTTTTAGTTGTTGTAGGAGTTCTAGTTTTTTATCTTAAAGATTTCTGATTTGTCTGAATGTTGTGTATATATTTGTATGTATTATTTTGCAACTTTTTTAGGAGTTGTAGTGTAGGAATGGAGAAGATTGCAGCATAGATCATATGGGAGTGCGGGATGAAACCCGACGAGTCTGGGGAGGATTAGTTGTGGTTCCATGAGCTTTCCACCTGCATATTACCAACATAATTGAGCTAACAGAAATGTTTACTATGGCACTGTAGTTTTTTTTCACTGTGATGTAGTTTAATAATGTTATCCCTGAGAGCTTCCCACTTTCCAGAACCCATTATTTAAAAAGCCCTTATTTAAAAACAACAACAAGTCCACTAAAAGCTTAGATTTTTTTTAATGGCAGCACAGGAATGTGGAATTTGGACATCTGCTGGCAGCAGCCGGGTCTTTTAGTTAGCTGACTTCAGATACTAAATTAGAATCACATAGCAATGCCAGCTTCAAGCTTAAACAGCTTAAAAAGTACACAAACATTCATCACTCCGGATTATTTCATTTATATAAATAATGTAACACACGATACATAAATTTAATTACAATGGATCATCTTTTAATTTGAGTTATGTATTTAATGTCCATATAATATAAGGATTCATTCTGACACCTGTATTATACAGAAGGCAGGATATCACTGTCATTTAAACACCAAGAGGAAATATCCAAGTAACAGGCTATAATTTGTTTTTGCTTTCATTATCAACCAGTAATCATGTGGGTTGTAAATCTTACCCATTCTGCAAACAAGGAATTGTTACACAAACCTAGAAAAACAGACACAGCTCCATCTGTCCTCCCACAGAGTTCCAAATACCTTTCCCAACAATAGGCCTATAGGATGCATATTTTCCTCATGGTGTTAAGCGATTAAGTGATACTTCTTACTGTCTAATGAGAACTATGGAGGACATATTGCAAGCAAAGACCTGTATTTCTCTGACAAAGGAGAAGGTCTCATTCTTATAGACTCATTCTAAGATTTTGATGATTGAGATAAACAGAACGTTCTAATATGTTTTAGTCTCTAATAAACGGTTGTAGGTTGTATCTTGCTGTATGCTTCACACATACACTTCCACACAAACCCTGTTCAGGAGAACAAACTATATATGTTACATTCTGTGCTATAGTTAAATGTCTTAAAGGCCACGGAGGACGTAAAGGCCTTCTTTAGGCTAGTGTAAATATTCTGAAACTGTTACAAACATCCCATTAAAGTTGCTAGTGCGTATGAACATGAGAAGCTGTGCTTTTATAATGACCATTTAGTTCTCCACCAGAGCATGACAGCACCCTTAAACATAGGTTTGCGACTTGGCTGGTTGTCTTAACCTTGGTTGTTTTAGACATTTAATACACCCTCATTGTATAAACACCACTATTTTTTTTTAGACTTGTCTGGCCAGTTTTCTCTGACCAAAAGACAGAAACAGACACCTCAATGTACAAATTAGAGTGACATCATTAAAATTCCAACAGCATTTCATCAGATTCCCAGTGGTTACTTAGCACCTCCTCCAAAGTGGTATTTGGTGTACAGAGTTTATTCGGATCAGTGCATTTGAGATGTTTTATCCCTGGAAAAGGGAGGGGAACACTGATAAGGTTTCTGCCAGGTGTGTTTGATTTTAGAACTGTTTTGTTGCTGTTGTATTTGAAACTGTGTAAGCTTAATGAAATAGGTCTACTGGTTGCTTCCATGTTAGGGTGTTTATCTAGTAAAAAAAATGAAACTATGGATTGTATTTCTATTTTCCAGCCAGCATAACAACTAGAACGGTCATATTTTCATTGCGATTAGTTAAACTAACTGCACCACCTTTTTGGCGTGCAGTGACGTCATCGGTTTGTGCTGTGTATTTAAATGGAAGACCTGTTGAAATCATTTTATTCCTATGTTAACTGTTGTTAACTGTACTGGTGTTATCCAGTATATATATATCACCTAAAACTAACTCAGTTTATGCATCTCCCTATCCTCATAATTACATTGCTCAATTTTCATACAACAAAAATATAAAAATGTATAACTTTAATCTATCTATCTACAAACCCGATTCCAAAAAAGTTGGGACACTGTACAAATTGTGAATAAAAACAGAATGCAATGATGTGGAAGTTTCAAATTTCAATATTTTATTCAGAATACAACATAGATGACATATCAAATGTTTAAACTGAGAAAATGGATCATTTTAAGGGAAAAATAAGTTGATTTTAAATTTCATGGCATCAACACATCTCAAAAAAGTTGGGACAAGGCCATGTTTACCACTGTGTGGCATCCCCTCTTCTTTTTATAACAGTCTGCAAACGTCTGGGGACTGAGGAGACAAGTTGCTCAAGTTTAGGAATAGGAATGTTGTCCCATTCTTGTCTAATACAGGCTTCTAGTTGCTCAACTGTCTTCTTTGTCGCATCTTCCTCTTTATGATGCGCCAAATGTTTTCTATGGGTGAAAGATCTGGACTGCAGGCTGGCCATTTCAGTACCCGGATCCTTCTTCTACACAGCCATGATGTTGTAATTGATGCAGTATGTGGTCTGGCATTGTCATGTTGGAAAATGCAAGGTCTTCCCTGAAAGAGACGACGTCTGGATGGGAGCATATGTTGTTCTAGAACTTGGATATACCTTTCAGCATTGATGGTGCCTTTCCAGATGTGTAAGCTGCCCATAACACACGCACTCATGCAACCCCATACCATCAGAGATGCAGGCTTCTGAACTGAGCACTGATAACAACTTGGGTTGTCCTTGTCCTCTTTAGTCCGGATGACATGGCGTCCCAGTTTTCCAAAAAGAACTTCAAATTTTGATTCGTCTGACCACAGAACAGTTTTCCACTTTGCCACAGTCCATTTTAAATGAGCCTTGGCCCAGAGAAAACGCCTGCGCTTCTGGATCATGTTTAGATATGGCTTCTTTTTTGACCTATAGAGTTTTAGCCGGCAACGGCGAATGGCACGGTGGATTGTGTTCACTGACAATGTTTTCTGGAAATATTCCTGAGCCCATGTTGTGATTTCCATTACAGCAGCATTCCTGTATGTGATGCAGTGCCGTCTAAGGGCCCGAAGATCACGGGTATCCAGTATGGTTTTCCAGGGCCCTTTACCCTTACGCACAGAGATTGTTCCAGATTCTCTGAATCTTTGGATGATATTATGCACTGTAGATGAAGATAACTTCAAACTCTTTGCAATTTTTCTCTGAGAAACTCCTTTCTGATATTGCTCCACTATTTTTCGCCGCAGCATTGGGGGAATTGGTGATCCTCTGCCCATCTTGACTTCTGAGAGACACTGCCACTCTGAGAGGCTCTTTTTATACCCAATCATGTTGCCAATTGACCTAATAAGTTGCAAATTGGTCCTCCAGCTGTTCCTTATATGTACATTTAACTTTTCCGGCCTCTTATTGCTACCTGTCCCAACTTTTTTGGAATGTGTAGCTCTCATGAAATCCAAAATGAGCCAATATTTGGCATGACATTTCAAAATGTCTCACTTTCAACATTTGATATGTTATCTAAATTCTATTGTGAATAAAATATAAGTTTATGAGATTTGTAAATTATTGCATTCCTTTTTTATTCACAATTTGTACAGTGTCCCAACTTTTTTGGAATCGGGTTTGTATCTGCAACCATAAGCTAAGTAGACAGATTTGCCTGTGCTCTCTGGGAAGGAGGGATGTCATATTCTCCATCTCCTGTCAATCACAGTAACACAAGCCAATTGTGTGTGGAAAAGAGCAGATAGCACTTTTCTCCAAATACACTGCCATGTGATGCTGCATGAGCAGAAGGTTGAAAAGAAGTGATTGTTTGGCTTCACATGTCTCAGAGGAAGCACGTGTTAGTCTTCACCCTTCCTGGTTGTTTAGGGCTTATGATGAGGGAATGCTGACTGGTGGTTCAGAATTGGCAGGTGATCAAATTGTTGATAGTGTCATAAGGTATATGGGAACAAATATGACTAATGAACACTGATACCAGACCTGTTTAATTTTATCAGTAAAACATTTCATAATGACCCATGAAAAAGGCAAAAAAAAAAAGTTTCTGGTGCAAAAGTTTCAGGTATTTTGGAAAACATTACTTGGAAAGAGCTCATAAACTTTAGTCATACTGCATCTGTCTACATAACATCTACAATTTGAATAGCATCTACATTTTTTGTAAGTATTTACATCTTTGTTTCCTTCTCTTTCCATTGTTATGTTATATTGTACTCAGACACTTATTGGAAGAAAATTTGTGACTACTTTTTGAGATTGCCTTTACTGCTTTAGCTAGACATAAGGTTTCTTTTGTTTCAGTTTTACAAATCACCCCTGGCATCTTATCACCTTTAAAAACTTCTCTCACATGGCCTTTACCCCTGCCAGGCAACTCTGGAACATGTGGAGCTGACAGAGATAAGAAATGTTGGTTAAAAATGGTACTGGATTCCTCTTTTTCAGCTCATTCACCGAGACATTTGTTCTTCAGATATATTCTCAAGCTCTTATGTTTGAATGAGCTTAATGAAAGTCTGGACTACACTTTTGGTTACACATGTGAAGTAGCTTTCAGCTTTGATGTATTTCGATCTAAACATACTTAAACTTCAGCAAGTTGCCGCTTCCTTTTTCGGTAGCTAAACTGCACGTCATTGTTGGCTGCTGTTCTTCTCTCAGCCTCACACACATAATTACTCCTTTGCAAACAAAGATTATGACCCAGCTGAAAGAACGTTTAAAGACCAGGAAGCAATGGCGAAGAGCTTTGTTTTGTCAGTCCGTGTTTAGCTGAATCAAAGCATACGTCAGAGGTGACAGGCTGTATGATTTCATTCATTGAAACTAAGTGAATGGTATGATGTAATTCAATCTGTACTACTTTAAAATATGCTCTCTCAGCATCATGTACATGTATTAACACACCAAACCTTTAATGAGAGACCTGTGATTTATAAATACACAGAAAACCAGTGCTAGTGCTATTATTTTGACCTAATTCTAGTTGCCATTATGTCAAAATAATAAAACCTCTAAGGCATTTAATAAGTGTTAAGGTTTACAGATGTTCTTTTTTTTTTTTTTTAAATCACAAATAACAAATGGTCAAAACATGTATGTTAAAATATTAATAGTGAAACAATCTGTATGTTTGAGGTTGATATGGGAATTTTGTTCCACTTTCAGGTTTTCTACCATATGCTTTGTACTTCTGTTTTAGGAATTAATACTAGCATTACTAATGACATTATTAAAACACTAGATATCTTTTTATACTCCAGTTTTATTTTATTTTATTTGACTCTCTTGACTAAGGACATTAAATGGGTTTGTGAGTTTCTTGGTCTAAGTATATTTCAGTAGGTAGACATTATTAAATAAACTGATTTTATTTTGCATATTTATTTTACAGAGGTACAATTTATTATTTTATCATTTTTTTTATCAAGTGAAAAGGGTGTAAATCACCTAACAGAGATGAGCTATGACTCCACAGATTAGAGTCATTTTCAGAAAATAAATGCACAATTTCTTTTCAATTATATTTGTAATTTAATGGAATAATCCATAAAGCACATCACAGTTATATATTTGCAAAAGTTATATATTTGGGTTTGATTATCATCTCTGCCCTGTGTGCATGGAGTTTGCATATTCTCCCTGTGCTACAGAGGTTTCTTCCAGGTACACTGGTTTCATCCCCTAGTTCAAAGACATGTGTTATAGAATGACTGTCATTTGTAAATTGTATGCAGTGTGTATGAAATTGTGCCTTATGATGGTTTGGGTGTCCACTGCCTTGTACCCCAAGTCTCCTGGGAACGAGCTCCAGACTCCCCATTACCCTCAGTATGATAAGCAGTACAGAAGATGGATGGATGGATTATGTTTCAAGAATTAGTTAACAAAGTTCTTGTTTGTACTAACTATAGAGACAACATGAGGTCCAAAGGTGACGGAGTGGACAGCCCAGCTAGTGGGGTACTGGTTGTTCATGAGATCTGTGAAGAGCAGGAGGAGGATATGAAACTGCAGGTCACTGATAAGAGCATCAAGGCCAAAGTTCAGCAGAAGGAAAAGGAGGAGATGCTTGTGTCAGAAAGTGAGGATAAATCCACAATGAAAAATAACCAAAGATTAAGCCTAAAGGATATGTCCAAAGATGACCTTCTGAAGCTGTTGGGAATCATGGAGTGTGAAATCCAGGTAGGATTTTTCATGATATACCTGCAATATATCTGTATGTATTTAAGGTGCTGAAGTTCACCAAAAATATTTAGGATAAGTGCTGACTGATTTCGGTGCGCTCAAAACATCTACAGTGAATAGTTAACATTATAATGCAAGCTACACTGAGATGTTTACATTTGCATTTATGTAACAAGTTATTTTTTGCACCTACATTTTGAGTTGCATATAGCTTTACAAGCAGAGATGTTGAATAAATCAACATTTCAGAGTGGTCCACACATTTCAATGTGGAATTAGAATAACTCTGATAATCCACATTGCATTACTCTTGAAATGACAGGCTAGCAATGTTCTTTTACAATACTGACAAGCCTCACATTGAAGAGATTAATTGTATGTTCAGGCTGGACCTCCTGTTATCAGTGCTGATGCCAGTCTAAGTCAGAGTTAGGCACTGTGTCAGCCAGTTTGTCCTTGGTTCCTGACAGATGGCCGTTAACACCGTGCCACATTCTGGCTTCCTGCTATAGCTCTATTATGCTACAGAGGCAAAAGAGTGTGAAAGCAGCAGCAACATTAAATAAAAGAATTTATTGCCAGCTGTGGACTGATAAATATTTCTTTCCATGCAGAAGAATCTTGTTTATGACTTATTGATTATCACAGTGATCATGTCTTTACATTTAGTTTATTTGTAGTTTCATTTAGTATCAGTGTATTTATTTTATCTGATTTCTGTTGGTCTCTGTATATCCTTTTTCTGAATAGTGTGGAGATACATAATCAGATTACATAATCAGGTTTAGTCCCCCTATGCTAACAGCCTCCAATCTTGGGGAAGGCTTTCCACTAGATTTTGGAGCGTGGCTGTGGGGATTTGTGAATTCAGCCACAAGAGCGTTAGTTAGATCAGGCAAGGCTTTCCAGTTCATCCAAAAGTTGTTCACTTGGGTTGGGACCATGTGCAGGATTATCAGCCTCGGCAAACCATGTCTTTGTGGACTACAGAGGTATTGTTATAGTGGAACATATTTGGGCCATTCTAGACAATTTTATACTTCTTTTGTAGCTCTGATGGACCTACAAAGGTCTGAAGGATAGGTGTCCACAAGCTTTTATCTATCTATCTATCTATCTATCTATCTATCTATCTATCTATCTATCTATCTATCTATCTATCTATCTATCTATCTATCTATCTATCTATCTATCTATCTATCTATCTATCTATCTATCTATCTATCTATCTAAGCATTGTAATGCCAACAGCTCCACCTTGTGTCAATCATGATGTTTTTCCTCTTTTCTCAAACTTCCTTGAGTAAAATGAACTGATCATGTACGTCTCCATGTTCCACTGGAGATGTTTCTCTTTTACAGCAGACGAGATTATTCTGAGATCTTTGAAATTTTGGCATTTGACAATAACATGAGCAGAAAGTTCTTTTTATGTAGGCTCAAGAGGATGTGATCCGGGTGCTCAAGTCTGACTTCAGTCGCCCAGAGAGGCTTGAGTCTCATTACAGCTCAGCACTTCCCACCAAACCCCTAAAGGCCCTTCAGAGAGATGGCCTTCTCATCAACAACCACATACACCATGATGATGTGTACGAAAAGCCCATGGCAGAGGTATGTAATATAAACAGCAGGGGTGTTGAATCTTATCTGCAAAGGGCCGGTGTTAATGCAGGTTTTTATTTCAACTGAGCAGAAACCATACCTGAGTCTACTGAAAGCCAAGATCAGTTGATTAAACTGGTGGAATCAGGTGTGACTCCTGCTTTATTGGAATGAAAACCTGCACCCACACCAGCCCTATGCGGATAAGTATACTGGAGGCTCTGAATTATTCTTTTGATTCATGTATGATTTTATAGAGTTATGCTGATAAAAGTAGGACCACTGAAATGTTAACTAAATAATTGCTTAATACGTAGGTTTTGGCTGCCAGGATGCAAACATTAATTATTGATTATGTACATAATCTATACTGTTCTTTGTTAAGTTAATGTGTCCTGTGGTGGTTTGTCTATGTCACTCAGTTGGACAAGCTTAAGGATAAGCACAGAGAAGCATATCGGTGCATGCTGGAGCAGTTATTGCTGGCTGAAAAATGTCATCGCCGTGTTCTTCATGAGCTGGATGTGGAGAAACGCAAGCACATAGACTACATGAACAAGAGTGATGACTTCACTAACCTGCTGGAACAAGAGAGAGAAAGGTAAGACAATGGAAAGGGCTGTAGACTTTGAGTTGCCATATCCAGCTAATTAGCACATTAAACATGTAACAAAAATCTTTCATCCTATGCACTGCTGGGTAGTGGTTGTTTGTGACACTGTCACAAATAATATAAAGATATAAAATCATTTAAAGATTTTAAAGAAAGAAAACATACATGATAATATAACTGATAAAATCAGAAGTATCAGCATATTAGTGAGGACATTAATATTTAGATTCCCTCTCTTTTACGGATTCCTGCTGAATTATATTATTTGAGGTCTTAATTGTCTTGCTCATTGTGGCTCATAGTATATAATGTACTATACTATAATATGGCTGAGAATATATAAATATGCATAATATATAAATATGCAGCTGTCTCATAGCACAAACCTAGGAATCAGGATTGTTGCTGTAAAATATACTGAACACAGAGACCACAACAAATATGGAGACAAAGCACAGCATTTACATATTCAGATTATACTAACCATATACTGTATATTCAGTTATTATGATTTAATGTGTTAATGAATTCTGGATACAGACGACAGATCAAGAGACACAGGGTAAATTTGGGAAATACACAAGAATAAAAATATGAAGCTGTCACTAGATTCACAGTGCACAAAACCCACAGTCTTATAGTAATAACCAAGTATAGAGCTTACAAAACAGTTATTTAATGAAAATTTGGTTCTTAACAGTTGTCAATGCACATAAATATAATAAACATTTTATGACGAGCAAGTGTTTTTATTGCTTTTTTCATAATGTCTGTGCAACAAGAAACCACTGGACCTTGGTCTAATATAAATATTCTTTCATATTCAATCCTGTGGGAAAAAAAGACAATCGCTTTTGAAAATGAATCGAAAAACAAGTTATTAGACATCGAGTGAGTCCTTCATAAAATGGCAGTTCCTACACCCTCAGTGAACATGAGCCTTCTTCACGTCAAGCACTGATAATGTGCCATAATTTCCTTCGATCATAGCCTTAAAAAGCTACAGTCAACACCATGTTTCATGATTTGCACACACATTCTCACGCATAACTGCAAATCTACATATGCCAGCACTTGCATATATTCCTGTACTTCTTCCAAAAACTGGACAACATCCCAAATGTTGGACTTTATTCAGCTCTTTCATTTCATACCTATTTTTTGTGCCATCTGTGATCAGACAACTCAAGAAGCAGATAAACGAAGAGAAGCAGATAATCTCTTTAGGATTTGTGTACTAGGTGTTTTTACTTTACAATCTTTATAAGGTTCCTAGGTTATTGCAGAACCAAATGTACTGAAATAAAAATGAATTGCAATTGTAAATTGTAATTTACAAAGGCCTTATAAAAATGCCTTAACAACAGTAATACCAAGTTAGTAAAGTTTTGAAATGCTGTGTAAAGCATGAATATAGTGTATAGTCAGAGTGAGTATACAATGTACTGACTTCCTTTCCTGCCCATGTAATTTGAATGCAATTTGCATTGCTCCCCTTTCTTAAACAAAATAAATTTGGGTGCTGACATGCAAACAAGGGACAGCAGTGTTAGCACTCTTAATAATTGTACTGCTACTAAAAGATGTACTCAAGTGAATTTTAAAAAGAATAAATCATTAGATTAGACAGGATCAGCTGAAGTACCATCCCATCTGTATCCACGGCAAGGTATTTCACTGCAGAGATTTTTAAGGCTCTGCCATATATGGGCAGCGTGACATCATCAGCCAGTTTGGTCAGGAGGAGTTTTGAACAAATTTCCCTTTATCATAGTCATGATAGCATGTGTGGAATGTCACAGGCATATTCCCACAGATGAATAGGTCTAGCTGATGGCTTCAAACCTAGATGCATGCCACTTACAGAATTAGGAGCATGAGCACATGTTTGGAACATCTAGATGGTAAGTCCTGATGAGTCAGATTTATTTATCATTTGCAGAGTATGTCAAGTCATGTACATTAAAATGCTTATAGTGAGGCTATGTGTATTAGCATCAGAGATCACTAGCATGCACTGTTCCATGTCCCATGTATTCTATCTTTCTGTATATAGTGATTTTGTTAAAACAGATATTTGGTGATTTATTTCAGTGGAAGAGGATTAGATGCAAGCTGGGAAAAAAATTCTATCTCATAGAAAGACAGTGTGAGAACCAGAGAATGGTGTACACAGCCAAGCTTGGGTGCTTATTTAAATATTCACTTGCATTTTGGATTTTTAGTCACGGTGGCAGCAGTGAAAGAGGGGAAGAGTGGAAGTGCTTTTGTCTGGCAAAGCTGCCTATTCGTGCTGGTTTGGGTCTCCAGTGGATTTCCATTCAAACTTTGTAGCATTTGTACAAGAAAAAAAATCTATCCACAGAATAATTTCTACTCCAGGACTAAAATTGATTGAATGACTCGACAAAAAAACCCTTTCCTAGTATGTCGAGAACGTTTGACAACTGTTTTCAGTTGTTTAAATGTGTTTACATTGTTGCACTGTTTCAGATTGAAGCTACTGTTGAAGCAAGAAAAAGCCTATCAAGTACGAAAAGAAAAGGAACATTCAAAACGACTGGAAAAGGTTCGTGGAGAGCTGAACAAGTTAAAATCTTTTGCACTCATGCTGGTTGATGAACAGCAACTTCATCTGGAGCAAATTGACCTTCAAAGCCAAAAAATTCAAGACCTTCTCCGAAAACTCCAGGAGAAAGAACAGAAGC
Source organism: Hemibagrus guttatus (assembly GCA_033459395.1). Lineage (NCBI taxonomy): Eukaryota > Metazoa > Chordata > Actinopteri > Siluriformes > Bagridae > Hemibagrus > Hemibagrus guttatus. The sequence goes on along the minus strand of JAUCMX010000008.1, from coordinate 14,506,549 downwards.
TGGGTGAAGTTGAGGGCAAAGCAAAAGAAGACAAACAGAAGCTCTTGAACCTTGAGGTTGAGTTTGAGGTCAAGGATTCAAAATTTGCACAACAGTATGATGAGATGGCAGCAAAACTTGCCAGCCAAGACAGTCAGTATCAGCAGATGTGCCAAAAACAAGCAACTCTTTTACAAAAAATTGAGGAGCTAGAAGAGACAAATGCAATTCTACAGAAATCAGCAGAGGAGCTGCAGGAACTGAGAGACAAAATTAGCCAGGGACAGTGTGGCAACTCCAACTTGATGGCAGAGTTAGAGAACTTGCATAAGATTGTCTTGGAGATGGAGGGCAAGGACGAGGAGATCACTAAAACAGAGAATAAATGCAGCGAGCTGAAAAGAAAGCTTCAAACTGAGGAGGCAAACAACAAGGAGGTAAAGTTGGAGGTGGAAAAATTGCAAAAGAGGATGACAGAACTAGAGAAACTGGAGGTAGCCTTCAATATGGGCAGGAATGAATGTGCTCAGCTACAGAGTGCACTGGATAAAGAAAAAGGATTGACAAAAGAACTGGAAGATGAGCTAGTGACAGTTAAAATTCGCATGAAAGAGGTGGAATCATCCGAATTGAAACTGGAAAAATCAGAGATGTTCCTAAAAGAGGAGCTAATAAAGCTAAAGTCTGTCACTGTAATAATGGCCAATGAACGCAAGAACATGGCAGAGAGAATAAGGTCTGAGGAAAAGAAAAGAGAGGAAATGGAGAAATTGTTTAAAGCAGAACAGGAGAAGGTTATGGTTGTTACTGAGAGATTGATAGAAGAAAGTAAAAAGCTCCTAAAATTGAAATCTGAGATGGAGGAAAAAATAACAACCTTGGTCAAAGAGAAAGATGAGCTGAAGGAAAAGCTCACCATTGAGGAAGAGAAGTGTAAAGGATTTAGTTCCATGGTTCATATGAAAAAACACCTAAACGATGAGGTGAAAGAAGAAGGAAAGGTGTCTACAAACAAGGGCTTAAACAAAGAAGCAGGGTACCTTTCAAATTCCAGTATAACTGATGAAAATAAAGTTACAGAACTGACTAGAGAAATTGACAGATTAAGGAAACGTCTCAAGCAGCTTGAGGTTGTTGAGGGAGATCTGATGAAAACAGAGGATGAGTATGATATGTTGGAGAAAAGGTTCAAGAGTGAGCAAGAAAGGGCAAACTCCCTTTCAAAGCAGGTGGATGAAATGAGGAATCAGATAGCTTTGAGTAAGGTAGTGGAGGGAGAGAAACAGTTGGCAGTTGGTCAAGAAACAGAGTTGTGGCGATGTTGCAAGTTAGAAGAGACCAAAAATAAAGACTTGCAACCAGATGTTCAAGCTCTCAAGGAGAAGATACATGAGCTTATGAACAAGGAGGACCAGCTTTCACAACTGCAAGTAAACTACTCTGTTCTACAGCAAAGGTTTCTTGAGGAGGAGGATAAAAGGAAATGCATGAACAATGAAGTACTCAATCTTACCAAAGAGCTTGAGATTACCAGGCGCTACAGTCGTGCCCTAAGACCCAGTAACAATGGAAGAAGGATGATGGATGTTTCGATGACGTCAACAGGAGTGCAGACTGACGTTGGTGAAATTGAGACAGGGAATGATGATGATGACACTCCAGCAGTGTTCATTAAAAAGTCTGTCCAAGAAGAGAACCACATCATGAACAGCCTTCGACAAAGAAGCCTTAAGAAACCTACTGAAAGGCCATCAGTCAGGGAGCTCTACCCTCCACCAGCTAGTGACCTCACATTAAAGAAATCCTGGATACCTTGGATGAAGAAAAAAGAAAGTCATACTTCAGAAAAGCCTCTGCATATTAATGAAGAAATTACACATTCTGAAATTAAAATGACTCAAAAGCAAGGCCAGCCATTACACATTCGACTGACTCCTGACCATCAGAACAGCAGGACAACCCTACAGATCAGCAGCTCTCCTGCAGAAAACATCTTCAGCTCTGCAATAGTTGCTCCCTCATGTCGTGTTCAAAACCCACAAATCACAATCATTCCTTCAACTGCTGTTTGTCCAAATGATCGAGCCAGAGAGCCAAAATGTCCAGAGAGAGCGAAATCTCCATTGACCATCACAACTATCTCAAGAGCTAAGTCTCCAGAGAACATTAAGACCCCATCTATTGACAGACCAACATCACCCATATCCCTTATACCGGTTAGTACTTCTGCCTTGGGACATATATCCAGCTCCCCTGAGTCTCAGGAAATGATCACAGGCCGGGCGGTCTTCAAAGTGACTCCTGAGAAACGAATGGTCCCCACACCAATTAAAAAGTGTAACTCAAATGCTAATATCATTACCACTGAGGACAATAAGATTCACATTCACTTAGGCTCACAAGTCAAAAAGCCTCTTGAAAGCAATAGCTTGATGGTTGTGGCTAGAACTGACGCTGTAGCACATGAAAGCAAAGAACTTTCTACAGGCACTGTGCTACGCTCTCCACGTCATGCCACAATCAGTAAACCAGCAACAAACAAAGTAACAAGCAGCCTCACCATCACGCAGGTTACCCCTGCACCACCCAGACCAACACTTTCTGTGGTAAGTACTGTGCTTGATGTCAAACAGTTAATAGACGAACTTGTGTCAGGTTGGGATTTAGGATGAAGGGAGCATATTTTTTAAGAGTGAACAACTAAAAAACATTTTCAATCAATTGATGTTGTATTATTTATAGTTCTGAACAATGATACAGTGAAAATATTTTGGCCTTAGGGTTTACTAGAACAAGAGTGACCAGACCTTAGGATTACATTATATTGTTATTTTTTATTATCACCATTGCCATGGTGTAATTTATAGTTTCATTAAATTAGAATACTGGAATCCAGCTTTGCTTGTGAAAAGTAGGACAGCTTGATTACGCTAATTTCTGCTACTATTTTTTGTCTGTAGCAGCCTGTTATAGACCCTCAGCCACCTCGATCTGGACTCACTCGCATTCCCGTGTCTCGGGGTATGAAGACTGGGAAGGCTCTGGGAATCCCTAGTAATGTGAAGATGGAATCGAAAGGGGAAGGCCAGTCCATGCGTATTGAACTGAAGAAACCATCAATAAGCAGTGCAACCCTCCAGAACAGTGGAAAAAGCTAAATAAGTGCATAAGTATATATATAGTCCAATACAGAATTGAATCCTGAATGGACTGTGTATCGCTTTTTTCTTTTGTAAAACAACAAAGCAATGATCTGTATAAAATACATTTTGATCCAAAAAGTTGAAATGTAAATGAAATGTGTCACTCTTACTTACAATATATGGGCAAACTGGCATTTTTAAGGTCAGCTTTAAATCTCTAGTACTTTTCAGAGTGTTGCTTGCGGTGCCATTACTATGAAGGTAGTTAAAAATAAGCCCACATAATGGATTTAATACTTTATATGTTTTGTATATGTTTTGGTTAATATTACGAGGCAAAGCTTTTTAATGTGTAATGTTTTTACTATTGTTTATAAGTAAAACTAAATGTTTTACAAAAAGATGTTGTGTTTTCCTTTATTGTGTCATATTTTAGGTGAAGAAACTACAAAGTCACCAAATTAATAAAAGTTGTGTATTTACATAGGTCACAAGATTGAATACATTGCATAATTACATAATTGTGGATAACTCTGTATAGCAGCATATCAACCCCAACATTTACTTGACAGGTGGCTCCGAAAATCGCATTAATGTTCAGTAGCATACAACCCAATTTTAGTCTAAGCACCTACTTAGCCTGTTTAGACTAAGCACTTATTTAGCAAGTTTGCTTCGCACCTAAAGGGTTGGATGTTCAAATTCCACTTCCTTCTTAACTCATCAACAGTTCTGGTAGCACTGACCTCAACTTATGTATGTTACTGTTGTAAAAGAGGAGATGCTGTGACCTTCAACAAAGTCCTAAAGTGACCTATTGATGTAGTATTTGATAAACTTTATCCATATCTCCACATCAATTTTCTTACAGCCACCGATCCTTTGAATCACTTTTATGAGTTCACTTGAAACACTTGAAACACTAACTCAGCCCTACAAGGGTATGGTGGGGAGGTTAGTGGATAAAGATTACGCAGTTACACGATAGTTTCAAGGTGCACTTTGCTGAAGGTTTAGGCACATCTGTGCATGCTTACAAGAAGGTATTGAGGTGATTCTTATTGTTGTTGGTGGTTAGGACTGAAATAGACAACAGCACTATTGTGACCAGTGGTGTTTTTTTTTTTAAAGTAACATTCATTCATTGTCTACCTCTTATCCGAACTACACTCGGGTCACGGGGAGCCTGTGCCTATCTCAGGCGTCATAGGGCATCAAGGCAGGATATACCCTGGATGGAGTGCCAACCCATCGCAGGGCGCACACACACACTCTCATTCACTCACGCAATCACACACTACGGACAATTTAGAGATGCCAATCAACCTACCATGCATGTCTTTGGACTGGGGGAGGAAACCGGAGTACCTGGAGGAAACCCCCAAGGCACGGGGAGAACATGCAAACTCCACACACACATGGCGGAGGCGGGAATCAAACCCCCAACCCTGGAGGTGTGAGGCAAACGTGCTAACCACTAAGCCACCGTGCCCCCCTTAAAGTAACATTTAAATTGCAAATGAAAATTAGACTTTTGGGCAAACTCTCATTTACAGTTGGTACTGTTTATTAATGTAAAAAGAAAAAAAAAAGATTTACACATCTAACTATATTTCAGCAATTAGATAAGGGTGAATTGATTTGCAAAGCCCCTATTAACTTCAGGTTTTTATTTATTTATTTAGTTCCATCAAATATAAGTACAAGACAAAAAGTGCAAGGCAGATATAAGGCAATGTCATACAATTTAAAGTAAGACAGAATAACAACAACAAAATATAAAATGAACATAAACAATAATAATAGTTATTGCTTTCGGCTGCTCCCTGTTCGGGGTCGCCACAGCGGACCAACTGGTCTGCACAACAACTTGGCAAATGTTTTATGCCGGATGCCCTTCCTGACGCAACCCTCCCATTTTTCTGGGCTTGGGACCGGCACTGCATCCAGTGGCTGGGGTTGAGGCATTGGCTGGGAATGGAACCCGGGCCTTCTGCATGATAGGCGAGAAACCTACCACTGAGCCACCAATGCCTCTATAATAATAATAATAATAATAATAATAATAATAATAATAATAATAATAATAATAATAATAATAATAATAATAATAATAATAATAATAATAATAATAATAGTAATAATAATAATAAAATAATAATAATAATAATAATAATAATAATAATAAATAAACATACCAGGACAAAAAAGTGCTATATAAGAGCAGTTACATAAATATGAAAAGCTTTTGAATTTTTATTGTTTTTAAAAGTTTCTTATTTTGTGATTTCATTTTAGAAAAGGTTTTAAAATATATTTTAAGCTCAGTGTTAGAAAAGGTAATATAATCTAGCCATGGGGGTCACAGTCCAGTGACTTCTGTGCCGGTCCCAAGCACGGATAAATAGAGAGGGTTGCGTCAGGAAGGGCATCCGGCGTAAAACATTGCCAAATTTAACCATGCGAATCGTTAGTACGAATTTCATACCGGATCGGTCGAGGCCCGGGTTAACAACGACCGCCATCGGTGCCATTGACCTACAGGGCGCCCGTGGAAATTGGGCTACTGTTGGTCGAAGAAGTAGAGGAGGGAGGAGAGTGCACAGACAGAGAGAGAAGAGGAAAGGTAAGAGTGTAGGACTGAGAATAGGAACTCTGAATGTTGGTACTATGACAGGGAAAGGTAGAGAGCTGGCTGATATGATGGAGAGAAGGAAGGTGGATATACTGTGTGTACAAGAGACCAGGTGGAAGGGTAGCAAGGCTCGTAGTATAGGAGCAGGATTCAAGCTGTTTTATTATGGCGTGGATAGTAAGAGAAATGGGGTAGGTGTGGTCTTGAAGGAGGAGTTTGTGTGGAATGTCCTGGAGGTGAAGAGAGTGTCAGACAGGGTGATGAGTCTGAAGTTAGAGATTGAAGGGGTGATGTTGAATGTTGTTAGTGGTTATGCCCCACAGGTAGGTTGTGAGTTAGAGGAGAAAGAGAGATTCTGGAGTGAATTAGATGAGGTGATGGAGAGTATTCCCACGGGTGAGAGAGTGGTGATAGGAGCAGATTTTAATGGACATGTTGGTGAGGGGAACACAGGTGATGAGGAGGTGATGGGCAAGTTTGGAGTTAAGGAAAGGAACCTTGAAGGACAGATGGTAGTGGACTTTGCTAAGAGGATGGACATGGCTGTGGTTAACACTTATTTTCAGAAGAGGGAGGAGCATAGAGAGACTTACAAGAGTGGAGGTAGGAGAACACAGGTAGACTACATCCTATGTAGAAGAGGCAATCTGAAAGAGATTAGGGACTGTAAAGTGGTAGTGGGAGAGAGTGTAGCCAGACAGTATAGGATGGTGGTGTGTAGGATGACTTTGATGGTCTGTAAAACGAAGAGGTCAAAGATAGAGAAGAAAACCAAGTGGTGGAAGCTGAAAAAGGAGGAATGTTGTGAGGAATTTAGACAGAAGTTGAGGCAGGCTCTGGGTGGTCAGGTAGTGCTGCCAGATGACTGGGAAACTACAGCAGAAGTGATCAGGGAGACAGGGAGAAAGGAAAGAAGATAAGGAGACTTGGTGGTGGAATGAGGAAGTTCAGGATAGTATCCAGAGGAAGAGGTTAGCCAAGAAGAAGTGGGACATGGACAGGACTGAAGAGAATAGACAGGAATACAAGGAGTTACAGCGCAGAGTGAAGAGGGAGGTGTCTAAGGCCAAGCAGAAGGCATATGACGAGTTGTACACTAGGTTAGACACTAGAGAAGGACAGAAGGACTTGTACAGGTTAGCTAGGCAGAGGGATCGAGATGGGAAGGATGTGCAGCAAGTTAGAGTTATTAAGGATAGAGATGGAAGGGTGCTCACAAGTGAGGAGAATGTACAGAGGAGATGGAAGGAGTACTTTGAGGAGCTGATGAATGAGGAAAATGAGAGGGAAAAAAGAGTAGAAGGGGTGAACTCTGTGGAACAGAAAGTAGATAAGATTAGAAAGGATGAAGTCAGGAAGGCTTTGAAGAGGATGAAAAGTGGGAAGGCAGTTGGTCCTGATGACATGCCGGTGGAGGTCTGGAAGTGTCTGGGAGAGGCAGCAGTGGAATTTTTAACTAGTTTGTTTAACAGGGTTTTAGAGAATGAGAGGATGCCTGAGAAATGGAGAAGAAGTGTGTTAGTGCCGATCTTTAAGAATAAGGGTGACGTGCAGAGTTGCAGTAACTATAGGGGGATAAAGTTGATGAGCCATACAATGAAGCTATGGGAAAGAGTAGTGGAAGCTAGGTTAAGGAAGGTAGTGGAAATTTGTGAGCAGCAGTATGGCTTCATGCCCAGAAAGAGCATTCATTCATTCATTCACTGTCTACCGCTTATCTGATCTATTCTCAGGTCACAGGGAGCCTGTGCCTATCTCAGGCATCATTGGGCATCAAGGCAGGATACACCCTGGACGGAGTGCCAACCCATCGCAGGGCACACACTCTCATTCACTCACGCAACCACACACTACGGACAATTTAGAGATGCCAATCAACCTACCATGCATGTCTTTGGACCGGGGGAGGAAACCGGAGTACCCGGAGGAAACCCCTGAGGCACGGGGAGAACATGCAAACTCCACACACACGGCGGAGGCGGGAATCGAACCCCCAACCTTGCAGGTGTGAGGCAAACGTGCTAACCACTAAGCCACTAAGCCACTGTGCCCCCCTCAGAAAGAGCATAACAGATGCAATTTTTGCAGGGAGGGAAGTGGAACAGTAAGGTTACAGGGTGAAGAGGTGAAGAAAGTACAGGAGTTTAAGTACTTGGGGTCAACAGTCCAGAGTAATGGAGAGTGTGGGAAAGAGGTAAAGAAGCGAGTGCAGACAGGTTGGAATGGTTGGAGAAAGGTGTCGGGAGTTCTGTGTGATAGGAAAATATCAGCGAGAATCAAGGGGAAGGTGTACAGGACAGTGGTGAGACCGGCCATGCTGTATGGTTTAGAGTCAGTGAGGAAGAGACAGGAGTCAGAGCTAGAGGTAGCAGAGCTGAAGATGTTGAGGTTCTCTTTGGGAGTGACAAGGTTGGACAGGATTAGGAACGAGTACATCCGAGGGACAGCTCATGTTGGACGTTTGGGGGACAAAGTTAGGGAGGCCAGATTAAGATGGTTTGGACATGTTCAGAGGAGGGAGAGTGAGTATATTGGTAGGAGAATGTTGGACATGGAGCTGCCAGGCAGGAGGCAAAGAGGAAGGCCAAAGAGGAGGTATATGGATGGAATTAATGAGGATATGAAGCTAGTGGGTGCAAGTGTTGAGGATGCAGAAGATAGGGATAGGTGGAGAGAGATTATTCGCTGTGGCGACCCCTGAAGGGAAAAGCCGAAAGTAGAAGAAGTTAGAAAAGGTAATATATGATGGTTTCTTCTGAATTATTTTTGACTTATTAATATAGAACTTTGCTAAAATAATTAATGTGAACCTCAGACTCTTCAGTGGTCCCGGGCAGTGAAAGCAAGTGGGCGGGGCTAGCTTATTAAACATTTCCACACCTCTCACGTAGCGTGGTCTATCTCGCACACTATTGGCTGCAATCACTTCCTTATTTACTGCCCCGTCCAGCTGCAGGGAAAAGCCTTACCCTTCGCCGGCAAAGTTACTTCATGGTGCCTCCATTTAGATCTAGACAGTCCGCAGGCATTACAATTCATGTAACACCTCTTACAGTTAGAAAAAGTTCATTTAGTTTCAGTTGCTGTGCGTTTATCCAGCTAATCGTCACATTTCTATTGTGATCGAAAGCAGTCATAATGGCGACCGCGAAGGAAGAGGACGGCCACCGCTCAGGATCCGCGGATCCTAGGTGAGAAGAGTCAGAAACCGGATAACACGGCTTTTAAACAGCAGCGACTTCCAGCCTGGCAGCCCGTCCTTACAGCCGGTACCGTGCTGCCTGCTTTCTTCATCATTGGCCTCCTCTTCATCCCAATTGGCATCGGTCTCTTCGTCACGTCCAACAACATCAAAGAGTTCGAGGTAGGACTAAAGTAACATTTTCGTATGTTACGACAAAGGTTAAGCACTTAATATCCTTAAAGCTTGTTTTGGTTTTAAAGGATTTGTTTTGGTATTTGCTGTCGCTCATTGTACATCTCACACTAAACTATATTTGTGTTGTATTATATTACTATATATATCCCTGTTTTTATGAATTAATTTAATAAAATAAAGTGATAGCTCAGCATAAACTCTGCATCTGCTGAGGCAAATAAAGCCTAGTGATTTGTGTAGCTTGTAGAAGCTGACAGGCAACAAACAAATCTTGTCTACATCCCATACCTGTGCTTTGTTTCAGATTGATTACACTGGTGTTGAAAAAAGCAGTCCATGCTTCATCTGCACACAGCCCTTCGGTTTGAACTACTCATGCAAATGCTCTGTCCCTTTCACTCTCAAAGAATCATTTGAGGTAAACTGATGACACTTGTCTTCCAGCATGGATGTTTGATACTCTCTAAACTGTATCTTATTTACAGCTGGGTATTTTTAGTCACCGCTCCATTTGGTGTAATCTATAAGACTGACCGTGAACACAACACTCAGCCTTGGCTTTCATTTATTATTCAGTTGCAGTTTACAGGCCAGGGTTGTGTGGAGTGATGCAGTGTTGTAATGTATAGCAAAGCAGCCTCACAGCTCTGGTCCTGGGTTCAATCCTAAAAACCTGTGCCGGTTTCCTCTGGTTTCCCTAGCTTCCTTCCACCTCACAAAAACATGGCATTAGGGTGATTTGTCTAAGATACATTGTCCCTAGGTGTGAACAGAACGAGTGAGTGAGTGAATGTACTGTATGTGTCCATGGATCGATGGACTACGATGGACTGGTATCCCACCTAGGGTGCATTCCTGCCTCAGACTCTGTACCTGGGATAGGATTCACCACAACTGATTAAGTTAAAGCGGTTACTGAAAGTGTTTGGAGGCTGTAATATTTATCCAGAGGAGAGTCCGCATTATTAAAGGAATGGTTCAGGTGCAAAACAAATTTACCCAAATTGTCCGTGTGTGTGAGTCATGCAGTGGCAGAGACTGCTTAGACAGGTAAATTTAAGATACCTTAACAACTCAACTTTCTTTGACCCTAGTAATAAGCATTATGCATTCTTCTTTATTTGTGAGTGCTAAACAAGGGATAAAATATTAGGACAGCCAACATATTTTGACTGATCAATTACTTTTAGGACAGGGGTAAAAATAGTGTAAATTTTTTTTACAAACATATCTGTAATGTTTTCATACTGAATGTTTACTAAGCTGTGTTATAGTCATTAAAATTGTAGACATGGCGAATAGTATATTTTATCAAACTTGGAGCTTTTTGAACTTTATTCTGCCCTCCCAGGGCAATGTCTACATGTACTATGGACTGTCCAACTTCTATCAAAATCACAGACGTTATGTCAAGTCAAGAGATGACCGGCAGCTAAATGGAGACACATCCGCCTTAACTGTAAGTCACTGTAAGATGGTATTAACTTTATTTTTTAAATATCTTTTGAGTGAAGATGTTTTTAATCTGTGTGTCTCAATCTGTTGTAACAGAGTCCTAACAAAGACTGCATGCCATACAACTTGAATAACGACGTGCCCATTGCACCATGTGGTGCTATTGCCAACAGTCTTTTTAATGGTAATAAAGTTATAAACTACCTTTAAACATAATAGATATAATATGTATATGTGTATATATATGGATAACCTTAAGATCTTAATTAAGATCTTAATTCCCTGTCTTCTGATCTTGTTGCACTCTAAGACACATTTGAGCTGTTTTACATCCAAGACAATGAGAATAGAACTCGTATTCCTCTTATGAAGAGGGGCATTGCTTGGTGGACTGACAAGTTTGTTAAGTTCAGGAACCCTGCAGGAGACAACCTCACAGCAGCATTTGAAGGTATTTAGAAACTCTTTAAAAGATTTGTGAAAGCAAACAAAAAAGTGTTATAATCAATAAAACAAACCTTGCCCCAAGTTGTCTGTCTGTCTGTCTGTCTGTCTGTGTGTGTCTGTCTGTCTGTGTGTGTCTGTCTGTCTGTGTGTGTCTGTCTGTCTGTGTGTGTCTGTCTGTCTGTGTGTGTCTATCTGTCTGTGTGTGTCTATCTGTCTGTGTGTGTCTATCTGTCTGTGTGTGTCTCTCTGTGTGCATGTTTTCCTGAGAGAGATTTCTGCCTCATCCCAGATATGTTTTCTTCATGTCAGGATTTCCCAGTACATGCTCCAAATCCACTGTGACCCTAACGAGTAAATTGTCATTAAAAAGGAGTGAAAAAAAAAGGCACAAAAACACAAAATAATGAATAAAAAATGTAAAATATATGATGGAATAGAAGTGAACTTCTTGAAGGCTAAAAGGACTGGGGTTTGGATTGAAGTGTAGAGTCATTTTATACACAGTCCTATTCCCTGTATATCACTGAGTGAAGTTTTTGCAATTAAAAGCTAGTTTAAAACTGTAAGAGGATTTAAGAAGTTTGTGGGGCACAAGTCTCCTTAAAAAACAGTTAAAGCTTATATTTTGCTGCTGGTAATTGGTTTGTTTACAGGTACTGCCCGGCCCCTCAACTGGCCCAGGCCTGTCTATGAGCTAGATCCCAAAGACCCTGAAAATAATGGCTTCATCAATGAGGACTTCATAGTGTGGATGAGAACAGCTGCTCTCCCTACCTTCAGGAAGTTGTACCGCATAATCCTGAACAATAGGGACAGAATGACTCCAACGCTTCCTCGTGGGAACTACACCCTGGAAGTTACTTACAGTATCCTTCTAATGCATTACATTTAAAGTTTACTTATGTGCATGTGTGTGTGTGTGTGTGTGTGTGTGTGTGTGTGTGTTTGTGTCATTTGCTACACTTTTTCACTATGCAACCAAAATGACTGAATAGGCTACTTGCACAAAGAATAACGCATTATAAACAAGACTGCTTGACACTTTTGCTAGTCCACTATAATAACAGAACCATTTTACACCTGGTCTCTGAGTGAGCTACTGAAAATGAACATTATCAACATTCATCATTTATGAACACTTATGAACAATGCTTTGTGTTGCATAACTACTATCAGGGCAAGAAAATACAGTTTAATAGAAAGGAACACACAAGCTAACATCCCAACACTATGATTATGAAAAACCCCAACAAATGTTAATGTTTCTGTCTTGCTGTACTGTAAGATCTAAACATGACTTGATGGACAACAAATGTTTTTTGAGAGCCTGTTTCTGTTACTAAAATAATTGCATATTCTTGGGATTAAAAGAAGAGCAGTTCATGCAGTATTCAGTATTGCCACAAAACAAAAAGTTTAGAACATTGTAGTGTGTAGAAAATAATAATTCACAATAATAATTCCTTAACCATGTTAAACCAGACTACCCGGTAATCAGTTTTGAGGGCCGCAAGCGCATGGTCCTCAGCACCATCAGCTGGATGGGTGGGAAGAACCCATTCCTGGGCATTGCTTACATCACTGTGGGCACTATCTGCTTCGTCTTGGGTCTGGTGCTCCTGGTTATTCACTATAAATATGGTAACCACAACAACAATGCTGACATCCCCAACTAGAGTCTCAAGCCAGCTATGACTGAAATTTGGACCTGCTTAATGATTTATGAGTATTTATCACACTGTTGCACAACATTCCTTTGCCAGCTGCCTCTTGCTTCTTATCATACAAGATTTCCATCCTGTGTGCATACACGGTGAAAAGACATCTTAGCTCATTGTTCTATCTCTGATATTTTTGTGTCTCTGCTCTGTGTTTTGAGTATTTATGTATTGTACAATGAAGGGCTTGTTTCAGTGATGTTTCTCATAAGCATTCTGTTCAGATTTTAAGTAATATATTATGCACTGGTTGAACACTAGTGTGAAGGATCCTTGAAATCTGGTAACACTGCAAAATGGAGTTGAGGCATTTGTAGTAGATAATATGAATCAGCACAGTGCAGTGTTAATGGATTCATGAGAGGAAATTGGTCTCCAATTAATTTTCCATTATTTTGACATTTATTTCAGAATTGAAAGACTGTTACAAAAGAGGTCTGGTATGCAACAGATTTCAGACTGTTTTCAATTATATTCATCAAGCTTCTGTGTGTGTACAAACTGTTTTCTTGTTATACCTGAAGCAATTTATGTGTGAGTCAGTGGCCACTTGTGCCTCATCTGGGAAGCATGCATGTTTATAAATGTTATGTCTTGCATTGTTAAGCATTTAAACACTATTGCTTAGTTTATGAAATATGAGTGCTGCTTGGACATCCTGCCCTTGTTTGGGACTATGCTGTACCTCTCTCCACTTTGACCAAAGATATGCTGTAGACTCACTGGATGTCTGCAAATAAATATATTTTATTTCTCGAACTATGTTTTCCCCCTCATAAATCCATTTTAGTAATTGTGTAAAGGTAACCAATATAACTATGACTTATAGTGGCAACCTGGGGCACCAGAGAATTGATTGGTTTCTTCCTCATAACATCTCAGGGAGTTTTTCATTGCCACTCTGTTGCCTCTGGCTTGCTCATTAAGGATAAATATTAAATTAGATTGTATGTTTCTATAAAGTTGCTTTAAAACAATATCCATTCTTTAAAAGCACTACATAAATAAAATTGAACTGAACTGAATTGAATTTCATGTGCAGAGCACATTCTTACATAAAAACAACAGGAGGCATGTTGTCTTGATTATGTTAGGAGTATGCTGCAAAACTGCAAGCTGAAGACAGTGATGTTATAAAGACAATGGAATAGAAATCAGACTGTCATGACACAAAAGACAGAAAAAAAAAAAGTTAAATAATTGTACTGCTGCTTTGCATGATGAAACTTCTGAAGCCATGCTTACCAACTCAGTCACTCAAAATCTGTATATAATTGAGCTCCAGGATCAGAGTGCCATCCAGCTTCATGACATGGTGCCAGCTTCTGGATATAATGGTGCTATGATAATGCATATTCCCGGCTATATGCCACATCTGCATCCAGAAACTCTCATGCTCTAGTTTAGTGTTTGAAGTATAACTATCCAAACTGAAGAGAGAAACATCTTTTCACCACACTTAGCACTGTTTTGATTTATAGTATATACAGTAATTGTAGAAGAGAAGAGGGGCATGGTGGCCTAGTGGTTAACATGTATGCCTCGCCCCTTCAGGGTTTGTGTGCTCAGAGTTTGCATGTTCTTGTCGAGGTTCAGGGGTTTCCTCCCCCAGTGTAAAAACGTGTGGTTTTTACACTGTCTGTAGTTTGTGAATGGATTTGTGAGAGTATGCTATTGTGCCCTGTACTTGGTTGGCACACTGTGTCCCCTGCCTTGTGCCCCAAAACCTCTGGATAGATTCCAGGTACCATGCAACCCTGTGTAGGATACACAGCTCAGAGAATGGATGGATGGATGGATGGATGGAACTGTAGAACAGTAATGATTTATAATCCTGTTATCCAGTGTCACCCAGAAAAGGATGAGTTCCCTTTCGAATCTGGTTCTTCTCAAGGTTTCTTTCTCATATGTCTTTTCAGAAGATTTTCCTTCCCACTGTTTCCTCTGGCTCGCTCATTCGGCATCAAAATTTACTTCCTGCTTTCTGTTAAGCTGCTTTTTGACAGTGCCTGTAATTGTTCTCTACAATTGAAATTGAGTTGATTTGAAATGAAACACCAAGTCTTAAACTTTCACTGTCTAAAAGCACATTCTCTACTTGTAGACTAACTGCCATGCTGTTAATACAATTTGGTGATGATCACCAGAGACTGTGCAGCCCAAACCAGACCATGCTTTCTGTCTCTTTGCACAGTAGAGTCTCCAAGAATCACCAAGAGTCTCATGCTACCACTCAATCATCTGCGTCAAATATGTGACCTTTCCATTAAGCCATAGGTTCCTGGTGTTTCTGACTTGTGTATCCCTAGGGCTATCCTACAAGTCTTATTTCTGGAGAATAACTTTTAGATGGTCCAGTAAGTATCTAAGGCTGAAATAGTAAAGACACTTGGAACTACATGCAGCTCTTTATGGGATGTTGCCCTGGACAACCAATTCAAAGAGTGCTGAGCACTGTAATATCACCATGTAGGCCACCAGAATGGATTTCTTTAACAGTGTAAAAAAATTCAGTTGTTTTCTTTTGAGGTTCAGATGTTTGCGGAGACATCTGTCTTATATCTGATGATGTGGTAAATGTCATGGACTGGGATACTACGCCGACCAAGCATAACATTATGAGCACTGACAGGTGAAGGGAATAACACATATTATCTTCTCATCATGGCACCTGTTAGTGGGTGGGATATATTAGGCAGCAAGTGAACATTTTGTCCTCAAAGTTGATGTGTTAGAAGCAGGAAAAATGGGCAAGCATAAGGAGTTTGACAAGGGCCATATTGTGATGGCTAAACGACTGGATCAGAGCATCTCCAGAACTGCAGCTCTTGTGGGGTGTTCCCACTCTGCAGTGGTCAGTATCTATCAAAAGTGGTCAAAGGAAGGAACAGTGGTGAACTGGCGAGAGAGTCATGGGTGATCATTGATGCACTCATTGAAGGCTGGCCCGCGAGGTCCGATCCAACAGACGAGCTACTGTTGCTCAAATTGCTGAAGAAGTTAATGCTGGTTCTGATAGAAAAGTGTCAGAATACACAGTGCATGATAGGTCAGAGGTGTTTTGGCAGCAAAATGGGGACCAACACAATATTAGGAAGGTGGTGATAATGTTATGCCTGATTGGTGTATGGATCAGGTGTATTTTTATATTAGATGTTTTTACATTTTACATTTGACATGTTTAATTTATGATATGATAATTTGTGATATTTTCATGAGAAAGATAAAGATTATGTTTTCATATTGTATTTGAATATATAAAAAGAGCAACATGTTAATTTATTAATAAGTACATTAATAATTAGGTATTAAAAAAGTAATAATGTGGTGCCACAATGAAGTTATGACCTAATTTCTGATTAATTTCATAGCAATGCCTGCAGGGAAAGCAAACAAAGCACTACTGTCTCCTGTTACACAAATAGATAAATACAAGGACACACATGCACATTTACTTTAGCGTGCTCCTGTGTGTGTTTGTTCAGGCGCACACACATGCAAAGCCTTTTTACACAGAGGTCAGTCAATGTAGAGGCTATTGGCAAACAATTCACTGACAAGCAGCTCCATGTCTACTAAATTGTAGGTTGAAAATCCAACATTGTGCCAGTAAAGCATTACATTTTTAATCTTTACAGATTGATGAAAACACTAGATGGTCTCAGGAATTGCCAAACAACCACATTAATGACCCTTACATCCACTCCATACATCCATACATCACATGTGATTCCCCTCAGGCTCTGAAGTCATGGACAGTCAATGGGTTCAAACCACTTTCCGGTCTCTCACAAAGCTTTTTAAATGCTTTAATTAGCCTCATGGATATAATGCATCCTTGAAGCAAAAAATTCACCCTTCTTGTTTCATGTGTCAAAAAAACTCTCTTCATAGTTATGGCTTATATGTACTAATAGAGGCTATATAGAGAGTTGGTGATAAAATTAATTAAATAAAAAGAACAACACAGGGTTCACTCAATTGGTGTTTTTAATGATGGTGGTGGACACCATGAGATGCGTGCCTGTAAATTTTGCATGACTGAACTTCGTCAGGTGTTCTCTAGTGATTTTCATGCTCAGACACACCTACTAAACATGGCAGCTAACTGGTGAGTTGAGTCAGGTGTCAGGTTTTAAGGATGTTGTGCTGGAGCCTGTGAATAATCCTGCAGTCTTAATGTTATAATCATCTCAGATTTGTTACTGTACCATTGTCACAACCCTAAAATCAATCCATCTAGTGTAGATTTTCTAGACACAATTCATTACATTTCATCTTTTGTATTTATCTATTCTGGGAACATGAAGGTTATATGGGTTTCTTATAAAATTTTACCACTGTATAATTAAAGTTGGAATGAACAAAGTACACTGATCAGGCATAACATTATGAGCACTGACAGGTGAAGTGAATAATGCTGATTATCTCCTCATCATGGCACCTGTTAGTGGGTGGGATATATTAGGCAGCAAGTGAACATTTTGTCCTCAAAGTTGATGTGTTAGAAGCAGGAAAAATGGGCAAGCATAAGGATTTGAGTGAGTTTTGTAAGGGCCAAATTGTGATAGCTAGGCGACTGGATCAGAGCATCTCCAAAGCTGCAGCTCTTGTGGGGTGTTCCCGGTCTGCAGTGGTCAATATCTATCAAAAGTGGTCCAAGGAAGGAACAGTGGTGAACCGGTGACAGGGTCATGGGCAGTCAAGGCTCACTGATGCGCATGGGGAGCGAAGGCTGGCCCGTGTGATCCGATCCAACAGACAAGTTACTGTTGCTGAAATTGCTGAAGAAGTTAATACTGGTTCTGATAGAAAGGTGTCAGAATACACAGTGCATGACGGGTCAGGGCTGTTTTGGAAGCAATAGGGGGAGCAAAACAGTATTAGGAAGGTGGTGATAATGTATAATGTTATGCCTGATCTGTGTATGTTCACCATACAAACTATATGGTGTTCCTGAACATAGTGGTAGTTCCTATTAAAGAACAGTGCATATGAAAGGATTTGAATGTTTCTGGAAAAAAAAACTAATTAATTCTTTAAACCTATTTGAATGCTTGACTTTAGGGCAAACCAATAAGTCATTCTGCCTCTAAAATAAACAGTGCTAAAACAGGAAGTAGGGCATAACAAATGTACCAATAAGGTATTTTCTTTTATTTAAAAGTTGTTGTGAGTTGTGTGAATAACAATATCACCTTTAGTATTAAAAGATAGCTAGCTTATTGATGTATTTACATCTCGTATTTTTCTGTATATATTTCAGGTCCTGAAATATAGTAGTGTAGCGTGCACTCGCACTTTACTCCACTAGATGGCGATGTTTACTTAAACACTCCGGAAACATGACGTCATAAATTCGCTAAGAACCCTGGGATTTAACCGGAAGCTGTTTTGAAGTGTCCTTGTGGTCTTAGCTTGGCTGAGTTTACAACTTTTCATCATGTTTAGGCACATCAGGGTAAGTGTTGTTTAGGTTTGGTAAGGTAGTATATTGCCTGTTTATATTTTGTTTTTAGCCGATCGGTGTATTCTGTTATAAACTTGCTGAGCTGAGAATTTCCTGCAGCTTCAGTACTGACTGCTAAAGTTGGCTAGCTAACTTACTGGCTAATGTTGACCTGATTTTGTGGTTCATTCTGGGGCAATAATAACAACAATAACAATTTAATATGTAGTGCACCTGTATAAGAAGTGGTGACATTTGTTAGCCATATTGGTTTATGAAA
The DNA here is from genome assembly GCA_033459395.1 of Hemibagrus guttatus. Taxonomy (NCBI): domain Eukaryota; kingdom Metazoa; phylum Chordata; class Actinopteri; order Siluriformes; family Bagridae; genus Hemibagrus; species Hemibagrus guttatus. The sequence continues at coordinate 14,488,064 of JAUCMX010000008.1, read as the reverse complement.
TACATTTTGTGCATGACACTATTACAACTTGTTATTGTTAAGTTGTTATTACCTGGTTATAAAGCTTTTATTTGTTAAAGTTATGGTATTTATTAACTAGTAAAAGCGTTCATTGTTGCCAGGTGTAGACATAAATCTGAACAGGCTATGATTTTGTGTATCTATCTGATTATCTCTGACAAACCGTCTAATTCATGATTGTTGTTGTTTCTCAGACTCTAAGGCAGATGGCTGCTCGACCTTTTTCTAACAGCGCCTGCAGACAGGTTGAAAACAAAGTCGCTGCCAAGCAGAAGATGTTTCAGGTGATTGTTGGGTGGTCAAATGAAGACTTTCAGTAATTTGCCGAGCAGTACTGTGATCAAGGCAGCTGTTTTTAATCAACATGAATATGGCAGAGCCATTTAGACAGAGAAGATCACGGACTCTGCAATGATGTCAGATTCGAGATTGTTCCTAAAATATCATTCTGTTTAACTTATTATTGCCATCTGGTGCATTTAATGTGTGCCCCTTACTCTCGCTATTTGAGTCTCTCAGAGATTTACAGTCAGTTTTCATACAGGGAAGACTTTTTTTGTATCGCTGCATTTGATGCATAAACGCTGACATATTAGTTGCAAGCAGTTTGCCTTGTACAACATATCAGATTCATCTCTGTGCTCTTCCTTCAGCAGCAACTTTTGGTACATATCTGATTATGGTGATTATGTTTACAGTGTATAAAAGAGAGCCATTAGGGCAGTGCTCACCATATTCCTGGATGCTGGTCTTGCTGTTCAGTGATGCAGACATTTACACACACTGTGGAAACGATGCACTCAAACACTTGTGTGCATTATACCAAGTTGATTTCTCAGAAGTCACTCTGCTGCTGCTTAATGACAAATTAATAATGCAGGACACTGTAGGACTCTTAGTGTTATGTGGAAAATCCCCCCAATTGTTGTGTGTACATCATGTTTAAATGTAGCTGTTATCTTCTCCTCTGTAATTAGCAGATATGTAATACAGTAGGTGTTTAGTTCTTTAATGAGACAAAATCAGGTCTGTATCCATTATTTTCTGATTAATTATTATTATTTTGTGATTATCTATTAAGAGATCATTAATAGATAATCATCAATAGATTGAGGTGGGGAAGTCATTCCCTGGTTTTGAGTAAGCTTGCTGTCTTCCATATTGAAACATGGATCAAAGCATATCTGTTCAGTGTATTGCTGCCAACTAAACATCATATTTTACACTACATATCATGGTGTATTGAGGGACTGAAAGCATTCACACGATATTCTCCATTCTGGTAACAGCTAATAACAGTGCACAATACAGTGAACAGGGTAAAGCAGATGTGTACAGTCTTATCCACAAAGGGCCAGTGTGGGTGCAGTGTTTCATGATCAAGAGATTTTTGACTGATCAAGCAGGAGCCACACCTGATTCCACCTGTTTAATCAGCTGATCTTAGGTTTCAGTAGACTCATGTGTGGCTTTTGCCTGGGCGGAATGAAAACCTGCACCTACACAGGCCTTTTCTGGATAACACTGGACACCCCTGAGGTATTGGATGTGTAGGAGACACACAATGACATTGTATGGCAGTGACTGGTTAAAAGGAATGACGTTCCCTCAATTAATAAGTGGTCCTATTTGAAGAAAATGTTTGCTGAAGAGGCTCAGGTTTTCTGCTCTCTCCTACTGCATGCAGATCACTATTATTAATTAATCAACTCCACACTGGACTTTTTATTACCAATAAATGTAGTGTTACGTGATGCGGCTGGTTAATAAAGCCACTGGAAGTGATTAGTATTACTACAGATGTCTTATTTGAAATTGCTGTACTATTAGAAAGTTCTTAGTGTGAGCAGTGTTACCTGTGCCTTCAGTGACCCACTTGATCAAACCATTCTGAACCAAACTGAATTCCCCAAGGTAAATTGTGCTCTGAAGTGGTTCTGGTCAGGGATTTTATATTTAATGTACATATAATCAACACAGAGCATACACCTAAGCAATGTAAAAGTGTACACTAGGCAGCAGCCTGGCCGATATTTCTGTATGATCCATTTTTTTTTTTTTTTAATCAAATCCATTTTCAATGTGTGCAATGATCTAGAAACACCATATAATTCTGTGCTTTTGTAGTCTCCAGTTAAAATATGTGGTGTAAATATTTCAGAACTTCATGTTTTTGTACTGATATTTCTGTATGTTGTTTTCTTTCTGTAGGAAATCAGATAAGTATTTACAGTAGATCTGTAATTTGCTTGTAGGGGTTTTGTATGTAGAATGGGCTGAATCTACTAATCATTGCATGTGATGTGATGTGAGCGGCAGATTAAACGACCGAAAGCTTCACTTACTACTTTGTGACTGTAGTAATATCATTTTAGATGCTGACACACCCTGCTTTCCTGTGGCCAGATCTAAAAGGGCTGGGATTTTGCTATTGTGTAATTATTCCATTTGGATTAGTACATGCTGCAGAGAACTAAGACAGAATCTAGTGCCTGGTGATTTTAGTGCCACCAATATACATGGCTTCATAGAGCATTACAGCACACCCCTAAGTATTCGGTAATTGTTAGGTGGCAGAAATGAAAGCAATACTAGATCAACATCTTTGTCTAATTTCCTGTAATTATAGCAGTTACAAAGAAGCTTCTCATTGCCTGCATGCCACCGTGTGCACGCACACAGCGGTGGTCATTAAGTCTGTTCTATGAAGCATACCAGTGCAGTGTGAGATCATAAACACCCTTTGGTTTTTTAGGAGGACAATGGCTTGCCTGTTCACTTGAAGGGGGGTACCGTGGATTCCCTCCTCTTCTCTGCAACAATGGCCCTCACAGTCTTTGGTGAGCTTTTGAACTATTAACTGGTTATCACTGTTTCTAATAATAGGCCAGTGTCCTATGACGATACCTTGATGGAGAGATAAGTGGTTTCTGAATGAATGAATTATTGAATTATGACATGTTTTCTTTCTACAGGAACTGGATACGTCATATATGAGTTGTTTCAAGCAGCAATGCCCAAGAAGAGTGAATAAAGTTTCTTCATCAATGTGTTAAATGACTTATCCAGTTGTGAAAATTGTTTGTTTTCCGAAACTTTGTGGGCACAGGATCTATATTTATTCATTGTTCTGTGGATATGTAATAAACAATCCTCTATTCTGTCTGCAAAGTCTGTTTAATGTCTTCATAGAGATTTAATCATGCAAATCATCTGAATTAAATCAAGCATGTACAAACTGTATTGTACACTATATTGCCAAAAGTTTTGGGATACCCACCAAATCATTGAATTCAGGGGTTGGGCTTGGCCCCTTAGTTCCAGTGAAACGAACTCTTAATGCTTCAGCATACCAAGACATTTTGGACAATTTCATGCTCCCAACTTTGTAGGAACGGTTTGGGGATGTCCCCTTCCTGTTCCAACATGACTGCACACCAGTACACAAAGCAAGGTCTATAAAGACATGGCTGAGCGAGTTTGGTGTGGAGGAACTTGATTGGTCTGCACAGAGTCCTGACCTCAAACCGATAGAACACCTATGGGATGAATTAGAGTGGACACCACATCAAGTTCGCCGATGACACGACCGTGGTGGGTCGATCATCAGCAAGAACGAAGAGTCAGCATACAGAGAGGAGGTGCAACGACTAACAGCCTGGTGTAGAGCCAACAACCTGTCTCTAAATGTTGACAAGACTAAAGAGATGGTTGTTGACTTTAGGAGAGCACAGTGTGACCATTCTCCGCTGTTCATCGATGGATCCCCTGTGGAGATCGTCAAGAGCACCAAATTCCTTGGCGTACATCTAGTGGAGAACTTCACCTGGTCACTCAACACCACCTCCATCAGCAAGAAATCCCAGCAGCGCCTCTGCTTCCTGCGGAGGCTGCGGAAAGCCCATCTACCTCCCCCATCCTGACCATGTTCTATAGAGGGACCATCGAGAGTGTCCTGAGCAGCTGCATCACTGTCTGGTTTGGGAATTGCACCGTCTCGGATCGCAAGACCCTGCAGCAGATAGTGAAGACAGCTGAAAAGATCATTGAAGTCTCTCTCCCCTCCATCACGGACATGTACACCACACGTTGCATCCGCAAAGCAAACAGCATTGTGGACAACCTCACACACACTCTTCAACCTCATGCCGTCTGGAAAGAGATACCGAAGCATTCGGGCCCTCGTAACCAGACTGTGTAACAATTTCTTTCCACAAGCCATCAGGCTCCTCAACACCCAGAACTGAACTCCACCAGCTCTCTCTCTTACATATATACACACACACACACCTGTGTGAACGGACTCTTAATACAATCTACCTTCTACTTGCACTACCTCAAACAAACTTCTGTCCTAGCTCTGTGCTGTTGTTTTTTTTTTTTTTTTTTTGTAACTACACGTTGTGTGTTGTTTTAATGTAGCACTGGGGTCCTGGAGAAACATTGTCTCATTTCACTATGTACTGCGTCAGCTATATGTGGTTAGAATAACAATAAAACCTTCTTGACTCGACTGTGAGCCAGGCCTTCTCGTCCAATGTCGATGCCTGACCTCACAAACGCTCTTCTAGTGGAATGGTCAAAAATTCCCATAAACACACTCCTAAACCTTGTGGAAAGCCTTCCCAGAAGATTTGAAGCTGTCATAGCTGCAAAGGGCGGGCCTACTTCATATTATATTCATGTGCATGTAAAGGCAGATATCCCAAAACGTTGGCCAATATAGTGTATATTTGTGTTGAATAAAAGAACATGCACTTTCTCTCCTCTAGAGGACTCTATTTGCCTGCAAATGTAATTTTCTAAACCAGAGGACTGAGGTTTAATGTAATCTGCACCACAGTGGATGATCAGCATGGGAATTTGCAATAGGATGCGTTTGTTTTAATAAGTTAACAAGTTTAATTGGCAACATTTTCGAAAGCAAATTAAAAACAAAACTCCACATGGTTTAAGGTTCTAGGTCATTAGATATGCAAGATGTTAAAACAGTACTCTGTCAGGATGTACTGTTTAGTAGCCGAGGGCATTATGTGGTTTGAGACGCAGTCCACGTTTGTGAAACAAAAGCCGAGGCAATAAAGTCCCCTTAGCTCACTTGCTCCACATTTTCTGTAAGTCTTGCGAGTCTGAAAGCCCTTAAAAGTGGGGGGTGCCATTCTTGAAGACTTTCGTAAGGGTCTACGGGTGGAAAAAGTCGGCTGGGAACAACCCCTCGGTATTAAGTAGCAGGTTGTGCTCTCAGGCTCCCTCCCCCTCGAAAAGAGGCTTCTTCCCTTAAAGAGGTTGTGGGGCGCGACACCGCGGTGGCCAGCCGGACTGAAGCGACACAGCGCCCATTGCTCCTCAATCCTCTCTGCTTTGCATCACCAGGTCAGACAGATAAGCTTTATTATTTTTATTATTTTAATTGCCTTTAAAAAAAAAACTCTATCAATTAACAATTCCTCATTCACTGTCCAACAAGAAGTGATCCGGTCAAAGTAATCAACATGTTTAGAAAACAATGAATTTTAAACGACATGTAACTTAGTTCTGTTTGCAGGTATATAGATTATGTGTGTATTTAAATGTCTATAACAGTTCGTTGATTTATATACCGGTGTTTCTTAAACTTTATTCATATTTGTTCTGTGCATTTAACCGCATTGCCAAATATAAACTTATTCTGTTAGAAATTAACAAATATTTTTAATACGTATGTTTTTTTTTTTTTTAATCCAGCGTTTACTGGAGGTCAAGTCAGGTCAATGCGGTTTACAAAAACTTTGCTCATCTTGCATGGATGCGAGTATTTAGAGTTATTGGTCAGATCCACTAGGGGGCGCTGAGGAGCTGCGAGAAAACTCCACGCCTAAGCGCCTTTTCAAAGCCTAGACCTCGGATGTACAATTACTTGTTTTTATTAAAATAGATAATTAAATATTATTATTTAAAAAAAAAAAATCAGCCCAAATATTTGATGGGAAAAATGTACCTGACTGTAACGCACCAGTTTTCTATTGTCTCTTTTTAAAATATCAATGAGGGTTTTTTTTTTATGTAAAAATATATATAGTAAGTATTGTATTATAAAAAAAAAAAAAAGGCTATTGGATGGACAAAGGAAAGGAGAAGGAAGGGTGTTTAATTTGCTGTAATCTTTAAATAAATCTATTGACAGAATAGCTACGATATTTATTATCATATTTATTACACAGCACTATTCAGTATTAAACTCACCAAATACAGTATTCAGCTGTAAAGCAATGCAGCAAAACAACTGCACTCAAGCAGGCCTGTTATTTAGTTCTTTATTTGTATTATTGACCAGGGTTTAGACTGAGGGAGCTCAGAGGAGTGGAGCGTCCCCACCCTTGGTCGAGCGGTGAGTGGTGCTGTATTCTGCTGCTGTGATTTGGTGGAAATTTAAATGAGGAATAATGGTTATAATTGAGCTCTAACAGTTATTTAGATGTAAGACGTCTTTATAGAGGAATGCTTTCGTTCCGAAATGTCTGTTTTTCCCTTCAGACAAAGCAACTGGTAACTGCTGTAACAATATACACTTGAGCTGTTAAAATACAATGGGCTCATTTTTAAATAGAGTCAAGTAAATGTTTTTTATCTAATTGTTTTGGCCATGCATAAGTTAGAAAGAATTTTGAAATAATTGTAAACAAATTATACATTAAAGCAAACATTAAAAAAAAAAAAGGACAGTTTAAACCCATTTCTATTTTGTACAATATGTGTTGGTAACTCCATCTAATCATGGATTAATTGGACACTACTGTTCCCACATTGTTGGCACCCATGTAAAGAGGAACTGCTGAATCCCAGTGAAACCCTTTTTTCCGCCCTCTGGCTCTCAGTAGGAAAAAATGGTGTGACTCCTGCTGCTTATTTCCACTCATAGCTGACATGGATGGTAGTCTGCATTTTTATTTGTAAATGTTTTTCCAGAAGAAAACACTTTTCACATATTTCCTGTTTGGAAATTGCTTGTCCCTTTGCAAAGCTCTGGATCTACAGTCAAGGCGGCTCCAGGATGTCTTTTTTCTTTTAACTTTCCATGAAGTGTCTTAATATTCCACTTTCTTTTCTGAGCTTATTAGGAATCTTGTCTTTGCAGATTAATTCATGTGCTGCTGACTCCCTGCTAAAAAATGAAGAGAAGGTTGTTGTGGGCCGCTGTTGCCCTCCTAGCAATATTACTGAATGTAGCGGAGGCTCAAGGTATGGTTACCCCATCTCAGCATTCTCTCTTCTCTTTCTCTTCAAACCTCCCATTTTTTCTTTCCACTTCTTTCTCCTGTTTCTCAGTTTTTAACTTAAAAAAAAAAAATTCTTTTCTCATTTCAGAGAAATTTCCTCTCCCTCTCTTTCGCTTTCTCCTTGCCCACGTGTGCATTTTTTCATCTCTGTATTGAAATATACTCATGTATTATTGTTGTATATACAAATAAATAATTTATATCCAAGGGCTGACTTTGATTAGATTCAGATTACAGAGCTATGTAAGATCAAAACTCTCTCTCCCTCTCGTCATTATTTCCTCCTCAGTTTTCATTATACATGCAGTTCAAGTTTAGTTACATAAAATGAACAATAGCCAAAAATCAACTAGCTAAAATCTTATGTAAGTGAATGTTGCGAATCTGTATATAAACAAAAAGCTTTGGTTTGGCACATGTCAGGCCACCAGTGGTTTTAAAGAAATACCATACACATGAAGTCATCGGTTTGGTCAGACAAATAATCTCCACTTACAAGTCAATTCTTGTCTAATGAGTTAGTGGAATAGTCTGGGCTAGCTGCTTCTGGCAGTTCAAAAGGTTTTCATTTCACAAAAATTTAGAAAGATGGAAAAATTACTAATAAAAATGGCTTCCACATATTGCACCATAGACATCTGTAATAATTTAATAAAGTGAATATTTACTTACAGCACCATCAGTTGCACCTAATAAAGAATGTTCACTGTTTACCTTGGGGTTAGATAGATGTGTAATGTATAGTATCATATATCTGTACAGAAATTGTTTGTGGTGAAAATTATAACATGACTTTCAGGAAATTGCTAAAATGAAGTTTCATTTATTTATTACTTAGAAAGGAAACTTTTTCTTTGAAAACCTTTCAGTGAAGGCATCAGATATCTTCTCCTATATATCTTCTGACATAGAATGGAAAGATGTAAGAGGAGAAGACCAAATTAGTCCCCATAGAGCAAAGACAAAGAGTCTTTTTAGGCTTTTTGTGGCAATTTTCAAAAAAAAAAATGCTGAGTTGCAATCCATATGGAAAGTTAATTTGCAGTAACGTTTAATGTCAGCACATGTTGCGGAATTACTTTGGCGTCTGGCTGACTTCTTATGAAGACTCCAGCTTCTTTTCCGAGCTGCCTGGCAATGGGTGCAAGCCAAAGAGAACGGCGTGCCGGGTTGAGGTTATTGCCACAGACCAGACGCTCCCTAAGGAATGGCAGCGGTGTGCTACAGACGGGACTCCTTTTCCGTTTAGATTGCATAAACCTCAGTTAGATTCATCATTTTATGCTGACATCTATTAAAGTGCAATGAGCCCCTTTCCCTCAAGTGTGCCGGCCATCTTGGTTTAGACTTTAGTGTTATGTGTTTGACGCCTCATGCAAAAATGTTCAGCTTGATTTCTGAGAATGAGTGAAGACTCATGGTTTGGAGGTTTGGAGATGGGGCCTGTTCGGACACGAGGGGAATCTGCTCAGGCCTCTTGAGGCTGAGGCGCCAGGTTGGTGAGCCACCTTTCCAGCAGCCTCCATGATCTTACGTTTGTTGCTAAGGTTGTGTTTTTTGTCGTCTGCCTGTGCACTTGATGTTTTGTGAACTCTGGCTTTCCCCACCATGTATTTTAGAATGATATTCTGGGATTCCATGCACAAACTGCCCACCTTTCAATGCATGCTCCTGTCCTGCTACCAAGCAACTGTTGTCTTTGCATGGAACTCAGAATATCCTCTTCATGGAGAGGTAAACATTACATAAAAAATAAGCACTGATACAGGATAAAGCAGACATGGTCACTAATTAAGTCATTAACCAAAAACATACTTAGACACATCTGACAGAAGGATACAAGTAACCTATTAGACCCACTGGCCCAGCAAATGTCACATCTGTTTATTGCCAAGTAGCTGTTTCTACATCACACATATTATCTTATACTTTCATTTAGTATCCTGGAATAGTTGATCTCTTTCTCTTGCCATTCCTTTCATCACACTGGATTGTATGCCAAAAAGACTAACATAAGCATGTCTAGCTTCCATACAGATTTGATCTTGGATGTTAGACTGCTGGTATACATCTGTTAGAATACTTTTCTTTGGAAAATACTAGCATAGACCGCATGTAAAGCTCATCTGTGGAAAAATGTCATTTTGAAATATATTATGGTCTCGTACGTGTGGTCCCTCATGTACACGGAAACTTTTGTCCAAATCACCAACTTTCTCACATACATGAGCGTGACCAGTGCCTTCACTTTCTTTTTTAAGATAATAATAAAAAAATAGACATAATTTTACATCATAGATTGGCTATTTATTATTTTTGATTTCATTTTGATGATGTACACCCTTCTCTGTACTCTCCATGTGAGCATTTATGCATTGTCTCATCACCTCATGCTGTCTTCTGTATAAATTGCTTGATGAAAAGGAAGTACACAAGAGTCTCATGACAAATTGTGTATTCTTTTTAATGGTTTGCAATGGATGATATACTGGATTGGTGCACTGTATGTTAATGTTACATAAGCCTTTCCGAAATATGTATATATACATTCACTGTATATATAACATATGGTTCTAATTTCCGAAAGAACCCCCTTGGCCTGATTAAACAACATGAATTCCATTGTATAATCAATATCTTGGATGAAAGTGTTGTGTTCTTATAAGTTGGATTAGAGTGTACTGGTGGATAAAGGGGCATGCCTGGTATTGATTGCATACAGCATGTATTGGATGGTCCACTCAATGTCTGCACTGAGGTTTGGTGAATGACCTGTTTAGAATGAAGTGTGTTTAGGCTTCCTGCTTGAACTGCTGACCAAAGGTTTCCAGGTTTGGCAACTCAAGCAAAGGCCATTTTCCTCAAAAATGGCTTCTCTCACCTTTCTTTTGTTGTCATGTTGCCTTTTTGTCACCAACGCTACTATCAGTTTTGTCGTCCTGCCCAACAGTGAACGAATCAACTTCAGCCTGGAAGTGTTTGTTGTTGGGGTTGTTGAGATTCTTCTTATGAACATTTACTATCTATATACTCTCACATTTTATTTTACATTTCTTTTAGTGTTGTTTGATGTTTGTGCTAAAATATAATGCTTATATTTGCAGTGGAGCCTCCCTCGGACTTGAAATTTAAAATCCTAAATGAAAACACAGTGCTAATGTCGTGGAAAACGTCATTGTCTCAAATAGAATACTACAGAATACAAATAACATCAGACATAGGTGGGTGATCAGTCTTACATCCTTTGCCAAAGTGATAGGCCATTTGATTGCGTCTACTGTTTTGTATTTAACATTTATTTCACTTTATTTCTTTTTTCAGATGATTTGAGAGACTTAACTCTTCCTGCCACAGCCACAAGCACTAATATTACAAACCTTACACCAGACGTAGATTATTCTGTGTCAATCAGCTCCTACGATGGTGTAGATGAAAGCATTCCTATATTTGGCCAATTAACAAGTAAGTATCAAAACTGTACAATTTTGTTAGATTACCTTTTTATTATATGTGCCTCCAAAATTGGCAGATTACACTAATGGAGAATTATGGCAGAGAGTTTCATATAAACTAAAATAATTTCTGAGGAAGTGTGTGATTTCATCAATTAAACTGCCTTTCTTTTCTGTTTCAGTTCAGTCCAGTAACACAAGTGGGACTGCAAGGAAACCAGTCATGGAGAGCACTAGTAAGTTTGTCTAAATTCATGGTTACATCTGATCTCAGACTTTTAGGCATTTAGGCAAAGTTTTTCCACTTAGTACCTAATGGCTATTGAAGTGTGAGGTCATTATAACCTAACAACCAGCACATGAATGTTGAGTTTGTTGGGTTTAATCCATATAGCTTTTTGCCTTACAGAACTCAAATACTTTTATTAACACTTTTAATACTTTTTTGTGTCATAGACAGCTCTGTCATGTGGGTTAAACAGAGCCCAGAGGATTGACATCAGCATACATAATAATGACTCATACTGATTTATTCAATAGAACCATTCATAAAGTTCTACACCACATTTCCGGTTGGGTTTAAAATCATCAATTAGAAAGGCAAGTTGTTGCTAAAACAAAAGCTCAGTTGGGATAAACATACATTTAGGGATTCTGTTGCCATATTCCAGGACATACACAATTTATGTGTATTGATTTGCTTATGTATGGTTAATTGCACACCCACACACACAGATCTCACATGGTCATGAGAGTTTTAAATGATGCATGCCTAAAAGAGGCTTTTTTATTAAGTGTGTTGTACAATCTTTTTTTGTTCTCTGCCTCTGCCAGAGTGCTCAAAAGGTGCTATAGCAGATCTGGTTTTCCTGGTGGATGGCTCCTGGAGTGTTGGAAGGGAAAACTTCAAATACATCCGGAATTTCATTGGAGCCGTGGCTGGTGCCTTTGACATCGGAGAGGATAAGACCAGGGTGGCTGTGGTGCAGTACAGCACAGACACCAGAACTGAATTTAACTTGAACCAGTATTATAAACGGGCAGAACTCATTCAGGCTATCAGAAACCTGCCCTATAAAGGGGGCAACACCATGACAGGTGTGTTATATGAGCATGAGAGGGACCCATACCACTGATATATAGCCGAATATGCCATATGTTATATATAACAAAATATATAACATGAAATAATATTTTACAAATGACACTTCTTTCATAATGAGCTCCTCTTGAACATTGGTATGAACAAATATTTTAATTTCTGTACCAGGTGAAGCTATTGACTATCTGGTGAAAAACACTTTCACTGAAGCGGCTGGAGCCAGGAAAAGTTTCCCCAAAGTGGCCATCATTGTCACAGATGGAAAATCGCAAGACCCTGTCGATGAGTATGCCAGAAGATTGCGGAACATTGGAGCTGAAGTTTTTCTCTTGGGTATGTCTGACTCTTTGTAATGTTATTAAAATATTATGCTGATTACAAAGCCGTTCATTAAAAAACGCTTAATGAAGGGTATCATAACCCATTGCATTATATTTAATGTAGCGCTTTGTTTACTGTTCAGGAATCAAAGGAGCAGATGAAGATGAAATTAGAACAATAGCCTCCACACCTCACAGCACACATGTGTACAGTGTTTTAGACTTTGACTTAATTAAAGAAGTGCAGGAGCAGCTTATCACACAGGTGTGCCTTAGTGTAGAGGACCAGCTCAGCTCCCTAGCGAGTGGAGATGAAGGTACGACTCAACACAACAAAGTAGCTGGTTATAAGTCACATTTACTTCCATAATATGTATCTTTCAACCCCCATGTCTGGATATGTCTCTGTAGTTGTTGAACCAGCCTCAAACCTTCAAGTGACAGAGATCTCCTCCAAGTCCATGAGAGTGACTTGGGATGCATCTTCAGGGGATATCACGGGCTACAAGTTGCAGCTCATACCAATGCTTGCGGGCAGCAAGAGACAGGAGCTGTACACAGGACCCACCCAGACATCAGTAAATGTCAGAGACCTGTCCCCTGAAACAGAATATGAGATCAGTTTATTTGCCCTTAAAGAATTTACACCAAGTGAGCCGGTGATGGCAATGGAGAAGACCCAGCCTGTCAAAGTGTCAGTAGGTAAGATCAACCCATACTACATATTAACCTTCTACTAAGAATATTCAAAATTCATTTTTCCACCATGATGATCCTTCTGTGCATTGTAAAATATTTTTGTCTTTGACAGACTGTTCTCTGGATGTTAACATTCAAGCTGATATTGTCCTGCTCGTTGATGGCTCATACAGCATAGGACTGGCTAACTTTGCTAAAGTGAGATCCTTCCTTGAGGTGCTGGTTAATTCCTTTGACGTTGGTGCCAGCAAAGTGCAGATAAGCTTGGTGCAGTACAGCCGGGACCCTCACACTGAGTTTGCCCTCAATAAACACCACGAAATTTCTGCTGTGGTGAAGGCCATTCGCACATTCCCTTACCGTGGAGGCTCCACCAACACTGGAAAAGCTATGACCTACGTGAAGGAGAAGATCTTTGTGCCAAGTCGGGGTGCCCGTGAAAACGTCCCACGAGTCATGGTGCTCATCACTGATGGCAAGTCCTCTGACTCCTTCAAAGACTCTGCTGCCAACCTGAGGAATACAGATGTGGAAATCTTTGCTGTGGGAGTTAAGGATGCGGTGCGATCAGAGTTGGAGGCTATTGCCAACCCCCCTGCTGAGAATCACGTATTTGAGGTGGAGGACTTTGATGCCTTTGAGAGGATCTCTAAAGAGCTGACACAGTCTATCTGCCTCAGGATTGAGCAGGAGCTCCGAAACATCAAGAAGAAAAGTAAGCAAACATCACTGTTACTGTTACCAGTGGTATTTGAATCGATTTGGAAGAGGGGATACCTAATAAACCTTGTTTTATTACAGTTTTGGAAATTTCTTATCTTGTCCCTCTGTTCACACTGTCTTTTAGCAAGTCCAAGATGTTCATGTCTGCTATTAGAGCATGCAATGCATACCTGTAAATGATGGTTCCCTACAGTACCCTTATATAACAAATATTTTCACTCACATTTCACAATTTTCTAAACCTTGACCATATCTCTGTCCTTAATTCTTTAGTTTATCTAAATACCCACTTTGTTTCCCAAAAACAACATTTTTATGTTTAGTGGCGAATTTTTGTATTGATTAAATACAAAAACAAAAAAAGTCACCAATTCAAAATGATAATTTTCACATTTTCACTTGTTACTCAAGTTAATTTGACTAATGATATTGTAACTTTCCTTCCAGGTCTGGTTTCACCAAAGTTCTTAACATTCTCTGAAGTGACGTCTAGGAGTTTCAGGGCTAGTTGGGTCTCTGAGGTCACAGATGTACTGTCTTACCTGGTGCGTTTCCGCCCAGCTGCTGATATAACAGGCGACTACATCTCTCTAGCTGTGCCTGGTGACACCACCACTACCACTTTGCGTTATCTCACACCACTTACCACCTATGAGGTTGAGGTCTTTGCCCAGTATGAAAAAGGAGACAGCTTTCCATTAACAGGAGAAGAAACCACTTTAGAAGGTATGAACTCATATTCATGGTTCAATAAATGCAATTTAGAAAGCTCACAAATAAAGTATTTTTATGTGAATTTATTTAAGGCTATTACTCTGATTCATTTGTCCAACTGACTCACACTTTTGTCCAACACAGAGCAAGGAAAAGTCCGTAACCTCAGAGTAACGGAGGAGACCACAAACAGTTTCAGAGTTTCATGGCAGGCAGCTCCAGGGTCTGTTTTGCGCTACAGACTGTTCTATGAGCCCATCAGTGGAGGAGAGAGACTGGAGGCAGAGACTGAAGGTAGCCAGACTACCATTGTACTACAGGAGCTGTTTCCTATCACCACTTACCATGTGACAGTTAATGCTGAATATGCATCTGGCATGGGGCCCCCAATGGACACTCGTGGCACCACCAAAGAAGGTCAGCACTGATGATGAGATTTTGCTTCCAAAATTTTTGTTCTCTACCAGAAGAAACTTAACATTTGGTTGCAACTATGTGTCTTTTATAAAATGGGAAAAATTCTATTTAGACTTAGCAGGACTAAAGCAGGACTAAATCCTCTGGGCATTACATTGTTTTATGAGTACACCTTATTCAGTTGTTTTCAGCTCAATGAAATTCTTAATTACCTATCTATTAATGCACAGTAATGATATTCTTTTAGCTAAGGGCTCACCACGGAACCTGAGAGTCTTTGATGAGACAGAGTCCACGATGAAGCTCTCTTGGCAAGCTGCTCCTGGGAATGTCCTCGAGTACCACATAGCTTATAAGCCTGAAGGTGGTGAAAGGAAAGAGATTTCTGTTAAAGGAGACTCCACAACTGCCATGCTCCAGAAGCTGTTGCCAGACACGGAATACGAGATTTTTGTTAGTGCCCGCTACTCATCTGGTTTGGGAGATCCGCTACTGGGAAGCGGCACCACTCTGGAAGGTAAGAGATCATGATCATGTCCTCCTTTTAGTGTTGAGGACATATTCTTTCATTAGTATTGAATATGGTCAAGTCAATGATGATAAATAAAAACAAATAAAAACATTACATTCTAACATTTTTAATTTTTTTCTTTAGAATTCTGTGTAAGTTTAGCAGATTTCATTTTTAATCTTTTTAATCTTGTTGCTATATATCTAGGATGGAGAAAGTTCCAAAAAGTAAGAATGATCTTCTTGGAGGAACACATATTGTCATGTTTTTTTTGTTTCTGGTTGTTGCTTGTTCTAGCCCCCCAAACCATAGGCATATGTTGTAGCTGGATTGTCATCTGTAAATTGTGTAGAGTGGATATGCTCCAAGTTCCCTGTGACTCTGTGTAGGACAAATGGTACAGAAAATGGATAAATGAAGGAACATATGTTTTCACCACACATTGGTTGCAAGTCCATATTTGTTAGTGTGTGCGAAATGAGCAGTCAAGTATCTCTTTCCCCATGGATGAATTTCATTGCACCAGGAAATCATGGTTCTGGTACTACAAAAATGGAACCCTCAAACAGAATGTACTTTGAAAAGTAAATTTGTTTATTTGTGTTTGAGTGCAAATGAATGACTCTGACAGAAATAACAAATACTGAGTGATAGGGACATCTGTTTCTGCTATACTGCAGACCTCAGTGGCAGTAGGTTATGGCCAGGGTCAAGCAAGGTCTGGCGTTGGTCATCTTATAACAACAGCAGCTCTGTTTGAGGCCACTGCATAGTGTCAGCTCCTGATTTGTCATGTCTGACTCAGCTGAAATGATGGAGACACTTTGGTTGACTCAGGACTTCCCTGCCTGCCCCCTGGGATTCCCCCTAGTGGGACTTCACACAGACCTGCTTATGTTCTTCAGTGAATGTGGTGAACGTGCAAAATGTTTTGCTGGTGATGGGTTACAGGCAGATGTTCATGTAGTCAGTATGTCATTAGGTGGTCTGGTCCTAGCTGGAGAGGAGATGTATATTGAACATTGTAAAGTTAAAGTAAAGTACAACATCGATTCCACAGTGGAGTTTACTTCCATGATGGCAAGTAACATTCATTCATAATGATGTTTCTTGAGTATTGAGACAAAAGGTTTGCACTGTCAATCATGTTTGGGACACATTGTTTACTACATTGTTGGGAAAAAAAATAGATGAAAAGTCCTCATTTGCTTAAGCTGATCCTCATCTGAACTTATTTTAGAAAGTGTTTTCATAATTTGTGAACATATTTTATGACTAACCCACAAGCGTTTTGATGTTGTTTTGAACCTGTAAAGTTGCTAGCATAAGCATTAGTCCTGTGGGTCCTCTTGAACTTGAGAACCCCCCAATATTTCAGATAAAAAGAAACAATTAGGCACATTTAGACGTGTTAATTGTCACACGTTAGTAAAGATGACATCTGTTAAAGCATAATACAGGTGGTATTCTCTACCAGGACTTAACACCTTTAATGATGCAATAAACTGGTCAGTGGGAAGTTGTTTGTTTTCAATGAGATTTGGCCAAATAGATTAAAGTCTGTGGTTCTGTGTCTGCCTCCACACAGTGTGCACGGAGTCTGCATGTTCCCCCCATGCTTCAGGGTTTTCCAGGGTAGTCTAGCCCCCCAAACCATAGGCATATGTTGTAGCTGGATTGTCATCTGTAAATTGTGTAGAGTGGATATGCTCCAAGTTCCCTGTGACTCTGTGTAGGACAAATGGTACAGAAAATGGATAAATGAAGGAACATATGTTTTCACCACACATTGGTTGCAAATCCATATTTGTTAGTGTGTGCGAAATGAGCAGTCAAGTATCTCTTTCCCCATGGATGAATTTCATTGCACCAGGAAATCATGGTTCTGGTACTACAAAAATGGAACCCTCAAACAGTATGTACTTTGAAAAGTAAATGGCTTTGTGGTTATGAAAAGTCTGAAGCTTCTTAAATTTGAACCAGCTCCATTGATGGAAGTCTCATAAATCCAAGACTTCTGTCAAAATATTTTTTTTCCTCACCATGGAAAATAAATAAATGTTGACCATGTTGGTCACAATGACTATTTCGCTCTTCCCCTTCTCCATCACTGCTAGTATCATGGAATTTTGTTTCACACAGCTCCTTCTGTCCTTGCTCAATGCCTAATATTTTCACCAGCTTCTCTACCAGACCGTTTTTCAAGAGTTACTTGTGTTGATGCACTGCAGTTTATGCTGAGTCGGTATTGGATTCCTCCCACACAGACTGGGTCAGAGGATTAATTTCTTTAAGCCCCATTTGCTCTATGTCACTATAGCAAACACAGCGTTCTTTGTGTTCGATGCTGTAAACTTCCTGGAACACTCTGTGGGAGGCAAGAGACATTCAGACATTTAGTGCAATTAGGAAGAGCCCCTGAGAGAAGCCTTGGGCTGAGTGCAGTTGTGTGGAGAATTCCCTATGACTAGGTCCCCTGCGGACACCACACTTCATTAGCTTGTTGTAGAGGACCATTTGGCTCAATTGACTGCTGTTACAAATGAATACTGTTACCCGTTGGCAGTTGGAAAAAAAAGAAGGAAAGCCAAACCTGAATGCCTTTGGGGCATGTATGAGAATGTATTAAAATGTGAAAGAATTCCAAGGCATCTGAAACTTATTCAGTAGAACTGTACTTGTTGAGTTGTCAGAATGACCTTGATTCTCCTTGAGAGCAGCTGTAAATTCATGGCTTGAATTAAGTATGTTTTTGTTTGCAATTACTTCATAAACTACAGTTTATGCCATTTTTAGCTTAGTAAGATCAGATTTAAGATTAGATTTAATATTCTTTATACAGAAAAAAATTTTAAAATCCTTCAGCTTTTTCTTCTAGGGGAACATGTTATACGTCTATTTAGAACCGTAACACTGACTCCGGGAAGGAACTTTTATGAAAACCTTTTTTCTGAGGTTGCATATTATTATAATTACCCTAATAATTAGAATTAACAAACAAACAACCCAAATATGTATTCACACACTACTCACTGCTTAGATAAACAGTAATTGGTTTGGATATTTGTGTTTATTATTATTTTAAGTTTAAAAAGAAAAGAATTAGGTGTTACTTTAAGAAGTTGATAGACATAATGATAGACTTGGTATTTCCATTGATGCAGCTGTCTCCTTTTGTGACAGCACTCCATTTGTCTGGAAACTGTACTGTGATGGTTCTAGGTTTTTTTTTTTAGGTTTTGAGTCCTGAGTCCTGGGCTGTCTTGTTTTTGCCCATATGATGAAATGAAAAAGGAGACTGAGTAAGGAGTGTGGTTTACCCCTCACTCACAGCCCACTGCCTAGCTTTGAACAAATGAAAATCTGACCAAACATGACATGAATCTGCATGTTCGGTAGTGGAAGTCCTGTGTGCAATTTGTATGTTGTTATGAGAATCTGGGGTTTATCTGTGCTCATTTGAAATGCTGGATTTGTCTAATACACTAGCGTAATTTTCCAGCTGATCCATATCTCTTGGCAGGCTCATGAGCGCATTGGATATTTGTGTGGTTTGTTTGGGGCTTGGGTCTTTTAGGACTAAGCCTTGTAACAGAAAGGATCTGCTGTGTTGAGTGGCACGCTGTGTTGTTATTGGTTCTCATAAATCAGGGTGAGTAGAAGTTTTACACGAGTGACGTGGTCTGCTTTTACTGATTGTGGGGGAAGTGTGTGCTCAGTTAAAAGAGGAAACAAATGGTCCAAGTGCTACTTCCAGCTGGTCACAGCAACTTTTCCAGTAGGATTCATCTCACTGCTGATTATGCCCTTAACAGTTCCAACACCTATGTTTCAGTCTGGCATTTTGAAAGCAACTTTTGGGATACTTGGTGTGCTGAATGATTGTGTTCTGCAGAATTATTATTATCATTTACATGTTAATTAGGCTTTATTTTGATTTTGAATGCTTTACTGCATAATGCCAGTGTGGTTTGTGTATGTGTAACCTTTTCAATTATGTGCACTAAGGTTTAATTAGTTCTCTATATTATTGTCAAAAAAGGACTGTTGCCTGCAGGAATCATTAACATGTACTTTGGTCCCTGTAGTCCTCGGGTAATGTCAGAAATTTGCACTTGGATGTGAGTCCTACCTTGGATCAAGATACACTGGCAGCTACGGTT
Source organism: Hemibagrus guttatus (assembly GCA_033459395.1). Classification (NCBI taxonomy): domain Eukaryota; kingdom Metazoa; phylum Chordata; class Actinopteri; order Siluriformes; family Bagridae; genus Hemibagrus; species Hemibagrus guttatus. The sequence goes on along the minus strand of JAUCMX010000008.1, from coordinate 14,468,686 downwards.
GCCAAAGCACATTATATTTGATGGGCCTTAAGAGCCAGGAATTCACCAACTGTGCTTTTTAGAATTCATTACTTCCCACACCAGGATTATATCTCATAGTAATCCAAACCACCTAGTAAGAAAAATCAATCACAAATCCCAAACGGAATAGCCGCATGCTGAGGTTTCTCACCCACTAAGAGAAAGCGGGAAACTGAATGTCTCAGTTTTATTATTTGAACCCTTAGGGATTTTCATTTCTTTCTCATGTTAATAATTTCACCATATAGTAAGTATCGCACATTATCAGATGCAGGATCATCTAGTCTATTGGCTGAGCTATTGATTAAATCACCAAATGGCCAGTAAGCGAGTGTCTGTGTTAGCTGAGCTGAACTCAGTAGGTGGGTAAGAAGAGATGTAGGGGGCAGGTAGCCACCCTGTGGTCAGAGTGTTACACAGAACACCACATCTGCCAAATATTCCGTGGAAACCAGTCAACACTGCCCTGAATTACTCCCCATTGATTTCTTTTTCCCCTCTTTCATTCCAGTGAGAAAGTGAGAAAAAAGGGGGCGTATGATGGAAGACTGAAAAAGAGTAGTGTCTGTGTTTTATGGGTTGAATTTCTTGTTAGAATGGAAAATAATGCTGAGCACAGAATACTGAAAGACTTGGTGACAGACAGAGTGATTCATTTTGCAGAACTTTCTTGGGGTGTTTTTAATGTTATATTGTAAAAATGTCAAAGGGTTAATCTGGTCTGGTTTAGATATAATGATGCTTGTGGGTAGATTCAGTATCATCTCATCATATTCCAATGATCTCTGTGTGACTCTTAGAATCTAAGCTGAATAAGAGCTTGTCCTCTAATATCCAAGATAAAGTCCTCCATTGTACAGCTCTACTTCTGAATATTCTACTGATTTATATGTAATATTTTACCTGTTTCTGTTCCCTAGTCCTTGGCTCTCCTAAAGACTTGGTCACAAAGGATGTCACTGAGTCCAGCTTTGCTGTCTTCTGGACAGCAGCACCTGGCAATGTTCGGCATTACCGGGTCACCTGGAAATCCCTGTTCTCCGATGAGGCTGGGGAGAAAACAGTGCCTGGTGATGTCACCACCACTGTGCTTGAGGGTCTGACACCAGAGACACGCTACATGGTTTCTGTCTTTGCCGCCTACGGCCTTGGAGAAGGAGAGCCGCTGGTGGGAGAGGAAACCACAGATGGTAAGTTCATTCCCACAAGCATAATGCATCCAGCAGAGGAACAGTGCACGTTTCCTCCTGCCCCTAGTCTGAGAGGGGCCCCTCATTCTGAGCTTACCTCAGGACATGCAGAGAAATTACATTACATTATGCTCAATGGCCAGAATAGAGAATGTGCAACTTTAAGTTCATTTCCCATTACACGCTGCAAAATGTTTTGATACCTTGGCGTTATATGATTCTGTATGAGCTTTTGGTGTAAGTGAGATAATGTAATAAACGTGTTGTTTGTGTTAGTTCATACACTCATTATATTTGAGTTTTACAAGTTTTAAACCAAAACATTGCTTAAAATTATATATAACATATAAAGTAAAAAAAAGTAAAAAAAAAAAAAAAAGTTAATCTACTTTGGCATTATTAAAAATCAAACTATTTTATTGTTCAGTATCATAAAATCATGTCAAATGTCAAATCATTATAAATCTAAGGTTTCATTTTGCTCCTTTGCTGCTTTCTTTATATTATCTTTAAGGATTGATTAGTATCTGAATTAGGATTTTAAAAAGGATATAAAATGCACAGATAAAGATAAAAGATGTTCATTTACTTCTAATGCACTATGGTGATATAGGACTGGAATGAAATACAGGAAACAAAGGATTTAAGATTTTTAAGAAACTTCAGCTTGGTCTTTCAGTCTGCTGTGGAAAAAGTGAGCATGACTTAATTCCATTCACAAGTTCAAGAATAACTTCATTGTTGCTGGCACTGCAGCTCCTTCTGAATTGCCACTGACATACCCACTTTGTTCAGTCATCTGCGTGACCTTTTTGTCATACCTACTCTGTGTTACAAGTGGGATGTAGAGCTTAGAAAAGCAGCACTGGTAGACAGCACCTCTTTGGCTTTGCCTCAATTATCAGGCCAAAATGAGGAAATCATATGTAGGGAACATGAGCCTTATTTACAGGAATGTATCTCATGATAACCACAGCCAAATGTTGGAATGGTAAAACTCGGTCTGTACCCGCTTGTTTATTGATGTTAGCAAATCTGCCAGGTGACATTAAAGTCGAAAACACAACTGGCTGTACTTTGGGGGTTCTGTGTTTCATGTCCATGGTCAGCCTTTTTCCCACTTTTATATCCAGCTTCTTTCCACTAACATATTGTGTCTGTTTAGTCAGGCCATGCTCTTAGAAACTTGGAAGTTGTATTTTCCACCCATAAAACTCGCACTTTGGAAAAGCATTCAGTGTCTGAAAGTACTCTGTGAATCATTTAAGGCCCTCACAATTCATTCGGCTTTTTTCCTGCACCAGAAACCTGGAGACACTGTATGGAAAGAGAACATTGAGAGCAGACTGAAAATGCCTAGGTTTGGCTTAAAGCACTACTTGATGCATCTGTTCTTACTGGATGGTCTTTTCAGCTGGCTGGCAAGCCTTTTGGGAGATGTGTTTTCAACAGGAGTACATTTTAGTTTTCTAGGGAGTTTTTTTCCTGCACCTGAAGATTAAATCTGTCTTTGTTATATAAAAAAATGCTGCTAAGTTCCTGACTGAATATTACAGCTACGGCTATAACATTGTTTTGGCACAGGTCATGACAGAATGTAATAATTATACATTGCTTGTGATTTCTCCTCCAGTCTCAGCTGCAGCCAGAGCCATAGCTGTAAGCGAGGAGACAGAGAAGAGCATGCGGGCAACTTGGCAGCCAGCACCAGGCAAGGTTGTTAATTACAGGGTGATGTACAAGCCTACTGAGGGAGCCCGGCCAATGGTCACCAAAACCGCAGGTGACACTACAACCGTTGTCCTGCGGCGCCTACAGCCCATTACCACCTATGAAATCACAGTGGTTCCAGTCTACAAACATGGAGATGGAAAAGCAAGGCAAGGATCAGGAACCACATGTAAGTTTGCTCATCATTAAACAATGAGTTAAGAGACTATTGCCATATACCATGTTGCTTGGAAATATGGGAGAAACCAAAGAGTTGCAGTTTTTATTGCTATTTATCTGTTTGTTTATGCCTAAAAGATGACCAGAACACACAATCAGAAAGTCATTTCATGTTGCAGATATCAATGATTTATCTCTATTTGTAAGAATAAATGCATTGCATATAAAACAAGCTCTATTTTTGCCTTATCCTTAAGTAATAGCTTTAAATACAAGTTATTGGAATGGCACTTATAAGACCTAACTGATATTGAGGTTTTAGAATATATAAATGATATTTAGGTATATTTGACATGAATATTAATATATACCTCTTTTCCTTCTGATCCATTTTAACGTGTAGTCAACTCATTTTGCATTCCATCTCTGTTCCAGTGTCACCATTCAAATCTCCAAGAAATTTACAAACGTCTGAGCCCACTAAGACCAGTTTCAGGGTGTCATGGGACCCTGCACCTGGAGATGTAAGGGCTTATAAGGTTACTTTCCACCCTACTGATGATGACATAGACTTGGGACAGCTTGTTGTTGGACCCTTTGACAACACAGTGGTTCTGGAAGAGCTAAGGTAAGTGCTGAAATCTTTCCAATGTTCCTTATACCCTGGTGTCCTTTGGACTTTGTGGGGTCTATATTTGTTTTCTTGGTAAAAAAAAAAAAAGACTGTTGTGTTGGCTAGATTGAAGACTTAAAGATTGAAGACTCCTTTTCTTACTTCTCCTCACTACAGAGCTGGCACCAAGTACTCTGTAAATGTGTTTGGTGTATTTGATGGTGGAGAGAGTATGCCCTTGGCTGGAGAAGAAAAGACCACTCTGTCTGATGAGCCTTTTGCTCCTCCAGTTTATGCTCCAGGTAGTGTGATCTCCTGAACCACTCATATTAAATTTTTTGCTCATACTAAAGTCTAGCTTTCTGCTGCCTCTATGCCTCAGTGATCAGCATAGAAGCAGCAGAAAGCTTTATTTTAGAATCAGCAGAAATGTGAATTCCATGCACCATTTGCATGTGGGTGTAAATGTCAGCAGGGTAATGACAAGCGATGACAAGCCTTACCTATACACTACGTAACATATTTTGTCTGAGGCTGTTAAGACATTCTTTTAGGAAGACTGTCAGCACATAGACAGATGAGCAAATGTTTCAAATAAGGCTAAATTTAATGACTATTCCTCATGGTGGCTTTATATCAGACGCCGTCTGGTTTATGAGCGGATATGACACAACCTTGCCTGCTCAGTTTTCAGACTAAACATGATCTAGTGTGTGTAAGAAGAAGTCTGTGTGCACTTGAAGCTTCTGAGCTCAGATTGATGACCTGAGTGTGGAATGCTGCTCCTAATTGGGAGCAGATCCAGTAACTGAGCTCTTGCACGATCTGGAGACAAAGATAAGACTGACGCATATTGTTTGAAATCACACTTAGCTTGATATTTTGATACCTTGATACATATTGATATTATAAATGCCACACAGGTCATAATAAGATAATAATTAACATGTGTGAGGTGTGAGGCTGAGAAAAGAGCAAGGAATGTAGAAAGTTGGAAGAAATTCAAACTTTACATTATGTAGTAGATTCTATAAGGACTTACATTCAGTCCTTGTCAAACAAATTTATTCATGGAAATCTCTTTTAGTAACAGACATTAGTCCAAAAGTATCAGCACAGAATGTAAAAAAAACATAAGGAGCAGGATAGTTTCGATATGTCTACTGGTGCTGTTGAACAGATTATGTGGCATTTAAATTATGTGCTGTCAGAAAGAGATGAAAGCAGACCATGTGTTTGCACAGGCTAAAATTCCTAACCTTAGTAACCTTAAAGCACTCAAGGGAGTCCATCTATACCTGGACTGCTCAAATGCCAACATCTCATTATTTAGTTTAGAGAAATGTCATCGCTTTCAGATAATAACATAAGGTAGAACTTAAAATATATTACTCCTTTTTGACAGATGTGTAATGATCATCATGCATTTAGAAGCAAAAAGAACCAGAAATATTGTAGACCATATATGTGCACTTTTTAATGTGTCATGCACTCAGGACTGTTTATACAGAATAGCAGCATGTATCTTTTGCTAAAGGTGAGAACATCTGTTTTGTTTGATAGCCGTTGACTATTTTCTTTATTTACAGCAGGAACACTTCAACATAGTATACAGAAAATGTGACGTGTGTAACATCTGATGAAAGCTGTTTAAACCCTTTAAAAACACTTTGAAATATTAGTACTCCCCATCCCTCAGCTATGGCCTTTCTCAGAGATTATGAAAAAAAACGTTGTTGCAATGTAGTTTCAGTGTGAGCTTGTTTTGTTTTTGAGCTCCATGCAGCTGTGTTCCTGCTGAGCAGGGAAAGTTTCATGCCAGTGGAACAACATTCAGGTGTCTTTACAGAAGTGGAAATGAATTGTGGATTGGGGAATGAAAGTAACTCTTGAAGATCACAGAGGTTTTGCTGCTCATTATGGAGACTACACAATCCATTAATGTTAAACTTACAATTAATTGTTAGTTTTATGTGTCATTGTTAAATAATGTATTGGATGCATTTCTAATGTACAGAAAATGTTAATAAAGAACTATATTTATTGCTGGTCTGGTCTCTTTTGGTGTCTAATACCTCTTTGCTCTGTGTGTTTTTTCTCCTTCTTTGTCATATTTTCTTTTCTAAGCAGCTTCTGAATACAATTTACATTACAACAATGTCAGCACCTTTGTATATTTATATCCTAATTTTTTTATCCTCTGCTTGGTTAGATAAAATGTGCAAAACAACTGCCCAGGCTGATATTGTCCTGCTGGTTGATGGCTCCTGGAGTATAGGACGTCTGAATTTCAAGACGATCAGGGCATTCATTAGTCGCATGGTGGGCGTCTTTGACATTGGTCCAGACCGTGTCCAGATTGGTAAGGGTGTCTTTTGTCAAGCTGTAGATTTGGATCTGTACCCAGAGACAGATGTGGGAGATTGTTTTCATTACTGTACACAGGTTTGGCCCAGTATAGTGGCGATCCAAAGACTGAGTGGCATCTGAATGCACACAGAACTCGAGATTCACTGCTGGAGGCTGTAGCCAACTTGCCTTACAAAGGAGGAAACACTATGACAGGTTAGTAAGTTAGGTTAATAAGAGATTATGAAAGCTGCATACATGCTTAGGTCTAACTATTATTATTATTATTAAACCTGTATTTTGCCTTTTCTCCAGGTCTCGCTTTGAATTACATCCTACAGAACAATTTCAAAGCTAACGTGGGTATGCGTCCAAACTCCCGTAAGATCGGAGTCCTCATCACTGATGGCAAATCGCAGGATGACATTATTACCAACTCTCAAAATTTGCGTGACAGTAGCATTGAGCTCTATGCGATTGGTGAGAGAACCTCTGCCTTTTAAATACAGCATTAAGATATAATTAGTTTTATTAGGATCATGAATTGAGATTAAATTCAGGTTTGTGTATCAAGCAAGGTTTATAACCATCTGTTTTGTCTGATTATTCCACTGGCTTGTATATTAATTGGGTGCTGGTCTAACAAAAAGGAACTAATGTTCTTGACTTGTTTTGTTGGGTAGGTGTGAAGAATGCTGATGAGAATGAGTTGCGCTCCATTGCCTCTGATCCTGATGAAATCCACATGTACAATGTGATGGATTTCTCCTTTCTGTTGGACATCGTTGATGATCTGACGAACAACCTGTGTTCAAGTGTCAAAGGCCCAGGTAACTTTAAGGACATTTAAATTATGAGCATTGTATATAAAATTAATCAATGTCATGGCACAAGAGTATTTGTTTTATAAAGATCAATTTTGGTCTAGTGGCCCTTGTCGATAAATAGATCGTTTTGTGTGATAAAGAAATGGGGCAGAACGCTTGATATTCCATCCAGCTGTAGAAATAGGTGGAATCTGTGTGATTGTAATACATCCAAATTTCTCATAAGGATAGCTCACAGGCTCTCTCATGCAAGACATATTTGGCTTAAGCCTCATGAGAAACAGATAATAACTTACTTTTTTTAGCCTCTATCAAAAAATGAGTCCAAGCTGTCAGACAAGTAAGGACAACTTTTCCCTTATTGAATATATAAACAAGTCTCAAATGTCAAGGTGTCATCACTGCCCTTTTCAGGAGGACCAGGGGCACCCACTGACCTGGTGACCTCTGATGTGACCTACCACTCATTCCGTGCCACCTGGAATGGCCCTGAGGACACTGTTGAAAAGTACCGTGTTGAGTATGCTCCAGTCTCTGGAGGACAGCCTCTACAGGTAACATATTAATCTCCACAGAAAATCCACAGCTCAAAATAGTTTTACCTTACTGAGATGTTTTTACTATTACTAGTTTACTATTAGTGTTTTAACTATTATAGTGTTGGGTACACCTGCCTTTCTCCGAAAAGAAAAGAGTGTCTTTAAAAACATCCTTCACCTCAAAATAGTTTGCATATTCACAATTGGCATCAATGCAGAGAGACAAGCTAAAGTATTTTGAATCTCAGTTGAATCACTCAGAGTTTACTCAATATCAGCTTTAAATGGATTGTAATGAAGCATGACCAAAGCCATTACGCAGACTAGTACACAAGTTTACAAGGGAAAGCTGGGAATTCCCAAATTGATTTATGTGTGTTGCTTGTTGGCATAGTACTTAACTCCTCAAATGGGCAAGCCATGTGGGGCAGTGTTTCCACTTCTACTACCAGCTGAAATGAGAGTTTTTATGAAGACCCTTAAGTTTTCTTTAATTCATAAATAGTAATTGACTGCAATACCATTAGATTAATGATACTTAATCTCATTATACACATTGATAAATGGCATGTGGACGGCTCAAGGGTTTCTACCTTCCACATTAGAGTTTATGCATGGAGAATCTGGTCTTTTTCAGAAAGAGGAAAATAGTCTACATATGTCCATATTATTTGGCTCTTGTATATCCAACAGACCATTGACCCTGGAATCGGAAGTAATACAAATAAAACCTGCAATGGTGTTTTGGATTTTGAATTTTCTGGAATATTTTCAACTGATGTTAAATTGCAAGTAGTGGCTTTAAATGACATTCGTTTTGGACTCGTGTCACATGCTTGTCTGGAGACTTCAGTAAAACTGTTTTGTCTCCCTTTTGTGTCCCCCTGTTATAGTTGTTTGTGGATGGAAATGTGAACACAGTGGTGCTGGAAGGTCTCGAGCCGTTGACCGAATACTCAGTGAATGTTTATGCTGTGGTTGGAGAAGAGAGCAGTGAACCCCTGAGCGGAACAGAAACCACATGTAAGGACCAGCTTCAGTTCTACCACAAATGGCTTTTGAAAACAATTGAGCCAAAGCCTCAGATAAGCTTTTAGAATTCTAAAAATGGATCTATGACAATGTAAATTGCAATTTACTTAACCTTTTGTACTCTGGTGTTTATCCTTGCTGGGCTACTCTTTCAACTTGGAATTATTGTTGAGGCTTTGGCTTAGGTTCCCTGTTTTTTAAATAAATGTGAACCACTGTTTGTTGCTATAGCAAATCTGTTGCTTTTCATTCAGATTTTAGTAGTGCTACTTTTACTGTAGAGCCATAACTAAGAGACAGTTTATCCTGATATTAAAAATATAAAAATTCTTAAAAGCACTTAATCCAAATACGGTCTATTTATTTATTTATTTTTTAAAATCTGAAGCCAAAAATCTTGACTTTTTTTTTTTCAGTGATCTGATCAGTGTCACAATAACATATTTGGACATATTTGTATGAAAACTATATAAACTATTTAGAAATTATAATACACTATTTTCCATAAGGGTTTGCTAGAGCAACTTTTTATATTGTTTAGACTAGTAAAATGTTATGAAAAGCTGTGCAGTGGAATGTGGATGTTGCTTTTAAGCTGGTTTCGTGTTATGCTTGATATTTTGAATTTTAACCTAACCTAACCATCATAATTCCCTTCACAGAGCAGTGAATGTCAATATACACAGCATGATGCTGCATGGAACAGCAATGTGTCATTGGTTTATTCATGCCTTAGGTGTTTGATTGCTGTTGTGGTCATATACCAGTGTTCAGCCTGTGCAGTAATGTTGTCATATCTGTGTGGTATTAATGCGTGCTTTGTTTGTCCTTCATCATCATTCATTAGCCATTGTGCAAGTATGTAAATCCATCGCCATTCATCTGTCATCCTCTCTGCCATCCATTCACTGTCATCCATATAACCGTCATGCAGTATGTGTGCCTTGGCCCATCTGTGCTGTCTGCAAGCCTCAGGGTTTAGATAGACAGGGACAAAGGATAAAGTAAAAGAGAAAAGGTGTGTTCCCCTCTGTAGTGCCCCTAAATACTAAAAGGAGATTGACCATCTACAAAGTGGGCTCCACCACCATGAACATGAAATGGGAGAAAGTCGAAGGAGCTACAGGCTACAAATTGCAATACTCTGCTATAAATGCTACTGAACCAACCAGCAAGAGAGAGGTATGATCTGTGCTTCAGATAATCTACCCTACTACAGCACAACAAGACAGAACTCTTTACTAGCTATTACTATTCACAAAATCAGCACATCAACAGAGCAGATGTGTGTTTTATCTAGATTGAACAAAGTGAAATCTATGCTTGAGGTAGAATCAGGTTTTAATATTAGCGTTTAGGCCTTTATCTAATATAGTTCCTGATGCTATGTCTAAATACATTTAAAAATCCAAATACCTACCCTCTTCCTTTATACACAGACCAACCTCAAGACCTTGAAAGTTGATGTTGTCCCTGTTTTGAATTAATTTACGAATTATTTTTACTTATTTTAATCACAAGCCTTTCTTGGGTTAAATCTGATGTCCTTGGTTAGAGAGAACACTACACATTGTCACCAGAAGTGTATTTTATTACACCAATTATTCTAACTGATTCTCCTGGATTAATTACATAGCTACTTTGTAGTAACAATCACTGCTTTCACTGTTGATATGGTTAAATTTCACAGATGCGTGTGAAAGCCAAGCTCCAGGATGTCCAGCTGAAGAAGCTTCTCCCCAACACAGCGTACACCATCACACTCCTCGCTCTGAAAGGCGATACGACCATCTCTACTATCACTGATCGAGGGGTGACCCGTAGGTGGCGCTAGAGAATGGTAGCTCCAAGCTCCAAGGGATGCTTGGCTTGGTTTTGTGATTTTAATTGCTTGTTTGTTTGTGTTTATCTTTTGCCAACTTGCAGTACCACTGCCTCCACCTGGTGAGCTGACGATAACAGATGTAACTCACAGCAGCATGCTTCTGAACTGGGATGCTGCACCAGGGCTTGTACGCAAATACATAATTACTTATAAACCTGAGGATGGCGAGAGTAAAGAGGTGAGTTTATCGCCCATTACACAGACACTGATATATGATCATGATGATCAACTCTTTTTAAAACATATGCATGACGCTCAATAACCCTAGAAGATTTTGTACTGCAAGAATAAGGTGAAAATATAGTGTGAAACAGAAGCAAAAGCAGCACAAAGTCCTGGTGTTTGTCAAAAATATACTCAAAGTTGCGTAGCTTACGTCATATGATGCAAAGTTAATTATAAGATATAATATTAATGCTAGAGTTAGCAGCAGAAGTTAATTTGTATAAAATTGACCACATGACCTTATTTGTTCAAATTTGTAAAAACAAAATATTTCATATCAGGTACAATAGGAGGAGGAACTGTAATAATTAATACCTAGCTATTATAAAAGTGATGTGAGCAGTTTACATAAATAAATATCCCAATCCTAACTGACTGAAACAAATATGACTCCCTTATTACCCTTATTACAAAAGTGTATTATTTTGCAAAAGTATGAAAGGTGCTAAGCAGTACATAGAGTTGGTGATAACGAGCATAAAGGCTAATGGTGCTATCATGTGACCAAGTTTGAAATTTTATGTTGTGCTTTCAAAGAAGACACTTTTTTCAATTGCTGATGTACTATTAAGATGATTACCTACACTTCTTTTACAATTCTAGTGGTAAAGAGCCTAGATTTTACATTACCCAACACACGTTGTGGCCAATAGCATGCCATTGCACATGGATTTACTGCACCAGTGTGTCATCTGGAATGGTAGGCATTTGTTTGTGCAGAACACCAGCCAGACTACCAAAAAAGGAGATGCTCACTGATGAATATGAGTCACTTAACTTATTGTCCCATCACATGTGTTATGCAACATGATGGAAGCAGCTGCTGAGAGCCTTGGCTTCTGGGGCTGAAGGCAGGGACATTGAGGGTCAAATGTCTGCCAGAAAATAGAGACAGCAGACGAGGATAGAAGTATGTGATTTTGTGATTGGCACGTAGCAACCTTGTCACACTGAAAACTACCCTGCTTTTTTCATTTTTTATTTTATTGCTGTACTTTTTTTTGTCATGCTGCCACAGGAGCACTCTATATCCTGAGGCGTAAATCAGAGCAGCGTGCTGCTTCTAAAACTGGAATGAAAAGATGAAGTAAACACCCTCTTTCAGGCTGAGGTCCTGCAAAAAGCAGCAGAGTCTCTTACCTGATGGATGAATCACAGTTGGATTAAGAGCTCAAGATAAACTGTTTAGCAGGAAGTCCGCCTTTTAAAGAAAACGGGATTCAGCTTTGGATTCATTTAATTAAAATTTTAAAGAAATGATCTGTCCTGGTTTCTCAGCCATTCAGACTTTCAGAAAGCCTTTTGTTTGCATTTATGTGCAGATCCTTCTCAGTTATTTAAACGATATTTCCCATACTAATGTGTGTATAAAGAAAGAATAAAGAATAAAGATGAGCTGCTTGTGTAGGATTTTCTAAGTTTGGTTTCATTTGAATGCTGAATGCCATGAGCTTATAGCACAGGTCCTGGTTCTAACTGTTGAAATGTAGGGAGGGGTACAAAAAATTTCCAAACTTTAGATGTACCATGTAACACCATGAAGGCTGTTATCAAGTAGAGAGAAAATGGTACACCACAGTGACATTACAAAAAAAAACAGGACACCTATCCAAAGCTGACCAAATGAAAAATTAAACTAATCAGGGAGACTGTAGCAATATTAAAAGCGCAGGAATTTGGCAAATACTGGTCATTCCCTGCATGTGACAACAGTCACTCATATTCTTCTGGGATATCGGCTCTGGTGGCTTCACAGAAGTCTGCTATCAAGGTACAAAAATCTAAGCATGCCTAAATCACCCCAAATCAAGTGTCAAAATGTGTTATGTCTGATGAGACCAATGAGAACTATTTGGGCATAAGTCTAAAAGATATGTTTGGTGCAAAAACAATACAGCTAAGCAATTCACTGAAAGAAAACCATATCTACAGTAAAACATGGTGGTGGCTGCATCATGCTATGGGTCTGCTTCTCTTCAGCTGGACTTGAGCCAAGATAGAGAGAATGATGGATAGCTCCAAATATCTATTTTGGCATAAAAAAAACCCTTCAGGTCTCTTTTAGACAGCTGAAGATTTTGCCTCTCAGCACAATCCTGAACCAAAGCACAAATCCAAGTCAACAAAGAAATGGCAAGAAGATAAATAAATGTTTGGGAATAGCCCAGTCAGAGCATAGAGCTCAAGCATATCAAATAACTGGTATGGGCATCCAATTTATTGTAAGCTTTCTTTTTCTTTTGTCCTTAAAATACTTGTTTTTCTTTTCATGATTTTTGTCGGTAACAATGTCATATTCAGCATCTAACGTGGTTTATCTTAGTTTCACATTTTACATCAAACCTTGCAGTTTTAACCAGGGTGTATAGACTTGTTTTATCCACAGTAAATCAGTCAATTAAAAAAATCTTATTAAAGCATTATTAACCCTAAATTTCTGATTTTAAAATCTCTTTATATGCAGCTTGAGGTGGATGGAGATGTGACAACACAGGGCCTGGATAATCTAAAGTCTCAAACGGAATATGATGTGGCTGTCACACCAGTATATGACTCTGGAACTGGAAACCCGATGCTTAATCAGGCCACCACAGGTGAATGCCTAGTAATGTACTCTGGATTTAACCATATTAATGATTAATGCCCTATTAAGATTTCAATTAAAAAGAGTAAATGTAAATAGTGAGAGGACACAGGAACACAAAGTGTAGAACTCAGGTTTTATTTTTGTAAAAATAAAAATCTAAAACACATGAATTGATAGTAAAATGACATTATTTGCCTTTGGTGCTAATGATTATGCTCAATGATATCAAAGTGATTAAATCTGCCTGTATAGAAGCATTTCTTTCTCTTCCTCTATGTGAACTGATTTTTTTCCTTTGTCCTCAACTTTGTAGATGTTGTACCAGCACCAAAGAATCTGAGATTCTCTGAAGTGACACTAACTAGTTTTAGGGCACACTGGGAGCATGGAGCTCCTGATGTAGCCCTCTACCGCATCGGCTGGTCAAAGTCAGGAGAGAACAACTACGCATATGTATGGACTTCAGATGAGAGAAATTGACATTGTGTATGTTGTTCAACATGTGACAAGTCACATTTTAAATTTATTGCCTGTCTTTAGGATATCTTGAATGCTGAGGAGACCAATCATCTCTTGGAGAACTTAGAACAAGACACACTGTATGATGTTTCGGTTACTGCAATCTACCCTGATGAATCAGAGAGTGAGGACCTCATTGGAAGCCAGCGCACATGTAAGAATATTGCTTTTGGGGTTAAGCAAATGGACCTTTAATCAGTTGCAGAAACATGTATTGCATTATTGTAATTCAATAAATATTTATAATATAATTAAATATAGTTAATATTTGTATTATATATTAATTTCCCATTATTTAAAATTGAATATTAATTCAAAATTTTCCATTCTCCCCTTCTCTCCACCTCTGTTAGTATCCAGGATAGTTACACCTGGTATGTATTTTGACCTTGTATACAAAACATAAGCAAGACTGTGATTATCATGACATGTTAAAACAAATCTCTATGCTTCCACAGCTCCCAGCGGTCCCCCTCAGAATCTGCAGGTGTTTAATGCCACCACCACATCTCTCACAGTGAAATGGGATCATGCCCCTGGCAAAGTCCAGAACTACAGGATCACATATGTGCCTACTGCAGGAGGCAGGCCACAGTCGGTAAATCGTTTTTTAAATCATCTGATCACTTATGGCACATGAGAGCATGCATAATGGTTCGCTTAACTAAATGACATTTCTAAAACCAAGCATACACTAATAATGTAAATAACAGCGTATACTACATAGAACAGACATAGTGGCTTTTAATCAAAATGTTCTATATGTATATGGATTTTCTCATGGCTGATGATTTGTAACACTGCCCAGAATCTGTCATAATGATTTTATCAGCTGTAAAGCTTTGGATGGAATGCAGTGGCCTCACATAGTTTAAAACTGTGGTAGGTAACATTCACAGTAGACAGTTTTGTTAACAAACCTCTTGAAGAATTTGAGGATGATTTAATGTTACATAGCTGCAGGTTTTTTTTTTTTACTTTGTATTGAAGCAGTTAGAATTTTTGTAGTGGACTAGTATGTGTATGTAGTCAGGGTATGAAAATGATATTTTCCATGATTTTACATAAAATCTCACTTCTAAGAAACTTCATCATTTGGACTTTCTGTTGAGTTTGGACTGAAATGTATTTTTAAGATGAGAGGAAATTAGTTATGTTAAACTGGCAATTAGTCAGTTGCAGCATTTCAATCAAAAGTAAGACAAAGGCACTGCTGGAAATCGATCAGCAAAGAAGCAGAAACAACTGACTATATTAGATTGACCCAGTCTGTAGTTTTGAGAACAGATGGTTTTGAACGCAGCAGATGATCATGTGTATGTGTGGGCAGTTGTGAGAATTCCTAAGCTATCAGAAATGCAGAGGAGTAGTTGATAAGCGGATAAAAGAAGAGCATACCGTCCTCTTTCCAGAATGATCTTAGCAGAGGTTGTGATAATTTGTGAAACGTTTCTTACTGTCCATCTCAGGTCCAAAAAAGAGCATTGGCAAATAAATCAATTTAGTTTTATCGATTCTTTAAATGTTTAAATCATTTTGGAAGTTTCCTTTAGTGCAGCCTCTTATGCACAGTATACAGCTAACGTTGCTTATGGACAAAAGACACTTCTAGACCCATCTGGGGCAAGCTAACTCTCGCTTAAAATATTTAAACACCCCGAATAAATAAACGGAATAAAATCTTCCCACTGAATAGGACTTTGTAATACATCTCCTAAACAAATGGATGGTTATCCGAGAAGCTGTTTTTTCAGGTGGCTGTCTTGGTTTTCCATACAGACTCAGATTGGTGGGAAGAAGAACACAATTAATCTGCAGAAACTGACTCCTGACACTCCCTACTTCATCACTGTGACAGCTGTGTATCCATCCAAAGAGGAGAAAGACATATCTGGTGAAGGAAAGACATGTAAGTGACTGCATTGTCTTAATGGACAATATTAATGACTATATATCTGCATTCAGTAGTAAATGGTAATGTTTAAAATATAACATAACAGGAAAACTTTTTGAATCTTGGTTTTCTTAGTGGCCCTTGGAGGAGTGCGACATCTTCAAGTCATTGATCCCACTACCAGCTCTCTGAATGTATTGTGGGAGCCAGCTGAGGGCGTTGTGCGCCAATACAGGATCTTCTATAATGCTGTGCCAGGCGGACCAGAGGACATGGTATATACTCACAGTGCCTCTCTTATTGCATATTTAAAGTCTAATGCTTTTTTTGTCAAAAAACTGTAATTCCACCTTCTCAGTTTTACGATCATGAATGTCTTGAAAGTGCGATCATGAAAGTGCGATTAGAAAGTACAAATAGCAAATAAGGCAATTTCTAAACCTTTTGATGTTCTTTTTTTTCTTTTATTTTACTCAGGTCCAAGTCTCTGGAAGCACTTTTAGCACTGTCTTGAAGAATCTGCAATCAGACACTGTGTATGCTGTCACTGTAGTTCCAGTATATGCAGCTGGCGAGGGCAAACGTCTGACTGAAAATGGAAAGACATGTGAGTCTTTAAAGCTCTTCCAGCTTTACTTTCTGAGAAACAGAATAATTTAGCATGTTAGCCTTTCTTTGTTCCAATGCGATTGTTCTGGTTATGTAACCCCTAAAGCTTCACTGAATAGCTCACAGCTAAAGAAATTTTCATGTGCTGGCCCTCTATTGTATGAGTCTTAGGATGGGATGTAATGAATCCCAGTTTATGGTCTGTAATAGCTTGTAGTGACTGTGCAGGCCTTCAGACAATCCATGAGTAATCTCCTTCACTAAATGGAAATCCCATGGAGATGCAAACACAAAAAAAGCTGCTGTGTACAACCTGACGGATGGATCGCATTCTTTTAATGTTCCCTGCTCTTTTCCACTTATTCATTTGTTAGAGTTTTGTTTCGGTGCTTGTCTTCAGTCTTTGCGTAACATTAACAGTGTTGTTGTAGTTACAGTTTCAGTAGCGTGGAATTATTTAGTTAGTGCAAAGAATTTACTTATGTAGTCTCTAATAAAAGTCTCTTCAGCTAAACCAATCAACACAAAAACGAAACCTGAGATCCCCCAATGCTTTTGGGTTAATGAGTATTATTCATCATTTCACAACAATAGGGAATTGTGTTTATTATTCGAACTAATCCTTTTGCTGTGTTTCTAAATGCACTGCTGTCATTGCCAGACGTCAGCACGGTATTCTTTAATGTGGTAGACTACTGAAATACACAAATACTGTGGGCATCTGTTTTACGTTACACATTAGCAAATGTGTTCATACCACTTTTAAATGCTGTTTTCTCTTTTTGGACCTTTTTGTTCAAATACATTCAAGCTTTTATGTTTCGCTATGCACCTTTACTGAGAGAGAGCTTTAATGGCATTATTTATTATTATATAATTCTTAATAATGACAGCATGCTTCTAGTCTGATTGGAGTTTCTAAATTGCCCGTAGTGTATGATTGTGTGAGTGAATGAGTGTGAGTGTGTGCCCTGCGATGGGTTGGCACTCCGTCCAGGGTGTATCCTGCCTTGATGCCTGATGACGCCTGAGATGTAAACCACAGGCTCCCCGTGACCCGATGATAAATCGGATAAGTGGTACAGACAATGGAATGGAATGGAATGAAGATTTTTCTTCCTTAATTTTTCCCCATCCTTCTTGTGTATATATATATATATTCCATAGTGGTACACTCACCTGCCAGGAATATCAAGGTTTACAACCCCACTACAAACACGCTGAATGTGCGCTGGGAGCCTGCTTCAGGTGATGTCCAGCAGTATAGGGTAGTCTATGCTCCTCTGACAGGAACACGTCCCTCTGAGTCGGTGAGTCAAAATACACCACATATATGGTTTTACACTAAATGAATTGAGAAATCTCTCTTTGCATGTTTTCTCACTTAAGACAGCTGCGAAGGCCATGTATTTGCATTTTCATATGACCTTGACAGACAGAAGGGAATCTAAAAAACCTTAGAAAGATAATGTCTTAATTTATTTAACTCACAAATATTAACTACAGTTAATATAGTATTTATTTAGGGGAATAAAATACATTATGAAAATGTATGCATCTCATACCCGAGAGATCAAATAGAAAAATTGTAATGAAAAAGAACTATTTTTTCAAACTAAGTTTTCAATAAATGTTGCATAATATTTGACAAAACCTGACACATTAAGCTTTCAGAAAATGTTTGCATTTCTCGTTGTTGCATTAATTTTACAAAAAATTCACCATCTATTACCATTTTAACTGAAACATCAACAGCATAAGGTTTTTAAAAAGATAATATGCTTAATCATAATGTCAATGAGATATTGTTTTAGTGAATGGTTGCCAGTGTAAACAGAGGAATGAGAGCTTTTATTTCATGTGTAAATCATCAGACTGAGGGAAACCAACTGAATCCAAATGAAATTTTTTGATCTATTGTACATTGTCATAATTGTTAGAATTTACATTATCTCAAAAGAGTCTAAGCTGCAACAGCTAACAGCTTGTCAGCTTAGCCAAAGGGATGCTGATGAAACTGTTATATTTAATTTGGATTTCCTATCTCAGATAATGTTGTCCACTTGATGTTTTGTCTGCTGATGCAAAATTAATTTATATCCCTACTGGGTGCAAGATATTTCTTAAAGTATAAAAATGAGTTCAGAAATTCATTTGAAATCATAAGAACTACAAACCTATCTCCATAACCATTAAATGGGTGCTTGAATGGCTAGAAAATAAGACTGTATATACTAGATGGCTTTTTTGTCTAGAGAAGTATGTTGTAGCAAAACTATATATATCCTCCTGACTACCCACAGTTCAAATTTGTCCTCTGTAGAGGACATTTTTCAACCTTAATATCTTCTACACCCTGCATACTACTGAGCCAACTCCTTGTGTGCTCTAAAGAGGACGTTTAGCACTTTCAAATGAGACCAAATATGTAGGGGTGGGGTTTTGAGAATTTCCTTTTCCTCTTCAAGTTTAAAAAACAAGTATTGGGACATTTATTTTTTCCTGGTAGTCAGGAGGATATATATATATATATATATATATATATATATATATATATATATATATATTTGGAACCTGATTAAATTTACAGTCCGGGGATGCAATTGTGCTGCGGTATCACTTGTGATACATACAGTAGTTACAGTAATATAACTTTTATACCGCAAGTTCTTTGGCATTACTCCGGATTCCCAGCATATGGCCATTTTAGATCTCTCAGGAGCATTCCTGTAGAAACCACATCTTTCAAATGTAAAGGTTCCAGCTGGATGGGAAATTTAAATTGGCTTCAGTTGGTATCTGGTGTTGGTCCTAACTGGCTTCATGTGGAAATTGCAAAAAGTCCAACTGAAACCAGCTGAAATGAACACAAAGCCATTTTAAAAGGCAAGGTAAAAGCAAGTTGCTTTACTCTAACATAGCATATTGGATTTTACTTTGGATAATAAAATTCTGCTTTTACTTACAGGTTTAACAAAACTATGCCATATTGAAAAGACCACATCTTATGTGCATAAAGTGTGTTTTTAACAAATTGTTTTAGCAATGCACAGGATGTTTCACAATTGAGTTTGGGCAGGGTAACTGCCTCCAATCTGGTGTATCTGTAAGTGGCTGTGAAACTGTGTGCATATGAAAATGATGGCTTTGTTAGAAACCGGTGTTGCTTACTGTGAAGCTCCAATGTGGCTTATGTTAACTTTTTTTGTCTCTTTAACAACACTGGCCTTGTTGTTTTCATATCCATGTTTTTGTATCGTTTTTCACTTTGCAATGGTTACATAAGAGAAAACATATTAGGTGCCAGACAGATGTCAGTACAAAAAATAGTTCTTTCAGTCAACACGAACAGATTTTGTCGCCAGATTTTTAAATGAATACTGTACCTCTGAAATGATTCTGCTGTTGAATGGGTTTTGGGGTAATAACTAACACACTGAGGTAGGTTAGTAAAATGTTTAGTTCACTAAGACAAACTTTGCTGTGTTATGGCAAGTTTGAGATCTTTGATGCATGTTGTCATCAGCTTGGCAATTTTTCTGGTTAAATTGTTACTATGGATAATAATAATTTGTGTTTATTCTTAGCATATAAATTTATATAGTTGCAGGTAAAGATGCTACTCTTTTTACTCATGTTTTTCCTTGTAGGTCTTTGTTCCCGGGAATACTCATAATGCCTTGTTGGAGCAGCTATTGCCAGACACTGAGTACTCAGTTGGTGTAGTTGCACTCTATGCTGATGGAGAGGGCTCTGCAGTGGAAGACAATGGCAAAACATGTTAGTCCTTGTCTTGATCTGCTTATTCAGAGACCTTAACCACTTCTCTCCACTAAGCACAGATTAGTTATTAATTTATATATTTTTTTGCTGGATTCTTGTTGTAGTGCCACGAAGTGCTCCCAGGAACATGCGTGTCTATGACCCCACCACAAGCACTCTGAGTGTGAGCTGGGAGCATGCAGCAGGACCAGTGCAGCAGTACCGCATCAGCTATGCACCAACCACTGGGGACCCCATCGAGGAGTTTGTAAGTCCATATATAGTCTGTAACAAGCTGGCACATGAACTTCTTTTTTCCCCTTAAATAACATTCTTGTATGTTATTTTAATTACAGACAAGTGTTCCTGGCAACAGAAACAATGTGATCTTGCAGAACCTTCAGCCAAACACACCTTATAGGATCAACGTGATGGCTTTTTACCAGGATGGTCCTGGAGGAGATCTTTCTGGAGATGGACACACTTGTAATAACTTATATAAGAAAACATCATGAACGAACACACACACACACACACACACACACACACACACACACACACACACATTAAGACGTACATTTATGCCAAAACATACAGTAAACATATATATCCGATATGCCTTGAAAACAAATACAAGACCTCAAAGCTTTCAGTAGGGATAAACACAGTAAATCATTAACCACAGACTGGAATACAGAAAAAATAAAATACAAATGTTCATAACAGCTGTCTGCCAGATATTTAGCAATATGGTCTCTTCTCCTAAATTTGTAGTGCATAGCCATGACATCTGAACTGAGAACAAAGAGGCTGAGAACAAGGAGCAGGAGCAGCAATAATTTCAATTCCCTTTCCTTCTTTTAAATTGTTCACAGTTTGGTCTTTCAGTCTAGTTCTTTTGTGTCTTACCCATAGTGGGACTTTTGGAGCCACGTAACCTGCGTGTGTCAGATGAATGGTACACTCATTTCCGTGTTTCATGGGACCCGGCACCTGCCAAGGTTAACGGCTACAAGCTCACCTACACTCCAGAGGGTGCGCAAATTCTTTGTCCACTTTTGCTGTCAGTGATAGCATTTTCCTGTTAATAAGAAACTTAAGAATATTTCTATTTTTGTAAATTAAAGGTACTGATAGGACTCAAGAGACGTTTGTTGGAGATGTGAACACACAAATCCTTCACAATCTCGAGCCTGGCACTACTTATGATGTGAAGGTCTTTGCGCAGTACGATGCTGGCATGAGCGGCCCTCTTGTCGGCCAGGGCACGACCTGTATGTGTAATTTATAGCACATAAATATGACTTTGAAATGAAGAAAATTTTAATATTCCTACTTACTGCCTTTCAAATTTTCCCTTCCCTTCCAGTGTACCTGAATGTCACTGACCTTACAACATACAATGTGGGTTATGACTCTTTCTGCCTAAGATGGTCTCCACATCGAGCTGCTACCTCTTACAGATTAAAAATCAACCCCTTTGACCGTGAGTCCTATGTATTAGAAATGTGTTGAAGCTTTGTCAAGTTTTACATTTTTTGTTTCTTTGTTTCCTCTTGAAATATTTTAGTATTTCATTCTCTTTTGCTTTTCTCCCCTCAGCCTCTAACCGTGGGGCTCAGGAGGTCACCATTACAGCTGCGCAGAATCAATACTGTTTTGATGGCCTGAGGCCGGATGCATTGTACAACGCCACCGTATACACTCAGACACCCAATCTGGAGGGACCTGGAGTCAGTACTAAAGAGCGTACTCGTGAGTAGATTTGAGTAGACATTTAACCATGCTCATGTATATCAGATCTATTAACCATTTCATTATTTTTTAGTTGTGAAGCCCACCGTAGCCCCAACACTGCCACCAACTCCTCCTCCACCTCCTACTATCCCTGCTGCCCAGGAGGGTGAGAATGATACCCTTTTTGAATGTTGATTTTCTTGGTGACCTTATTGTACATAATGACTGCTTTTTTCTTTTTCTAATACACTGCACATTTTTACACAATTCAGTGTGCAAAGGAGCTAAAGCTGATCTGGTGTTCCTCATTGATGGCTCTTGGAGTATTGGAGATGAGAGCTTTAGTAAAGTGCTCCAGTTTGTGTTCAGCATGATTGGAGCATTTGATGTCATCAGTCATGAAGGCATGCAGGTAACCAAGCTGACAGCAACTTCAGAATTTACAGTGTGTGCATAGAACTCTTTCATGCAGACTTGGTTTTTAAGTGCTGTCCAAGCTCGCAGTGGAAAATTTACATTTTCTCTCTGAAAACAGGTGTCCTTTGTGCAGTACAGTGATGATGCCAAGACAGAATTTAAGTTGAACACCTACCATGACAAGGGAATGGTTCTGTCTGCAGTGCAGATGGTCAACTACAGAGGAGGAAACACCAAAACAGGTTACTGTCTGTGCTTAACATAAATACACAAAATAACATTAATTTTTTAGCAGAAGCTTTTATCTAAAACAACTTAAAATTTATAGAGGACACAGTCTAAGTTTAGAGTTAAGGTTTTAAGAGTTAAGAGTTAAGGTTTTAAGACTTTCTGGTAATCCAGGGATTTGAACCTGCAATGTTCCAATAAATAGCTCAAACAAATTATTTTAGAAATGAACAAGACTTTTGAAAATATATGTTATTGGCATGAATGAGCATTTTTTGGCAAAGAACAAATTAAAGCACACTTTTGTTTAGTTTTCCATTAAGTTACCTTGAAAGACAAAATGTAAAATTAAATTTGTGCTTTTTATCATTGTCTGGCAATGTCTGGTTTAGGGTTCAGCCAGAATTTTTTATTTGTCACATCACTCCATCAAGAACAGATTGTGATGGGTTTCCATACAGTTTTCCTAATTTATTCTTTATACTCTTCACATACCGATGCAGACGTTCTCAGTGCTATGTCTTATGACACTGTTTATAGGAGCACTGTGCTGTGTTTGTTTCAGGCGCTGCTCTGAAGCATGTGGTGGAGAAAGTCTTCGCCTCAGACAGTGGTATGAGGAGGAATGTTCCAAAGGTTCTGGTGGTTGTGACTGATGGCCGCTCTCAGGACGATGTGAAGAAGAGCGCTGCCAAACTGCAACAATCCGGTAAGTTCGCAGATGTGTTACCAACACTGTACAACCAGACAGTAGCAATGTATTTTTAGAATGGTGTAAGGAAGGTTTAAGTAAAAGAGAATCTGAAGGTAATGCTTTCTCCCCGTAGGATTCAGCGTGTTTGTCGTGGGTGTCGCAGATGTGGA
The DNA here is from genome assembly GCA_033459395.1 of Hemibagrus guttatus. NCBI lineage: Eukaryota > Metazoa > Chordata > Actinopteri > Siluriformes > Bagridae > Hemibagrus > Hemibagrus guttatus. Next base: position 14,445,498 of record JAUCMX010000008.1, on the reverse strand, counting down.
TATGACGGAACTGAGGAATATCGGAAGCAAGCCGAGCGAAAGACATGTCTTTGTGGTTGATGATTATGATGCATTTGCAAAGATACAAGACAACCTCATTACGTTCATTTGTGAAACAGCAACATCAAGTACGACAGTTTTTTTTTCAGATGTTTTTATGTTAATTTAGTTTCTTATTAGAATGACCTGACAAGGGTGTTTTGGGTATTTTCTCTTTTTATAGCATGTCCTTTGATTTATCTGGATGGATTCACATCACCAGGTGCAAATTTATCATTATTTTTATACTAATAATTATGAATAATTATGAAGATTCGTATATCACCAAGTATATAAGATTCGTATGATCACCAAGGCACTTTTGTTGAGTTCGTGTTTATTATTTGTTTTTAAACTGCTTTTATTCAGGCTTCAGAATGCTTGAGGCCTTCAACATCACTGATCGAACCTTCGCTGCCATGAATGGAGTGTCAATGGAACCAGGCACTTTCAACAGTTACATGTCCTACCGCATTCATAAGGATGCATTCATCTCCCAACCCACAAAGTATGAGCTCTGTGTACTGGGTGCATGTTGCTTCTCTTGCATGCTGTAATGATTCCCAAGTGACCATTGTTATTTTAATCAACTTTAAATATTTTTCTTATTTATGATTTCTTTGTGGGGGGCACGGTGACTTAGTGGTTAGCACGTTTGCCTCACACCTCCAGGGTTGGAGGTTCGATTCCCGCCTCCACCGTGTGTGTGGAGTTTGCATGTTCTCCCCGTGCCTCGGGGGTTTCCTCCGGGTACTCCGGTTTCCTCCCCCGGTCCAAAGACATGCATTGTAGGTTGATTGGCATCTCTAAATTGTCCGTAGTGTGTGATTGCGTGAGTGAATGAGAGTGTGTGTGTGCCCTGCGATGGGTTGGCACTCCGTCCAGGGTGTTTGATGCCCAATGACACCTGAGATTGGCACAGGCTCCCCGTGACCCGAGAATAGATCGGATAAGCGGTAGACAATGAATGAATGAATGATTTCTTTGGTACGTGTTTTCAATATGTCAAGCAGTTTTTGTAGTCTCTTGTGTAGCATAAGGTGGAGAAAAGAAATACTGTATGTATATGAAATCTTCACAAAATCAATCATATTATATATATCATTAGTGAAATCTACAAACTCCAAGGAAGTAAATTTAACTTGGGTGGGTAGACAACTGTACAAGTTTAGAGGATAATTGGGAAAATACTTTCAGTATGCTTAAGAATAGAAACCTTATTTCCCATTTCTTGGTTGGAAGATAGTATGGGACATATTTTCTATTTCCACACTCAGATTTGAGTCAGATTCACTATAGTAAGAGTTGGGACTTGACATAGCCTATTTCCTTTTAATCATCAGCTGAAATTGTGCACTCCATGAAATGATAATTTGCTTAAAGGTTTAACAGTTACAATTTGACAGTATTAGCATCATTATGCTTTTGGTCTTCATCTTAAATGCTGTTTTGTTTTATGTTTTTTGAGGTTTTGCCATTCATATAGATGTCATGGTCTTTTCTTGCCTTTCAAGGGAACTCCATCCAGATGGACTGCCTCCGTCATACACCCTCATACTTCTCTTCCGGTTGCTCCCTGATACCTCCAAGGATGCGTTTGACTTGTGGCAGATTTCAGACAGCAGTAACAACCCTGAAGTTGGTCTTACACTTAACCGTAAGCGCCACGTTCTTCATTCGTTATGTTGCTGATGTTGATGGCTGGATAAGACTACCTGCAAAAGAAGTTTGATTTCGTTAAATAACAGTAACAGTTTGCACCTTTACAGAGGAGTTTCAGCTGAATAGTTTATAGTTGTATTCCTCTCAGTAAAAAAAATGGCTTTTCAAACTGAGTGCATGAACATTTCTAATTTGGGTTGGCATGCTTACAAAGTGAGTCTTTAATAAATCTTTTGAATTATGTCTGTCTGGGCACCTAGAGAAGGGCTATTTCTCCAAGCTTTTTCTTTTCTGTTTTCAGCTTCCAGCAGAGTCATCACATTCTACAACAAGGATACCAGAGGCGAGCTCCAGAAAGTTACCTTTGATAATGAAAAAGTTAAGAGGATCTTTCATGGAAGCTTCCACAAGGTAGGAGCTATTTTATAGCTCTATTTTATAGCTCTATAGCTATTAAGGTTGTTTGACAGTGGTAAGGGATTATTGACTATCAGAACAGCATTATGTGAGTATTAATAAAATCAGTGATAAAATAAATGGAAAATGTAGTAACTACTGTGTCATTATGTATTACATACAGTGTAATGTTTGGAAAAATAGCATCATTGCACTTTAATTAGGTCTGTGGTTTTATTCACAACTGTAAGGATTAATAACATTTTATGTAATTCTGCTTAAACCTTGCATGGTGTTATACAGACTCACTGAACACTTTATTAGGAACATAATACTAATATTGTGTAGGCTTCCATTTGCTCTAAAAACAGCCACAATTTTTTGTGGCATAGATTCCACAAGATGTTGAATAATTCCTTTGAAATTCTGGCCCAATCTCCCATTCTACCACATCCCAAAGGTGTTCTGCTGGATTCAGGTCTGGTGATTGAAGGAAACTGAACTCGTTGTCATATTTATGAAAGCAGTTTGAGACGACTTTTGCTTTGTGACATGGTGCATAATTGTGCTAGAAGTAGCCATTAGAAAGGATGCACATGCACAGGTTGTGGTATTCAATTGATGATTGGTATTAACAGACTAAATTTTGCTAAGAAAACATTCCCCACACTATTTCATCACCTCCACCTGCCTGGACTCTAAATACAAGGCAGATTGGCTCCATGGATTTATGAGTCCAAGGATAGGACCAGATTCTGACCTTATGTTTGCCTCTGTACACCTAAGCAGAAATTGAGATTCATCAGACCAGGCTACTTTTTTCCAAACTATCTAGGTTTGTTGAGCCTGTGCCCATTGCAGCCGCAGCTTTCTGTTCATGGTTAAGTGGAAACCCAGTGTGGTCTTCTGCTATTGTAGCTCGTTCACCTCAAGGAATCTGATGTGCTTTTATTTGCTCACCACATTTTGTTTCAAAGTTAGTAGAGTTGTGTGTGAAATTCCAGATCAGTAGCAGTTATAGCAATACTGAAACCAGCATGTCTGGCACCAACATTCATGCCATTTCCCCATTCCTATGGTTGATCTGAAGCTGTTGGCCCATATCAGCATGATTTTATTCATTGCACTGATGCCACATGATTGGCTGCTGAGAATTGCATGAATTACTAGGTGTACATGTGTTCCCAATAACGTGTGCTACGATTTTTGATTTTTGTATTGTTGTTTATTTACTGACATTCTTGGATTTTGGAAGGGGCTTTTACATAGAGATATCTCGTGAAATCCACGTATTACAGAAAATCTGGTGAGATGTCTGTTTCTAGTTATCCAACATGGTTATAAAGATTGTAGATTGGTTAAATTGTATGAAAGCCTTCTGGTTGTGGCAAATGCACAGTAAATCTGGTTCTTGTAATGTTATAGCACATTGTTATATTGTTCTCATTCGTGAGTTGTACCATGTCCTGCCAAAGCTAGTAAATTGTATAGGGTGTGATGTATAAATTACACACAGAATATGTCAGGCGATTTTATGTCAGAGTACTGTAGTACTTAACAGTGTAACTGAGGTGGGTGTATGGGTAATCCTCCTGGTGATGATATTTGCAAGACTGTTCTTATTCTCATGACATGCATCTCCTCTGAAATCTTTAGGGTCTCGCTTGTAGCTTGTAGTTTTTGGCTAAAGCCAAGCCAATGCTGGGTTGACATTTTCCACAGGACTTCCACAACACTTCACTGCTCAGATATTGGACTCTGTTGCTGCTGGTTTTCACATGAATTGTAAAGGTTGGCTTTACTATTCTGTTTGCTTTCCCAGCAGAATCTAACAATTGCTTCATTATTATCTTCGGTGAGATTCCAATTTTCCATTCATAGAGCTGGATTTTACAAACTGATCCAGCATTCACATACTTTTTAAAATGAGCAGAAAGACAGAGAGACATCAAAAAAGCTTTAAAAGGCCCCCTTCTGATTAACCAAGTCCAGTACCACAAAGTGAGGAACATTTCTCTTCTATTCTGTTCAGTGCCCTTTTATAAATCCCTCCGCTTATATTAACTTGCCAGTGGGTTTAATGACTCATGAAACCACTTACACAAACACAGGAAGTACAAGCTTCTTGTTAAACTTCTTGTTAAGGGGGAATTGATTTGATGATAGGTGGTCAATACAAGGTGTTCTGTTTCACTTTGAATGAAAGTTAGAAGATGGAGGGAAAAAGCAGACAGCCAAACCAGGGATCATGAAATGGAGGCAGATAGGGCTTATGGAGTACTGACAGGGGAGTCAGAATGAAAGAGAACAGCAGAAAGTCAAAACGAAACCACATGCCGTGTTGAAACAGATGCCCACAGTAGCAGGGAAGGGGTGGGGGAGGAAATATGGCGATATAGTGTAAAGTAGGACTGAGAGCCTGATCAGAGTCTATGGTCAACTTTTAAACAGCAGTTACATTTATTTAAAGGGCTTTGACAGATTAAAAGGCTTTCTTTCTATGCATGAAATAATTCTAAACAAATATATACATATATATTAACTATACTTACATTTATAATGAATAATGATGATTGTATCCAAACCCCAACCTCAGACCAGTCCCCTTAGTGGGCATTCAAATAGTGGGGTTGTTCTCCAAAGATGATGACTGTAATGTAACTTGTGTTGCCAAGATCTATGATCTAACTTTGTGGCTTGGTGTTGTTTGATGCAAAGTAAGAATTTAATCTGGTTTTATGCTTGCCAGCCTTTTTAACTGAAAAATGTGATGGTGCAAGAAAGAGTATGTTTGATGGCCAGCCACAGAATGAAAAAAGGGCAAAATATTAGTATGTGGTTCTGCTGTGCTTGACAGTAAATGTTTAAAGAAAAAAAAAACCTTGAGGACACCTCAGGGGTATGGAAAAAAAACATCTGGAAACTTGCATGGGAACTCTCACATATTGTACATACAACAGGAAAACAGCAGCTGTTAAACCTTTTAAATTTATAACTAATGCTGAGGACAGCATTTCCCTTTTTCCCTTTTTTAACACTTGTGCAGTGGTTTTATATCAGAGAATAACATATAATTAACATGAATATATTTTAAAGGAGAAAATACAGTTGGAAATACAGTTGGATTTTGGAGGATGGAGGATTTTATTAACATTACCACAGTAGCAGGATTTCTAATAATACAATAACATGAGTTCAACAAGTTCTTTTTGAAGAAGGTCAAGGGCAGTGCTTTCACATTTTGACTGATCAAAATAAGGGTGGCATTAAAAAATAACCATGACCATCAGTCTGTTTTGTGTCTATAAAGGAATATTCTACATTTGCAAAAATAGCGATTTGCTAAATTACACAATCATACTTTGCAGCTTCACATCACTATTTCACCAAAAAGCGTCAAGCTGAATATTGACTGCCAAGAGATCGAAGAGAAACCGATAAAAGAGGCTGGCAACATCTCTAAAGATGGCTATGAAGTTCTTGGTAAAATGGCTGGTGGTACGAGGAGGCAATCAGCATCCGTAAGTACAAGATACACAGTACTTAATACGGCTTTGTGCAAGAACACTTTGATGGTAAAGCCACATGTCTTGTTTTTTCCAGTAAGTGATGATACAATGATAAAATTACAGGAAAGTTCAAATCTTCCCTTTTAGAATCTGGTAGTATTATACTTTCTGTTTAAATCCTTGCATGTGGAATAGTTAAGAATGTAATTCCTAAAACACAGTCAGACTCTCAGGACTATTACTTGCTATTGCTATTTTTATAGTAAGGCTAAGCAACTTCTTACAAATGGAGCAGTTTATGCTGATGGCTGGGTTGCTCCATTCTCATTTCTGCCCTTTTCCAACACACTGTGGGTGATGTGCATGTGGGCATGTTTTTTCATTCCTAAATCCTGAAACTCAATGGAAGCCATCTGTAACATCCGTTCCTGTTTTTTTTTTCTTCTCTCTTGTAGTTCCAGCTCCAGATGTTTGATATTGTCTGTAGCTTGGGATGGACAAGTCGAGACAAATGCTGTGACCTGCCAGCAACAGTAAGAGGATACTTCATATCAAATGTCCATGAAGAGGATTGCTCATTGCTCTGTCTCACATATATATATATATATATATTTTATATATATATATATATATATATATATATATATATATATATATATATATATATATATATATAGACAGCAGAATCAAAAGATTTATTTTTATGTCTTACAAATGCTGTAAATAGCTGCAGTTTTTTAGATGTAATTGTCAATAAGGTGCTTGTTACAGAAATGAAATAAAATGAAAAAAATTAATAAAATTAAAATTTCACCATTCCCCTTAAGCTAAACTTTTGATATGGACATTTTATTTCCTGCTTTATGGAAAGTCTTTTCCTTTTCCCCCCACTTATCCCTGATGCCCTGACCAGTGGATTTCATGACCATGTATTATATTGTGCTGGAACTGTCCTCATGAGTTGAATCTGTGAATTCACTATTTGTATATGAAGTCATTATTGCCCTATTGTTTTGTAAATATGCTCAGAAAATGCTTGAAACTTCACTAAGTGCATTTATAATTCCTTCTTTTTACAGAGAGATGAAGCAAAATGTCCAGCACTTCCCCACTCCTGCACTTGTGCTCAGGATAGCATAGGGCCTCCAGGCCCCGCTGGCCCTTCGGTAAACCCATTATATTCATGTTTCATTCCCCAGTCGTGAAGGTCACTGTGCTACCTCTGCAAATTTCACCTTTGATGCTGAAGGCAGAGAACTGTAGCATTTCAGGAATGCCCATAATGTAATTGCGTCTCTGTTTTTTGCATTAAATCCTGGAGTATAAAACAAGGGACTCCTCTTTTTGTCTTATTGTGCTTGGACAAAAGTCAAGGTGTTGGTGATATTCATAAGCGTATATCACAGCGTGGGTTAGCAGCTGGTAGCTTACAGATGTATCAGGAGGGGTTCATGGAGCTAAGCCTGCAAAAAAAAACCTACCAAACTTACAGCAATGACTTTGAGTTTGCAAACTGGGCAGCATATTAATCCCAAAAATGCATCTTGACAATATGGTTTAGAGCTTAAATCCTCTGCTGTTCAATTCATGACCCTGACTGTTTTCTTTTTTCCCAGGGAAGTCCTGGTACAAAAGGCCCACGTGGTGATAGAGGAGACTCTGGTCCCCCGGTAAACACATTTTCTTGTTAGATTTGTTTAACCATTTTCTTGGTCCTGAACCAAATACCACTGAAAGCAATCACTTTCCACTAAGTTAATCCATTAACAAACTCAATCCTCCCTAATTTGTGTAGGCTGTGTAGGTCTTTTAAACATTACCATCTGTGCCAAGTTGGTTATCTCACACTGTGGGGAACAATAAAAAACATCTGATTAATATGGTGACTTAATACTATGTTCTCCATCCAGGGTCCAATGGGCCCACGTGGAGAAATGGGCCCCCCAGGATCAATGGGACCACCAGGTCCACAAGGACCTAGTGGAATATCTCTTCCTGGAGAACCAGTAAGTTATACACACAATGCTGATGTTTGTTCAGGCTGTCATTCATTTACAGCCCCCCACCCCACCCCACCCCCCATTTCATAAATTCTTCAGTGATCTGTTTGACAAAGTTTTCTGGGGTGAGGTGATTGAAAGTATGACACTGTTGCTGTAATGTGTTAACCTGATGTATATCTAAAACTACAGACCTATTTATTTTAACAAAGCCAGCACTTATTTGCTCTTTCACCTGTCTTCTCTTAGAACTGAGAGGTTTGTAATTGAATGGACCAAACTTATTTTTCTAGAGTTAAAGCACTTTTTTTCATAATTTATCAGGGACGGCCAGGACCAAAAGGAGATTCAGGTGACCCTGGGGTACCTGGCCTGAGAGTAAGTGTTTCTGTTTTGACCATTTGATATTCATTCTTCAATGTAGTCTTAGAAAAAAAAGGATCTTTTTACCAGCCTTAAGAGTTTTTTATTTAGATTCTACTTATGGAAGCATTTTTTAATATATTTTTTTCATCTTTTTCCAGGGCTCTGCTGGTGCTCCAGGTCCTATCGGTCCTGTTGGGCCAACTGGAGCAAGGGTAAGACAGTCTTTTAATACAGTCTTTTAATATGAAGGCCCATTTGCTGCTTAATACACAATTTTTTTTTGCGTGCTTTGTTTTAGATTACATTTCCAGCGTAGGTTATGCTATGTCTGCTCTCACTAAACTTGGACTGCTATCTTGGGCTTTTCTCTGTGACATGTTTAAACATTCCTTCTGATTGGATTATCTGTTTCCTGACAACCTTACCGTGTTACCGTGCTCATTTTGCACAGTTTGTGATGGTCTATGCTTTATGCACAGGGACAACCAGGACCCGAAGGCCCATCTGGACCTAGAGGCCCACCAGGACAAATGGTGTGTACTATTGACAGTTTTTTGTTGTTTTGTTGTGTTTTTTGTTTGTAGAATTTACCCTGTGCTCTCACTTTTTCCTTTTCAAGCTCTGCATTGGTTAAACTTATTTTATATTTGTACATACCAAGCAGAAGTAGGAATTAGATATTTGCACATTGTATTTTGTATTCTTTGCTGTATGATTGGTGAATCAGTATTTATTAATGTATAATCATGAATATTAATAGATTTTTTTGCTCATTTAGGGAAGCCCTGGAAACCCTGGAATGCCAGGGCTTCCTGGTAAACAAGGAAATGCTGGAGAGCCAGGAATTCCAGTATGTATAGATTCTGATATAATGAGATTTATTCATCATGCCTTTGATTCAAGCAAAAGAGTAAAACTAGTCTTTGGTTAATATCATTGTGCACCTCATTCACTGTTGTAAATCATATCAATTACAGGGACCTGCTGGAAATAAAGGAGAAAAGGGTGAAAGGGTAGGTGGTGTCATTAATATAAACAGAAAACAGATGTTTGAGGGCAATGACGGCATTTCTATTTATTTTGCTTGGCTTCTGTTCTGCAGGGAGATGCTACTTCCCAAAACATGATGAGATCCATTGCAAGACAAGTCTGTGAGCAGCTAGTTAACAGTAAGTCTAACTCTGTTCCTTTGAACAATTTTGTTGATGAAACTGCAACATTGTGTAGGAACTTTTCACCATAACTGAGAATGCTTAATTTGCCCCTAGGACAAATGAGCAGAATTGACATGATGTTCAACCAGATTCCTAGTGGATATCGCAGCAACAATCCTGGACCTCCTGGGCCTGCAGGCCCTCCTGGAACATCGGGACCTCGTGGAGAACCAGGTCAAACTGGACGCAATGGTTTCCCTGGAAGCCCAGGATTACAAGGGCCTCCGGGCGAAAGAGGTATTTAAAATGTTAAAATACAACATTTATAATAATTTATAATTTTCTATTCTATAATGACATTATCTATGTATGTATTTTTTCTGTTTGCTGAGAGCTGTGTGAGTTATAGCACTTGTGAGAGGGGCCATTAAGTTAATGTGTTCTTGTGCAAAATGTCTAAATGTCTAAACATCTAAATGTCTGGAGAAATGTAATTCATTACATCATTAATCTCAAACACTACAGGGTTGCCAGGAGAGAAGGGTGAGAGAGGCACTCCAGGTGCTGGCCAGAGGGGACAGAGGGGATTACCTGGACCACCTGGTGTGTATATAGTAAACAAAACGCAACCTTTCTTGTGTCTGGTACATAAGATGTTTCACTGTATATCCATCTATATATCCTTTAAAAATAAACACCTATTGAAAAGAGATACTTCATAGTATTTTGGTCTTAGTATTTAAATGCCTTTTCCTCCAGATAAATGATTTCACACACCCAAAATTCACTAGTTGGACTAGTACATTTGGAACTAAGAGATATAAATGAACCCAACAGGTTTAACACTTTGACTTTTCCAAAATATACAGAGCAAATTCTACACCATATACCTGAATTGGATATAGTATTTGAGAACCTGACAAGGTTACATGCCTGTTCTTAGTTCAAACATTATGGGATGTAGTTCTCAAGTTGCTCAGTGATCTATATGAGAACCATTCCTCAGTGCCGGTGACTGCTGGGGTACATTTTGACATCTTGATTCTCCCTTAGGGAGCTAAAATAGTCAGCTTGTTTCAATGCAGTCTAGCTCGGGTATGGGGTTGAATGCGAAAGACTGAGATTTACCTAGTTACATCTTATGAATCTCAATTTGGCCAGCTGTGCATCGTAATTTTTTCCGTTATGTAATCAAAGTATTCCCAGAAAAACATTTTCTTGCTAAAATTTATGTCAGTCTTGCCTGAGAGGCCCACACAGATGTTTTCACACACTGTTTGATGCAGACCTATTATTAATCAGTAGCATGGGACCTAGACATACAAGAAAAGCTCAAAATAAAAACATGCCACTGTTTTTAGTATTATGTCATTGTGGGCTCCCTGATGATAGAAAAGATAATATGACTAAAATTTTATGATTCTATGGTGATATCATAATGGGGTAAATTGTAGTGATTTTTCTCTTATATAAATGATATAGATACAGATATGCTTGTGCTAAATTCTACATCCAAAATGGAAAAAAAGATAAGCATTGTAGCAACAAATCACTAAATCAAACATGATTTAGCATTTAGTGATCTAATAGGACATTTGGTCCCTTGAGGGAGCTTAGACTACGTAGTCACCCTGTGTAATTACTATTCATGATGCTGGACTGAGAACACCAAGTTCTAGATTTCCTATCACTGAAAGACAAGAAATAATGCAAATGTCTGGCAATCCTCTAAAACCTCTTGCACAAATCCAGCCAAACCAACTTTCCATAAATGAAATAGGATAGAAGCCCAACTCTCACCTTTGCAAGGGGTCACAATCAAGCTGTTGCAGGAAGTGGGGCCTCATTGACACATGTGCTGACTTCAGACTAAAGCAGGGGCTGAAATCATTCCAAACATGGTTTGCACTGTCTAGACAGAAAGGGGTAAGGGGGAGCTCCTTAGAGATTGCCCACCCCTACTGCATTTTAATTGAGCAGTCAAAATATTTAAATTACAGTGCTAGAAACCAGTTTCCCCCTTCCCCTTCCAGTTGAACTTTAAGTATGATGTCAGTGGGTCTCTGATGGTTTTCTGCTTTTTGCTTTCCTTCAGGACCACCAGGCTTATCCCAGACTGGCCCTCCTGGACCTTCAGGCTCAGATGGGCCACGTGGGCCAACAGGGCGTCCAGGTTCAGCAGGTATCAGAGGACCACCAGGACCTCCAGGTTACTGTGATTCCTCTCAGTGTGTTGGAATTCCATACAATGGAGGAGGATACCCGGGTAAGCATATCAGTTACAGGGAGGAGAGCCAAGCATATAGCACATTAGGATGCATTAATTGTCTTTAACAGAAAAATCATATTGGCTAACTGTTTGAACATGCCTGGATAATTAGTGGATGGCATGCTTGATTATTGATCACAAAAAGCAAACCAACAGTATCTTTGCACTAACACCATCTTTAACCCCATTTCAGGTTTGGCATAGTATGCATAGTATGCTGCGTGTCCTCCTTAAGCATTGACATCCTGAAAATCAAACCTGTGTCTGAGAGATCAGCGCACTTTCTAATAAGCTTTTAAGGATAACAGCCATGGATTTGATTAATGAACATTTGCACACCAACTCTAAAACCAAATCAAACCAAACAATGGACCGGACTGCCACTAACACCAGCTCATTGCTACTCTATCAGGCAGGTGACAATGATGGCTACATACCTGTGGCCTGGTTGCATCTTGAACTCCAAAGCAGCAAACAGCAAGAGTAAGCTTCCTTTTGAGGAAGAAGCATGTAAAACTACTAACCATGATGAGTATAGCTGAGTTCAACAGTAATAATATCAGAAAAGTCATTGTATATAAACCTTGTAAATTAATTTTAGTTATACAGGCATCTAAATTTGGTTAATATCTGTCATCAAGCTTGTGCCTCTTAACTTGCTTCTTACTGACTGCCAACATAACCTTTACATACTTTATTTTGATTATATTTCCTTACATTGCTTTAATGAGTGAATACAGCCTCCGCTCAGGTTAAAAATGTAGCATGTGCTTATAGGAGCCATGATCTCGGTTTTGTTTGCAGAATGCTGTATTCACAAATGATTTTTTTTTTTATTATTGTGATTTATCTTATGCTATAATACCTCGGTGCCTTAAGGAAGAGCATAGGTAGCTCAGTCACAACTAGTGGTAGTCCTTTTAACATGACATAACCACTTGAATTTATTGTTTCTAGTTTTTCTTTTTTCTATACCAAGTGTTAGATTTAGACTTATGGTATAGTACCAGCAATGATTGTACTCACATCTCATCTTCAAGTTAACTTTTTCCATTTAAATCCAACAAGCAGTTACTAAAACCCACATTGCATATGTTCCATTGGCCAAATAATTTTTCCAACCAGGCCCCTACCAGCCTGAGCCAGAACCCCACGTAGTGCCAATCCCTGAGGAACCATCTGAAGATACTGTGACAGAGATTCGGTCCCCCGGTTTACGAAACCAGCGTGGGAAGCGATCGCTATCAACAGAGGGAACAAAAAGGATAAAAACATAAACAAAAAAGAAATATCTATATATTTTATTCACATGAAGGACATTCAAAAACTAAATGCATTGGATTAGGCTTCACACATATTAAAATGTAACAATTTAAGTAGATATGTAGAAAGTAGAAATGAGTAAACCTCATTTCCTGTTGCAAAACATGTGCCCGCTCATTGTCCCTCAGTTGTTTTGTGATTGTAACATAACTGCATTTTGAGTTTATATGAGACTCGGTTTAATGCACTAACCACAAGATCATATGTGAAAGGTAAGGTGTAGAGACTCAAACAAAATGAAATCTCTCAGATCATGTAAGTTGTTGTTTTCCATTTCAGTTCAGTTTATATCAGTTTTTTCTGTGCAGCTTTTTTTTGCCTTCCCTTACACCTCTGAAGGCTCTTGGTTGTAATTCCATACTCATAGTGAAAACCAGGCTTTTGTTTCATTATTCTTAATATTTATCTGTTGTATACCAATTCACAGCTCATTTCTTTTACCAAAGGTGGAATTGCATGACTGTGCTGTATATTTAGTAAGTACATGTAAGGATCAGAATATAGTTTTTTTCTTTTTAATATCAATGTAAAACGCAGTTGGAATTTGTTGCAAGTCTATGTTCATAGAATTGCTCATTTACATTTTAACTGCACATTGTGAATTTCACAGCCTTATTTTCTTATTTATTTCTGAATCAGAAGAGGCATTTTTCAATAAAACTACTGAAAATGTTTAAAGTGCGTCAGTGATCTGTTCTGTCTCTTCTGAAATGACAGAGGTGCTAACAAAGTAGAAGCACAGGCAAATTAATTATCACAAAATTAAATGAAAAAATATCAACATTTCTGATAGGCCGGTAATAGATGGGTTTCAGAATAAAACCATGATTACTTGCCTGCATTTGTGTCAATAGTATCTTCACATTTTGTTTTGGTATACAGGTTGTTTACACAAATTATTCACAAGAAGTCTTGCATTTATTGATGTGTAGGCCAGATCATGGATCTTATAAAGACAAATAAATTCAGTATGAACATTAACATGCAAACCTCTGGTACAGCTCTCGAGTCTGTTTTGTGCATCAAAGCCATATTTATTCAATGTCTAATTAGATGATTATACATGATGAGCAATACACTGCTGAAGGCACTTCACTCATTCATCACAGTGGAATATCTTGTCAGAATGATCACTCAAAATGACCTAGATATATCAATGAATGTTGTCAATTATCAGTTACACAGTTCACTAAAATTCACTAAGTAGTAGTTTAATATGTAATATAATACATCATATAACATAGCAACATAGTTTTTGCTATGCACTAAAATTTTTTTAAGATGATTTGCATCAAAAGAGGAATATGTGTTTTCACATATATCAGAATTTCAGCTTTTATTTCCTGATATTTATTTCTAGATGTGTTAGACCTTTGGTAACAGATAAATGTTTGGGTGAGCAAAAGTATAGGAACATGCATGGCACTACCTCCACCAGGTTTTGGATCAGGAGCAGATCAGGTCTTTCCACAAACTTTGGCCTTTCCATCACTGTGGTAAAGGTCAATCTTGGTTCTTGTGGCTATATTTGCAAATTCTAATCTGTTCTTCTGATTCTTACTGCTGATGAGTGGTTTGCATCTTGTGGTATGACTCTATATTTCTGCAAAGTCTTCTTCAAATGGAAGACTGAGATACCTTTTTCCCTGCCCTGTGGAAGCTGTTAGTGATGTCACTGACTGTTGTTTTGGGTTTTTTTCCCCACAGTTCTCACAATGTTTCTGTCATAAACTGCTGTTGTTTTCCTTGGCATGACCTGTTCCATGTGTGTAGTTGTTAGTTCATCAGTAGTTTCTATCTTTTTCAGCACATTCCAAATGATTGTACTGGCTATGCCCAATGACTTTACACTGGCTCAGATTAATTTTCCCTGTTTTTTCAACTTCATAATGCCTTGCTTCTCCCCATAGACAGCCCTCTGGTCTTCATTTTGGTTTATCCTTTTTAAAATAAAATGCAGCCTTCACCTCAATACCCAGGGCTCAAACTTGGTTTAGTAGCATCTAGGCGCATCTATGCAACAAGAAACACCTGTCAGTCACCTGCTTCAATTTTGATCACTTGAAAAAATGGGTGAGTTCAAACAAAAGATATCATGTTCTAAGTTGTAAACACATCTAGCTGTAAATATTAAGAAACGAAAGCTGAAATTCTGATCAATTGTCTCATATTCATCTTTTGGTGTCAAACTCAAATTTCTTCATTATATAGAAAAAAAATAGTTGGTCTTGCAGTTGAAATTTTTTTAGAGGCAACTGTAGGTCAAGTTTGATGTTGTCTTCTTCACCGAAATCTATGGTCACAAGCTGCTGCTGGGTATAAAACACAAACATGCATCTGAACATTTGTTTTCCATCATAAATTCAGGGCTGCACACTGAATTTAGTAACAAAATAAATATAAAAATTTAAAAAAGCTCTGTGAAAAATGTCTGTGGCTTTGTTGAAGTTCCCTCAAATACATGTGCTCTCAATCAATGACGACTGTTTAATATGAGCTATTTTCCAACATTTTACCAGCCCGTAAAATTCAGACTTCACAAAGTAACATTGCTCCAAACTGTCTACTTTGAATGATATGTAGCTCTTTTTCTGTGTTATTTCAACATTTTATGAGACATTACAGCATCAAACCTGTCCTAATGGCTTCTACAAGCTGATATCAGTGATAAGAATTCTTCTTCTTCTTCTTCTTCTTCTTCTTCTTCTTCTTCTTCTTCTTCTTCTTCTTCTCCTTCTTCTTCTTCTTCTTCTTTTTCCTTCTTCTTCTCCTTCTTCTTCTTCTTCTTCTTCTTCTCCTTCTTCTTCTCCTTTCTTCTTCTCCTTCTTCTTCTTCTTCTTCTTCTTCTCCTTCTTCTATTTCTTCTTCTTCTCCTTCTTCTTCTTCTTCTTCTTCTTCTTCTTCTTCTTCTTCTTCTCCTTCTTCTTCTTCTTCTTCTTCTTCTTCTTCTTCTTATTATTATTATTACATTGGTTGATTGGTAGTGAGTTGCCAATTTACTTGCTGTGTGTTTAGCTCAAATTGCTTGTTGGTGTGCTGCTTTTACCTCAGATGAGCTCAAATAGAAAACTTCTGACCAAACTAACACCATGTGGAAAATTCTTCTGGTATAAATCATGGCTTCATGTGTGAATCATGGAAAAGAATCAGTACATGAGAGCTGGCATGGCAGCTGATGTTTTTGGTTTTTTATCAGCAGTACTGTGTTGAATGACACTGAGAGGGTAACATTAGAATAGGAAAAGATTCATTTACTAATCAGTAAACTTACCAAGTGTCTATTACCATAAGGCTTACAACTTTAAAACAACACTTTCTTGGATGTTAAAAAAAAATCAAACTTGAACTACTTATAGGTATGAAGATTCAGATGAACCATATGTCTGTGATTACGTAAGACAAAACAAGCTTCAAAGGGTAGGCCAGGACCTCATACAGTACAGAGACATACACCAGTCAGAGATGCACACCAATACACAACTGGCTGTTTCTCTGTGTTGATTTCAGGTTCAGGTCATTTTGTATGCATGATAAAAATCAAAAGGAATTATGAAAAATAATGGGGGCCAAAAGATAAGCATGAAGATGAGGATAAGAAAGAGATAATGTAAGTTTACTTATATAAACATACACCAACCAACCACATTATGAGGAAAACCTAACGTACACCTACTCATTCATGCAAATATCTAATCAGCCAATCAAGTGGCAGCAGCACAGTGCAATAAACCATGCATATACAGGTAAGGAGCTCGAATAAATGCTTGCATCAAACATCAGAATGAGTAAAAAATATGATCTTGTGACTTTAACTGAGGCATGGTTGTTTGCTTGCATATCTCCTGGGATTTTCACACACATCAATCTCTAGAGTTTACACAGAATGGTGTGAAAAACATCAAGTGTATGGTAGTTTTGTTGCCTTGTTGATGGCAGGTCAAACTGGTTTGTGTCAACATAAAGGCTATGATAACAAACACATTTACAATTTGGGTGAGCAGAAAAGCATCTAAGAATAGTCTACAACACATCATCACCTTGAGGAAAATGGGCTATGACCGCAAAAGATCACATTGGGTTTCTAGTCTTGTCAGCCAAGAACAGGAATCTGCAGCCACAGTGAGTAAAGTTTCACTGAACCTGGACAGTTGAAAAGGACTGTGTGTGACGCTTGCCCAAAATTCAGACAGACTGACTGAATTAAGTACTGCAGCTGTTAATCTGGCTCCTTACATAACATACTCTTTACAAGCAGACTAGCAAAGCAATCTCATTAAGTAACATCAATAAAAACATTTCAAAGTCATTTTGGAATAATGAAAAAAAATTATTCAAAGTATGTTAAAGATAGATATTAATCTTTATCTATCTTTATTTATCTTTATCTTTATAAGATCTTTTATCTTATATCCTCAGATATAAGTTCAGCTGAAAAAGTTTCATAAATTGCTCCAGTTTAAAAGCTATACACCACTATTTGAATCTAGTCTCTGACATTTTTATCAACACTAAAATGTCAACAGAAGGAAATTTTCTCTGTGCTTGGAGAATTAGCTAATGTTAGATTCTGCTGTCTGATAAGTGCAGACTTTATAAGGCAGGGGGATTTCCCTGTGACAATGTTTTTCTGAAATAAGAATGTGACCACAACTTTGACTGTAGCAGATTTTAGTCCCCCTTTAAGCCCCCTGAGTCATCTTTTGCAACCTTTATTTGTAAAACACATTGCACTGTGACTGGGCTTACAAGTTGTATTTCTCTCAAACCCCTCTAGCTAATTATAAAAACGGTCACAAACATCCTCTTTCTAACCTTCCTTTATGTGAAAAGCTTTGATTTCTGATTTAAAAGACCAGTCAGCCCCAGTGAATAGCAATGAATATGTCCACTGTAGCAGTTTGTGTGAAGAGTCCTAATAGATGAAAAGGCTAGGAAATAAGAATAAAGACATCACTCAAGTCCCAGATACAAAGAAATAGGTTTTTAATGCCATTCTAATAGTATTTATGTATGTTCTAACTCTAAATTAAGTTCCTATGTGTTGAACTGATATAGATGGTAGATAATTTGGAATGTAATGGGAAATACATATTATGGCCATGGAAACTATTCAAAGAACAGCCAGGAAGCACTTTCCCCCTCGATTCCTCTTGATGTCCCACTGGTGGTTTGTCTGTGGGAGTGCTGTTGAAAGGTCATCTTCCAGGCAAATCTCCCAACAGCTACCTCAGCATTTTCAGATTTTCATCATTTATGGAGTTGTGCTGAGAAGGAAAATGTTATGTACTGAACACCCTATAGTCTCAAAGAGTATTTGTAAAATGATCATGTCTAAATATTCAGTTACTTCATCTCAGATCCCAACATCAATCCATTGCTGTCATGTTTGTCAAAATTTCCTGTTTAACCAAATTTATACTTATACATGACCCACCCTTATCCTGTTTCTTTTCTGATCTAAATCCCTTTAAAGTCCTGACTACTCAGAACTTAAGTTAAAACAAGGCTAGTCTGAACCTGCAAAAAGCAGTTCACCCACAGAGCTGTTCTAGTTTCATTCATGTCTTGGAGGTTTTAACATGATGTCAGTGCAAATACTTTTCATAAAAAATACAAATCCATAAGTACACATGATTATATACATTTTTATTAATTTATTTTTAGTTATTATGTTCCATGAAAGACAAAATTGTAATAGCTGAACATCTTACAGCTTCAATCTTATTTTTGGTGAGCTAATTTTCCACCCTCTTTGTTAACTTAGGTACAGGATGCATCTCTGAAAGCAAACTATCTAGTTGCTCTTTACCACATATAGAGATGTTTAGGTTATCTCACCACAGCAACCTGGATTAGATATTATAAGTGAAGTGCTCTCCCCATCCCCTGAAGACCCTCTTTCATCTGCATTAATTCCCAAGATGTCATCCAATGAGTCAGCAGCAGGCCTTCTGCTTACTGACTATTCTGCATTTCGGACCATCCAGCTTACTTGGGTTAATAACACCAATGCAGAGCAGTACAGAAAAGTGTTTTGCTGCCTCCCAGTGTTTCTTAATCTGGAATCACTCAACCTTTTTTTCTTAAACAGAATAAAAATATCCAGTATATTATTTGATAAAAGGCTTGAAATGAGCTTAATGAAACATAATAAAGACATAATAGAAAATATAATATAGAAAGCGTGTATACACACACACACACACACACACACACACACACACACACACACCCCCAACTTTGTACTGTTGTATATTCCACCAATCATTAGACATTTGACAGGGTTTACAGAACAATTAATTGGACCCATGAGCACGTTGTTCTGCCACACAGTGTGGAGGATGGTGTAGGAGGGAAAAAAGCTGTTAGGAAGCCTTGCAGAAAAAAGAAGCCCTTCCTGTGAACATCTCAAGCGTAACATTTGGCAAATACTCTAATCATTCTTTTTCTTAAACACTCTAAGTTAAGCAATTCTTGGAAACTAAATATAATCAGTAATGGTAATCATGTGCAAGAGACATACATGTGGTTTTATCATTACGAGTTTTGCAGAGTTCCAGGAAATGACTCCTTCATCCACAATTTGATGTTTGGGACACAAGAGAACACAGCCCTCTACCAGACATCAGCTCTTCAATTTGATATGGAAAAACAAGCATGCCTTACAGTAAGGATTATTCATTTCAGGGTAGAGTTACATCATACCCTCATCAGATCATTACAAATAGAAGAATAAACATGAATTGCCATCCAGCTTTTTTTAAAGACAATGTAGGAAAGCATAACTAATTAATGTTAAACATTTTAAAACAATGGCCATTAATATGAATTTGTCCCAACACCTTTCACTCTTCTGGGAAGGCTATACAGTGATACAGTTTGGAAAGCGGCTGTGAGGATTTATGTCCATTCAGGCTAAAGAGCATTAGTGAGCTTGGACATCCCAAAGGTGTTCTGTTGGGTTGAGGTCAGGGTTCTGTGCAGGTCACTCATGTTCTTACACCCAAATCATGTCTTAATGGAGTTTGCCTTGTATACAGGGGCCTTGTATACATTATTATTCTGGAACATGTTTGGGTCTCTTGTTGATGGGTCTCTTGTCTCATGTTTTGGGTTCCTGTGAAGTGAAATTATACATCAACATCATAAAAAACACATTCTAGGCAGATCTGTGATTTTAAGCTTTGCAGTAATTCAGGGAAGACCCATATATGGGTGTGATGGTCATGTGTCCACATAATTTTGGCCATATACTGTATACATTCTACAGGAATGTCCATAATATCATAAAACTCAACAATTACAGGAGTTCCAATAGCTATGGATTCATACTGATTAGCAAGGAGAAATTACCAGTGCACACAACAGCACAGTTCAAGCATCAGGAGCAGTTTTTATTATATATAAATGAACCAATATATCAAGTGTCCACATCCTCTAATCCCCAATTCTCACATCCCCACCACCGATTTTCTTTAATTAAAATGTGGCAGGAGCTGAAACAGGACAAAACACAGACTGGCAGTGAATATTATGAAATAGGTTGCAAAGTCTAATGACTGAAATTTATTTTAATATCAGATGCTATACATATATATTCATGTAATCGTTGTAATGCCATTTAATTCATCACAGGGTTTAAAAGAAAATCTGATAATAGCTATTCATGAATGACGTATAAGCCTACCAGATGTGAAGGCATACCAAAAGCATTAGATATAAAATGTTTCCAGCTAAAGTGCTGACTTTTCAAGCACTTTTTGTAATTGGATAATTTTGTAGGCCTTATAAACTTTAAATAAGCTTCCATGAACGACGTGTTCTGAAATAGTCTTGTGGTGAGACCTACAAATGTTTCTAAAAACGAGCTATTAATAAAAGTGTCATAGCCATATCTTAAAGCTTTGCTTCCAAATATAGAAACAAGACCAACAGCAAGTGGTGAAGCGATGGAGAAAAAGACACCGTTTTTAATCATTCTTTCAAGAAGACCCAAGAAAAAGAAAAATTACTTTTATGTCTATTGAGATACTAAATTGTTTAATATTGACTAGCATTGATTACTAATTAATATATGTTTTGACCTTGATTTTACATAGCACTTAATTATGAAAAAAATAGGACAATAACAGTAATATTGATCTCCACTTACCCCACTTACATAGCTTTAGCCAAATCATGATCTCATAGAGTGGCGAAGAATAAGTCATACCATAGTTTAACACACACACACACACACACACACACACACACACACACACACACACACACACACACACACACACACACACACACAAAACCATTAATGTATTTCATCTACCTTTCATATTTTCCCAAAATATCCAAACATAAGTTAAATCTTTATATATGTCATGACAGTACAATCTAATATCAATTGTCATAAATTAGTTGTGGTGCTCTAGTAAGAATATAATATGTCATAATATAGCAATGGCATTAAAGCCTTGACAATACCGAGTCATGCAGGAGACAAGTGCATTCACAATGAGCTATCGCCAGAAGCTTACATTCCTAAAAGTATTTTATGTAAATCTTTCAGAAGAATCAGATTTAAGACAGCTGATTTAGCTATTGCTTTGTCAAGTGATTAGACCTGTTCAGTTTCAGAACTACAGAGTATTTATTTATTATTTAAGTAATTTGAGGCAATTATTGAGAGGTACCAAATTCTCTGGGGACTTATTTTTACAACCAATCCCTGACCTCATTTCCCTTAAGTTACCAGGCAACTATTAGTAGTGTCATAAAAGTTAACAGTCTGAGCCACAGATCCTAAAAGTTACAGGGTGAAACTATTTGTACTCTTTTTTCTCTTAAGAGTCATAGATTAACCATTTAATCAGCCAAACCATTGAATTAAATTCATTATAAGTTCCCTCTGCATGTCAAGACAAGTATTTAGAAAGCAGATGCTAAATAATCTAACTTTTGAAAAGATAACAAGCACAGCTTTCAACAAATCAATTCAATTCAATTCACAATTGAACAATCAAGAGGTGACAGAAAGGAAAATCTCTATGAGATGATATGCAGAAGAGGAACCAGACTCAAAAGGAAACCCATCCTTATCTGTGTGACAATTGAGAGTGCAATTATAAATTATTTCCCTTCTATAACTGTGTACTATATGGTTTTATCTTTCCTGACTTTCACTGTTTGTTTGTTTCACATTTAGTCACAATATAAGAACATCTTGAGTTAATTGCTGCTTGGTAGATGTTGCAGTTATTAGCCATATTCTACACCTCTCTCTGTATAGTTTTCTACATAGATGTTTACTAAAACCTGCATTTGTATTGCATTTAGTCACACTGGGGAGACACAGAACGACCATTAGCTTTCAGACACATGCTTGACTTTCATACCTGGTTTCTCATGTATAGCTTTATGCATATCAATATTTTTAAGTCTTATAAATTAGTCACTACAGTACCTTATTCACAAACCTGAGCAAATTGTAGGCATTTTTTTTTTAAAACACACTGGGAAAAAGGAACTTGAAAGGAGTTGTTAAGAAGGCATGTGCTTAGATGGAATCAGTGGGTTTACTTAAGCTGACATATAGTTGGCACAATAACCCTCTAAAGGGACACATATTCCTCCTGTGACTCTGAACTTCAAATACTGTTGAAAGGAAACCTCAGTTCTTAAAATATTTGTCAGATTAATTTTCGTAACTATCAATTATTTCCATCAGTTGGAATATTACTTAAAATTTGTTTGCATAGGTCCTTATCTTTAGTCCACAGTCTGGCAATATGTAAAAGCAATCTATGATTCAAAACATATTTGTTTTATATTCCTGAAGCGTGAAGGAGTGATAGCTATATAAACGTGGTAACTATTTAAAGAGCTTGGTTAGATTTTTTGATCCCATGTTGTTATATGTGATTGCAAAAATGGAAACTGCTGAGGTGGTGGTTGTGTTTTGGTCCGGGAAATGGCTGTACGTCCAGGAAGTTTGGATGTGCTAGTGCAACGTCAAAGATGTTAGGTGGAACATTTTTATTTATTTAAATATCTGTTATTCTGCTACAGTAGATGGAGTTCATAGTAAAAGCATAATCTAGTGTGGTCATCTATTGCAGTGTACTTACCAGTGAAGGGCCAGTAGTAAACAACTCTATGTGAAATTTTTACATAATTAAGCATGAGGCCTACTAGCTCTCTCTCTCTCTCTCTCTCTCTCTCTCTCTCTCTCTCTCTCTCTCTCTCTCTCTCTCTCTCTCTCTCTCCCCCCCCCCCCCAATCTGTGTGTGTGTGTTTAAATTGATATACACATAAGGTGAATTATTGTAATCAATTGGTTCTTATGTTTAAAAAATATAGAAACCTTCTGTAACACTAATAGATGGTAAGATATAGATAACATATAAACTGAGATAGCAAAAAAAAAGATATACATATTCTTAAATAAAGATGCTACTTCTAGTTTTATAGTTTCTTGAAAGAGCAAGAGTACAGTGTGTTACAAATGTATATTTCAATATATATTATTGTTGTTTCTACCCAGTTTCATTATTGAAAATGATGCACACATTTATTGTGTAAAGAGAGCTACTGATGTGAACAATAGGTAATAATGTCACAAAGCTTTGAACTAGCTTAAGGCCTTAGTTTGAGCATTTTTACAAAAAAAAATTGAGGCATATTTTCCACTAAGATCTGTCTAGAGTGAAAGGCTGGGCTGTATCCATTTAAGGAAAATTCCAGATTAGCTGTTGCCAGTAATTTAATCAAGCCCATATGTGCTGGGATTTGAGGGGTTAGGGTGAGGAAGTGGAAAAGACAGCTACTTGCATGTTTAAAAAAAACCTGCATAACTACAAGGTAGTCCACTTTTCCAGGAAATTTCAGTGTCATGATAATTCCCACCTTTCGTTTGTGTCAGATGCCACATTTCTTAGCATCCAAACCTGAAGTAGTGATATATCAATATACTGCATTCTCTCCTTTACAGACTGAAGTATTAATTAAAAAAAAAGCTGTAAGGTGGGAAGTATGGGTAGTGTTAGCAAAATTAAGCAATGTAATCCTCATAATTCTTTATTCTCATAATTAGAGCAAATGCAACTAATAGACAATACTTGCACAAAGATGGATGTTTGGTTGATTAATGGTTGTGTATATAATGTTTATAGATACAAGAGAAATACAGTGGTGTGAAAAAGTGTTGAAACTTTCTTTCTCATTTGTTTTTGAATTTCTTTGGATCTCGGCATGATGTCTAGCTTTTGAGGATCTTTTGGTCTACTTCACTTTGTCAGGCAGGTCCTATTTAAGTGAGTTGTTGATTGTGAACAGGTGTGGCACTAATCAGGTCTGGGTGTGGCTAGAGAAATTGAACTCAGGTGTGATAAACCACAGTTATGCTATGTTTTAACGGGGGGGGGGGGGGGGGGGGGCAAACACTTTTTCACACAGGGCCATGTAGTTTTGGATTTTCATTTAAAAACGGCATGATGTGTTTACTTGTGTTATCTTTGACTAATATTTAAATGTGTTTGATCAACTGAAACATTAAAGTGTGACAATCATGCAAAAAAATAAGAAATCAGGAAGGGGGCCAACACTTTTTCACACCACTGTATGTTTACAAATATTAATGAATAAATGCAATTTATTGTAAACATATAACTACTTTCTACCTTTGCAAATAATTGAGACAGAGTACAATTACCACACTGCAGGCCTCATGTTATCTCTAGAAACAGATGAAATCTTTGCTCCCCAATGAGTTTGTCTCAGAGGCTGCTTTTCACCTCACTTAAATAAGCATTGTTCACATACCCTTCATTTGTAACTGATGGATTCCGTGTCTCTCTGACATTTTATCAGCAATTAGATTTAAGGAAATGGTTTCCTGATGCACAACTTCATTTGTTTACTTTAGTGAGAGCTTACATGCCACAACAAAAGCTTGTATACTATA
Organism: Hemibagrus guttatus; assembly: GCA_033459395.1. Lineage (NCBI taxonomy): Eukaryota > Metazoa > Chordata > Actinopteri > Siluriformes > Bagridae > Hemibagrus > Hemibagrus guttatus. Next base: position 14,420,827 of record JAUCMX010000008.1, on the reverse strand, counting down.
CACTTACTGCACAAAGTAGAGAGAATGTTCCTCTTTAAACTGACATTTTTCCTTGAAGGTTTTGAAGCATTGTGTCTGTTGCGCCGTGAGAAGTTTCCTTGTCACCCCAGGGCCAGAGCTTTAGTTAAAAATGTATTGTTAGCAAACACTTCATAACAGGGAGCAAGAAAGGGAAATACATTCTACATAATTAACATGAACATACCATGCAGATTATGAGATTGTTACTACTACTGAACATATGCATCATATATATTGTTTATATATATATATATATATATATATATATATATATATATATATATATATATATATATATATATATATATTCAAACATTGTTATACAATGTTTGTAATTTCCTCTTTAAAAAGAGCTTAAAGAAGCTTCTCAGCATATACAGTAATACAGTCACTTATGTAATAATAACATGCTTGAGGAAGTAGAATACTGGCTTCAAGAGGCAAACAATTATCTCCCATTGCTCTAGTTTTGACATACTGTACATCCAACAATCAGTAAACTGGAGACGCGTGATGAAATCTATCCTTGCTAGTGACATTGTTAATTTGACATGTACGTGCTGATCTCCAAAACTGATTCGGTAAAGGATTCCAATTCATGAGTAATCGTCTGGTTTTCACATGCACACACACACAGACACACACACACACACACACACACACACACACACACACACACACACACACAGAGTGTAGTAATACAGTTGCAATTCTAAAAAAGTACTGAACAAAAAAAAGTACTGAACAATGTATTGTTACCTCACACTATCGTATGTTTATGTTTAATACCAAAACTGCTGGATTCTTGATTATGAATGTTCAGATGTTAATTTATCTCTAACAGCAGCTATGACAACTTTATAAGCTGTCAGTTAAATCCCAAGTTTATATAAATTTCTTATTTTCTACAACAATAGATAACTATAAACGGATGAAATGTAATGCACAACGCATGCACGATCACCTTTATAACCGCAGACTTTATTACTCATAAGTACTGCATATCATTTGACTGAATACAGGGAGTAAATTTTACAGCAATTGTTTGACAGTTTACACACAACCTCTGTGTTAGGTGGAGAATAAAGCATTTGATTAGAAGAAAATGAAAAATTTTGAACTCTCCCCAAGGACATTAATGAGCCAAGACCACCACTGCGTCTCTTCCCATGTCTTCCTCTATCTCCTCACTTTTAAGTACAATGTACAAGAGCCATTTCCAAATTTCACTTCAATTATAATCCAAAACCTTAGTTTTTTCAGAGATTCTGTAATCAAGTAGTTACACATGTACTCGCCATAATTTGGCAGGCTTTGTCTAGAAGGGATAGCACTGCACATTGTGTTCCTGCCTGTGTGTAATAAAGATGAAAAGCAGAGGTACAGCTGCTGTTTAATTGAGGCTTAAAAAGTTAATGAAAGGTGAAGGTCAGAGCCAAACAACAGATTGGGGACAGATGGGGAAATATATATAAATAAAAAGTATACAAGCACTTAATAAAAAACAACCACAGTCTGCCCAATTACCCTAGAAATATTTAATTGTCTGCAAGAAAGTGATCAAATTATCACACAGTCTTGTAGGTGATGGTATAAAGAAAATATTTTTATTGATAAATTGGAGTATGCTTCTGCTGGAGTACATCCATTAGTGCATATGAGCAACAAAAATAAAATAAATAAATAAATAAACAATACTGTGTAAGATTTGTTTAAATGTTTGTTCTTATTGTTCAATGCTTTGTCATTTTATTTAAGCCACTACAACTATACAGGTCTCTTAAAACTGTTCCATGTGTAACTTACTACTTTTTGTTATTGACATCATAATAAATATCTCTGTGCCAAATTCCACTGCTGAATAAAAGCGACTGCGCCCGAAACTTAAGAAATAAAATCAAATCAAGAAATACAGCCATGTGATATTTGTATTAGGCATTTGGTCAAAACCTTTTCAAGTTTAGGGCCAAATGTGATTTATGTTTTATGATAGTGATTTATGATATTCTGTTTAAAGGAGTTTTACAATACTTCATTTATATAACTATTTTATAACAGTTCTTTTTAAATAGTTTCCATATATAGAAAATCTGAATGGAAATGTGTGTTTATATAAAAGATTTAACTGTGTGGCAAGTCTGCCACTGCCCGAGTGCTAGGGCAGTTTTGTAAGAAAGTGCTGGAAGGTATGATGAATAAATATCCAAGATCAACAAGTTTTGATGAGTTTCCCAGATGATTTTCTGTTTGGCAAAACAAATTTACCTAGAACCATAGTAATATGTAAGACTTACAGACCTAGCAGACAGAATGTATGCTTTTATCCATTGCTTTTATCCACTGTTACATTTTTTGATATCAGTGTGATACACACAATATGTCCGATATTTTTCACTGCTTGTATAATAAAGATGGGCTTATTTACATCTGATGAAGCATTGCTGAATCATAGTATTTTAGGCACAGTACCACTACATTAAAGGCAATTTATTTTTGAAGGTCAGTTTAATAGCTGAAACAGTTTCACTGTCAGGAACATAAACACACTCACAAATATGGAAGAATAAATCTTAAAATCATACAGCCAACTCTGTTTCTATATGAATTTTAGTGCCTTATAAATCCTTTGGGATTAGTAGCTATGCAAGTAACTCTAATTTCATTATGAATAGCAAAAAGTGACTTCTGTCACTAACAGATTTGTTTGTTGCATCCTTGCTGAATTGTTTGGTACTTTGCTGATTTGTACTGACACAAAAGTATCAGTCTGCATTTAAATAAAGGCTAGTAAGTACTATAAATGCCTTTTAAAGCAATAATCAAAACCCTGCAAAATCTTTATAATGCATGATTAATTGTTGATTAGTAATCCCACACTGTGAATCAAACACTTGTTTGTAAAATCTTAAAATGAATATCATTTACCTTTCATTCTCTGAACCCATAAGAAAAACGATTGCAGATGGAACTTGAATTTAAACAGTTCATTCATTCATTTTCATTCAGCTTTATATCACACTTTCTTTTTCCATGACCTCATTTATTCTGCAGCACTCCTGCTGGACCTCCTACAACAAATGTCAAGGCAAATGATTATATTCAAATCCACAAATAACCTATAGACTGGATTAGCATGCATCCAAAGCCCCTGACTATGTTGTGCAAGAGTAAAGAGCTGGTCCACAGAACCCACTTTGTTCCTCCTGAATCCTGGTTTTAACAGCAGAATCCTGGCACAGACTTTTCCTGGGAGGCTGAAGAGTGTGATTATCTGTAATTGGAAAACACCATCTGGCCTCCCTTTATAAAAACAGGGACCATCATCCCAGCTTCTTGATCCATATCATTGCCCCAGATCTCCATGCAACATTGAAAAGTCCTTGCTGCTATGAAGATTTTGAACCACCATAGTGTAACGTCAGCCACAGAGAAGGACTCCAAAACACCAGAGATTTCTGGCATTGTCTCCTGAAGCAAGGACATGCTCCTTCCATCACTCAACATATCTCCAGTAGATGTCAACACAGCCTTAACTTGTCTAGCAAAGCTAGTCTATGGCCCTTCTGACTCTTCTATACCTCTCAATTCAACAAGAGAGCCTTCCATGTGTATCACTCAGAAGGACTTCTTCTTCAACTTTATGGCTTCTTTCTCTATTGGTGTCCATCAGAAAGTCCTGTGGTTTACTCCCATGACAGACACTGACAGCTTTCTGGTCACAGCTTTTTGCAGCTGTCTCTGTGATTGATGACTTGAACATGGTCCATGTCCCTGACCTCACGGTACATGGGAGAAGTCATATCCAAGATGGGACGTAAATTTATCTCTCACTAAAGCTTCTACTAGATGCTCCCAAACAAACTGGAAGGCTTCCCTGAATTTGCCTGGTAAGTCTGTCCAACACCTTGTATGGCATGTCCAGCTCAAATATGGACCAAAGTGCTCTGGTACCAAGTACACTTACTTGCTTGGCTTGCACGGAAGTCTTATAACATCTTACTACTCAAGTTCAGTTTTTGGAGGCCATTCCTCACAATCACTCCCCTCCACATATCTCAATAATTCCTAACACAAACATCTAATATATGAATATTTAAGTCCCCCCAGGACTACTACAGAGTCAGTAGAATGTATCCTCTTGAGTAGCTCCTCCACTAAGAAGGCTAAATTCTCTGAACTGCTGTTTGGTGTATTTGCATAAACATCAGTCCTCAATCTGGGACTGGTATGTATCCCTGTACTATCCCACTATCCCATGGGAACTCTGGAATAGGAGACTCCACCCTCGATCTGGATCAATGGTGAAGTTTTTTTTTTATCAGAGCCTTGGAATGTGTGTGGATGCAATGCCGACTATATCCAGTCCATACTTTTCTATCTCCCACACAAAATCAGGATGTCTTCCTGCCAGCTAGGTGATATTCCATGTTTCCAAAACCACTTTTAATTTTAAGGGTCTAGTCCATCTAAGAGTGGCATTGTACCTGACTCTGACCCAGCTCCTGGTAAAATAATCAAAGTTCACCAAAGTACACAAGTGCTTGATCTACAAAGGAATATGAACTTTATTAACTAATGTCAATTACTGTATGATAATCATATTTTTTTTTCCTGGATGATGTATTACCTTAATATTTTATGACACATCTTTGTCAATTTAAAATAATTTAGTGTATAAATAATAGAAGAGTACTAACTGAATTTATAGAAGTTTAGTTACCAAATAGTTATCTATTTCAGTTTTTCACACATGCTACAGTCTGTGAGCACTTTTATTTAACAGCTAGTTAAAAAAAAGTGTAGTTTATTGACTGCATATTATTAAAAACAAATGGAGTTTCTCACACTGGTCTCTTTGCTTCCATCAACTTATGTTCATACGTCTGCCAGATTCCAGAAATGCAAATGCAGTTTGCTTCCAGTTGTATGAAGACTCAAACTTGGAGACAGGTTTTATCTATCTGCGTCATACAGCATATGGACCTGAATGATCTATTATGCTCAGTCAAACAAAGGATCAGTAATAATCCATAAAGCGAGCGTCAGTACCCAGACTTAATAACTTAATGGCAAAGATGAGTATTCAGTATTAATGAAAATAGTACTGGAATTCTGTTTATTGTGCCCTCTAGTGGTCAGAAAAGGCATTTCAGTGAATGTTCATTAGTAGTTAAATCCCTTGTAATATCATGGGATTTTTTGAGTAATTTTTTTTTTTTTTTTTATCACTTTAACTGAGGTACCAAGCTGGCAATGACGTGTATGTAAAACCCCAATCCCTATTATTCCAAATATTTACATGTTTTGAATCACAATAAAAGTATGAAAATATTATTCTCTGAAAAGGCAGTCCATATAACCTACATAAAATGATTATATAGTAATTGTAAAACAAAAACAAAAACATTTGTATTGTACATGGAAAATGACCCTGTGAACTGGATTTCACTAATGACATAATGCTTCTGGTATATTTTAAAATTTGCTGTGTGCTGTGTGCATAAACAAAAATGTAAACATCCAGATTTATTTTCTGGATACTGTCAATTTTACGAGGATAAAATGACCCAGTTTGCACAATAACTTCTTTGTGCAACTGACAAGTAGTACTATAGCTTCATCTTTCTAGAGTTGTTTGTAAGTGTGAACCACTTCACAAACGCATGTGCTAGTACTTTGTGTAGAGGAGAGGTTTTGAATCATGCAGCTAAACACTGGGTTACCATCTGGAAGGAATTAAAAAGTGTGTAGTCATCACTGGAAACAATTAATGGTTGTGCTCTTGAAGCCTCTGTAACCTCTTTTCACTAGTTACTATTTTTTACTAGTGTTCCTTTGTGGATGTATACATTTCAAATATTACAGAGAATGAGAGTAAATATGCTGCACATGTATATTGTGTGTGTTATGCACAGGTTATAGTATTCATTCTTAGAAAGAATGTGTTCTTCATGCCTGGATTTTAAAATTTGCTCAATGAGCTTTAGTGCTGCCTTAATGCATGTAAAAGCAGGTTGTAATCTGTTTTAGCATGCATTCCTCTAAAGTTATTATACAGTGCAATTACTTTATTCAGCCTTTTATGAAGCTTTAAGAACTTCTCACTTCAAAGAAAGACTTCCCACTTTGTTTAAAGTAATTTTTTTCTTCAGTTAACTAGATGTAGTAGTTGCTTTCGGCTGCTCCCTGTTTGGGGTCACCACAGAGGACCAACTGGTCCGCACAACAACTTGGCAAATGTTTTATGCCGGATGCCCTTCCTGACGCAACCCTCCCATTTTTCCGGGCTTGGGACCGGCACTGCATCCAGTGGCTGGGGTTGAGGCATTGGCTGGGAATCGAACCTGGGCCTTCCTCATGATAGGGGAGAAACCTACCACTGAGCCACCAATGCCCCCCTTCAGTTAACTAGATGGCAAAGACTTAAATCTAAATTCAGAGAGTTTGGAGGAATAATAGAGTGGTTAAAATGATCTGATTTATAATAATCATACTGCAAATATTTTATCTTGCACTTTTTTGTTTGCTAAAACACTATTCCTTGATGAATAACAATATCTTCAGAATATAGTGACATACCTCAGTGAGGAAATTACTTTTGAGCTTGCTTTACAGTTCTTGTGCTGCTCTGTCCCACCCACTGTCAGTGTCCCTGTACTTTGTCTTTGGAAAAAGCAGTGCATGTCAAACTTAATACGCTTGGTTATTTGTCAGGACAGAACAGGAATTTAGCATTCTGCCTGACTGAGTTCAAATTATTACAAGCATTCTCCGATCAAGGTCATGATCCATGAAACAACAATGTGAATGAGAGTTCTTGAGCTCTGTCAAATACATCTATATGGAACACTGGATTAATAATATCTCATCATATATCATTTCATATAATATATCTTGATCTTCTTTGTCTTGGAACAAATTACACCAACCTGTAGAGTTTTATTTATTTCTTAATTCATGTGTGATTTAATGCAAAACAGTGTAATAATTATGTACTCATAATGAAAGAATTGTGTGATAGGAAAATATCAGCGAGAATCAAGGGGAAGGTGTACAGGACAGTGGTGAGACCGGCCATGCTGTATGGTTTAGAGACAGTGGCACTGAGGAAGAGACAGGAGTCAGAGCTAGAGGTAGCAGAGCTGAAGATGTTGAGGTTCTCTTTGGGAGTGACAAGATTGGACAGGATTAGGAATGAGTACATCAGAGGGACAGCTCATGTTGGACGTTTGGGGGACAAAGTTAGGGAGGCCAGATTAAGATGGTTTGGACATGTTCAGAGGAGGGAGAGTGAGTATATTGGTAGGAGAATGTTGGACATGGAGCTGCCAGGCAGGAGGCAAAGAGGAAGGCCAAAGAGGAGGTATATGGATGGAATTAATGAGGATATGAAGCTAGTGGGTGCAAGTGTTGAGGATGCAGAAGATAGGGATAGGTGGAGAGAGATGATTCGCTGTGGCGACCCCTGAAGGGAAAAAACGAAAGAAGAAGAAGACTAATTTTAAAATGTTCTAAAGACTTCTTCATTAAAGTATTTCTATTGTTAGTGAAGACGACTGTCATTAAATGATCCAGAAATTAGTGCTATTTTATGCAAACAGTCATGAAATAGACCAACAACAGTGATGGATATGGAAAATGATAATCTGGTATCCTGACTTTCCAGTCATTTGAGAATATTTACAGTAGCCTTCTTGCAAATAATTTGTCATATTCGGAAATCATTCCTGGAAGCCATGTTTCCACTTGCGTGGCCTCTTATTTGCTTCTCATTCTAGTCCTTCTTTTTATTCCTCCAGCAAAAACACACCTTTGCCAAATCCCCTGTTAAAGCATTTCCTTGTTGGACACTCTGGACTAAAGAATTCCAGTCATATACAGAATACCTCAACAAATGACTTGAGGCCATGTTGGATCACACTGGTCACTATAATATATATCTAAATTTGGAGAAATTCTCGCCAAGATTTGTTCAATGGCTTTTCTCCTTCAGAAGCAACCACGGCCTTACCAACGACAAGCTCTTACTGCTTCACGTCAAATACTTCCAGTCTCAGTGGGGCCAAGCTGCTGAATTAGGCTGCCAGATGAAATAATCCCCTCACAGAGAAGACAAAACATACAAATATTAAGATGGAGCATATGGAATATGAAAGCTATTGCACTAATTACGTTGGCAGCAGTTCCTTAGAAAAACCACAAAGCTGCTGGGAGTGTAATGTAACTTTACATGTGCATATGAAAATAAACTTTCTCTGTTTATATGGTTATGTACTTAAAGCAGAGAAACCACAGCACCTTTTTTGTGTCCCCAACCTTGTCCTTTCTGTACACTTACATACTATGTTGAACAGAATCCTTTCGGTTTTAAACAATAAATATGTAATCTTTTGTTCTGCAGTGGTTCTAGTCTTGTCTACATGTTAATCCACAAAGTAGTCACAGAGCTGTGCAGTTTCTGTGTTTCAGTCATGTACAGACCAGTGCAGTGTTGTGTTTATCATACACACACAAAAATGTACATTTGCATTAAACACAATTTTCATCATTTAGGCAACTGAATTCCAGATTTCTGGATTTCCATCATGCAGACTGTATGAAAGGAAACAATTTTTCTGTACATAAACATTTATATTGAATTTGATTTCAAGTTCGAATATATAGCTTCCTTTTCTTTACAGGCTTTTTAATTTGCTTTAGAAACGTTATGTAGGCCCACTGATAGGTCTCATCATGGAGCAGTTTTATACATATTGCTTTACAGTAACAGTATCATATTAATATCATTGAATTTATCCACAGTGATATTATTACGATACTGTTACTATAAACAATAACTACTATTTCTTCTTCTTCTGCTTCTTCTTGTTAGTGGTGCTTGAAAAGCACACTATTACAATTCGACATACTTCTTCTTCTTCCGTACAAAATTTTGTCCGCTAACTAGTCCCACACCGTTTGTAAACCCACGAATGAGGTATCATATCGTGCGGCTTGTTCGGGAAAGATGTGCTATGACTTTTATAAGCGATCAGAATTGTGGTATTCCCGCCACGCCCCTCGGAATGCCCCAAAAAGTCCCATAGAAATGAATGGGCAGAATTTTAGATCCTCAATAAAACTCACACACGCACTGCAACGTAGACATATCACATATCACAACACTCAGCACAATGAGGGGAAGTGAGTGACGTGTGTCCGAATGACGTCACGTGATCCCCAAATCCCATTACGACTACATACACATGTGACATATCAAAATGCTTAGCACAAAGAGGGGAAGTGAGTGACATGTATCCAGATGACATCACGTGCACCCCCTCCACTGCAATTATGGGTAATCGCAAAATTCCTGCAACATACACATGTGACATATCAAAACGCTTAGCACAATGTGGGGAAATGCATCACGGACATGTTTTGCCACAGCAAGCACCACTCACATTTTCTTCAGAAAATGTACATGTCTAGTTCTTCTTCTTCTTCTTCTTCTTCTTCTTCTTCTTCTTCTTCTTCTTCTTCTTCTTCTTCTTCTTCTTCCGTACAAAATTTTGTCTGCTAACTAGTCCCACACCGTTTGTCGTAGACCCACGAATGAGGTATCACATCGTGCAGCTTGCTTGGGAAAGATGTGCTATGACTTTTATAAGCAATCGGAATTTCAGTATTCCTGCCACGCCCCTCGGAATATCACATATCACAACACTCAGCACAATGAGGGGAAGTGAGTGACGTGTGTCCGGATGACGTCACGTGACATCAGGTGACCCAAAACCCCAGGAATTATGGGAAATCACAAAATTAGGACTACATACAATTGTGACATATCAAAATGCTCAGTATACTCAGGGGAAGTAAGTGACTTGTATCCGGTTGATGTCACGTGACGTCACGTGACCCTCCCCCCAGGAATTATGGGTAATCGCAAAATTATGACTACATACACATGTGACATATCAAAACGCTCAGTACAATGAGGGGAAGTGAGTGACATGTATCCGGGTGACGTCACGTGACCGCCCCACCGGAATTATGGGTAACTGCAAAATTTCTGCAACCTACACATGTGACATATCAAAACACTCAGCACAATGTGGGGAAATGTGTCACGAACGAGTTTTGGCACGGTAAGCACCACTCACATTTTCTTCAGAAAATGTACATGTCTAGTTATTATTATTATTATTATTATTATTATTATTATTATTATTATTATTATTATTATTACTGTTTATTAGTTGCAAAAAAAGTTCTTTCTAACTTCACACTGAATCTGTAATACTGGTGCAAAAGCAAATGGCAATATAATCAAAAAGCTTTTTGTTTTTAAATATTGCTTTCAAATGAGACAGTTCAGAGTTTTAAACCAGAAAGAAAATGGATTAGTGGTTACAGAATTATTCAATCATGGTTGATGGATTGTACCATAGAGACTTGTGGAGCCAAAAACAACTGCTTGTGCTCTCCTAGTTCTTCTCTTTTCCTTTTCCTCGCTGTTCCACGTTTTAGAGCAGGTTATTATTTCTGGATTTGTCGATGAAAAATAGATTTATGTATCTAATGAGTGCCATCATGTTTGTTGCTTTGGAAATTAGACAAGAATTTGAACATGGCAGTCTACAGGGGCATTGGTGGCTCAGTGGTAGGTGTCTTGCCTATCATGCGGAAGGCCTGGGTTCGATTCCCACCCACTGGATGCAGTACCAGTCCCAAGCCCGGAAAAATGGGAGGGTTGCGTCATGAAGGGCATCCGGCGTAAAACATTTGCCAAGTTGTTGTGCAGACCAGTTGGTCCGCTGTGGCGACTCCGAACAGGGAGCAGCCAAAAGCAACTTCTCCAGTCTACAGATGAATTCTGATGGATATGTAGGTAAATATTTCATCATTCAAAAAAATTATTTTAGATCAATAATTCTAGATGCCCCTTCTATTAACATCAATTCTATTCAACTACCTTTACATTTACTTCATTTGGCTGATGCTTATATTCAAAAGCAGCTTGCAGCTGAACAGCTGAGGGTTAAGAGTCTTGCTCAAGAACTCAACAGAGGCAGACTGCACTGGGATTTGAACTCACAGCCATCTAAATCAGTAGCCTAATGACTTACACTCTAACACCGGCCTGCTACGCCAGCTGCTACATGTTAGTATACTCAGCTTCTACACTGGTTTCTTTCTGTTGAATGTTACTGTGAAAGTGTGCTACCATAGCCTGGGTAATACATAGACTATATACTGAACGTATTGTACAGTCACTGACAGACTTATCTATAAGAAATCTGTGGTTAGGGAATCTCCGGTAAATGGAGAATTCAGCATTTTTATAATTCCCCACTTAGGTGCTGTGCCTTTTTTGTGTATAAATAAACACTTGGCAAAATTACTGATGATGAGATGGTTTGATTCTTTTTCGAACTCATAAGTTATACTCTGCCCCTTTTCTTCTCTTCTCTTCTCTTCTCTTCTCCAGCGAAATAAAAAGATTTCCTGGAATACACAATAAAAGAATTTCACAGTAAAAAACATTTGAAATTCTTTCCAAGGTTGGAGTTGAATGCTCCACAGTGAGGCTACAAATGTTTCATAATGAGAATTGCCATAATGATGGTATGCTGACTTAAATTTGCACACTCAATTGCGGCTCATATAGCATTTATCACAGAATTATAACGCTACAGAGCTTCATTGGCTTTTATTACTCTATGCACTTTTTCAAGCTTGTTGTATTTCATGTGTAAAGGGTTGCTTGAGGGTAATGGGTAATCCATTCTGTGTTAAATCGGTAAATCAGCTAACTTTTACTTTGAACACAGCAAATATATATATATATATATATATATATATATATATATATATATATATATATATATATATATATATATATATATATATATATTAAATGCCAAAACACTAATATAATTCTGTTTCTATTAAATTCCATTTGCCTGTTGGGTTTGTTTTTACTGTGGGAGAGAATTTCTTTTCACACAAAATACTGTTAATGAACTGTAGAATAACCAACATATTTTCTTCTTATTCTAACATAAACCAGATGCAGATAAGTGTATCCTTATTTGTCCTTAAGACTGTTGTCTAGTCAATATACTGACTGGAAAGACCTGAAACAAAAGCCAATGAAATCATTAGAGAGTGTGTAGGCGTGCGGTCTCTGACCTACTATTCATTATGCCTAATTGGCTAATCAAAATTAGAGAAAATAAACATTTTCTCCTTTAATGGAAACTTAATGGGCTTTGCATAACTGTGTTTATGATTCCCTCATCTTTATAGAGAAAAGTAGTTCCTAAGCCTCAGCCTTGTATAAGGCCCTGCTTGAATAGTGGCAACTGCTCAAGCCTATTACATGATTACTCACCCTATAATCAAACAAATTATCTCTCTACCATTTCCATCCATGAAATAAGCTTCAAAAGCAAACATTTGGAATAGCATTCCGACTTGGGAAAATGCCCATGTGTTTTCTGGAGAAATAATAGATTGACATGTCAGTCAGTGAACCACTAGTATATTAATCTATGCCTGTTTTATTATAAATGGGTTAGGTATTTCTGGAAAAGTTGTGGATTTACCCGTTACACATATAAAAAGTATTAAAACTGTTTTCACTCTTGGCATTACCTCATGCTATTCTGAAGAAAACGAGTAGATCACTGCATGATTATCTAAGATGATTCATCCCAAGAGTATCATTTATCAAAAACCCAGGAAAGAAAGTATGAATGGTAATATTTTATTATTACTTTCAGTTCAGGACAATGTACCATTATACATGTTTGTGGATGCTCTTGCTATGAGTCTGAACAAATAATCTAGCTGATCTACCACAACTGAGAAAATAAAATCACCAATGATACATCATTATGTAATCACTGTGCAATCAAACCTAGATCTGAATCAGATGCTGAAATAAAAAAAAACTGATTATCAGTAAGACAATCTTGCGCAACTTGTCTAATGGGTTCCCCTAAAATATTACTAACATGTTGTGACTATATGCAATGTTGAGCAGTGGTGACTCATTTCCAGAGAATATGCAAGTAAGGAAAAATTAACAGCCCCAGGGCCCTATCTAAGAAATCTCGTGCAGTTCTTATATGCTATTTCTTAAGACACTCCCCTGTGAGAGTTACTTGCCACTTTTCTCTATTATTTGGAGGTGATGGTTTTGAAATCTGATGGCATGAGAGCTGCTCTTTAATGGATGGAAAAGAAACACTGAAAGGCTATATTTGAAGTGATGGTTTGGAAAGTGTTTGAGAAGCCTAGAGGCACAGTGGAAAAGCTGCTGTTGTTTGTGGTCTGAAGGTACACAGAGCTTGCAGACTTCAAGTTTTCACTCTTCAACTCTTCCTGTGTGCTTGAGGCGTATTTTTTTGAGACTCAGTTTTAATGGGATAAAATGCACTCATCTGCAAACCACACTTTTAAAAGCTAATAGATAAACCATTAAGAGGAAATTACATTTTTCAAGTTAAGTAGAAAAGTTTACTCTGTTGTGGTTAAACTGCAACATGATATGTACTATATATGTTTTACAATAGACCAAATAAGAGTTTTGTGAACGGCAGTAGATATGATTAGATACCAAATATGATAATGTTGTAATTAGCTTAAAAAAAGTTTTACAAATTTGTTTCCTTAAATATTACTCAGCTATACCCAGTCTCCTGAGGAATTTGTTTGAAAGAGTGAAGGTAATGTTATTTGGATTGCATTAGATTTCATACGAATGAAGTTATATGAACAGTTACAAATGCCAACCCATATGAAGTGAGTTCCATTGTTCTTGGTCAGCTTCTTTCACATAATTACAAATAACTGTCCAGTTATGCAACAGGAGAATTTTATGAAATACAAACCACTGTTTTTGCCAAATCCTTATGCCTGTATGTCATTTACCTCATGCATAATAAGGGCTTTAAACACAGAACAAAAGCTTTCACAAATGTGAGACATGTGGAATTGGTGAACAGATCAGAATAACTTCAGATGTGTCAAAGAATATCTGGGAAACACACATATTCACACATTATTTATCAATATTGTGCTGAATAGTGCTGACACTATTATTTTGTTTTATCAGTGCATTCTCTGACTGCTCTGGAGTGGGTTACTCCTATTCTGCAGGATTATTCTTTGTTGCAGAAACCATGATGTGCATTTCAGTTCACCATTTACTATTAGATGGCACCATTTCCATGACTTAGTTGTCGTCATTTTTTCCTTGGCTCCATAGCGTCTGCTGGAAAGAGCCCTAAGGAGGGAATACCTCTGTGTCCTCTGTGCTGAGACCTCCTGAGCCCTTTGTAGCCAATGTGGTGGATCATGCATCAGAGGCTGTCTAGACAAGATAATAGCCTCCCTGTGCCTCAGATATGCAGGAGCATGTTCTCAGGTTGATGTATCTTCTCCTTATTTCCAGTTCATTGTTGGTTTGCTGTATTACTAGTCATTTGTCAAAGTCGCAACTTAGCTTTGGCATCAAAGCATGTTCCATATATTTTCACTGAGATGTACAGTTCAACAAGATGGCCAGGGGGTTTTGACTCTGCTTACAGTGGAGAAATAAGAAGAAAAGGATAGTTAGGTCAGTGTAATGTATAAGGAAAATTTTTTGTTATGTTATTCTACCGTGTTTAACAGGGGTTTGAGGATTAAAGGTATTTTTGCTTTAATAATTCAAAAAACACTTGAAATATTATTTTAAATTCAAGTATTTACCCATGGTTTCCTGGCAAGGGCTGCAGTTCCTTATGTTTTTAAACTGTTATTTATAGATTTATTTATTGGTGACTGTTCATTTTTTCCCATTAGACTTGAAATGAACTAACAAGACCGCAGTCTGGGTCAGAATCAACAAAAAATAGCTAAGGTTGCTCAATACTGTAATTCTTATGTGGATATGTGGAACAAATATAAATTCCATATGCTAGCTATATATTTAGGTATATAATATTCCTGGTATATTGTAGTTCCTCAAAGTGGAGATCATTTCATTTTTACCTATAAAAGAAAGAAAGATGTTCAGAACAATATGAAGATGAATAGTCAGGAAGGAAAATGGTCGTCACAGTGTGTTACAGAAGTGTCTGGTGTTATATTACATATTAATGAACGTGTCATGTGAACGAGAACCAGGAGATGGTTTGTATGTTCACATGTGGAAAATTGTGGCCGTGAAGGGAAGCACATTGTCAGCAACAATAGTCAGACTGTACCATTCACATAATGATTGAGACCTAAAGTGCGCCAAGAAAACTTGCTCACTGCAAGTTTTTTCTTTATTCCACTATTCTAAATAAACTTGACTGTGGTGTGTAAAATCCTAGGAGATCAGCACTTATAGAATACTCAAACCAGCCTGTCTGGCACCAACAGAGATTCAAATTTTTCCCCACTTGATGGTTGATGTGAACATTATCTAAAGCTGCTGGCCTGTGTCTTCATTGCACTGATGCCACCTGATTGGCTGAGATAGTTAGATAGTTGCATGAATGAGTAAGTGTGCAGGTGTTCCTAATAAACTGTTCAGTGAATATAATTTGGTGTATTATTTGGTACTCCATTATGCTACCTCTGTATATAATTTTTCATAAACATTGTATCTGTTTCCACTTCTATGATGATAACCAGCAATGCTGCAACTACCCATGCTTGTCTGGATGACCCTGACACTGGATGCTAAAAAATCAAAAAATAACTTTCCAAATACTTACTGAAACAATGGATGGTATTTCAATTACATCATAGTCATCAAGTAGTGAAAGAACTTCATTCCTGACCATTTCTGTGGCTCCTCTAGACCTCTGGATCTGCCTGATTCATATTGGATATCTACTTCTGCTTTGGAGCATCTGCACATGTCACACAGATTCTGCTGCTGTGGAAAATCACCTATGGATATCCTAAAGAATTGCACAACCAAAAATATGTGTTTGCAAGAAACTCACTCTTTTTTCAGTGGACAATCTCACCTGGATACTGGAGATTTGTTGCTTTAAACCAACTGCTGCTATAGCCATAAAGACTCTTCTGTTTATCTTAAGTCTTCAATATACTATAATGATTTATATTCAGGGTCATCCAGAAGAGCATGGGTTCCTGTTTGATCCTTGTACCTCTCAAGGTTTCTTCATTTTGTTGTTTTTCCTTGCCTCTGGCTTACTCATTAGCGATCTACTACGTCCATGTTTCTGTAAAGTGCTTTGTGACCATGTCTATTTTAAATATACTATACATATGGTTTTAACTATTACATATGTAATATGTTAATATGATACATGAATACAAAAGACATAAAATGAAAGAAGCATAGTAAATATAGTGCGGTCTGCCAAACATTTTAGGCCACTTTTGTGATATTATTTGGTAAAAACTGTGGTGGAAAAAAAGCACATCAGAGAGATTTATACCCACCACAAGTCCTGCAAAAGTCTTTATACTTAGAGACAATATTTAGATAAGGGCTTGGGCCTGTCAGTTTAAGGGCGAGTCAGTAGTAAGAGGCTGGGTAGAGAGGAAGGAAAGAAAGAAAAAACGTATGTCTGTCATATTTCTAAGGGAATTTATTTTCACACTGCCTTTCTCTGCTTACAAGAACTGAGTGGTTTTGGAAGCTCTTCATTCTCCTCCAGTTCATTTGTTCTTTTAATAACAGTGAACATGGGTTTATTTTAACAGCCTAGCTGTTCATCAGTCCCTTGCACCCTGCTACTGCATTCATTTGAAACTTGCCTCAGCTCCTCTTGGCTAGATCTAAATGTTACTTGACATGTTTCATTGACTAAAAGCCATGAATAACTGGGTCTGTGCCCATACTCATTAAAAAGCAATAATTTGACAGTGCAAATCAAGCAACGGGAAGCCAATGGCTTCCAAAAGTTTCCTTCTTCCATGCTTAATGTCTCTGCAGTTCGAAATAACAGTCATAGCCTTAGAAAGAGACGTTGACCTACCAAGACATAAATGTTCCACATTACACTGATTTCAGTACAGAAAGGTTGTGACATCTCTCTTGAGTTTGTTCTTTGGTATTTGACTTGAAAAAATAGTTAATAAAGAGAAAAGTAGTAGTTTACTGCAAACTGTATTACATAAGCATATATAAATAAAGCTAAACCCTAATTCATTCACAGTTCAGCTTCTCAGTGAGATCAGATACTATAGATAGTGCATCTAAAATCACATAGTAATTATGAAAGATTTATTCTCAACATAGTGTCCTCCTACCCTGCAACCTGTCAAATTTACACTCCCTGATATTGCATATCTCTCAGTGATTATCATGAAACCAGTCACATACATTCAATGGAAATCTGCATTTTCTGAATTACGGTACGTGATTGAATAAAGCTCAGTGCTTGCACACTTTGTTTTAACCCTTACTTTGTTTCATGATGTGATTAATGACAGAGTACTAGTTTTTGAAACCTAGCTGTATTAATCAGTATGCTACATTTTATACTGTTGCAGTAAATGTTTCGTAGACCATTTTTCCAGAAAAGAAATTCTGGTCACAGGATTTAAGCAGTGCTTATCAGGTTGCAGGATTCTATTGCCACCCAGGAGTTTACATAATTATGCTATTGCATAACTGTTGATCTGTTTGGACACATTCATGTTCCATTACACTCAGATTCACTGTTAAAGTTAATCAAAAACAGAACTCTAGATCAGAGGCCAGAGTCAGTGCATTTGGCACTACTCTCACTGTTAATTGAGCAAATGTCTGATTTGTATTGAATTATACAACAATAATATTTGTTAAATATGTATACTTGCAGGGCCAAGTGTAGCTATAATCAAAATCAGAGTCAGTTTATTGGTCACATATGTCTGAACATACACCATATATGACTCCATTTCTCGGTAGCTCTCACAATCATACACACAGCACAATCATTTTAGTAATTTAATATAAATGTCTAATAATGAACATTTCAGGTAGTTACCTTTGATTCTTTATTCTTTATAAAAATTTATTGAAGTTTTATTTCAATTTTATTTTTGCATTACTTAATAATACTGGTGTAGGAGGGGGGTGGAGCGCTGGTGGCTCGCGGTATGATTATATTTAGGTTCTGAACCCACAGTGTATACACAGATAAAAGTTATTAAGGTTTTATTGATGATTTTAATTGAATGATGTTGATGTGATTCAGTGATTTCTGTGATTCTATTAGTTACAGTTCTAAACATTAAAATATGGCTTTCATCAGCAAATGCTACATTTCGTAGACATATGTATTAAATTCAGGACCACTGTGTTCAGCACTGAATGTGCCTTGCCTTTCTCTCATAAAGGTATAGTTGGTCTAAAGGTACATGGATCCTGAAAGAGGACTTACCATGTCTTTTGTACAACAACTGTTTAGCAAGTTAGAGGGAATCTGTTGAGTGAGACATGGGGAATCTTAACATATAACAGCCAGTGCTGTCTAATCAGAAGAATGGTATTTGGAATAACAACACCTTACACACCACATAAATCAACCCACCCGCACCCAGCCACGCATATGTCATCAACTAAGCATACATTGACACACACACATTGTAGACAGGCAAGGATTATAATTACTCACACACCCTAGGCAAGAGAGGTGAAACTATTCCTCACTAATGCGGATAAAGTGTTTAGCCTTTGTGAGTGTAGGTGTCATTCCTGGTCTGTACATGTATAATTATGTATAATGTGCAATACTGAAACTGCCCCATTTACATGAACTCATATAGTAGGATGTAGAATTGGATGCTTTACAATGATGAAGCTAAATAAACACGCAGGCTGGGTGGGATGAGAGCTCAAAATGATTTCCATGACATTTCAGCATGTCATGCCAAAAAGCACCTCAAACAGGAAGGCAGTGCTTTTCTAAGCCTCCCAGTTATTGTTTACATTCAATGAAGTCTATATGAGTGTGTGTGTTAATACTATAATGCAGATTGTGCTTTAATCTCTGTTTTATATGACTGTACTCTGAAAATTGTACTTAAAACTACAAGTTAAATATCAGCTCAATGTGTGTGTTTTCCATAAAGCCTGTGAGTAAATACTCTGTACGGTAGCAGTACTTTTCTCAACAAATTATTGTTGCTTTTTTATTTTTAACCACATCAAAGTATGAATTTTAAAGCTAGAACATTTCAGCCTCAACGTGTAAAATAAAAAGTCAACTTAAAAAGAGTGAGAAATCAAATAGAAACATTTTAAAAGGACATTTTTTTTAGGATAACATGCATTAAAATAAGATTTTCCATGTTTCAATGTGGGTCAACACTAATTAACGCACACTTAATGATCATTTCAAATCTTCTGTATCTGCCAGACTAGTGAAAATCCACATGTCTAAAATTGAAAGATCTAAAAAATCTAAGTGATTATTGCTTAAGCAATTGTATTCCTTATTATAATCTGTCAAGTGTAATCTTAATCTTAAATTTTCAGTAATAACTAAAGCATGTGTGTGATGACAGACTGATTGAAGTAATTACTCATGTGTATTCATCTGTTTCCTGTAAAGTCTGAATTTATCTCCAGCCAGACAGCACATGTAGTCATCTGATGAGAGACATGTCACACTGCCACCTAGTGTTACTAAGTAAAACACTAATCAGTGTGTAATAATAATAATAATAATTATTATTATTATTATTAATACATTGTCTGCCACTTATCCAATCTATACTCGGGTCACGGGGAGATCTCAGGCATCATTGGGCATCAAGGCAGGATACACCCTGGACGGAGTGCCAACCCATCGCAGGGCACACACACACACACTACGGACAACTTAGAGATGCCAATCAACCTACCATGCATGTCTTTGGACTGGGGGAGGAAACCGGAGCACCCGGAGGCAACCCCCAAGGCACGGGGGGGAACCCCCAAAAATGCAAACTCCACACACACACACATGGCGGAGGCAGGAATCGAACCCCCAACCCTGGAGGTGTGAGGCAAACATGCTAACCACTAAGCCACTAAGCCACCATGTCCCCCTATTATTATTATTATTATTATTATTATTATTATTATTATTATTATTATTATTATTATTATTATTATTATTATTATTATTATTATTATTATTATTATTATTATTATTATTATTATTATTATTATTATTATTATTATTATTATTATTATTATTATAAAAACAGCAACATTTCTGCACACCTATTGGGCGGGAGAGGTTTGATTCCTGCCTCAACCCTGTGTGTGTGGTGTTTGCATGTTCTCCCCATGTTTTGGAGGTTTCCTATGGGTACTCTGTTTTCCTCCTCCAGTCCAAAGGCATGCACTGTAGGCTGATTGGCATCTGTAAATTGTCCAGAGTGTGTGATGATGATGATGATGATAATAATAATAATAATAATAATAATAATAATAATAATAATAAAAAAAAAAAAAAAACAATAATAATAATAAAAATTTCTTATTGTTACTTTACACAGAGATGCACTTGGTATGTGTATAAATGGTTTCTGACTGTAGCCTTACAGAATCAGAGAAAAGCACATTACCACCCATTAAGCCTTTTCCCTGCTGACTGAGCAACTTCCCCCAGGATACTGTTTATGGCAACTGCCACTGAACAAAATATACCATAACAGTCATTTACTGTGTTTATACCTAATGTGGCCATGTGTTTGGTTTTCACTTTAAGTGGCTTTTCTGAGGAGCACATGCATTTCCCCTGCCGCTTCATTGATGTTTATGTTTAAGAGCCTCACGCTAGGGAAGGATGAAAAAGTTGAAAGCGCAACATGTTTATGGAACGTGGTATCCCTGATTACATCCAGGGCATGGAGCTGTTTTTTGTGTATACTATACCATAAATGTACAGGATCGTGTTGCAATGGTAGGTTCACCGTATCAAAAGCGGTCCCAGTGACAGTCCATGGGATTCATCTTTGGTCACATTGGAAGGTCATTAAACTGCCAGGAGTTAAGTGCTGTGTTCTTCCTAAAAGAATAGCCTTTATCTTAGGCTAACATAGTCAAAACATTTGAGACATACTACACCTGTGGAGAGTTTCACACTGACAGGTGCAAACCCACTAGATTAAGGACACATGAAAAGTCAAACCCTTTAATATATTGCTGTATTTAGGACTATGTGCAGTATTCATTTAATTCAAATATGTGGTAAAATTTGTAATGCATACACTCCACACACATTGTACAGCATGTTCCTTTACAAGGTAGTCTGAAATGCTTTGAGAAATTCTTCCCATCTGTTTTGCAGAGCTGTTGTGTATTTATTGGATTTTATATTCTTTCCCCTTGCGGTTATCCAGCACGGGTTGAAATGGCTTCATTTCATGTGATGGTATCAAAAGTGCAGCCATCCTGGGGATAATTGGAAGCAGTCCTGTGCAGGAAGGCATGTAAGCTATCTATGTTTTCAAGCAGGCCACATAGAGCACCTAGACCCAGCTGAAGAAACAACACTGCAAAGCAACCACAAAAACAAGTAAATGAACACACAGAGATTGATTTATCTACACAAACCCTTTGTGCATTAAGGTTAAACACAAATCTGCTGTTATTTTCCAGAATTTGTATGAAGTCTATATAACAGATAGAATGAATAATTAACCAGAAAGAATGAAATTCAGGTTTAATCTCATAAAATTGGAGAAGCTCAAAATTATGGTTTTTTTTAAATGGCAAGAGATTGTGCTGTCAAAATATGATTGATAAACATCATTAAACTCACATAATCAACATCATTTTCAGTTCACATGACCTCAAGCAAAATGAGCACTGCATGACTATGTTTCTACGATTGTGGCAGCACACAGCTTAAAATGTTGGATTTGCATCAAGCCTTAAAAGAGCGAGTCTTGCAGTAAGTAACACATCGTTTCCAGATGTGTCTGAGAAGGACCGCATATAATGCTGCATTATGCCGCATTAGGTTGGTTTGACTTATATGAAAGGCTGAACGTATTTAATTTCCAGCATTTAATTACATATATAATTAAAACAAAACATATGTGCTCTATATTCACCTGGGGCACTAAGCCATTTCAGCATATTGAATCCAACTAGCTTAAGGCAGGATATAGGAATAAACATTTAAAGAGGATTTACTGAACTTGCTAAGAGTCTTATTTTTGGTCAGACAAATGAAACTAAGGTGAAAGTAAGGGGAGTCAGCAGTAGTGTTCGGTGAGCTACATATATTTTAAAACAGTACACAGACACATTATCCGATAAAGATGTACGCAGTTAAATGCTTAATGAGCAGGAAATAAAATGCTTACCTCAGCATTAGCTTACCGAATGTGGGCCATTTTCGTTGTAGCACTTCTACAGTAGCCTCTTCATTGTTTATAGGTTTGGACAAGCAATTATTTGATGACAAAGAAAATTACCTCATGTTCTATCACTGTATTTTCTATTCAATCAGTTGAATATTTAGCAAGTCCTTCTACTATGTACTTTCCTAACATATTAAGTTCAGCTTTAATGACTAGTAGTAGTTTTTCGGCTGCTCCCTGTTCAGGGTCGCCACAGCGGACCAACTGCATCGGCACTGCATCCAGTGGCTGGGGTTGAGGCATTGGCTGGGAATCGAACCCGGGCCTGCCGCATGATAGGTGAGAACCCTACCACTGAGCCAATAATGCTCCCCTTCAGCTTTAATGACTGATAATAACTGTTAATGACTGATACATTAAAAATAATTAATAAAATACTACAAGGAAATGATTTATAGGTTTTTGTGTGTTTTTTCTGTATCTGTGTGAAGTGAACTGACAACACTTAAACTACCCCTAGGTGGGAATACTGAGTGTAATCCGGCCTTGAACACAGTATTCCTGTAATAGGCTCCAAACCTACTGTGACCCTGACATGGATACAGCAGTTACTGAAAATAATGAATGAATGAATCTTATAAGAAGCTGTTATGCAAGAACTAATCTGAAACATAAAGTCAAATGAACAAAGCTATAACATTTGAATGATAAAGAATGATTACAAATAGGAACTCATCTTAATCAAGGCCAAAAAATAATGTAACAAGAACATATATATACCAGTGAGAACACCAGATTTACTCAAAGCACTGGAATGATACGTGAGAAACAAGTAGATTTGTACCAAAAATTTACATGAACCAGGTCCTGAGAAAGCAGCCCATGGCCATGAAACAACTGATGTCAGAAGCTTTTAGTGTGTCTAGATGTACATTCCAGTGGTATATAGCACATTTACAGAGTGAGCGTAAATTTTTACGGAAAGCATTCCAACTGGCCCATGGCTTAACAGAGACCAGGGAATGTTTTTACTGAATTTATCATCTGTGCTCAGTACTTTACGCTGCGTGTGATGCAGATGTAGGCGTTATGTTGTGTCAGTCTCCCAGGACTGATATGTTTGAACCTAAACCATTGCCCTGACAGCACAGTGTGTACAAAACACCACGCATACTCCCAAACAACCTCTATACAATTGCACAATCAGGAGCATTACTAACCAGAACATTTCTACACAGACTCATCATCCCAGATGTGCTTACAGATGGGTTACTGGCTCCAAATGTTTAAAGAACTTTAAGAATGAGACAAGGTTGTTTAATATAAAGCAACGATATATAATTTATAAAACATTTTCTTCCTGTTTACAATTAATAATGAAGCATGTTGCGTGTTCTAAATATTACAAATAGTTTGCATGCATGTGCATTGCTAATATAAAACAAGTGTTTCACAGTTGCGAATTATTTTCTGCTGTCTGCAATCTCCAGTGTGGTCCTACATGGTGTCCTGATATCACACAATTCCAAGTAACAGAAAGTAAATATACCTGAGTGTATCACAGGCAAATATTTATCACAATGATCACAAGGTTGCAGATGATGAGAAGTTTAGGATGAATTACAGCAGATATACAGGTTAAAGCCTGATACATTCCTTAACATGCATGAAGTGTAAGCACAGCTTGCTTGCAAAATCTCTGTGAAAGAATTCAAAATCAGAACCAGTTTTATAATTCGAGTGGGAATTACATACGAGGCTTTTGGGATTTGGTAGATTCTTACGTTAAAACATTGCAACTAGCAAAAGAAAATTTAAGGAAGACAAAAAAAATGATTTTTTTATTTTATTTTTATTTTTTTTAATAATTCCACAGATTTATCCATGTAGAATGTGCTCTCTCTCTCTCTCTCTCTCTCTCTCTCTCTCTGCACTGGCTATATGCTATAATGCTATATATATATATATATATATTATATATATATATATATTACAGCAGTTACTGAATATACATATATATATATATACGTATATATATATATATATATATATATATATATAGATAGATAGATAGATAGATAGATATATATAGATATAGATAGATAGATAGATAGATAGATAGATAGATAGAGAGAGAGAGAGCTATGCATTGATGTGTACTATAACTGTCACTGGTGATGAATCTGAGGGCAGAGTGAGAAGAATCCAGATGCTTGAGGCAACAAATGAATGTCTGTATGTACATATCACACATATCACATAGAATAAATCAAGAGCAGACTTGGAAAATTGCCTCTCAGCAGTCATTCAACCATTTTATTAAAGGAAACCAAATCTTCAAAAGAAAATTTTCAAACAATCAAAGCCAAATGGTATTAAAATAAAAGATTATGCCTGTGTACTACTGTATTTGAGCATCAACAAATTATAAACTAATATGCTGTCTCTGTTGTTTTAGAGGTCTGTGTGCAGCAGCATGTTGCAGCCTCTCCACTGACGGGATGATGCCACTATACTGTGGGTTGGCTGAAGCAAACCAGTCCATTACTGAGGGTGTGAAAGCACACACTATGGTGAAAGAGCAGAGCTTTCTGGTAGGCTGGACTTTTTCAGCTGCTGCAGGAACTTTATTCTCTGCAATGCTTCATATTGATTAACTACAATTTCTTTGACTGTGCAGCAGGACACAAGCTGGTCCATTTCTCGCCTGCACTGTACAATACTGTGTTAATACACTGCAAGCTGTGATGATGAAGATGGTTAACAACATATCCCCTGTGCTCATGAAAATCCTAATAGTATCTGGCAGTACCAAGCCTGGCTCACACTGTACACATTCGGTGTCATCTTCAGAAACTGTGAAAAGAACTGTCACTGGTATTAGATAGGGGAGACATATGCAGACTCATGATGTCTCCTAAGATAATGGAATATAAAATATAACAAGGCAGGTCTCAAGATGCCTTTTAACTAGTTGAATGATAAAGGCTATTTGGTGAAGTGTAAAAAGCTATTATTATAAAAAATTTACAATAAAACAATAAAAGAACTCCACAGAGAAATTACACCTTGCTTTAGTTTTGAAATCCAACATCCATTAAAAGCAGTAGTATTGGTTTAATCTTTATTAACTGACACAAATGACATTTGCTGCACATCTTGAGACTAACATCTAAACTGTTAAAAATGTAGCGGCATTCTGTGACATGCAATGCTTTCTGATCGTCAAACTAACATAATGTAAGCGAGGCATTGGTGGCTCAATGGTAGGTTTCTCGCCTATCATGCGGAAGGCCCGGGTTCGAACCCCAGCCACTGGTTGCAGTGCCGGTCCCAAGCCTGGAAAAATGGGAGGGTTGTGGCAGGAAGGACATCCGGCGTAAAACCTGTGCCAAGTTGTTGTGCGGACCAGTTGGTACGCTGTGGCGACCCCGAACAGGGAGCAGCCGAAAGCAACTTCTTAAACTAATATAATGTAAGCAGTCTATTTCAATGACATTGACTGGATTTTACCTGGCACAGAATTGATACTGAACTGTGCTCGAAACTGGCCCCAAACTTACAAGAATTATTCAAATAAACTTGTCACAGACAACCTTGTATGTCTTTTTGACTTCTGACGAACTGTTATACCCCACTTTGACCAGACGAGGGCAGCCTCCTTTTGAGTTACAATCTAACTGCAAGCTGAGTATTTTCTCCGTGTGGTTTATTTTGTTACCACTTCATTATTATTACTATCACGTTTTTGATAAATGTGATTAGATTCTCCTTCTGACGTTTTACAGATTTTAAAAGTAGATACGTGGTGGAAAAAACAACAACTGGATCACAGGTTCTTGTGATCAGAAGCGTGTGAGTTCAAATCTCAGGACTGTTGCTGTTACTGTCAAGCTCTATTGCAAGGCCCTTAACTCTCACACTGAACTCTATGCTTAGATTGTAAACTGTTTCTGTGATCAGTCACTTTGGATAAAAGCTTATGCCAAATATATAAAATGTAATTTGGCATCATGGACAGGCAGTCCACACATGGTGAGTATGCTTGATTGCCTTGAAAGCAGTTCTTTTAAACTGAATAAGGAGAAATATTAGTTTGAATTAAAATGAAATGGTGACTAAAATCAATATCACTCTGTGGAAAGCATTACTTTTCTTTTTTCATTCCAGGAAATCCTAGTGTGTGTGTGTGTGTGTGTGTGTGTGTGTGTGTGTGTGTGTGTGTGTGTGTGTGTGTGTGTGTGTGTGTGTGTGTGTGTGTGTGTGTGTGTGTGTGTGTGTGTGTGCGTGTGTGTGTGTGTGTGTGTGTGCTGTGGATGAGTGAAGGCAGAGAGAAAAGCTGGAGTGTGTGAGGAGATCTTCAGAAGGATGAAGGCTTCTCTGGGGAGGATGTGATTCTGCACTGAATCCTTTCAGAGTGTCTGTTAATCCTGCTCCACTCCTCATGAAGAACAGCTCTCCTGAATACACTGCCACTATGACAAACCCCATTCACATTAGCTGTGTGAAACGTCCCAGCTCTGTATGCACTACCCAATACTGATTAGAGATTAGTGTCACTCTCTCTCTAGGTTCTCAAATTGAATGCCTCATCGTCTTCTCCCAACAACACAATTAAGTATGGAATAACCTCTCACTAGTGTAGAGACTTCCTCATATTGTTAATTTTCCTGAACAAATTTGAATCAGATAATTTGATTAGAAGGTTTGAACAGAATTACAGTGGGGCAAAAAAAGAAAAAAAGAGACACAGAGGAGAAACAGAGAGAAGTCAAAATGATGTGCTTTAACTAAATTAGGCGGTGGAATTCTAATGTGGATCAGTAAA
Source organism: Hemibagrus guttatus (assembly GCA_033459395.1). NCBI lineage: Eukaryota > Metazoa > Chordata > Actinopteri > Siluriformes > Bagridae > Hemibagrus > Hemibagrus guttatus. The sequence goes on along the minus strand of JAUCMX010000008.1, from coordinate 14,393,688 downwards.
GCATGGCTGTGATTAATTCTCAAAGAGAAAAGAAATCCTTCAGAAAAAAAAGAAAAAGCTCTCCATGTCAGAGCTCTTGTTTTTCCCTTTCCATTCCCATAGAGACAGTAACGTAATTACTCAGCTAATTAGCATCATTAGTCCTGGCAGCTGTAGACGGTTCATAGCTAGACTCTTGAAAGCCTTGTTTTCAAACAACCAAACCAGACCCATGTTCCCACTCTCCTGCTGCATTTGCACCTTCTTTCCTCCTCCTCCTCCGCCCTTTTTTGTTTGTTCATAAATGTGAGATTAGAAGAGCTTGCCTAAAACATCCTCCATCTCAGGACTGGACTATCTGAGGTTCCACCACATGAGGGCACCAAACCCCAAAAACTGCTGATGTACTTAAAGCTCACCTACAAACTGTCCATTGTCCTGAATAGGAGCATTTTGACTCATTAAGTTTTCCTTTAATATTAAAAAGATTGACTCACAGGGATATAAAACTATTGAGCTATATTGACATAGAATCTTAATGTATGTACATGCATTATTTTTTAATTATAACTACATTGCAAATGAAGCGCTACTTATTACAGCATAATAACTAAAATAAAATAACTTCAGTGGAAATTAATTATATGCACATCACACAGTTAAAGTTCTGCAAAATTATGTAGCACAACCTTAAAATGCTGCTAAACAGTTGTGAGAATTTAAATGATTTCGTCATTGTTTTATAATAAGTAACAGAACTTTTAATCCTTGAACTTGAACATTTAATCCAGTCTATTTATTTCAGGCTATTTTATGTATTAATACTGTTATTAGCAAAACATATCTCAGTATAAAGCTGACATAATGGTAACAGGGGTGATGACAGCAAGATAAAAATGTTTAGAGTATTGACCATCACAAATTGTTTTCCATCACAAATCACAAATCATCACACTTTTCTATTTTTTCTATTGTAACCTTGCTATCCACATTATTCCTGCTTTTTATATAAGATAAGATAACTTATATTAAGATATATAAGTATTGTCATTTCAGAAGTACAACACATTTGTTTATTTTCAGGCAGTTCAATCAGTAAATGTCTCATGTTTTAATTAGTAAATGAAACAGGTATATTGCTCATTTGTTTCATCTTTTATTTTACACTGGTGAAATAAATCTGATCATCTTTCATCTTATAACAATTTTGGAATTTTTTTTACATAAGCATCCACATATATGAATAAGATTTGTTTGTGTCTCTATCTATCTATCTATCTATCTATCTATCTATCTATCTATCTATCTATCTATCTATCTATCTATCTATCTATCTATCTATCTATCTATCTATCAGCATTATAGTCAACTACAGCAGAATGTCCATATCACCATATCATCCTCAGTAACCTTCTGGCCTATGTCAGCCATAACTCTTCATATAGTGAAGTAAATGGTATTGATGTTGTGAAAGTTTACATGCATGCTCTCTACAGTTTGATTTCTCCAAAAGGAAATGATGCCACTGGAATACATTTTGAAAGATTGTGGACAAGTATGGATACAAAATAATTGCTAAGAGCAGATTTTTAGATTTTATTCATTTCTATTTCTATTAGCTCTATATTCTGTTAGAAAATCCCTTGATTATATTAGAGGGTTTTTTTTCCCATATATTTAAAATAGATTTTAAAAATCTTGTCTCAATTAAAAAATATGTATTTTACTGAAAATACACAATAATTCATAACAGACATTTCAAATGTAGATACTTTAAACATTTTTATAATGCAGCAATTTGGATGAATGACCTATGGATCAGGTATATATAAGGAGTCCTTGGAGTGTAACATAATTCACAATGCCTCTAAGTGTAGGATGGCATTTGTTATTTGGTTCCTGCACAGTTTACGGTAAATTCATATTCAAATTCATTTGTCATGTGTACTTGCTGTCATACCTGACACTAATGTAATATTAATAAGCAACAAAAAGGACATTTTGATGATCTGAAGTGCATCTCCTGAAATTGCCTTTTTTATTGGCAACATCTACTGACAAGAGGAAACCTGTATAAGGATTGTCTCCTAGAGTGTATGAGGAGGTAAATGTCATGCACTGCTTGTCTTTATTGGAGACTTCAGTGTGATCTGCCCTTTTCCGTTCTTGGGCACTGTTGTTTAAATAGGCACTTTTAATACTAGGCACCAGATGGGCTCTCAAACAAGTGTGGACTGAGGCATGTTTACCGCTCAGCAGTGTACGTTTGCAGAACAGGTGAAAATATCAAATCCTGTGCACCGGTGGCTGAGCGGCAGATGCCAGGCCTGTAAAGCTTTATTGGGCATATGCAATTGTTTGGGCGATAATAACACAGAGGAGGTAGGACTGGATAAGATATGTGTAATGATCTGAAAGACAGTCTGGTGTGGGGTTGAAAAGGAGTGATGAAAGCTCTGCTGTGGCTGAATGATAGTTTTTTTATTTTTTTTAAAAAGGTTTTTGTAAAAACAGATCATTTTTATCAGATGTTATCAAGTAAATCAAATGGATTTTATTTCAACCAAAACATTCCTCACAGAAATCTGTCCAATCAAGTTGAAATGCAAGTTCCAGAGTCTGACTCAAACAAAATATTTACACATTTTTGCTTCACATTTCCATTAAATGTCTTGTTATATATGAGCTCTATGTGCAAATATATGAACACCTGGCTCTTTCTGTCAGCAGAGGATCAGATTATTGTGTACATGGCAGATCACACATGCAGCCCTACAGAGTGACACAAAAAGGTTCACCATTTCCTGTAATTAAAACTAGCAGCCAGTTCATAACACACATAACTTTGATTGACCTACCTTACAGTCCTTTGATAACTGATTTGTGTGACTCTGTTTAATGTAATGCAGGATGCTGTGTTGACATGGTTCTTGAATTCTCCATCCAGCACAATACAACTAGATTCAACTTGAGGGGTAGAAACATATACCTATAGAAAACATTTGCAGAATTACAGTTCAGTATGTTATAGGAATGTGATATTCTACAGGAGGTGATTGTTCTGATGGAGACTTGTTTATATTGTGATATCTGGAGATTCATTATACTAGATCATTGATTTCTGCTTTAAAACCACCACCCAGACTGCAAACATGAATAAATCCTACCTGGAATGCAAGACCAATGGGAAACTTGCAAGAATAAATTGTCTTCATCTCCAGTGTAACTGAAAAGATGTGAGATCAGTTGAACAAGTATCCAAGCTGTATCATTTACAATAGCAAACCCAAGCCCTGTCTCAGATGAATCCCTTAAAATAACTGGTTGTTAATAAATCTAATAATGACATTAAAGCAACAATAAATCCTTGGCTCAGGTTTCTGACTGTGCATGCTCTCCTCATGTCTGTAAGAGTTTCCACAGGGTTCTCCAGTTTTCTTCCATTTCCTGAAAGCATGCAGTAGACAGACTGCCCACTAAATTGTCCTACATGTGACTGGCATCCCATTGAGGGCATATTCCTGCCTGATACACAGTGTTTCCAAGATGCACTGTGACTCTGAACTGAATAAAGCACTTATTGAAAATGAATGAATGAAAGTGTTGTTTCAGGTGAACATAGTGTTTTTGTTCAATTTACTTTAGCTGTTGTACTACAGTTTAGATACAGTATTGGTATGCATGATTATTTCTCTCATATATTTACAACCTTTAATGCTTCTATTTGGCCTCCATTCTCTGGATAAAGGGACATGTTGTAGTATTTTGTATTCATGGCTGAACAAATGATTGTTTTGTATTAAACATTTAATTATTGAGCCATAACACAATCGTGATGAACATATAAATGCATAAACACGCATGCACAGCATGTCATTTCCTTTAATCTTACCAGCTGCTTCTGACCCTTGATCATTGGCCTGTTCATTCGAGGCATGTGCTGAGATGTCGCAAGCTCCCCTGCCATCACTCACATAGACAGCTCCTTTTTCTAACAGAATCAGACACATAGCCCCTCCTAATCTCCTCTAAGACAGAGACGGATGGGCTCCTGCTGACCCGCACCCCTCTCTCTCTCTCTCTCTCTCTCTCTCTCTCTCTCTCTCTCTCTCTCTCTCTCTCTCTCTCTCTCTCTCTCTCTCTCTCTCTCTCTCTCTCTCTCTCCCTCTCTCTCTCTCCCTCTCTCTCGCTCTCTCTCTGTCTCTCTGTCTCTCTGCAGTTCAGCCACAATGGGCATCTGTCACAGAGCATAATGGCAACAGCCAGTGGTGCAGAGATCAGGTCAAGTTTGGAAATTTCCACATGGGGACACAGTCAAGCTCATCAAATCCATCATACTGCACATACAGCCTGTCAGTGAACAGATTTCAGATAGACAATTTAATGGATTGGCATGGGTTTGACACACCTTATCATCCAATGTACTGTATGTGGAGTATGGTGGAAACTTTCTGTTCAGAATTTGGTGATGTTATTTAGAGTAAATGACAAAATCCAAAATACTGATAAGCAGAGCCTGATAAAGTGGTAACTCCACTGCTCTATTGTATCCAGATCACAATATCATTCTGCACAACAGCAACAGGAAGTTCCGACGTGTATATTTGATGGGATGTGCGCAGCACCCGTCTGCCCCTCACATCTTACAGAACATCTGTCAGCTCAGCTGGCCCACTGCTGACTGTGCTGGAGGAATGCAGCTGTGGATTAGACCCTCCTGCCAGGCTGAGATACCAGAGCACTACACCACTGACATTTCCACATGACATTTGAGATCCCCTCTCTCTTTCTCTCTCACTCTTGGTGAGCGACTCGGAGGAGAGCTCTTCTCTTGTAAACAGTAATGTCATTTGAAGGATAGATCAAACCAGAAAATAATGAACACAATCACATTTGCACACCACAACTTGATATGAGATACAAGGGAACCATGCTGGGATCAACAAACAGATTAGCATTGTCTCAAACATATGAGCTATTGTGTATTGTTAATGTGCTATGTTATTTCATACTTTGTGATTGTTCAATTTAATTTGCAATTTGTTGTGGTTGGAGTTCAGTAGATCCTGAAGGGTTATTAACTGTTTACAACATTACTGTAGACTCTACTACTTGCTTGACAGAATCCACATAAGACTTTGCATATGCAGATGTCTAGGTTATGGAGGTGAAAAGTGATACAATTTCAAAAATAAAAGAAGGATAAAAATGAAACAGGATAAACCAAATGATTGAGAGGCTTTGGTTTGATTACCTAATCACATTCGTTGTACATTTAATCAGCCCTTTGAAATACTGTTGTTCTGGCTCATTATGGTTGATCATGTGAAGAGAATTAGAAATCAGCTCAGAGAATCTTAAGCATTAGACAGAGAATGTGCATGATTATTGCAACAATGACTATGGGTTTATTTTAACACAACTAAACATGCCAGAGCTCATCAGCAAGCCCTGATAATCAAGAATCAAGTCTCATATATATCAAGGCCTGATATTACAGATGGATACAATCATAGGAAATGTGTAGTACAACTTGTCTAATTTATAAAAAGGTGAACTTACACAATAAAATTGCTAAATGTCATTACCCCTAAGTCCTATCCTGTATTGATTATACCTAGAACTTGATTGGTGTCATTAGCATAGCTGCTAGTTATTTAGTGTTTTAATGGTTATAGATCATTAACACAAATTCCCAATGAACTGTGAATCCACACACCACATACACTCAGGTACACACTCTGTCTCCCACTCTGTGATATTTCAGATGAATCCATGAGGGAGATGTAAAGGCATTGCCTGAAGCGTAGGGTCTGATCTCATTTTCTGCCTCTTATTATGCAAACCACTCCCTGACGCCAACCTTCTAATTAGTCCTAAATTAATTTGAGTACAATCTTTCATGTCTCAGGCCTGGGCTGTGCCTCTTTCCTCCATTTACAGAATTATATTAATGTTTGTGTGGGAACACTACTCCTGCAGATGAAAAGACTGATACAATTAATTAAGTCCTGCCTCTGTTTTCCCCCTCCTCTGGCAGGAGAAATGATAAGTGTGATGAGCAGGCTCTGATTAACCCCATTATACGGGCTAATAAGGAAGATCATATAAAAATCAAGGAAGCTGCACAATTATGAGGGAATGCAAATTATGCAAGCTAACGAGCTACATGTCAATTTAGGAAATGCTTTGTTGGGAAAATGTGATGTTCAGCATTCTCAGCACAAGGTCATTTATTCATTTGTATGTATATGTGTGTGCTTGCATAATTGCAAGGGGCATACGAGCGTGCGTATGTCAGTTTAATATTGTCTTTGCATCTTCGTCATGCGACGCAACAGTCAGAGGAACGCTTTCAGAACCATGGACAGCAGCTACAAACACAAGATATAATGCCTGGCCATCAGAGGGGCGGGATAAATTATATATTTGAATGCATTTAAACGTCCTTCCATTTAGCATTAATCAGTATTATTTAGAGTGACAATAATTTGCTTGTTTAGAGGCTGTACACACTGTGATAAATAAAAGCATAACCTTTGTACACCACGTGTAACATTCCCTAAGAAAGTATGCCAGGACTTTAATAAACATGTATGAAGTGCAGGGAAAGCTGTTCTGAGCAATTCAGATAAACACACACACGCACACGCACACAGACAATAACATTTTGAATATTCCACTCATTATCGTTAATGTTAACGTACTATAACTATACACAATGGCTAAAACTTTCATAGATTATAATTCTATTTTTCTGGCATCTTTTATGAAACTCACTAACCAACAGGCTGCTTATTGCTATAATACACGGACACATATTTTACAAATAGTCATTCAATGCACAAATGATTTATAGCTCGTTTAGATGGGATGTTAGGACAAGAATACCGAAACAGGGTAAAAATTGTACCACATAATAGCATTCTATGTAGATATACTGGCAGGCTTGCACATCAGTTTATATAGTATAGTATAGTATAGTCTTTACTTGGCATGGTGATTGAGCTATAAAAACTTGAAAATGCACTTATGTCCCCACTGTCCAGTTCAGTTTTAAAATCAATTTTTCAAATCAAGGACTATACAGCATTTGTCTCATCTTGAACAACTCATTTCCAGAAACATATTTTCAAACAAAGATTTCATATTAGACATTATGCCTACGAATAAAGCTTTATAAAACTCCGGGCGCAGAGTTTGTGTGGAGAGTCCCTGGGGGAAGCCTATGGCAGCTGTATGCAAATGAGAGGCCAGACAAGCATGCGCCACAGAGCAAACACACACACACACACACACACACACACACACACACACACACACACACACAACACACACACACACACACACACACACACACAGAGAGAGAGAGAGAGAGAGAGAGAGAGAGAGAGAGAGAGAGAGGAGCCTATACAGTGTCTATATAAATGTCATCGAGGCAAAGAATCTGCAGGACAAATTATGGCAAAAAGAATCGCCAGTAAAAGTTTTAGTCAGTATATGCATTTGTTCCGGAATATAATGCTATATAGTTTGGGGGAAAAAAATAAATTGTGCAAATGAACAGTTCCTAAACGCTATATACTCAGTACTCTACTTTTCAAATATTTGTAAGGCAGATGCTCTTGCGTTTACACAAGTACATATCGAAGCCCATCCTTCGATGTAAGATCATACACTTTTAATAAGTGATGAAAGCAGAACAATGAGGTATTGCAGCGTTGCAGCCTGGGGCAGCAGGAGTGTGATGAAGGTGGAGGCCTGTAACTCAGAGATGATTACAGCACGCTCATGCAGCACAGCTTTATGCTAATGAGCCCAACAATACGCCATAATGCCTGCACATTCACCCAGATCGGCTTTCCCCGACCACCCCGACCTGCACCACTACAATGCAATACAGTTTTACTAAATACACTAAACACGCTGTTTTACAACACAGGGTGAAAGAAAGGGTTAGGCTTCCGCCTGAAAGAAAGTAGACAAGGATATATTGTCTTAATAAATAGGTTATAGATAAACGCTTAATATAGTTTTGTTGAAATGGTATTGAACTTTTTGAAAATATTCTGATTATCCGTGTCAGAAATGTAAAGCCCCGGCTATAGTTTCGTTTCCCCTCTGTGCAGTATTAAACAAAATCTACAATGCCATTTGAAATTAATACTCGTTCACAGTTAAAAAGAAAAAAAAAAAAAAAAAAGTCGGAAAACAAACAAAAAACAATGAGACAGGTACATAGTGCAATATCAGGAACGCTGCAATTCTATTGAAACATGCCGGATAAAAAATCTTGATGGTTCCGAAAATAGTTGAAGATGTGGCTAATCCGAGAGGTTTCTGAGATTTAATGGTGTCTAACTAGTGGAGTGACCTTGAGGGCAGCACCCATCTCCCTGATTTCCCCCAGCACGCGTCTATATTTGGGCCAGATTGCTTGTGTGTTCTGTTTCACAGTGGAGAGGTCAATTTGCTTTTCAAACGCAAAAGGCTCTGACGGCTGGGCAGACGCGGCCATTGTGTTAAAAGATGAGAGCCCTTCTTATTACTTATGTATGCGCTAGCCGGCTGATTTATAAGTCCAGTTAAACTACCGAGAAAGACACGTGCCCTATTAAATATTTGCCTGCTTGTAACCTCTCCATTCATTTCTACAGAAAGCGTTGCTTATATATATATATATATATATATATATATATATATATATATATATATATATATATATATATATATATATATATATATATATATATATATAAATAAATATACACATATATATATATATATATATATATATATATATATATATATATATATATATATATATATATATATATATATATATATATATATATATATATATAGAATAAAAGAAATACAAGAATGTACATAAACATCTGAATAAGAGAAAAGTTATTAGAAATTTTTGACAAAAATTATATCTCTTTTTATTTGCATAAAGTGTTCGGTATCTGAATTCCATTTAAAAGTGGGATTATTGTGGTGCTGATAAGCGTTTCCTTTGGGCAGATCGGCGGCCCCTGAAGACACGCACACAGCCACGGCACGTGTTCATCTCTATAGAAAGCCATCAGACCGTAAACGGAGAAAAAGTCTCGGCGTGTGTTCTCTTAAGGGAGGGGCTTCGAGGGCGAATTAATATAATAAAGCGCAGGTACATCTGCTCAGCAAATCGGCAGCGTTTTCCTGTGCAGCCCCCAGCCCAAGTGCTCCATTCCCTCCCACAGGCAATTCCACAGAGATCCACCGGGCGCCTGATTGGATGAGAAGCAAACGATAAGGGGCGAGAACAATAGCATCATCCCTCCTTAAAAAGAGTGCAGCTATGTATTAAGAGGAAAGAAGGAGAAAAAAAAAAACGTTACGGGGAGGGGAGGTAGGCACACCCTGACCAAAAGGTACTGCACCCGGCGTGTCTGTAGCCAAGTACACAGCCGTGGATCACATTCAATACACATCGCATCCTCTCCAAGTGCCTTTCTTCATCCTCCCGCCGACATGCCCAAAGGTTTCCTGGTGAAAAGAAACAAGAAAGCGGCGCACGTCTCTTACCGGATTCGTTGCGATGATGATGATGGACAGGAAGCAACTCTGGAATGTCAGATACAACGCGATGCGTCCCCGCCTCTGTCCGGTACCTGCAGCCCGGAGATCGCAGCATCATCACCATCCGATGCAGCAGACACGCCGGTCCACGGCCACGGAGCCAAACCGGTGCAGTTTGGTAATCCGGAGGCGGTTTATCAAGCCCTATACAGCCCCACCCGCCCCATCAGCAAGGACCATGAGAGGAAATATTTCGAGAGAAGTTTCAACCTGGGCTCGCCCATCTCCGCCGAATCATTTCCGACTCCTACCTCTCTCACCAGCATGGACCACCTCCTTTTTGCTCCGGTAGACTTGAAAATCGGCTCCAGCAACAGCACCGCGCTGACATCGGCTGTTAGGAGCGCTGGGAAAAGGCCCTCCACCGACAACGAGCGCAAAAGTAAAAGCGGAGCCAAGAAACCCAAAGCCATACGGAAGCTGACCTTCGAGGACGAGGTGACCACTTCACCGGTACTCGGCCTTAAAATCAAAGAGGGCCCTGTCGACCTGAAACCGCGAGCCTTATCGACCGGTGGCAACAAACCCCTGGGAGAGTTCATCTGCCAACTGTGCAAGGAAGAATACGCGGACCCGTTCTCTTTAGCACAACACAAGTGCTCGAGGATAGTGCGGGTCGAGTACAGGTGTCCTGAATGCGACAAAGTGTTCAGCTGTCCTGCTAACCTGGCCTCTCATCGCCGCTGGCACAAACCTCGCGCTCAGCCCGCACCCGGCGTGCCAACTTCACAAACAGCCAAGAACGACACGTCCAAAATCCCCGCAGTCCCCAGAGGCTTCGGAGAGGAAATCAAAGACGGAAGAGAGTATTCGAGCGAGAGGGACTCTCCGAGCCCGGCTCTGTCCGAGTCCGGCTCAGAGGACGGCCTGTACGACTGCCAGCGCTGCGGGAAAAGGTTTAAACGCCAAGCGTACCTCAGAAAGCACGTGCTGGCTCACCACACGCTGCAGAACCAAATGATGGGTGATGCGTTTCAAAGCGCCGAGAGAGGAGAGAGCCCGGAGATGGCGCAGCACTCCGGGGACGGAAGCCCGAGTCCGAACCTGAGCCCGCTGAATCTAAGCCCCGCTGACTGCCTGCCGTGTCCGGTCTGCGGTGAGATCGTGGCCGACAGGGCGAGCCTGGAGCGGCACGTGCGCGTTCTGCACGCTTCGCAGGTGTTTCCGTGTAAGCATTGTCCGGCCACCTTCTACAGCTCCCCGGGTCTGACCAGGCATGTCAACAAGTGTCACCCCACAGAAAAGCGCCAGGTTATCCTGCTCCAGATGCCCGTGAGGCCGGCGTGCTGAAGAACACTGAAACGGAAACGGACAGGAAGCGCTGACGAGTTCCGTGTAACACTGCACATTTCTACACCGTACAGTGCACCAAAACACGGAGGCGTATTATCTGTACCTGAATTACACTTTCGTGCAGTTTTACACGTTGTAAAGATTAGGAATCTCTCCTAATCAGCTAACAAAATTGGCATCGACCTAAAGTTGAAATGACTTTATTTTGAGATTCCTCACGCCAAGTAGCCTAAAGAAGAGTATTAGTTTGGTTGTGAAATGGTATTTTTCTAGGGCCGATGCACACGTGGTAATGTAATAGCTTCTAGACCTAAGAAAACGTTCAAACGTTGGTGTACCTCTGTGAAAGCCTCGAATTCACATGCTGTACGTTTCTCTCGTCTGTAGCTTTAATCTAGTATGTGAATTGCAGGATGTGGGAATTTTCTCTCCAAAAGATTCCCTTTAGAATAGCCAGAAATGCCTTTAGAGAAACACATGAAACACTTGCTGTATAACTGCCTTAAGAACTCGGTGTACTGATTGTTTTCATTTTTTTGTTTGAATGTCGGCACATATTTACAATTTACTGTCAATGTAAGATGATTGTGAAATGTTTAATCGTTGATATTTATTTATTTATTTATTTACAACTGTTTCATGTAAGTTATTGTGTTCTTGAGTGATTGAAGTTCTTTGTCCTATTTTATAGCCAAATTGTTTGGTCGGGTTTGAGTTGTGTTGGCCTGTGTCTTCAGTGCTCTTACAATCTGATCAGCTCTTGTAAACGTGAAGCTCTTAGAGATGCAATCCTTTTCTATAAACAGCTTATTTTCTTAAATGTTTGCTACTAGCGCTGTCCATGTTGTGTTGCTACTAAAATAAAAAAATATTTTTAAAAATGAATCTTTATGAATGAATGTTTCATTAAATATTGGACCTTTTTGATTCACAAAAACACTAGATGGATGGATAAAGTTGATTTTACATTTTTTATTACTGCCCTTTCAGACACTTGTCATTGTCATTTAAACCAGTTTCTCCAAAAACGCTGATGTCCATCTATTCATTCAGTTTCCATTCTCCATTCGTATAAACACAGATCAACAAAACCTAAGTATAAGATTGACAGGTGGCTTTTTGGCCTTGATTTGGGAAAACATAGTTGACTTGGTTGGTTTTATCTACATTTCTATTGATTATTTGTAAAGATAAAAATAATGAACAGTGGGATTAATGCTGGACTGCCAGTGACTCTTTTGTAGTGTTAACTGTTTATAGCAGAGTTTTTTTCAGCAGCGTTAGGTGTTGGAGTGTGTCCACCTGTAGTGTGTGTGTGTGTGTGTGTGTGTGTGTGTGTATGTGTGAGAGAGTGAGTGAGTGAGTAAGGGGGGCGGTATCGCCTGCTGGAGAGTAGTGAGCAGACAGATGGAGGGGGGTCAGGTTACCCCTGCTGTGCTCTGAGCTGCAGTTAAAGAACAGGACAACCTCTAACCTCCAAAACACTCCTCAGCCCCTCCTGCAGCAGACCAACCAGCCAGTGCATCACATGCTGCTGAGAGCCTTTTCTCACACACACATACACACACACAGAGCTCAAAGACGTATGCAAAAGTGACCCCGTGAGTCCTCACAGACAGTGAACCAATAGTCGCTGAAGAATATTTTAAATAACGAAAAAATCATTCAGATTTAAACTTAGTTTAAACTGATTAAATATGAAGAAGGCACATGTTTTTCCGAGCCGTTACAACTCACAGGGTTTACTATAAAATAGTTTTCAAGTTCAAAAAGTTATGATATCTGAGGCTTAAACTGAAGCTCTGATGCACATTCACAAAACACAATGAAATAAGTTATGATAGCAGTATATAATACATTATCCAGTCAATAATAATGCATTACACATTTTGATGTTACTAATGTTTGATATTTAATTAAACATAATGACTGAATTATATTAGTAGGTAAGTACTTATTTATACAGAAAATGTAAAGTTTAAGTTAATAAGCAAACATTAAGAAAAGGCATTGAATAAATACACTCATTTGTGAATCTCATTCTGATTTAATGAAATGTTCTGATTTCACTTTCCTAGTAAAGATAGAATGATTATTTTTCCATTAAAAACAGTCTGATATGTTACCAAGTCATGATGAAATCTTCAAGATTTTTTTCAATTTCTTTTACAAAGATTATATTACAGGCATTAATATATTTATATCCTTCAGGATTTGGAGCCCTCACAAAGGACACAATGTACAAGAACAACAACTAAATGTAGCATAAACACAGATGACACTTCACTCAAATTAGGGCAGTTGCAATAGGACAGATCCCTGGCACAAACCACATCAGCACCTTAAAACCAAACACCAGTGAAGCCTACATAGTAACCATACCAAACCTAGAGGAAAGAAGTGTGTGTGCACTATAAAGCTGAACACACAATGCAACGCTCGTAGTTCAGAGAAGTTTCGAATGGCCAGGTATGGGTCTGTGACTTGCAATAGGGCTGTGGTTTGTATACATTCCTCAGTATTCTTAATTCAAGATTAAAGATCTCCTATGTTCCTTATCAGTGCTTGTAGGAAGGAAAGAAAAAAATCTCAGGACAAGAAGGTAGAAAGACAAATACAATAGAAAGGTGTACAGGTAAGGCAAAGTAGTGCAGCATGTGTCCTGCTGCAGCTTGGGCGGAGTGTGTAACACCTGGCCTCCATGGCAACTCGGCTAGGGCACCAGGGGAACAGAGGGTAGGTACCATGGAGTTGGCAGCACCAGGGCGCCGCCTGCTATAGAGAGAGGGAGGATTTTTGGTGGTGTGGAAAGTAAAAAAGAAAAGTGTCTGGGAGAGGGGGAGAAAGAGAGAGAGACAGAAGTGCTGCCATGTGTCCTATTTCCCCAATGGTATGGTAAAGGGGACTCAGAGTGGCACAGGGGAATGAAGCGGAGCAGGTGGAGGAGGACTGCCATTCAGGATCCCATCAGACGAAAGCAGCTCTTACAAAGCAGTGAAATGTATGGGATGAACCCTGAAACCCACTGCTCTGCAGCTATAGAGAAGAGTCACAATCAACTTCTCTCAAAACAGAAAAGACAAAAGGTGTCAGAACAGCGAGGTGAGGAAAAACTACTGATTGCAGCTTGTAGTGAGTGAATATATGAACAGATTTTGCACAGGCACTGTGTTAAAATCTCCAAACCCCACCTAAACACACACACACACACACACACACACACGTGCATGGAGTTAAGATTCACCTGAGGCTCCGGTGGCAATTTAGCATGCGGTCAGGAATAGATCGTAATTCTGATGGTGGAGATTATGCTGTATATACAATACGAAACAAAAAAAAATCCCACAGGAAATAAAAAAAAAAAAAAAAAAAAATATACATCCAAGAATTAAAGAAAAAAAGCAACAAACACCACCTCTGATGAAATATTGGAATGTCATAGTAGCATTACAAGACCAAACCAGGACTTAATTTATAGATCATGAAGAGTCATTAGAACAAACACACATATACAAACACAATTATAGTTGCAGACCACCATGATTACACAAATCAGACATAAAACTGTTATACCAATAATTTAAAAAGTACATGATAGCAAAAACAATCAAACAAAAACAAAACAAGAAAAACAAAAACAGCCATTCCAAGTCATCCCATCATAAAAAGACCACACAGGCTGTCCAGTCAGATAAAGGAATAAAGAAAGTTTGAAACTTGAGATATGAAAATTTGATGTAGCTCATATAAAGGACCTCTTTAGCGTGACAGGCTGCCTTTAAACACCTATGACAATGTCCCTTTTTTCTTTCTAAAGAAAAGGAGTGAATGGTCAGTGGAGAACCACAAGAGACAAAAGTGCTCTGTACACATTCACACTATCCTCCTCTTAATGGCTTTGTAATTTTTAAACCTTTCAGTGTTTAAGACAGGAAACTTGGGGTAAGGGAGAGTCACATATGGTATTGTCTATGGTCATATCACAGAAGTTTTAAGAAAAGGCTGCTTTGTTGTCTGTTAAAATCAGTCTGCAGAAATCTGTTTCTATGTTTGTTTCCCACAGTTCACCGTGTTTCAAAGCGATGATGTTACAAACGTTTGTTTGTAAGGTTACGTTATGTGCATTATTGTCAACATTCAATCAGTCTGTTTAACATTTACTCCAGCAAAAAAGGGACACTGTACCAGATGTCACTCAGATACCCAGATGTAAGAGCTCACCCTTAGAGAAACATTGCACTAATGTGACACTGTCTCATTTCCCAGTGTTACCAAAACTAAACAAAAAAAAAAAATCCAGTTAGAGTGACAATAACACCACTACCCACAGCCATACACATGCACACACACGCACGCACACGCACGCACACACACACACACACACACACACACACACAGAGCACAGTTTTAAGTTCTCTGCAGTCTGAAGAAGGTTGATGAAGTGCTTATTTTTTAAAAGAGGAGCTCAGTTGGAGGACTTGCTGATGGCGCTGGCCGAGCGCCGGAGTTTTCCTGAAACCCGGCTCTTGGTGGCACGTGGCATTGTGGGTGAAGCTTGCTCAGTGGACTCGCTGCTCGTCACAGTAACGCTTAGCTCAGCGCTCGTGCTGCCAGTGAGGGAGCCTGTAGAATGGCAAGTGACAAGACAAACATCAGCCAAGGTGCTGTGACTGAGAATCAGCTGTACATGCTTGCTTATGGAGTTAAGCCAAATTTATGTAAAACACATGCGAATGCAGCGCTGGAAAGGCCTCTGAAGGTTGGAATGGATTAAATTAATGGAAGTAAATAGTTAATTAATCTCAATTAAATCATTTGGCCTAAGGAGTTTTGATAAAAAAAAAGAAAAGCATAAATGTGGATGTTAATTACACTAAAAAGTTTTAAATGTAATTAGTCAGTAAGAATAGAAGTAGCAGGGCCATGCTACAGGCTGACATTCTAAGCCATTACAGATTTATTTCCATGCATCAAAAAATGTGGACTCCACTATTTGGAGTGAACTTAAAAACTGACGACACCACAATTATTCAAATTATACATTACAATAGTATTTCTTTCAGCCAGTACTTCTAGAAATTGTGAAATTAAAATAAGCTTTCCACATTGTAAAGCTGGCATCTGCTCGGCTATTTTATTTCTGCCGTTCTTTTCTGCCATTTTCTTTCTCTTTTTTCATGGGCATCTCAAATTACTGAGAGCAGATGGTGTAGGGAACATGTACTCGGTGGAGAGGGCCGCAGCCTCTGCAGCCTCCCTGCCCTCCACTCCAGGGCTTCTCAGAGTGAGGGGGAGGAGAGTGCAAACAACGCTCCCATAGCGGCTCAAAGGATGATGAGTGGAGGGAACGAGGGTGGGGAGGTGTCCCTTCTAGGCGTCATCCACACAGAGTGCTTTGTTAAGCTGCCCAGCTCACAGGATGCCAGCAGTGAGGATGTAGACTAATCCATGTGTCTCTCACATGGCATAATGATTGCTTGCTAACTCAGCCTCTCTGAAAAGTTAGGCATTGTGTATGCGAGTCAGTATATCCTTTACAATTATTATTTTTAAGATCTTATGTTTTGAAATGGTAGCTGTTTAATTGTCCATGGGCAAGAAGAAGTGAGAGAATGGTGCTTTTAATAGAACAGGCAATGAATTTAACCTGTACCTGCTTGGCTATTAAATATGGACTTTTCACAGTACAAATCATTTGAATTCAAAGAACCCAGAAAAAAAAAAAAAAAAAAAAAACAAGTGTGAGAAGTGTATTTAAATAAAAAATATGTTGGAAGAAGAAAGACACAGAGAGAGAGAGAGAGAGAGAGAGAGAGAGAGAGAGAGAGAGAGAGAGAGAGAGAGAGAGAGAGAGAGGAAAACTAGAGTAAAATAGGCTTCATCCCTATTGGCTCCCAGCAGCAATCCAAACAAAGCGTAAGTGGCAAAGACATTTTCCAGTAGGGCAGGTGTTAGTGTCAGATGTGGCCCCAGGCAAATAGGCACACGCCAAAGGACAAAAAACAGGGAGGGGGGGGGATAAAGCAGGGACATGCCAGACAGAATTAAAAAAAACAAAAAAAAACAAAACGCAATGAGTGCACCCATACCATACATGCTACTACAGTGTTGCAACTGGTCCAGCTGCATGGTTCTCTCAGTAATCTTCCCAACCTGATAGCCATTCCCAAAACAATCGTCTCTCTGCATTCATTTCAAAGCTCTGGGCAAATGCAGTTCATTAGTGAAAAAAAGACAGAAAGATGAGTAGACTAGCACAAAAAAAAAAAAAAGGAAAAAAAAGAAAAAGAGGTGGGCTTTCTGTGATAGTACACAAGCTTCCGGACAAAGGGACTCTTACCTTCATTTACTGAACTGACACCTGTAACATTTCTAATCTATAAAAGGAGAGAAGACAATAAGCAACACGTAAGACGTACACAGTAACAAGAAGAAGGGAAGTGTCTGTGTGTGTGTGTGTGGAGGATAAGGAAAAAAACACAGGCAGGAAGGAGCAGAGGAAGATGATGATGAAAGGTGCTGAGGGAAAGTGTGGAGATGCTGCAAAAACTTGTGTGTCATTACAATGTGTTAGAGGTTTCCTGTGAATAAAAGTAGGACATCACAGAAGAAACGCATATATAGAGAGAAAAGAAGAAAAACAGGGCACTGAAGCTTGGTTATCAAGAAGCGCAAAAAGGGAAGCATCTGTCATCTGTTCAGTTTGTCCTACTTCAATCCTCGTGATAATTTAAAAAAAATACAAATCTCAATTATTTGTTGTATTTTTAGTTATTAGAAACTCTTTGTCCAAAACTTGAACTGATTTTACAGAGAGAAAAATATCCACACACACCTTTGAGTAATCCAGTTCCTTCATATGTATTAATTTCACTAATGCACTTAAAGAAGCCGTTAACATCATTTAATGTGAAATGTGAATATAGCACACCTTTAAAA
Organism: Hemibagrus guttatus; assembly: GCA_033459395.1. Lineage (NCBI taxonomy): Eukaryota > Metazoa > Chordata > Actinopteri > Siluriformes > Bagridae > Hemibagrus > Hemibagrus guttatus. Next base: position 14,375,850 of record JAUCMX010000008.1, on the reverse strand, counting down.
AGATTTAAAGCAGAGAGTGATCTATTATTATCTATTAAAGTAAAAGCTTTAAAGGTACATTACATACAGTCCAGGTAACCACCCAAGGAAAGGCATGCATTAGTACTTTTTTCTGACAGTATAAGATTAGTCTTGGCAATAACATTATATTAACATCTGCCCATGATAACTTATCTGCTAAGCTATAAACTATCATACTAATCACTCATAGGCAAAAGTGAGATGGATGCTGAAACACACAGTGTTATCTTAAATTAGCTGGACAACAGGGTTAATAACTTGAATAAGGAAAATTATTCTTCAGTGTTTTCCATCTGCATAATAAACAAGCTAGCTATGTTAGCCAGAAACCATGTTTAGATATAAGTCAGTGATAAAGTCAGGGCAAGTTTGTCTGCTGGAGGAACACAATGTTTTGAATACTTTTTGAAGTGCTTCCTCAGCTGTGTAAGCAGTGCATGAGCTGGTGGGGGAGATAAAACCAGTTAATACTTGAAGTGACTGATGTAAAAAATAAAGTAACAGTCATTTCATAGTGTCAGAGTTCAGCGTTTAGAGGAGCCCTTTTTCCTTGCGCTTCCACACTTCTCTGCTCCCGTAGCAACAACTAGTAGAGATCATTAATGCTATCTCCATTGCTCCTGAAGTGTCTCAACACTTGAAAGGAGAAATGCTTCATCTTGATGGTAAGAAGGTGCTCGACAAAATGATCGGCCAGTCTCCCCTCGAGTTCTCCAAGGTACAGCTGATTACCGCTTTTACAGGAAAGACAATAAACGACTCTTGTGGTGATGCACAAAGAGTGATGGGTCACAGATCTGATCCTTCAGGGCCCGTGATTTTATTGGCTGCGTTGATAAATTTACCAGCGGAACACCTTAAATGGTTGCATGCAGGAGCATCGCTGGTATTATTACACTGATCGTTTGATTTACTCCTGATATGAAGGACTCTGATGTTTTGTCCTGTTTTTATGAAATGAATTCTTAAAAAGGGAAGCAGTCCCACTATTCAGTATATCAGTAATCTTCCCAATCTGATAGACATCCCCAAAACAATTGTCTCTCTGCATTCATTTCAAAGCTCTGGGCAAATGCAGTTCATTAGTAGGGGGAAAAAAAGCAGAAAGATGAGTAGACCAGCCTGATGTGCAAGTCTCTGATGTTTTGTCCCATCTATTTGAAATGGATTCTTGAAAAGGGAAGCTGTCCCGGTATAATGTGAGTCAATATTTTAAGTGATAAGCACCAAAGGAATGAGTTTTTCATAAGCCAGCACATCCATTCTCTCCATGTACAGTAACACAGCAAATCTGATAGCTTTTTTATTAAGTATTACCTGGTTTCAACTCCTACTGCTTACACTGTTGAGACACTCTGCTTCCCTGAAAAGCTTGTGTACTAACACCTAACGTTTATTATATCTACTATAATTCAATCATGACACTGGGTTTTGTACCATTTCCACTCTGTGGAAGTGATCTGCATCGTCTTTTCTAAAACTTCATGTACATACCAAAAATTCTTAAAACATGATAATGTAGATCTGTCACTAAATTTCAACTACCAGGGGTAGAAAAGAATATATAGCATTACCTAAAATTTAAATATTGCATTTATCAACTATTTTCTTCCAGAACTATGAGAGAATGTAGCTCCAATAATGATAAAGTGATGTTTTCTCATCAATGCAAACAACATCCTTCTGCAACAACATACCATTACACCACTGGTATTAAAAGACATATAAATAAATACATAATAATAATCATGATCAATTTTAGGTTTTTAATTGTAATAAATATTAGAAAGATAATTCCTCAGTGAGTGGGAACAATATGTTTATATTCTGAACATATTTATTTGTGCTTCAGTTTTGTCCACTTTTCAGCATGTGGCTGGGAAATGAAGAGTGAGGCGTAACCACTGAAGAAGGCGCATATATATATCTACACACAGCATTATACTCATTCTATTCATTTTATGGAATCTGGGAAATTTAAAACACTAGTCCAAGATTATTTCTCAGACCAGTGTGAGAAACGATGGACTTGTGAGCAACCGGTAACCCTGAGTTCTCTATAGTATATATGATAACGTGAAACAATGCAACACTTCTACCTGCTTCTTCATTGACTGAAAAAAAGCTTATTTACAGTCTATTTTATTAAATGTAGAGCTTCACTACTGCTTTGTGAATACTGTGTTAATTACCTAATTAGGAATGAGAGCTTACATGGATACAAAAGCTGCATTAGGATTGTTATCAGTTCCAAACTCCATTTTAGGACCATGCTGCTATGGTTGATGGTTATTTAAGAAATCTCCTAAAATAACAGCAGCTAACAACAATAAAAAGAAGCTACTGGAGGTAGATGGCTTCTGATGACGTTACTATTACTATGTAACTAAACACCCCATTCTAGATTCAGTCCCCTGTTTAATGCTATAGCAGCTTTTTGGGAAGACTTTCCACTAGAGTTTGCAAAGTGGGCTGTGAAAATTTTCCATTCAGCATTTGTAAATTTGGGCATTGATGTCAGGTGATGAGGCCTGGTGCAGAGTCTGCATTCCAGTTCATCCCAAAAGTGATCAATGTGATTGAAGTCAGATAGGGAATAAAATTTTGAGGCAACAATTAGGAAAAGGCCTATATATAGATGTGATGATCAGATGTCCACATATTTCTGGCCTTACAGTGTGTCTCTGTAGTCTATGACAGTCTAATTTCAGTTCACTGTTTAATGTGATGCAACACTACTCTTCATGAAAATGCTAAAATGGCAGTTCAATGTAGTTTCTATCACAGTGTCTCAGGTGTAAAAAGTCTAAAGAGGATGAGTGAGCAGCAGGAACGAAGTCAGATGTGACTAAGGAGGTGTCTTATTCCTAAATCTTATATGGTTCCTCATGCCACCTACTGCAAAACAATGTGACCCATATCAAACAAGCTGACAGCAGATTATAGCTAGTATGTATTTTAGGGATAAATCCCTATTTCAGAGGTAGTAAAGGACAAAAAAATCAAGCAAATACATAACCAAAACATATATAAAGGTAATCACTGTTAAATAACAAACATGAAGAATGTATTCTGACTTGAAACTGTTCATCTATTTTTACAATAAAAAAAAGAGCTACAGGTGGTACACAAACACTGGCTCGAGGTGTACAGAGTTCACAGTATTACTGTGCTATGGGCACATGCAGGGAGAACCAAATTGGAGAACACTTGAAGGAGAAAGGGTTTTTGGGTGATGAGGCATACGGGGATGACATGCCTAAATAAGGAAATGGGGAAAAAAGGCTTACACTCCAGTTTAGCCCAAGAGCACTCCATGTCCCAAACCATGCCTGGCCATCTCCTGCCCGCTGTCATGGATGAGATGTTAATGAAGAATGGAGCAGGTATACACAAAATACACACAGTGCCACACACACATACACACACTTATTGCAGCCTGACGTTAATGACATTTTTACAAGGCACAATAAGAAGAGATTCCTGCTGGGGAAGCAGTGATGGTTTAATATCCAGCCCAGCCATTACAGCTAAATCACTTTCAGACACAATTATCCTTCTGTATAGATTAATAATCTTTAATAATAAATAATGCTCAGTAGTAAAACAGTTACAAATTCAGCATTGAATACTTTGCATGATTCTTTGCTGTGTGTTGGTTCATCTCAGCTGTGTCTATGTTTTTTTATAAATTCAGCAGGTCAAACATGTTTATAGTATCTACCAATTTTTTAAACAGAATATAATTAAAATAGAGATACAGAGAAGGAGAGAGAGAGAGAGAGAGAGAGAGAGAGAGAGAGAGAGAGAGAGAGAGAGAGAAAAAACTATTTTCACATTTGCAGAATTATAATTGATAGCAAATTTCCTCCAGGAAAAGCCAATTCCATTATTCCTTGACTATGCTATAGAACATCTTCATTTTAAATCTGTTATGGTCTTCAACAAACCTTCAGCTCCAGCAACAATGACCAGATCAAGCACACAAGGGTAAAAGTGTGCACACTGGTGAACTGTCTCTCAGTCATGGTGTACAATGGGACTCCACAGCACATAGGCAAGGGTGATAGTAGTGTGGGCAATTGTGTGGACTGTTTACTATTGAGCTTTCGATTAACAGAGGTCTCATTGGTGATTTTCACTGGCTTTTTAGAAAATAAAGTGGTTGTTGCTATGGAAATACGCCCTAGCGATGCCCAGCTTCTGGGCTAGTTATCAGACTTCTAGTGCAATTGCTATAGAAACATAGTGCAAATATCTCATCCAGACAAAGCTCTCTGCAGGTGTCTTGATAAATTGTGGCTTTGGCATAAAGATGAGTTTACTTGTTTTAACAGATTACAATGCATACCTGGATCACGGTGTACTACTTCTTCCGAAATCACACAGCTACTAGCAAATACTTCTAATTATTATACCTGAACAACAGCATGAACCAAAAAGAGAATAATACCTAGTATATCTCTTTACTATGTAAATTATAAATCATTCTGAAAAACATGCACTTGAAGTGAGTAAGAAGCGGATGTCATTTTGATTTTACGCTGTTGCAAGTTCTCTTTCACCTCATATAGACTGTAGACTTAATCCAGGCCTTTATAATAGGCCTTTATATATAATCTACCTTTAGTATTATCTCACACTCCATCTTCTTGTGTCTGCTGTACACACTCGAACATGTAAAAAAAAAAAAACAAACAAAAAAAACACACCAAACTTTAATGCTGCACTTCACACTGCTACTTCAGGAGGAATGATCACTCACATCAACCTTAATCTAATGCAAACTGTGACTTTTTCCAGAACTGCCTGATTAGATTCCCCTTGCTAGTTTTCTAAAACAAAGAGTCTCAACCATTGTACCATCTCACTATTGTACTATCTAGCCTTATTACACAGCAAGTTGTGCAGTTAAACTGGCATTACTCAGATGGGAGGTGAAATGGTTATATTTCACTGCATACGAAAAAGCTTAATATTGAAGTGTCTTCCTTTGTCTAAGTGCTGCATTTTTAATTTCACTGTGAAGCCATAGTCTGGAGTCAGGGCTTTTAATTTAAAGAGACAGTTCAACAGTATGCTTACATACAACTCAATGAAGGGTATTCAGCCCTACTGATGCTATTTGATAGGTTAATAATAATAATAATAATAATAATAGTAATAGCTCCATGTGGAATTCACTTGCGATTTCCTGCTATGTGCTGGCAGTTATATTATAGCCTCACATATTTTTAATAGTTAACACAAACTCTGTTTAACATAAACACACCTGTTAGATGAAGACTGAGTAAATGCCTGTTTATTATTAGCATGTCATTACATTAACACATTCAACTGAGGAGCATGAGCACTGTATGGGCGAACAATCCCTTTAAGATCTGGTGCTAATAGTGCCAGCTGGACTGTGCGCACACCCGCATGCAAAAACGCTTACACACACACACTCATACAAACGTCTTGGTAAACAGCAGGATGGGAAAATAGCAGTAAAGAACAGGTGAAGCAAGGACAGGGAAGGTGTCAGACCTTGATCTCAATTTGAGAAAGCGATAGACAGACAGATAGAGGGAAAGAGAGAAAGAGAGAGAGACCAAAAAGAGAGAGAGAGAGAGAGAGGAGAGAGAGAGAGAGAGATGAAGAGGCTCTTACCTGTCCCACTTATTGGGTAGTAGGTAGGGGAGGGTGAGAAGACCTGGGCAGCAAAATCCTCAAATGTCAGACTTTCCTTGTGGTTCAGAATGATGGCCTCCAGATAGAGAGCTCGCTCCTCATAGCTGAGAGAGTGTGTGTTAAGGAAAACAAATGCAATGGCAGGAATAGCAAAATATATTAGGACAAATAACTCCTCATTACAAATTAAGTTATAAAGTGCAATTATTGTGGCTTACAAACATTCTGATGATCAACAGAGAATATAAGGATAGGAAAAGTTCAAGACTCAATTCATTTGAATGATTTGATAAAAGAAACCTAGAAGAATACAAATCACATTAAAGCCTCTTCTTATAATCTCATCATAATTACATCAAAATAAAGAGCTCAAAATGTAAACGCAATCTGCTTGTTTAAACACTGAGCTTATTTGCAGCAGACTGTGTAACAAATTACTGATGCCTTATGAAGCAAACCAAACTATAAAACACAAAGATAAAAAAAAAGTTGACAAAAGTGTAGATGTTTATCTAATAACATTGTACTGACTGCCTGTGTTTTAATTAATGAATTTTCATCAGATTATCGAAGGATATTTGCTACTTACACCCTTATTAAAGTAACTACATTTTATGATAATGGCAGTTTTGTGGTATGAGTGATAAACGATGTAAGGCAGAAGGGGAGATTAAATGATAAAGCCATAGGTGTACACGAACTTTCCTTTGAGCTGTTCCTCTGTGGTCTCAGTAAACAACTCCTGGTCCAGACTGTGATCAAGCACACTCCATTTTACTTTCATTCAAGTTCATTATTTCAACAATGCCAGGTATAGTGGTGTTGAGCACTACAGGAATCTGCTCCTTATGTTAGAGGTGACTGCTGTAATCATATTATCTGTTTCATTATTTTAGATGTATGTTTTTTCGGTGTGTTGTTTCACTGCTTTGAGTTGTACCACAGTAATGCACGTTCACTAGAATCACACCGAGCGTAACATACTACAGATGTTTTCCTGTGATGTTTTGACTTTGTTCCATGTTTTCAGGATGTAGTTACATTTGCTATAGTGAAATATTAAAAATCAGAGGCATACACTGCATCTGCATCATGCATTTTAGACCACATTCTCTGGGTATGAGGACAGATTATGGAGATTAGAGGTTTATTAGTAAAGAAAATCAATCATTTTAATTATTGCATTATAATCATTATTAAATTTGTTGAAATTAGTGAACATTTGTTTAAGCCAACTGCGACTTCTAAGACAACTGGTCCTTAAAACTAAACCTCTTTTCCCCTTTCTCTCCAGCTTTCCTATGAATATTTCTAAATGGAACAGCTTCAGATTTTGGAATTTCACATTTTGGGCACATACACTGATAATGGCTATGATATAATTGTGGCAGAAAAGCTAAAAATAAACTAAAGATATGGGAAAAAAAGAATTTTGATGTAGTCAAGTGTACTTTTTGACCGTCATCTGACTGGTCATGTGTACACAGGTTTCAAGGCCATGATGTTATTGCTCAATGGTTTAACTATGGCAATAGCAAGCTTGAGTAGGTTCTGACTATGAAACAAGGAGATATGGTGATTTAAAAACAGCAAAAAAGATAACCATTCTACTAACGAAATTTTATCATTCTTTCAAAACTCACGAGCCAACCTAAATATGAGGTGAGTGTCTACTTTTGCAGTTAACAGTCCATATAAACGGAGAAGCAGGTGTTTCTGCAGGGCCTTGTGTGTTTTCCTCCTCCATGCTTTCTCAGCTCTTATACAAACAATTGTCAAGTAATGATTTATGCCACTTTCGTACTGTAAGAAGCTGCGTTTTATGTGTCATAACTGAAAGGTACAAATAAGTGTTGTAAAAAGCAAGCACAAATAATGAAGAATACCTTGTGTGCTTGTGTGAGTGTGTCTACAAGCAGAGAGGACTCTACTCTAATGACTGGGCTGGAGTGGAGGCCGAGCTATCTACACGCCTGCCTGCTGAATTTCTGAAGGACCCCACTGATGCCATTCCCAACTCATTAGGGAGGCTGCTTATGCTGCCAGGAACTATACTGTTGCCAAGCCCCTGCACTTCATCATGACCATGCTGCCTGTCACATACCCCTCTGAGTATGCGAGTGAGTGTGTGACTGTGTGTGTGTGCCACGTGCCGGCGCAGCAGGGGCTTAGGCAGCCATGACAAATTGTTGAAAAGGTCCCTCTGAACCCAGCACTGACAAGCACCTGAGCCTGAGGGCTGTACATGGGGAGAGAGCAATCTGCTCCTCTCCTGCTCTCTTTCTTTCTTCATCCTTCCATCACCCCAAAGTGGGAAATAGAGGACAGTAGCCAAAAAAACCCCCCAAAAAAAACACACCAGCAGAGACTTGTAAGACAAGACCGCATAAAATATTAGCTTTGAACAACAGAAAGTAGCATGATCATTACCTGCTGAGACTTAGAAAGAAAACAGCTGAGTTGTGTACTTGACTCTTGACTGCAGACTTACAATTTCTGATTTCGAAAACCTCACTTACTTAGCTGCTATGGCAACATGGGTCATAGTACAGTAATAGGTCACTTCTTTGGATAAGGGAAGAAAAGACATTCTCTGATCAAATTTTAGGCTCATGGTAGTATACAGAGAATTAAGCAAAATGACAAAACAGCTGTGCATGCAAGAAAGAAAACAGTGAAAGAAATACTAGGGAAAAAGAAAATGGGATATGAGAACAGGAATAATGGTGAGGGATAATAACCCTGATCTCACTAGGTCAACACAGCCATATGGCACTCCATTATGGGCTACGCAGATGACACAAGTGTGCCTCTGCTATTGAGATTCCTAAAACAAATATTGACTCGAGGCTGAACACCACTGGCCGCAGCCTCCAGCCGGCACTCAGCTTCCTGTGTACTCCCCCGCATTTCAGAGATGGGAAAAAAGGGGCAAAAAAAGAGGATGCAAAAGAGAGATGATCAATAACAAGCATGTACACCAAACAAATCCAAAAGCTAACAGGTGAACAGGCAAGATTAGTTACTGATATTTTGTTAGGAACATATTTTTGGTGGTATGCTAACAAAACCATTTTGTGACCGGTGGGCATGGGGTTTGGAATTTTTGCGTCATTCTATCTCATCTTCCCTCACTCCCGCCCGGACACTCAATCACTCTAATTGTTGTTCACTGGGTACAGCCTGTTCTGTTGAATAGATGCGTTACAGAGAAGTGAATGTTGGCTTTGTGCATTAATTCAATAAAGTGGATGTGGGCTAGAGAGCAACCATCAGTAAACCTGATCTGATGCTATCTGTGTGGGAGGGCTAACAGTAACTCAGAAACCAGCAGCACCAGAAGCTGCCAGCATCCAACCCAAATTACAGCATGAAGACCAGCACACTAAACCTAAATTAAAAAAAAAAAAGTCTGCATAAAATGTTTTACTTTTTTCAGCTTTACATAGCACTGGCAATTAATATATATTCAGCAGGACTTAACATCACAGAAGGTTTGGAATTTTCCAGTGAACTGTAATCCAAGTCATCCTTTAAACACCTGGGATGGAAAAACACATTTAGTTGGTAACTAAGCAATGTGTGAGCAGGGAATTTCCAAAAGCATTCACTGCTCCAGAGTCTCTCTGTAGACTGTTTGAAAAAATGTTCTAAAGGCTAAAAATGAAAAACTTTTGTAAGAAGCATAGAGCAGTGTGGCCACAGTGACAGGAGCACAGATTTAAAACCACCCTGCTATGTAAAATAATGTGATGACCTCACTGGCGCACAGGTCAACCTGTGGGGAGATGGGAAATGAGGGGGAAGGAAGAAAGACAGAAAGGAAACACAATGGCACTGCAGTAGCAGAGAAAGAGAAACAGACAGCTTAAATCCACTTAATGGAGAAAAACATCCTCTAAGCATTTTGCTGAAGGGCTTTAACAGATAATGCTCTTTTCCTACTCTTGGTGGCTCCTTTGCCACCCTATGGTGCACCAGGTGACAAAGCAGGGCATTAAAAGTCGGATAAAGCAGAAGTCTGGGGAACAACACTGACTCATCCAGCAATCAGAGATAGGCATAAACAACTCCTCAGGTTAAATTAGTCAGTTAAGGACATGAAAGCAGCACACTACAGGCAACACAGTGAAAACCTGCGGATAGAAATATCTGAATAAACGTAAAAGTAAGAGAATGGTAAGGATGATTTCTGATGTGTAAAGCCATTTATCGACGTGTGTTTTGGTGTGCATGTGTGTGAGAAAGCATGACTAATACACAGGTCTGAGACTACATAGTGTTGTCCAGATGGTCAGGGGTGGTCAGTTGGGAATTGAGAGGTCAATCAGTTTGGCGGATCAAAGCCAAGGTCAGGTGGTAGTGGTGGCCATGTTCAAGGTGCATAGGGACTCAGATGGCCTCTCATTAGCAGTCCACTCAGGCCCCAGCAACCCCTGGGACTTCAGAGGCCACCCCACCCTCATGCTCCTCCCTTTTGGTCCCCTGTCAGACTATTCAACAAAAGAACTCCCCACACAGGAGTCCAGGGCCTGGGTACAACCTCATCGACACAAGGTCAGAACGCCAGCTACACACTGCACATAAATCTGCCATTAAGACACATGCATAAAAAGGTTATGACCACTAATACAACAGAAATCAGAGAGTTAAATGTATAGCCTAACTGAAGAATACAAACTGCCATTCAATTATAATCGAGACCAGCATCCTATGAAATATTTGGATAAATATAGGACTTTCTATGGAAATGATCTTTGGAAAAATGTCATTTATTTAGGAAGAGCTGGGCTGGTTAAAAGTGTGAGACTGATTAAAAGTGTGAAAAACATCACTTCAATGTTCTTCTCTTCACATTTATTTAACATGAAGCTTATTAAAGGTGGGAGCAGAAAAGAGCATGATCATGAACATGAAAGCAGCAATTATTATTGTGTCAGAAAGCAGTTTCAATACCAAATGTCTTGTGTTAATGCATCAGTTTACCAGGGAAAGGTAGAGCGAATTTATATAATGTACATCATTTGGGTTTTTAGACAATGCTTAAAATGACTTTTTTGGTGGAAGTACCCTGATAAAAATAATTTGAATAACTACCATCATATACAACTTACTTGCTGCCCAACTAACCAATTAACCCCAATTAAAACTGTGCTTTAACTATGAACATTCTGTAATTAGCTGTGTAAGCAAAGAGCTTCTCCAGCTATACGAGGTGAAACCGTTGACAGCCTGGACAAACCCTTACATAAGATATACTTTCTATTAGATAAACTAGATGATCTAGGATTAGATGAAATGATTTCTAAGTGACACATAAGCATGATAACAATTTTTAATGCTACATTAGGCAGTTATTGAGTAAATAAAGACAAGGAAAATCCTTCACTTTATTAAAGTCATTATCATGAGCAAAGCCAAGGTTAACAACACATTTCCTTTTCCTTCTCTCTGGTAGTGACTAAATGGGCTCTTGTGTGAAGAGTGACAAGTTGAAGAAGTAGAGAGTGGCCACGCATGCTCGACCTCCACTCTAGCCAAGCACCAGCCATTAACCTCAGCCAATCACAATGACCTTGCTGTCCGGCTAAGGAAGAGGATAATTGGCCAGTTGGGGAGATGGGGGGTGTGTTGGGAAGGGTGGGTCGGACTCTTGTGAATTACTGTCTAGGCTAGATTACTGCTTATACTCTCGGTTTCAAAAATTTTGAATTTCAGTGCACAAAAAGGTGCAATCCCACATTCAATTTCTGCTGCAGATCAATTAAACAGTCACTGCATCTTGACTACTCTCAGCACTTGATGGATGACAACTAGCTGCAAAACAATAAGCACCATTATTGCACTCTCAGGAAAAAAAAAGTGTTTTACTGCAAAAACTTGAGTATGTCAGTGGACAAGGCGGCTCCAATCTAACGGCATAAAAGATAAACAGCCCTATTTTTCTTCCGAATAGTGACAACAGTCCGCCCTCTTGTTTGCTACTGGCTCACAAAACCAAGGTTCACAAATTCACAGGTCAAAGTTCACCTCAATAAAGTCATGAAGCAGAAGTAATCGCTACCAAAAGCAGCATCATTCATGGTCCACATCTTTTCAGCTTCAACTGATTAAGCTTTTAGATATATATATCTATTCTAAAATACATATTTTAGCTGAAATATCAGAAAAACATAGTTTTCTGGTCTTTCCCACAACGCAAGGGGTTGAAAATCATAAACGCTATGGCTAACCTTTACATTTTAGTACCTCTTTAATAGAAATAATTGATGAATGCATATGTACAACACACATAATTGGAAGAATGAATCCTTTCTGAACAAATTCTTCTGTTCTGAATCCTAAATTAGATTGTGTATCACACAAAATTAACTTTAAAGCATTTTACAGCAGGGAGAAAGGGTGAAACAGAGGGGTGGGAGAAAAGAAAATTTTAGGCAAGTCATAAGAAGGAAGAGTGGAAGAGAGGTATTATGTCCCCAGTGTTGGACTATATGCCGTTTTCTGTCAGCTACATGAGCCCATGAGACAGCAGGTGTTGATTGGTGAATTTCTAGACCACTGCTGCAAGGGTACCTGTTGTCACGCCATTGGACTGAGGCGTGAAGTTTGTCCCAGTGGAAAAAACCAAGAGGAGGTGTGAGATGATTATAGGTTGGAGGGACAGACTCAGAGACAAAATGACAGAAAAAAAGAATTAAGGAATGAAGAAAAAATATACATGGAAATAAAAAGAACATGTACAACAATGGAGATTATGCTACTGTTTCCTCATAGATGCCATATATCCCATAATGCTGGCTCAAAACAAATCCAAGCAAACAAAAAAAATTGTACTTGTATAGATGAGTGTGTGTCTTTACACACCTACCCTAATTAAGCCCAGAGCTGAGAAGCTGAAGGTGCAGGGGAGGGGTGAGGGATGAGGGTAAGGACAGGTTAATTGAACCTCCAGGGGGACGTCCTTTACATCTCACCTCACCAGCATCCATCTGAGAACCAGACGCAAAGAAATGGAATTATGAGCATGACATCACTGCCAGCGCAGATTCCCACAAAGACCTGACAGAATCGGCTGGCATGAACACAGATTTATAAGCCTGCTAAATCAAACGTCTGCCACGTCGAGAGATGAACACTTAACATTAGCTCTCCTAATAGCACAGTAACTATTGATCCGACCTGAGGAGCAAGGAAGAGGGCTTGACAGGATGGAGGGAGAATAGAAAAGGTCAACAGGTTGCACCATTCTAATAGCGCCACCGAAGGGACATGGAGAGCACTCATATACTACATCACTGGGGAGCAAATGATGTGTGGAGAAGGAAATGTGCGGAGTGACTAAGCACTCTTTATTCCTCAGAGATGCACGAATCCAGATTACTCAAAAAAAAAAAATTTGGTTCATCAGTTAAAATACTATGGAGGGAAACTGCTTTGTTCAAAAACAAAACAATTCAATTCAATAATAAATCTTTCCATTTGTCAGAAAGGACAACAATTTACGTGATGTCTTACTGAATACCTAATTATTTTATTAATCATTCTGGCACTGAAATAATTATGATACTATCAGATATTATCTGAATTTTTATAACAAATAAAACTTGGATTGTACAATTTTTAAATTTGCAATGAATCTACAAAATTGATAAATGTTCATATCGGGTATAGTTTTTTTTTTTTTTTTTTTTTAAATCTGGCTAATGTTTTCAAAATTATTTGGTGTTTGCCATGTCCAATTCTTGTAACACATTAAATAAAAGTAAATTTGTTATTATAAAATCACAATCATTTTTTGCTAAATTCCTTACTCCTAAACTGAGCTTTGTTGTATTATTCTGCGTAGTATCATATTAGTTGTACAAGATTTGCTTGCAACGTGCACTTGGTTTCTGCTGTATTCAGATGGCAGAACAGCCTCACCACTCCTTTATAAGAGCCCTAACAAAGCAGTCACTTAGATATCTAACACAATGGAAAAATAATTAAACAAAAAAAATGGTACTATAAAAGGCAATCAACAGTAACCAGTGCATTATGGAGAAGTTATAACACGATGGATGCATTAGTGCGAACGTGCCTCAAGTACGGTCGGGCTGTGTAGATCTCTAAAAAGCTTTTATGTCCGACACAGAGATTCTCAGGATGAAAGCTTTATCATTCTCATCACTCTTCATTAAAGCAATGAGATTAATTCATGAGCCATTGTACATACTGAATGTTTAATAATAAGCTAAACATGAATATCTCAATGGACACAGGTTGCCAGGGACTTTGTGATGTTACATGCTGAAGAGGACTACAATGGACTTGAAAGTCCAGTCAAACAAGATATCTTTGATAGAAAAGTGAAAGCTACAGAAGGAGCTGGGTCATGGTACTGTGGACAGCTCCGCTCATATTCACAGTGCAGCTGCTTCACAGGCAAAACCAGGGATCTAGGACATAGACGGAAATACATGAATGCAGCCTCCCAAAAATTAAAACCAAGATGGATGACAATCCATTAATCCTCCATCTTTTGGATGAAAGGACGTGGCTTAGTGTCAAAACAAAGAGGACCAGGTCTACCTGAACAGATTACAATAAAGTAAAAGGCAAGAATATATTACATGAGAGAGAGGAAAAAAAACCCCCAGAAAACAGACTTCTGGTTTGGCATCAGCTTTTCTTCCCCTTCTTCTTCTTTTCTTCCTTAATCCTCGCCTTGAGGCATTCTGTGCAATCAAGCGCACTATTACACGGCAACAATTAGCTAGACTGTGGAAGCTGGCACCTGGTCCGAGGCATTCAGCGGCTTTCAGAGGCAGCTGACTGTACAGCCCCCCCTCCCCACCAGGTGGTCCTCCTTCAATGACATTAGCCAGTCACTCCAGGGTTAATCAAGAGCCTGCTCAAAACAAGTATGCCTGCATGGAGCTAATTTAGTTAGCTGTAGATGCTATGGATGAGGTCTTAAATTGGTCAACGAGACAATGAACTTTTACAACTTCTTGTTAAAAAATGGCTGATAATTTGAGAATGTTGCTGCACTTGTCAACAAAATACAACATTTTGGACAAAGCCTAAATTCAACACAACTCAGGACAGACCATATGAAGACTTGTAGCATTCTGCCCCTAGGCTATAAAATTAACTCCTTTTTGACAATACTGTGCAGCATAATGCCACAGGATACAGTTGATATAACTTTTTCATAGAAGTTTTAGCTCATCTGGAATGTTGGATAATTGATTAAATATGTTTGTCACCATTGTTTGGAGTCAAAGCCAACAGGATATGTGAGGACAAACACATTAGAGGAAGAGGAAAGATTCTCGGCCTGTGTTGGAGGGACGAAGAGCTTTTCAGATCGGAGACAAAAATAAGAGGGGCTTACTGCTTTATATGCTGAAAATTCTAATAAAGCCTATGGTATTCTCAGCTTGGGGCTCTGTGCACTGAGCATGAATAACACAATCTGAATAACAATGGCTATAGATTTGTAGGGTCTCTCAATACTAATTAGGGGCTATATGCACTGTTTGTTGCAAAGATGTGCACAGTGAAATGAGATGCTAAGTGCTTCATCGCAGAAACAAATCATACACATTGCAGTCCAATGAAAGAAATGAAAGAAAGGGGTTAGGGGTTTACTACTGGATACCAAGTGTTTAGAAAAAAGGTTCTAAGACGCACTTGTTGATGTCTGTCACAGAGGGGGAATGCTTTGTAAATAATCATAAAAATATGAATAATGTAGTAACCAATTATTTTCACATGGTCTATGGCACGAGTATGAACACAGGCCATGTTACTCTTCATGCCTTTACACCCCAGTGTGTAGTTAACTCAACAGAAGCACAACGAAACTCCAAGAAAATCAATGATGCATTGCAGCCTAGCCCTCCATTGTATCTCTTAAGCAACCAACTGCAGTCTTCTACTTCAGAATGTAAAGAAACTCTATTTCCACATCAAAGACCACCTCTGGTGTGGAGAAGGGCTGGACAAAAGCATGATGCACACTTTTATGTTGTGCTCTTGTTTTCTGCTGTTGTTTTTTTTATCTTTCAATGCAGAGGACTCCATTTGGTACAAAGATGCAAATGACAAACATAAGGAGATCCTTTAGCATAATACAATTACATCCAGTGTGTGGAGGAGCCCTTGCTGCCTTTGAACTATTTAAAGTGGTATTAATGCAGAACTTATAAATAATCAACTAAACCATCCTCTTTTAAGATTGTCAGTAATGAGAAACTGAAAGAGCCACGGTCTTTAAACAAACGGTGCTGAAAGACCTGCGTTTACAATCAAATAATCTGCTTAGTCCAAATGAGATTAATGAAAAGATGAGAAGATCTAGATGAGAAAATCCAAAGTGTGCATTAGTCTATTAATTTTACTCTATAAAAAAATAAACCTTTGACTTGCCCACCTAATTAGTACAGTGTTGCATAACACTGAATAAAAGAATAGTTATATAAAAAGAAGAATAATTTGTATTAATTATAGGAATTGGTAAAATGTGTCAAAAATACTTGGAGCTATCTTCCAGGTTGTAATAAAAAATAAAAAATTATGATTAAAGAAAAAATAGAGCATAATACCGGTGGGTTACATGGCAGGTGACATTTTTGTGACATTTACTGAAAGAATTGGATATGTGTAGGATAAGCGAGGATAAGCGAGCAGTGCTGTGCTCTATTCAGGCCCAGCCTGGTGGGACAGAGCACAGACGCCTGCCTGGAACCGAGGAGACAGAATAGTAATCAGTGTGGTACTGATAATGAATGATTGAAGGCTCTTTCTCAGCATTGGAGAATTTCAATATCACAAGAGCCCTAGAGGCAGGATTCTTATCAGCACAAGCCTCAGACAAAGGAATCCACATAATAGGAAATGTGCTTAAACACGGGCCAGTCATGAATGACCAGGACGATTAGCAAGAGGAAAATCAGAGAGAGCAGGAGAACGCACACACGTACACCAAGGCACACTAGAGGCTTCTAAGGACGCGTTTGGGAATGAGTATCACATTAAGGATAGTGTTGGTAGTGCGAGTAATTTCATCCTGATGAGCAAGAAACAAAATAGAACAAACCAACGCCACAGTGCCAGTCATACTTTCACAACCGCAATCACACTCAAACATCCTCTCACACACTCAAACACTCCTACACTTAAATACTGAAGCTTGCCGGAACGTGCTCATTATCACTGTCTTTAAGCAGCAGCACATAAAGCGGGTAAGACACATCTGAAAAATCCCATACAAAGCTAATCAATGAGGACCTCCATTGTATTCATGGAAAAAAGACCACAAAGCAGCATCCATTTGGATAACCTGAGAGGACTAACAGCTATGTCCAAGTGTTAGCAGTCTGGCAAGGGAGGAGAAAGAAAGTTCATTAATTAAAGAAGGCTTGGCCAGACAGATGGAACGACTAGCTGGATGCTAATTACTCTGAGAAGACAAGTAGGTTTAACACTCCCCCTTCGCCTGCCTTGCCATCAATCACAATTAACATGGCTCCTAAACAGCCACCTAGCTCACTCAGCTAAAAACAAGCATGAGGTTCATGCACTCTCTAAATGACTGGTTGTGATTTATTATTTTAACCACAGTGCTGTTACTTTTCCAGAGTACAAGAGAATGTAGTTTGTTATTCTCTTTTTAAATAAAGTAAAATGTATGATATTATAGAACACTAATACTAATACTCCTAATAATAATAATAATAATAATAATAATAATAATAATAATATGCCTATTCCTTTCACAAGTACACACAGGGCAACACTTAAACTGAGGCAAGCGTGAATTAACAGACTCATCCTTCATGCTTAAGAGGTGATTAAGTAACATTTTCCCAGCTTGCCTGTGTGCTACTCCTGAGGGAGCAGTAATAATGGAGTGAGTTCAAGGTAACTCTACCCCTTCATGTCCATAGAATTCCCCATACTGGAGGATCTCACCCAGACCTAGCCACACCACCCCCCTCATGACACTGCCAAAACACAGACAGCTGTCAGGCACAAACGCCTACTGAAGTTCACTACTTTTCAAGGAGGGGCAGGAGGGTTGGGTGGGGCTGATATTTAAAGGCACAGTGCAGGACTGTGTACGTACCACAGTGAGTAGGAAGACTCTTTTTGGATCTTCTGAGGATGTGGCTAGTCTTATAAAGAATCACTACAAACGCAGTATACTGTTAACTGGTTCTAATGAGTGGCAATGAAACAAACAGTTGCTGTACAAACACCCACATAGCTCCATTGTATCCATTGCTACCTGCCAGTCACTTGTTAAAAGTTGTTTACAAACTTGATCTCTACCTGTATTTAAGCTGGTGTTACCCAAAAGAAAGCACCACCCCAGGGTGATTTGTGCAAATGTGCATGTTTGTCTGCGGTATGTGTTAGTGAGAAACAGAGAGAGAGAGAGAGAGAGAGAGAGAGAGGGGGAGAGAGAGAGAGAGAGAGAGAGGGAGAGAGAGGTCTTTGTTCCAAGCCTCATGGGCAGAAGGACAGTTAGAGAGAGAGAGAGAGAGAGAGAGAGAGGGAGAGAGGGAGAGAGAGAGCAATAATACTATGAGTCATTCAGCATTAGAGGAGTGTGAGAGAACAGAGGGAGGGGAGAATACTTGTGCATTTCATATGAAGCAGCAGCTATACACCATATGCCATATGGGGCTGAGTGACTCTGTAGTCAGGGCTGGGCATGACAGCCCTGTGGAAGAGGGCCACCCACTTCTTAAGAATATGCATCTGTGTGTGTGTGTTGGGGGGCTGTTTGAGAGGTCATCAGCCTAAATCTGAATGTACAGATCCTATTGCTGGGAGAATAGCAGGGACAGAGTATATGAGTTTGTGCTAAGGTTGTTTTGAGAATAAATGGAAAGAAAGAGTGGGGGAAAATGTGGGAAGGGGGATTGGAGGGGGCTGTGTTTGGGTATGGGGAATCTAAACACATTTGATATTGTAAGGAGCCTCTGGGAACAGCTGGTGAGTTGGGAGGAGCAGGGAGGCAGGCGGGAGGGGGAGAGAAGCCAGTGTACTGGAGTGAAAATGGGATTAGAGTCACCACATTGTGACTGGGTGGGGGTACTGGACTCACACAGGCCTGCCTTAGACATTCTACCTATAGGCACTAAAACCAAACTCCACAGAGTATAGTACATTTGACACAGTAGATAACAATTTGAATATTTACTTAACCCCGGAGGGATAGATATTTATAGCTTTTTTCTATATAATTCCTGACTCAAAATAGATACTTATATTTGTGAAAAGGAACATGTCTAAGGATCTAAAAATTTCACAAAATACCCGCCAAAGGGTGAAAGCCAAGACCTAATATGTCATGAAGCTCATTAAAACTGATTAATTTAAGATTAGTGATGAAGAAAATATCAAGGAAAGGTAGTACTCTTTGGTAATAGCCCTCCTCCCTCTCGTCCTCCTTCTGATGAGCGCTAAAAGCTGGAGCTTGCATGACTGGCGATGGGTAGGAACAGATTATAGCTATTGATTGGTGCCTGGAGCTAGATCTGACTGAAGAAAAGAGGAAGAAAGGGCCAGAGCAGGGAGAGAGTGAAGGAGAGAGAAAGAAGTCAGGAAACATGCTAACACCATCGATTCCGGTCAGCAGGGAAGCTAGTGAGGCAGACTCACCAGGTCAGCGAATCTCAGTCTTACCTCAAAATCCCCACCTGACCACTGTTCCAAGTCCCATGGTAATCACTTCCACTGTCTGACATAATGACAGGGGGATAGTCCCCTCAGAGAGTGTCATGAATATTCAACAAATCATAAAGCCAATAAACACCAATATTCCAGCTAATATTCTTAATGAATAAATGAATCCAGAGGATTGACCTTAGTAAACACTTGTCATGCATGTATAACATTTATACACATTTAAATCTGGGTTATTTGCAGTATTTATTAAGTATCTCAGAAGACCCTTTGAGACACTTTCAAATATATTTTTTTTCCAAGGCATTTTTTTATTTCTGGAAAGTCTTTCTTTCTGGACATCTGGGAGATGAAATTTAAGATTATGAGCCCTGTCCACTCACACTTGAAAAAAGGGATCTGGCACGCCAGACTTCAAACTCACAGCAGCTATTTTTTTCAGTAGAGCTGAATCAATAATAGATGACACATTATGTGTGATTTGAAAGGGCTGTGTAATACAGTGTCAGCAGGAGAGAGGCTTCTCTGTCCAAAGAGCTCCCACCAGGTCCTCTGGAATAACACTACTTCTGTGGCTGCAGCAACCCGAGAACAGCACCACTGCACAAGGTGTGGCAAAGATATACACATGAGCAAGAGCACACTCAGCTACACAAATGCACAAACATGGCATGGGGCAGTTTAGGGCAAGGAGGTGGACTGCGGTGCACCTGGCCAAGTGCTGGTGGCCATTTCTCCACAGCCCATCCAATTAGATGTGAGTGATGGTGTAGCAGAGAGGTGGGCTGCTGGAGGCCTCTCCAGAGCAGCACCTGCTTTTATCAGCCTGCACCCCAAGCACAGCCGCTCCCTTTGAAGAAATATTCAGCTAATTACCTTGGAGCACTGTCACACAACAAGACGGTAGATTGCACAGACCCCGACCATTGTTAGATGAGGAAACTCCAGAGGAGATTTCATCTCTGCACGAATACAGTCGCCTTTCAGCGACAAAGCCAAGGTTATTGTATCGAACAGCGGAGGAGAAAGAGACATAAGGCATGAGAAAGAAAATAAAAGGAAGTATGATGAAGAGGCAGAAATACTGAAAGGGGTAAGAGCAAAAAAGGCAGACAGAGATAAGGAGAGCAAAAACGAAGGTCTGAGTGGATGTGTCTGTGTATGTGAAAAAGGTACTGTTCAGCAGCTGTTTCTGCAATGAGCATGAGTCAGACAGTTTAATTATTCATTAGAACAGATCAAGCCTTTGTTCAAAGCTGTGAAAAGTGACCATCTTTTTGCCCTCTTATTCCCCTTTTCAAGAGACATAAGAAAGAGAACCATGGTGCATATACTGGAAGAGAAGGGGATTCAGGAAAAGGCTGAAACCTGCTTCACATCATTTGTTTCTGATTAAGGCCTATTAAACTAGGAATTCATATAAATACATAAAACTGTTACAAATAAGAAATGTGAAGTCCATAATAGATTTTCTTTCAGATCCTACCGTCGTACCATTCTTATTTTTTCTAATTGGGTTTAAATTAATTCTGAGATGTGAAGAATGTGCTGAAAAGATACAAGCTCTGGTAGAGCGTCAGTCGAGACTTCACCGCCCTGCTGGCATTTATGCATGTGGACCGTACGAGACTCGGCAGCAGCGTTCCTGAAACTATTGCTCCATCAAACAGAGGGCCAAAGAAAGGGACCTGAGAAAAGAGGAAATAGTCTGTTAAAGGCATCAGTCACTGGGAACTATTTTTTCTAAGACAGATGTGTTTAAAATCATTAACAGAATCGAGTGATGAGCATGAACCCCTAAAACAATGCATATTATCGCATGTCGGCTTAGCTGACATAATGATCACTCTATTTTCGCTCTATGACAATTACACATCCACATCGCCAAAGAAAATCAATAAGCATGACAGACCAAAATGACTCCAGTCAATAAGGAATGCCGCACTTCCCTCTCTCAAGGCTTGTACTCATTGAACACAGCATTGAGTTATTTGTCTTGGCACTGATGCAGCCAAGGGAATTTCATCAAGTACAGCTCTGCCTTCTGTGCTTTTATGGATGCTTTTACCACTGTGGCACTGCAGGATAATTTACTGTGTATTGTTTTTTTTATACTGGCTTTCATCATTGCTTAAAATGTTTTCAATCCAAAATGTATGTGAATATGACAGCAATTGTATATTTGCTATCTAAAAGCTCCCCAAATGTACTACTGTGTAATTCAATTAGGCTTATAGAGAAATTATCAGTGGCCCTACTTTGGTCACTCATGAAGCTTTTGACCTGTCTGACGTCCAAGCATGCAACAGATGTATGTGTGCGTGTATGAGTGTGTGTGTACACACACAGTATGAGTGAATGGTGAAGATGAAAGCTAGTCGGGCAATGATGAGAGCAGCAAGCCGACAGTGCAGTAATGGTCTCGGGTATGGGAGGGGGCATTTATGGATTCTTGAGTTGAGAAAGGCATGCAGTCGAGGCAAACTAACAGACCACTGAGTAAAGAAACCAAAGATTTTAAAGATATAGCTCTAAATAATTTTATATAACCAGCAAACTCCATGTTTCTATATTATTGTATACAGTACATTATTACAGATTGGACCATATTATAAACATTTCATCATCTTTGAAAACATGCAGCACTTGGACATGAACAGTGGGCGTACCTGTGGTTTCTTCATGATCTGGATAAAAAACATGTGGTTCTTCATTGGGTAGATGATGATAAGTACATCCCCAAAGTCAGTAGGGATGATGCCCCGCCGGTAGTCCCTTGTGTGCTCGGACCACACAATGTGCACTTCATCGTTTCCCAGATGACGAAGCTAGATACATGAGCATTCAGACAGAGAGGCAGACATATAAAAACTGAGAGACACATACATTATAGATATATTGACGAAAAATCAGCATGAGGTATTCCGGAAAGTACTGAAGGGATGGAGATCAAAACATTCAAATCAACTGGTGTCTTGATGATTGGTGATGGAGAGCGATGTCTAACATGTTGCTCCAAAATCTCTCATCAGTGTTAATTTATATTTCCAAGTTTTTTTTTTTGTGTTGCTAGCTGCTGGAAAACAAAAAGTGGGTTAACCAAAAAACATGCTCTATGACATTTATACCATACATGACTGACACCATAGCATGATTAAATGAGTAAAACAGATTGAGCAAACTTTTCGCTTGTTACAGTTACTAAAACCACAGATGACTACCTGAACCCTCTCAAACATCATGTCTACAAGTCTTGATCTCATAATAGTCAGATCGGCAAACAAATCTGTGTCAGATCCATGTGCACAAAGATGTTTTTGACAGAGAGTGAAATAAGCCAGTGCTCGTAGTCTAAACGATATAACAGTCCTTGACTCATATCTAAGGCCAACTGCCAGTTCATCTTTAATAATCGCTTAATCCTAGTCAGGTTCGTGGTGGAGCCGATTTATAAATTACATCCTGGATGGAACACCAGTCCATCACAGGGCAACATGCACACAAGCTTTTGCAGTTATTCACATCAATAGGCATTTCATTTATGTTTGGTTTTAAAAGCTATAACATCGAATTTAATAACTGTTGTTGGAGATGGTTATAGGAAAGAATAATTAACATATGTGCAAGCGACTAATACTGATAAGGAGGTCAAATCTAAATAATAATAGACATATCAGGCACTTTATTAGGAACACCTGAACAACCAATCATGTGGCAGCAGTGCAATGCATAAACACATGCAGATACCAGCCTGCAGCTTCAGGTAATGTTTACAACCATCAAATTAGGGAAATATATGGTCTCAGTGATTTTGATAGTGGCAGATGGACCGGTGTGAATATCTTTAAAGCTGTCGATCTCCTGGAATTTTCATGCACAACAGTCAATATAGTAATGGTGCAATTAAGAAAAAATAAAGAGCAGCAGATCTACAGACAGAAACGCCTTGTTTGAGCTGAGAGAAGCCAAATAGCATCTCAGAATCTTTCAAAGGGATGGCATACAACAGCAGAAGACCACTTCTAAGGGCTACTTTCAGCAAGATGATGCACCATGACGCAAAGCAAAAGTGGTATCATGAACATGTCAGTGAGTTCAGGGTTCTTCAGTCACCGGACCTGAATCCAGTAGAACACCTTTGGGATGTGGTAGAAGAGGGAGATTCACAGCATGAATGTCTAGCTGAAAAATCTGCAGGACTGTGTGATGCAGTCATGTCAACATGGACCAGAATCTCAAAGGAATGATTCCAACATCTTGTGGAATCGATGCACGAGGAATTGAGGCTGTTCTGAGAGCAAAGGGAGTATTAGTATAGTGTTCCTAATACTGAGCACAATGAGTGTACATAATCATTTTTGCTGTGACTGACACATTTAATGACACAAATTATTAGCAATTTTAACGTAAATTAAAATTATAAATGTTTTCCAAATGATCACTATTAAATCGAGACTTACAGGCTTATCATCCAGTACCCACAAGTGATGCTACTTTAAGAGCACTTTGGCCTGATTCAAAGAACACACTAATGATTCAATTTCCACCGGACACTGACAATGTGGACACACTCTAATAAAACTTGATTATGAAAATTTGTTTTGAAGAAGCACTAATTTTAGGTTTGCAAAAATGGCCCTGCATCTTGTAATAATGCTTTCAAATGTAGAAAAAATATGTTTAAGAGATTGGATTGTAATGAGGCAATTACAGACAAAATTTACTGCTCTGCCTGTCAAATTGCAAACATTTTCATTTTATATTAAACTAGGAAATACATTTCAAAGAAAATGTTTCTCTATTTTTTTTAGTTTGTACTCCAAGGTAAGACAACCATTACAAAACCAAATGCCAGCGAATGAATTAAATTGTGGTCCAATCTCACATATATGGCATAGTTTATATTAGCATTAAACAGTAATTAATAATAACTGTTGATAATATAACTTGAGTAATATTCAGCCTGCCTTTGCAATGTAGAGTATGTAGTAAGAATGACAGGTTCAAATATGAGGCAAAAGTTTAATGACATGACGTTTAAATTATTTAAACTATAAATTAATGTATATTTAAATGGTTAAAATGGACAGAAAACAAATCGAAGCTAAAGTAGAATCTTTTGATAGTCTGTGGAACATCTGCCAGTGCACTGGCGCCTAATGAGCCATTAGCAAAACATGTCCTCTCCACCAAAAAAATGCAATTACTACATTTTCCCCTAAGCCCTTAATTATGCTAATAGCCTAGAATTAAATAAATCCACAACAAGCTGATTGGGCCAGTGTATGCTGATCCATTTCAGTGACAGCAGAAGAATCAATGGCATGCAAATAGGACAGGGGAAAGAGAGGAAATGCACAACATGCTGTACACATATTAGAGATTCCAACTAAACTGAAATGTGGCAGGTGTTAAAGACAGCATTGTGATGATGCATGATTAGGATGACTAGAGCTGAACACTAGAGGAAAAAGACAGGTTTGTTAACACGAATTCTCAGTATTATTAGCCTCGTTTAACCCTCACCTAGCCTCATTTGTAAGAGTGAACTGTAAATACATACTCACAATATACTCTCAAACAGAGTGTATTGAGCAGAGCAGTGTTCCTCCTGCTCTCCAGCATGCCTCTATAACTCTATGAGGGAGATCGGAGTGTGTGTGCGTGAGTTGTGTGTCAGGCTGACCGGCTGCCTCCGACAGGCCGTGGCCTTGAATGGCTGAGCCCTTCAAATAACTGTATTACTAGCACAGCCAGCTGCTCTGCCCCCAGCACAAAATTGAATTCAGGAATTCCTCTCTTATTCTTTTCTCCTTCTCCCATCTTCCCCTCCTCCTGACTCAAAGTTACATTTGTAATTTAGAGGGTAACTTCCTGCCTGGCTGTGGCTGATAAAGCAGAATTATTACCCCCTCCCTCTACACCCTTGCAGCACACTCTCGCCTCCTGGTTACCACCAGAGAAGGAGCAAAGCAATTAAGGGGCCCCAAATGAATCGAACACAGCTTACAGCACACACTCTTCCACCATGAGCTCACACACACAGACACCTACACACTGCCGGACCACGCCTCCAGTGCATGAGTTGGGCTGGGGAAAAATCGAATGTGCCTGAGACAGACTAATAAAACACTAACAGTGAGCCATGTCAGTGTGATCTTCCTGATGAATCTCCTCTCTGTGGGTGCGCACATGATCAGATTGGCGGCATTCGCAAAGCAGGAGCCTGGTGGCTCATTTCGCCAGTGCTAACGAGCTAACGCCTGTCGATCGCTACCCCGCCAACACGGGCGGAATTTGACAGCAGGGCATCTAGCAGGACCCTGGCCTTGGCACAATGACTTAATGGGATGATCGGGGCCCAGGTCACAGCACATGCAGGAATCGAGAGAGTCAGAACCATTACTGAGGCAGGACATGACTACTGCTCTCTTCGGCTCTACAGTGCTTCACCTAACAGCAAGCACACAGAGCCTGGTAATCAACAGCACAGCCACAGAGTCACGCCTTACGTGTGCCTGTCACATGCTTTGTGGCACTAATCTACTATCAGTCTAACAGTCCCCTAGATACACCAGGCAGTCTTGAAAATTGTAATATGTAATTAGAGGCAGGAAAACATAACATGATTAGTTGTATCAAAACACATTAGGTTAAAATCGCTTAACTATGTAATGACAGAATATACTTTGAATATCAATGAATAAAGATGGGCTGAACCTTTTTAGTTATAGAGTCATCTGAGTCAGAGGGCATACGCGTGGACACATGAAAGATGACCTCCACGTTTGAGGTAGCGTAGTATGGTGCAGTGTTTCCTGTGCTACCGTTCCTCTGCAAACCTCCCATAAACCCACAGTGAGTAGCCAGGTCCACCTGTGGGGTTTGAGACAAGAGAGAAGACAATGCTATTCATTCAAAAAGTGAATACTCTGTTGTAGCATGTGTATGAACGTGCCAATTCAAAAAAAGTGACAGATTGAACGCTTGATTTGTACCTCCCATCCAAGCCCAGAGACAAAGTCCTCATACGCTTGACTGCCCTCGGTATTGGACAATATAGAGCACTTATCCTCCTGGCCTTCACCAATATAGAACACAGCAATTTTGTGTGTCTCTCGACTGAAACACAGACACAGTATAATTACTGACACTACATTTTGTATGACACTACATTTTGTATGTTGAAAAAAGAGTGTACATTTAAGAAGATGATGTGAGGAAATATAATAATTAAAAAGGTGCGACTCATGTAAAATGAATAATCGTTATATCCTCTTCTCCATCGTTTGGTGCTTTGTTGCTGTGGAAGCACCATGCCCTTGCACTGTGATGCTCGGCATGCTCAGACAGCGGTTGCTATGCACAGGGCAGGTATGCGCACAGGGAGAAAGTTTGGTCCGATCCTGGGGGTATTCTTTAATAAGCCTCTGTAATTAGCCACTCTGAGTGCCTATTGATTGCTGTAGTTTGAAGAGTGCTGAGCTGTGTTCTGCCAGAGATGGGCAGGATTAGGCTAGTAGGGGTTTGAAAGAAAGGGGTAGCTAAGAGTGGCCTTAAGACATGTCTCACTAATAGTGCTCTTAAAAGGATTTAGCCACACTGGGTATTGCACTAGGTGAATTTTTTGCCAAATGCATGCTATAATTAAGGTTTTGAGCAATCAGCAGGGTTCGATAATGTAGCAAAAAAAATGACAGCTTTACAACTGATTTCAGTTCGGCTTTACCGATGTATTAATGAGGAGGTTTCATTCTGTGCTTTATCATATCGGAGCATGGTTTAGCATTTTCCAGTGTAATTGTGCACAGATAATATAACTAGTCTTTGTTCACAAAGAGTTGTAAATTAGAGCTAAAAGCTTGTATAGCATTTGAAACCTAATGAAGCACTTAAAGATGAGCATGAGAGCATCTAAAACCTACCACTGTCTCGAATCCAAATTCTTCAGTTCTCTTAAGAGCTTGGAGTTCTTCTTCAGCAGATGAAAGCTTTTTCTGCAATTAAGAAAATGCAATCAAGACAATACCTCGACATAATTATTTAATATATTTAATTCACTTTCTTATCTACATTGTTCTCTCAAAGCTGTTCCAGTGAAGATAGGATTTAAAACATGGCTGACACTGACAGTATTAAAAAACAATTGGTTGCATGGTTTCTGATAATTATAGCGCAAAAAACCCCCAAAAATGTCATTTATCCACAGGTGGCCACTCATTACTAGCAATGGTGTATTCTTTGCATTAAATAATGTGGAGCAGAATGGAAACAGTGGGAATGCATCGGCACAGAAGCTGATCTCTCACACCAGTGATAAAAGTAAATTATTCTACACAAATGGGCATATACCTGCGGTCCCAGGAGTTCATGCCAAGCTCATTTAGCAGAAGGCGGCAAAAATAGAACGGTGCTTTGGGCTCCTGGTGAATGGGCTCAGTCTGACTGACTGCTTTGACACTGGGGTCTTCATTTCGTCTGCAGGTGAGCTCCTCCTCCTCTTGCTGTGCTTGTATGTGAATAGCCTCCATGATGGCACCCTCTGTCTCTGGGGTCATGCCCACGGGTGCTGGAGCTGGTTGCGTAAGTCTCTGCTGAGGCTGAGGCAGGCACTCAGGACTGCTGTGGCCCAATTCCTCCAGCAGCTGGTCCAACACATCCACACTATCCTCAACCTCCATCTCTGAAGGGCATCTACTGGCCTGACATGAGGTCTGCTTGGAGGAAGTGGATGAATAGTTATTGTAGAGGTGTGAAGGCTCATCCCCGGTGCTGCTACAGTGCAAGTTTGTCCTGTCTAACGTCTTGTAAAGGACACTGCCATCCCATGAGTACTTCCCAGAGATGTCCCGCACAATCACTCGCACTTCAGAAGAGTTCTCTTTGGAGTTTGGGCTTGAGAGAGATATGGGATCAGCAGGAATCTGCAGGTAAGAAACAAGTGTGCTGTCATTGAAGACAAAAAGCTGCAGGTTGGGGCTCTTGAAGACCTCTGAGGAGAGTTCAGATGACTCCACGTAGGGGTTGTCATGATTTTCGTTAACCATGCTGTGCAGTAGTGCAGGGCCGCCGCTGAGAGGTTGGTGCCCCAAATGGTTGACGAGGTGCGTCATTATCATTCTAGCTGTTAGAGGAATCAACTCCATGTTCCTTCGTTTCTTTTCTGCAGTGTAAGAATAATGATTACTACATGTACATGTTCAAAATCATAAGCACACGTGTTAGTATATTAGTGCATTAGGCTGAATATAAAATCAGTTTGATTCTGGAGGAATTTATATTCCTTCAGCTGTCTCTGCTCATGATTAACAGATTCTCTATGTAAAAAAAAAAAAAAAGAGTGTTTTGCTTCAGCTCAAAGACTCATGATACCAGCTATTAGCTCTAACCAAAAATCTCCCTTTTCTGTCATTTTTGCAATCACGTTGCAGGTTTTTGGGCATCTTCAGACTGAATCAAAGACACCTTCAAAGGATCTATTCAGTCTCCACAATAAAAAGGAAAAAGTACTCAAAGAGCTGCACTAATGAGCATCACACATTTTACAGTGAGCTCAACAGTACTCTGTGAATAACAGCTATGCAAATGCTGAGGACGGCTCAAAGGGGAATTCTAGTGTTGTGATGAGAGTGAAAAGGATGCTCACTATGACAGTGCCATCAATACCATCACAACCATTAAAGCAAAAAAGGAAACCTAGTGCACTGCATTAAGGACAGAGATGGCTTGAAGGTGAGCTAATCAATACAAGTGTACGGGCATATTGCTTTTAATTTGATCTTTAGCTGGAGTTGTCTTGTATAAAAGTATTAAAGGTAAATCAGTGGATTTTGGTACAGTAAAAAAAAAATCTTTTGCTTCTTCTATCATACTATCATAAAAAGAATGACTACTGAAAAATAGGAACCTCTAAAAAAAAAAAACCATTAGAAAAGTTTTAAAAATAACTTGATGGATAGAGCAAGGTCAAATAAGGGGAAAATAAATTCTTGAATAATTAGCATAAATGGGCTGCTTTTAAATAGAGGACTAATGCATGGCTTTTTAGTAGTTTCATCTCAGATAGTGCTATATTTTGTCTAATACATTTTAAAAATGTTTCAGAGTAATGAAATCCTACTGGCATCCTGCATCCTTGGATAGGAAAATGAGACAATGTAGAAGCTTTACAAATATGGCACTGCTCTTTTAATAGCTCATATAAATGCAAACTAGCATAATTATGGACATAAATGAAATACTGTACACAATAACTTGCCAGTGTTCTTGAAGCACAGCTAAATCTAGTTCATTAAGAATAACCTGAACTTACCCTCAGCCACTGTGAGAAGGTTGCCAAATTCCCCTGTGCTATTGTGCATAGGTGGGGGCTCAGAGTTTTTGACCTGGCCTAGTGTCAGGAAGGGGTCATAGTCTGTAGACAGATCTGCCAGACTCAGGAGGTAGTGGCTCTGCTGTGTGTGCAGGTTAGAGCCGGATACACAACAGTGGAGCACCTAAACAAATAGGAAGAAATAGACACAGATGTAACAGTCTAACACAGATGCCCATTCCATATGGGCACCAACAGCTGGCTATACTGTGACAATTCACTAGAGCTACTGAACAACAGAAATTCACTTATCGATTATTATTGATTTGTCATTCATTTATTGATTTATCATTTCTGGTCACAAAATTTGCTATGTGTAGGGTAAAAATAGATAGGTAGCCTAAGCTTAATATTGGATTTATAAAATTGTTAATATTCATATAAGCTGCCTAATGTTATATAATTATGCATCTTTATGCAAAATAATGAATCAGGTTAACTAACATCACAACATCAGATGAATAATAATAAAAATAATAATACCACAACACATACTGAGTCCATGAAAAATCTACCCGTCTACCTGTTTAAATCTACCATGAAAAATCTGTTCAAAGTTAATCATTTTCAAAAGCGTCTTATTTTCAAAATTACACTGTCACATAAATTAAGTATAATCCTAACATTATCATTGTGATAAACATTGGACAAGGCTACTGAGCTTTTTTTCAAATAAACATCATAAGATTGTATCTATTATCAATGGATGTTGAGGGATGTTTAATCAAAAGCAGCCAGACGGACCCTTATAAAAGCAAATACTGCTCAAACTTGTAGAGTGATGAGGTTCTCAGCTAAAATGACTGATTTCTATAAAGTAAACTTAAAGGAAAATTATATTTTCTGCTCCTGATGGTATTTTGCTATTGGAAAAAAACAGAGGATACACCCTGAGGAACAGTCTGTTAAATTGAAACATTATGAGCGAATGTCGGCACATGTGGATTATACTAGCTGAGTCCTACAGTAGGCCACCATATGGAAGCGAGACATTATTTACTGTGCTAAGCCAGAAACCCTATTCAGTGGGTTTTATGGAGTAATAATCAATTTCTCATGCAGTATGGCAGTGTATGAATGTGCTTAAACAGATGGCCATGCCTCTGTTGGCTGGACAAGATAAGACACGGTCCAGCACAGTTTATCACAGTGCCTGAACGGGGCTGCTTTGTTTGATTTAATTAAGACTTTATCCCTTTGGCTCATTCTCAAACACAGCACACACAAGCAAGTCCAAAAGGTAAACAAACATGATCAGATACTGCTTAAAATCTATATTAAAAAGCTTTACTGATTAGCTATCAGATGTAAGTCACAAGATGTTACTACTTCATTATTTCAGAATTACCTGCAGACAGAAAATGTTTCTCTTCATGCCGTAATAATTGTGCCTGGACTTCTATAAAGATATAATCCTATATGGACTACACAAGAAATCCCATAATGCACGATCCCACAAGCCTACTAAATCATCTACAATTATATTTCAGTGATGAACCCTCAATAGTAAAATGCTTGCTGTTGATTCTATCCAGAAAACACAAAGAGAACACTGGATTTTTAGCATGAGAAATGAAGCAGATGCTCTCCTAAGGGGTTGTGTGCTTGGTGACTAAGTGGTTGTCGTGCATAGCAACAGTCCACTGGACAAGAGTAGAGGAAGCTACTCAAACAGAGCCATTTGGAGCTTTATACACACTTAATTTCTTATGGATAAATTCTGCATCATTAGGATACAGCTCTATCATTTGGAAGCAAACCTATCATGTAGATAGTGCATCATAAAAAATGTAAATAAATAAATAAATCCTATAAACACTGCACAAAAAAAACTAAAATTCGCCTGATATATCGTCTTAAATTGTTGTTTACATTTTTGTGCCTGTCCTACAATTGTTTTGTATCAGCTTACAGGTCCTTGAATAGCTGATGCGCCCCTTAAACTAATTTAAATATATGTGTAATGGTACAAGATACACTAAAGCTTTTTGTAAGGAAATACTTATTTCATCATTATGGAAGCAGTGTCAGTGCTTTGTGACAGAAAAAAGAATCTGAAAAAGAATCAAATTTCGGGGTTGTACCAGGTCACCCTATTCACATCGGGCTATTGATTCAAGTCATTGATTATTTTGCTGTATCAGCACACGTCGTCTTGTTTTATTCCACGGGTGTAATACATTGATGAACATTCAGCAGTTCCAGTACTGCAGGAAAACTCAGCAGACATCATTAAAATTAAAAAGTATCATGGTTAACATGAGAACATGTTTATTTCTAACCCACTGTAGTTGCATTTAATTAAAGTACGATTCAAATGAACGATCGTTTCTACATTATTCTCACCACAAAAGGCAAATAAAGGCATGAGTTATAGTAAGTGCTCCAACAGTGTACTGTGCTTAACACTGATAAATTAGAAATTAAAGTAAACCCACTGTGCATGTAATGACTATCTGCAAATGATTAACAGTCATATGAGTGAAGGGGGAAACTAAAAACATTTATTTCGTCCTTTTTGGTCCTTGCACCAGGTGCAGTTTCTCTCATATGATGAGTTGAATTCTCAAGTTCAGCATTCATTGGCAGGCTTATCAATTGAACAATAGGGTATTTAAATAATTTGGCCATTTTTCCCCTCTGAGCATGACATCTGCACAAAGGTCTGCAGCCGACCGCATCTGCTCAACAGCAAGGGACTAATATCTCATTCACTCTGTGGCCTGGTTCCCTCATCAGTGTTTGATGCTTAACTATGAGCTTTCTATACTACAGGATGGAACCTTTGTATGGAATCAAAAAATAATATACCGTACCATCAAAGTATTGCCATTACACTATGTGGAGGCTATATTGAAGTTACTCACCCGGTATATGTAGTCCAGCAAAGGTGTTTTGTGAGAGGCAGGATCGTCCAGCATTGGCATGGTGATGGGCTCTAGTAAGATGGACAGCGGGACAGTCATGCACCAGTCAAGCAGGCAGAGCAGCAAGGATACCATTAACTACAGCATAAAAATGGGAAAAAACACACTCCATTTAGCTATGTCACACAGAACCCTTTCATATAAAAGAGAAAATTACTCAACAATTGCCAGTAAATTAACACTAGAAAAATTGTAAGAAAGAAAGTGGGATCTGAGGTACAAGGTAAATAAACTAACACTTCTCACTCTTTAGAGCTCTTGTACTAACCTTTTTATCTGCCTCTACCGTAGAATGCTCGGCACTGGGCAGGAGAAATGCTATCGTTGCTACAAAGATCTACAAAGGGAAGGAAACGAAAATCAATCACTGTTCTTCCTCAGCCAATGTACCAGAGTGAAAGCGGTAAATTACGTCCACATTTTGTCTAGTCAAAAGGAGACCCGCATGCACATACTTCAATTATTCTTTTAGGAAGGGACTGCTCCAGTTTCTGCAGTTGCTGCCAGTGACAGATCAGCAGCTGGAAGATGTCGCAGGCTACATGGGCCACGACCTTATTGCCAAACTGAACGGAGAGAGAAGAAAGAGAGATTCAGTTACAGAAGCAAAAATTAGAGAACAAAGATCTGTGATGTAATGTCTGTGATTCATCTCAGGAATTAATATTCCTGGTAAATAAAATAAAAAAGATGGACATGGATAAATAATAATGTTAAATTGTATGCTTTTAAGCTTTATAAACTAAATCTTTACTTGTTAATCTAAAACAAAACAGAAAAGAAAAAAAAACCTGCACAGCTACAGAGATTTCAGTGTAATGGATTTTGAATATTGCTACATACACAATTATCTGTAGAGCTGGGCTTTGGTCATTTGGAATTTGATTAAATTCTCTGGTATAGCATGAATGGTTTGCTAACCATGACCCGATAGACAATCTAATAGAAGACTAAATAGCGAAAGACAAAAAAATGATGCTCCAATAATCCTCTAGCTGCTTTTAGTGCTCTTAGAGGAAGGCTCCCTTTACCCACCACCTACTACCTCTTTTTTTTTTCACTCCATGTCAAGTTGTGCACCTCAAAAAGGTCGATTTTTGGGTGGGAGAGGGCATAGAATGAAAAAGCTTAAAATGGGATACATCATCTGAGTGTAAGTGGCTTAGACATGATTGCACCATGTCCCTGCACTTTTTGTTGCTCTCAAAAACAGAGAAAGAGGACCAGCAGAGCGGTCTATTGTCCTCTCCAGGTATTCCACTAATCATGTGAAAACACAAATGCATGCATGTGTATCCACACACACAAATAATGATATTAATATTAAGCCAATGTACTATAAAGTCCACACACTCCAAGGGGTTCATACAGTATAGTCAGTTTCTGTTATAATGCTGTTACAGAGGCATTAATCACAACCCAAAGTTATTATATCTATTGCTGGGTTTTTATCGTTATTAGACGGTTTCTGGTCAAGTGAATTAAAACAAGCAGGTCTACAAATAAAATAACGTTCCTAATATTTAAATTATTTCAAATTAAACTACACTTTGTGGTCCGATTTTTCAATTTATTTTTAAAATCAGTTCAAGAGGTCCATGGCAGCAAAACGTTTGAAAACCCCTGCTCTATAGCACCACATTGGAAGAGAGCATACTACAGAAAACACACTAACCTTTAAAGTGACACCGAGCACATTAATGGCATCATTTACTTGGTGGTGTATCTTTTGCTGCCCCAACTCCTCACACACCCAGAGACCCAGACTGCAGATAGCAACACACCTATAAAAATACACACAGATATGGCTTAGTGCACACACACACTCTCTCTCTCTCTCTCTCTCTCTCTCTCTCTCTCACACACACACACACACACACACACAAACACGCACACACCTCAGCTCAGTTTCACAAATAACAACACTTATTAAAAATAAATGTTTCAACAAGAACACTCATTTTTATCCTGTATTTTGTATTTATAAGATATGAAAGGTGATTAGTTTGTTTTTAGCTCAAAGTAACAAAATAGGGTTACAAATATCTCTATTTTCTGAGGAAGCTCTGATCTTTCAATGTTTGTATCAAGATGCTGGAGACCTTCTATCAGTCTGTGGTGGCGAGTGCCATTTACTGTGTAGCGGTCTGTTGGGGGACAGCATCAGTGCCAGGGATGCCAGCAGGATTAACATTTAACTTATTGTATTCTGTGTTTGAGGTTTTCTTCTTAGTTTTATATTTTTGTGCACATATATACATGTATGTACATATGCACAAAAATATAAAATGTATGTGCATGTATAAAATGTATGTGTATATGTATATATATATTTATATATATATATATATATATATATATATATATATATATATATATATATATATAAACATGTATGTATATATATATGCACAAAAATATAAAACTAAGAAGAAAACCTTAAACACAATACAATAAGTTAAATTGAACACAGTTTACTATGTTACTATATCTGGTAGATTAAAATGGTAGTGGTTTTGAAAGTGTCCTATTCCCTGAGGCTTTTATTTACACTTCTGCGCACACACACACCTACTATCAAAGCCTGTGAATGGTTTTTGGCACTATCAACACTGCTGAAAGTGATCATCAAATTTTAATTTAAACGTTACATTTGCTATAAATCTTTAAAAAAAAAAAGGCATGTAGCAGTTGGACACAACTAAATCACCACAACAAGGTCAAGTCATCAGCAATACAGGCTACATCTCAGGAGATAAGGGGTTTATTTTCTTTATTTAGCAGTTTTAAAATACATTAATATATAATTAGTGATTTTGTCAGCAGTCTGTGGAACTCTGAATAGAAATAAGGCAAATGTTTACCTGGCTCCTTCATTTGGCTCACTACGTGCTGTCTTCAGCAGGGTGTTTACTAGGTAGTCCTAAAGACAACAACAACATTCACATGTGGCAACTAATCAAACAAATCATGTGTACATGTGAAGGAAAAGACCGTACTGCATACCTTCAAGTCGTCTTTGCCAGCCATGATATCCTGAGATTTTGGTGCAGACTGCAGTGAAGGCATCTGCTGGTACAGGTTGGGGAAGCAGACGAGAGAGCCGAGCACTGTTTGAGCTTCAATCCTTGGAGACTGTTAAACAAATCCAGTTAATAACTTTACTGCACTCATATCGAATAAAGAACACAAACATATTCATTATTTCATTTTATATACAGATGAGAAGTGTTGATAAGTTAAAGCTTTTGATGGCAAAAAATTCTTACAGCCTAAAAGCTACTATTTCTACAGCATCTACTAAACCACCATGTACAGTTCATTTGGTTTGCAACATTTCAGTCAAATCAGCTGGATAAGATGGCTCGTCTGAATCAGATGGCAACCGAATCAGACGACTCACCCGAATCAGATGACACCAATGTCAGCGCAATCAGATGACATATTTGGATCAGATCGCACGGCCGATTCGGAGGTAACAGCCAAATCGGACGAGTGAGATGACAATCAGCCAATTCATTTGACTCTGCTGAATTTGTGCACCACAATCAAAAATATCATAACTGCATGTCTAAGTAGAGCAATAATTAAGCTTTGGGAGGTTTTCAATCTTAAACATTCCCACAACCTTTTACGAATACAACATACTTCCAGAATCCTTTAACTACCTTCATCGCTTGTTAAATTAAAACATTTATATTCGGTACTGCTTAAATATCACAAATTTCCAGACAAATTATTTCTATTAATTAAGTGTGTGAGTGTACACAAGACACTCTGATACCTCAGAGTTTTCTGAGTTGAGGACACGAGCAGCAGCAGTGATGAAGTCCCTGACCAACATGGTGAAGCCAGGCATGCCAAGGAAGAAGAACCGTGGCGAGCACCACCTGATCATTGTGTTCAGCACATCCTGGGAGCAAGAAAGCCAGACAGGAGAGAGAGAGACAAGATAAAACAGCTTCACTTATTATGTACAGTAAAGAACATAGCAGACTGCACTGTCTGAGTCATGTGCGAGTAGTGTATGCACTTCTGTTGTCTGCTCTTTTAAAAGTACATTTTAGTAGAAAGCATAGAACAGTCACAAGCCTTTACATAACAGTCACAAACAAACAAACATACACAAAGGCACAAACCCACACATCCAACATGCATGACTGCTTTGTATATCTTAATTCATCTCCCTTAATTGAATGCTTTGTGTAGAAACGTGGGCAAAAATGCATAGAAACCAGAAAAACAGGACATAACACAACCAATAAAGCATGAAGGGGGGGGGGGGGGGGACCTGCTGGGATAAAGATGTAAAATTGGTGGAAGCGTTGAGTTCACATGGACATTTTATGCTCATTTTGCAATAATTGACCTTTGCAATGCAGAGCAAGTAGTAGTAATTAACTGCCATAAAACTGCAGGATGATTACTCGAAATGAATGCTTTGGAGGAAGCAGCAATTCTGCCAAAGCGGTTCCATTATGCAGCTGTAAATACAGCAAACTCAATCAGAATGTAGTTTGTTTTGAAAAGGCACACGCAGACCTCGGGGTGGGACTACTCACAATAGTCTGCAAAAAGACAGAGTGCTGCGCCTTTCAAAAACAGCTTTGCAATTCTTCCTTTGCAAGAAATGAGAATCTGGCTTACAGTACAACTGGAAGTACAAATGATGAGATACTACTTAATATATTCTAATACTTCCATGAGTGCCTCTATATTAATGAATTAACATATGGTGACTAAACTACTGTGTTAAAATCTGTGTGGTGTTGATCAATGAGTTAAGTCGTCAAACACCTGCCTGATTTGTTGGCTTATCTGTTCCCCCGTAATGTGCAACAGACATGCGCTAAACATTAACCACAGACCCTATTTGAACACTGCACCAATACATACATTTCATAAGCCAATCTCTTTAACTGTTTACACTGTATGCTGAGATCGGCTTTTCTGCCTTTTCAGCTAGATTTTTTTTTGCTGTACTCTGAATGAGAAATATAAATAGATAGGAAGATAATAGTTTATCTATGCATTATGTATATATCCAAATGAATTCTATGTTCACACCTGTGTGGTGTTTTGTTTTGTTTTTTAACTGCAGAGGCATCTGGAGACTTCGTTCTCAAACAGACGACCAAACAGACATAAGGCATGGACTGATCCGTGGGATTGTGTTACACTTCTGTGGTGGTAAAAATCTGAACCCTATGTGTCTCTTTCCTTCTGGAGCACTCTCGTGAAAAGTAAATAAGAAGTGAGTGGCAGAAGGGTGCTCTGAGTGAGACCAAAGAGCACACATCACTATACTGCGACCTTGAATTAATCCCATTCACACAAAACAGCACCTATAAGACTTAATGGCATGGAAAATATTATAATATTGAAATCATGCACACAAAATGAATTTTAATGTTCTTAGTTTCTTTCCATATGATTTCAGTGATTGAAAAATAAGTAAGAAACATAGTATGTGCAATTTATAAAAAAGGGTAACGGTGTTTAATTCTGAGCTCTGGTTAATTTCTGTTGGATTTTCTTATTTTCTCTTCTAAAGATGAATAAATGAATGAACAAATGCATATAAAAAAAGAGAGTTGTTAAATTGTCTGGTTACACTAAACAACTATTATTAAGCCCAGCTTACAAAAAAAGGCAAAAAAACCCCCAAAACACCCTAATGTATACAACAATAATACTATAACAATATTGAATTGAACAGTGTTAAAAATATTAATGACTGTATAAGTAACAATCACATAATATGCATGATATTATAATAAACACAATGAGGCTTTTATAAAACATACTGTGACAGAATAGAATTTTTGGTCGTTGTTAATACTAGTAGGTTTAAGAATAAATCATTGTACTGACTACAGCACCATCTGGCGGCTACAGCTTAATAATGTTCTTCTCTTAACGTTATATATATGAAAACAATAACTAATATTTTGTAATTGAGATTGTTAAGTGTGGATAAAGCTTGAAATGTAGTAGACTGTTCTGACTTAAGAATTACAATCTAATGTGTGATCAAATTACAAAATATTTTTTAAACAAGCAACACAACACCCACAATATGTACAAATTGCTGGCTCCATATAATGGTCACAGTGTGAATGGAAGCATACACCAATCAGGCATAACATTATGACCACATGCCTAATGTTTTGTTCACCCTTTTGCTGCTAGAATGGCCCTGACCCATCATGCACTGTGTATTCTGACACCTTTCTGCACGTTTTTTATTCTGTCTTGTGTTATTTTTGTGTTTTTGTACTTTGTCTTTGCACTGTCTTGTCTTTGCACTGTTTGCACCTGATGTAGCTAGGACGAACTTCTGTCCTAGCTCTGTGTTGTTTCATTTTTTTTTTTTTTTTTTTTTTGTAATTACACAGTGTGTTTTAATGTAGCACCGGGGTCCTGGAGAAACGTTGTCTCATTTCACTATGTACTGTGTCAGCTATATATGGTTGGAATAACAATAAAAGCTTCTTGACTTGACTTGACCTTTCTATCAGAACCAGCATTAACTCCTTCAGCAATTTCAGTAGCAGTAGCTCATCTGTTGGATCGGATCACACGGGCCAGCCTTCACTCCCCACGTGCATCAATAAGCCTTGGCCGCCCATGACCCTGTAGCCGCTTCACCACTGTTCCTTCCTTGGACCACTTTCGATAGATACTGACCACTGCAGACTGGGAACACCCCACAAGAGCTAGCCATCACTATTTGGCCCTTCGTCAAACTCTCTCAAATCCATACGCTTTCCCATTTTTCCTGCTTCTAACACATCAATTTTCACTTGCCGCCTAATATATCCCACCCACTAACAGGTGCAATGAAGAGGAGATAACCAGTTATTAACTTCACCTCTCACTGCTCATAATGTTATGCCTGATCGGTGTACCATGCCATTGTCACTAATTTTCTTTGAACTAAAATAGAAAAATATAAGCCACACAATGTTGTGTAATGTACTAATAATGAGGTACTGATGTCTAGCCCAGGTAAAAAAAATTATTCTTGTGCACCAACACTGATAAAATAAAAAACTAACAGAAACTACAATCACGAAGAATGCGTGGAGCAAGAACTGATACCTGGTCATCACTGGTGAAGCCCTTGTGCATGACATGGTAGAGATGTACAAGAAAGTCAGTGTTGGGTGGCACATCCTGATGTTTAGTCATCATCTCACAGATCAGCCTATAAGCCTGCAGTTTCCCACTCTTAAACTCTTCAGGCAGCATGGTGGCCTGGGGACAAAGAGAAAGGTGCAGAAAATCAATAGAAAATGTGAAATACATGATTCATGACAAACGTGAATAAAGCCACACCAAAGGATAAAGCTGACCTTTCTGTAGATTATTCAATCAACATTCCAGTTCTATAGCTAACTCAGTCCTCACATAACCCCGGGTGGTTCATAAATAAATGACTCACCTTGAAGAGCCAGGAAGCCAACATTCGAAGTGGAGGAATGAACAAAGTTTTGGGCACAGCTGACTGGTTATCGACATTGATCCCCAGGTTATCTCTTATCTGGGAAAAAAAGGCATTCCTCCATGAACACAGCAGCAGATTTTTGTATTAAGATTCAAGTGTTTGCTGTGACTGCTTCTTTAAGACTATATGAAGTCACTACTTGGAAACCAGATTTCCTGAATGATCAGAGTCATTACCTTGGCCAACTTGTGCCAGAGCTCATACAGGTAGCTGAAGACCTTAGCATGGATTCGAGGGCACTGGATGTTGTTAACATCCCCCAGGATGCCCAGAATCCTCCTCCATAGTACAAAGGCAGAGTCAGCATGCCAGCCAGTTAAACAGCCACCGGCAATGATGCTGATGTCATCAGCCAGAAACTCGCTGCTGTCTGTAGGCAAACCAGTACATTACAGAAAGTCAAAAAACAGAATGATAGCCAAGTAACTCTCCTAAGTCAAACTGTTTGAAAATATATGGAGTTTTTTGATTAACAGAAAGAGTCTTGAGAGCAGGCTTTAAGGAATATTCCAATATTTTTTCTCACCCTGATCTTCGTCTGAGTTAACCTCTCAGAAAACCTCACCATATCTAATTTTCTTTTTTTTTTTTTTTTTTTTTTTTATAAATGTGGAGCATTCATGACACAAGCCTCTATGTATGCAGTTACTATACAAACAATAACATTAGAACAGTCTCTTTAATATAAACTTTTGATTTTACTTTTAGCCGGCAAGTCATGCCGATTCATAAAATTAATCAACACCTTCTGACCAATCAGATTTAAGAGTTCAACGTTGCTGTGGTATAAATGTTACCGCAAAACGAGTTTTCATTACATGCGTTCTTAAATTCGTCGGTCACTGTGTTTTTACAATTTTACAAATCAAGCTAAAAATTTTCATGTAAGGTCATATGAACAAGGAAGACGGGAGGTTTGGAGGTCGCCGAAGATGGAGAGGAAAACTGATTCAGTACCCAGATCATGAGGCATGTGCATGGCGTCCTCCAGGAGCTGAGGGCAGTCACCATAGCCCTGGGGCAGGAGCAGGGTGGGAGAAACGGGGGGACATGGGGACAGAGGGGCAGAGTGGAGCGAGTGGACACACTCAGAACCTACACACACAGTGGTGAAAGCACAAGGTGGAGAAACACGCACACAATCAATCCACAGAACACAAACAGAAAACACATGTGGCGCTTTGATTAATCACAAAGCTTTAGATGATTCACCAACAGCAGCACTACCAAATGTAAGAAGACATAACATTTGATCATATAGTGCCTTGGATATCATCTTTAAAATCAACCTGTTAATGATGACAGGGATTCACAGAGAAGGATGGATTAATGTTTACAAACACAAACAGACACAAAAATCCACAAAACCACTTGGATATGGGAGACTGTATAAAGATGCGACACCCTTCTTCATGCAGAGCAATGATTTCACGTACTGAATACAGAAGACAAGTATGAAGAAACATAGATAGCACACTTGCTTGCTGGGATGTTGGATGAGGGGTTAGGAAGGACAAAGCTAAGAAGGGCTGAGAAGGGAGTTCCATACATTCCATTAACCTCCTACAACCTGGCGTCCACATACGTGGACATCACATTTTTGGTTGTGTGCACCATAATACTTAATTCTTTTAACCTGTTGTACACAATTGTGGACACTTACTTGGCCATCTGTTGGTATTTATTGGTTTCTCCTAAATAAGAAATAAGAAATCTAAAATGCAAGCCAAACCAAAGCTCAGGTCTTAGGAGGTTAAGAAATCAATGAGTGTGTGTGTAAGATTAAGCTATGCAGCTATTATTAACAAACTTTCTCATGTGTGGTGGTGCTTGCTAAGATCATACAAGTCTTTATAAAAGGCAGATAATTGTGCCTTCGTTCTCTTGAAACTAATTCCACAATATCTCCATCCTCCAAGCTTTCATACAACAGTCAATGTGAGAAAAGTAATATGCAAATAAATAAATAAATAAATAAATAAATAAATACAACATTTATTATTTTAGTACTAGTAGTAGCAGCAGTAATGCAGCAGAAATAGTTGTAGTAGTAGTAGTAGCAACAGTAGGAGTAGTCTGTTAGTAGTAATAGTTAGTAATAGTATAGTATAATAATAGTTGTAGTCCTATTAGCTGTGGCATCTTTGAATACGATTTTTGTTGAAGAAGCAAAAATAAAAACAACATATATGGACATAATCAGAAATGCTAGTTACTCTAAATTCATATTTTGTTTATAGCACAAGTTGTATACATAAAGGCAACCTTACAAACCCAATTGTGCTGTTATACTGAATTTCAGCATCACTGTGACTGGGCCAAAAGCACGAGTCTGCAGGCCGAGTTCCATAGGTAATCACAGCTGTTCTGATCTTCATTAAAACAGCACTCTTGTTCTTGCAATAATGATTATTAAGCAGCTAAGCTGCTGGAACACTAATGTCCTGTCCTGTTTGTTAACTGAGGGTTGCTGTACCTGCCAGTGCCTCACTCTGACTCAGTAGTAAACTCCTCTGGCTCTCTGTATCAGTTGTCATTCCCATGTTAACGCTCACACTGACATCATTGGCAGAGGAGTCGTCTTGCTCCTCCTCCACGGCCTGCCACGTCAGGAGATTTACATCAGCGTCGTTGAGGTAGTTTGAGGTCTCACTGCTCACACTCTCACCTACAAATAGTAAAGACGACAAGAAAAACATTTTGGTTGTAGCACCAGTGCAGAGAGTGCTAGAATTACTCACCATTTTCTTTAAAGAATACTTTTCTACACTTCACTACCTATTTCTTTAAATTTCTTCACTACCGATTTTTTTCCCCAAAAAATTCCCTAGGGAATTGAAAAAAGAAAACACAACTGACATAACACTTAAATGCACAGCTCCACAGGCCTGCATACAGAAACTAGAATTGAATTCAGTTTAAGCAACTGAAACTTCCCAGGGGACTTTATTCTGAGTTTGTGGTTTGTGGCTTAAAACTCCAAGGTTAGGTGATTCTAGACTTATATCAGTCATACTTCATGGTCAAAAATAAATATTAAAATATAAAATAAATAAATAAATAAAAGTAGTTGATGATAAAGGAGGTTTCTTGTGATTTTTTTGAAAAGAATCATGCTCTGGTAGCAGCTTACTCTTCTCTCGGATCTTTGTTCTTGCATTCACAGACCCGGCTTCTCCTGGGTAGTCAATATCTCCCGGACTGCTGCTACGCCGAACCAGAATCTAAGTTATACATAAGAGAAACGCACAATATTGTTTCTAAATATTCATTCATTCATTGTCTACCGCTTATCCGATCTATTCTTGGGTCACAGGGAGCCTGTGCCTATCTCAGGCGTCATTGGGCATCAAGGCAGGATACACCCTGGACGGAGTGCCAACCCATCGCAGGGCACACACACTCTCATTCACTCACACAATCACACACTACGGACAATTTAGAGATGCCAATCAACCTATAATGCATGTCTTTGGACCGGGGGAGGAAACCGGAGTACCCGGAGGAAACCCCCGAGGCACGGTGTTTCTAAATATTTCACATAAAATGATATACAGAGGCAAAAAGAGATGTGTACACCAGGACTGACCATAGGTGTTTCCCGCTTGCCTACTGAGCTGTTGTCACAAACCCAGGATTTGCCATCAGAATAGCTTGCACTTGGAGAATCCTCCTTGTTTTGACCTACAAATTCACAGAATACAACGACATTGAGCTATAAATACACCTTGACTCACATATAATATAGGCTTAGTCCAAAAGAAGGCAATATCTTCAAAGTGAGGAGTATGCATGTGTGTATGTGTATATACCTGGAAAGGATTCTGTGAGTTGTTGGGTAATATCCGAGGTGCTACTGCTACGAGGGAGGGGACTGTCTCCTTCTCCCATCTCTCCTTCTCCTCCACATTCAGATAACTGACATTCTTCAACATCTTCGGAAGAAAAAGTCATACAAAGATTCACCCATTGTGGAGTAATAAATAATTAATGCTAGTTTGTTGATATTGTGGTATGGAAACCGAAGGGTTAGACAGGTCAGATAATGATAATCGCTATCAAGGCGATGCTGGTCTGAATTCTGTGCATAAGTTTGTCGAACAGATGTTACATTGAGTGACACAATGCAGATATTAAAGCGTAAAATAATATAAACTTATTCTGAAAACACACAGCTATCTATGATGTTCTGCATAACTTATGGCATTTTCACACTTGCATTTAGTGTGGACTAACTGGGGGAGGGAGA
This sequence comes from Hemibagrus guttatus, assembly GCA_033459395.1. Classification (NCBI taxonomy): domain Eukaryota; kingdom Metazoa; phylum Chordata; class Actinopteri; order Siluriformes; family Bagridae; genus Hemibagrus; species Hemibagrus guttatus. The sequence goes on along the minus strand of JAUCMX010000008.1, from coordinate 14,331,412 downwards.
GCCAAGCATTTGGTACACTGTATTCGAGGAATTTGTAAACATAACCTGAAATAATGAGCCACTCCCCCAAACAAGTCTTAAATCAGTCTTGGGTGTATTCTAACTCATGTATTTTGGCCAAGTGTGAAAACACCCTCAGGAATAAATGCTACCATAAAAGTTACCATGCAGTTGCCAGTGTCCGATTAGCACAGAGTATCAGCCAATGCACACAGATTAGTCATTGGCATAATATCAACAAAAACGTAATAATAAAGGAATAATACAAAAATATGGTAGATTGGTAATGGTAAAATATTTAGATGTTACATGTTAAGTCACACAAGTCACTATGTAATTTATATTACTTAATGTTATAACAAACTGTAGAAATAAGTTAGGTTACAAAAATCTGCTATTGTTGTTAGTACAGATCAGGGTGAGTTCAGATGATCATACTTTATAAGATGCTGAAAAAAGGTGATGAGAAAGTGAAAGTACTACAAAGACAAATAGACTAAGACAGGACAGTTACCTGAGAGTCTGTGAGAGCAATGAGAGTTGTGAGAGATACCAGGCAAGAAAGAGCTGACAGTGTGTAGCAGCATTGGCACACTCTTGGTGGCCGGCAAAGCTTCATACAGATGCACACAGTTGCTGATAGACTGGCTTCGCTTAGCTACCCAAGGAATTAGCACAGAAACAGACAGAAATAGAAAGACAGAAAGGGAAAAAAGAGAAAAAGAAAGCAAAGTCAACCATATCCTACAGTGGAGAAACAAGCGCATGCTGAGAGCTGTTTGCTGGAAGTGTTGAAAGGACAGAAATATAATGTCGCAGTTTGAAATAAGGAGTACACAAAACGAATAAAAACAATTCTATAATTTAATGTTTACTTTTTGGACTTATTGGGATATGGCACATACAATTTAACTGTGAAATGGGACTTTGTATTTACTGAAACATGACTATTTCAAGTGATATTTACATCAGGTGCATAGAAAAATAAAAGTAAAGCAATGAATACTGACATAAAACAAATCTTTTTTTTCCCCATTCCCTAAACCAATTAATCTATCAAGCTAGCAGTCCAGATCGGTTCTGTTTAAATATGCTTAGACATAGCAGTCTATCCTGTGATGTTAAAACTTGTCACAATACCCCATTAAACCCATGCTCTGCTCAATTTATATTTCTATTATTATATTTCTATTATTTCTGGAAGAGACTTTCAATTTGGCACAAGTTTTTAAGCCGGCTGCCCTTCCTGACGCAACCCTACCATTTAATCCGGGCTTGGGCCGGCAGTGAGAGTTAACTATTCAGTGGCTGGGTTAGCTCTCTGCCTGGGAATCGAACCCGGCCACGGCAATGAGAGCATGGGATCCTGCCGCTGGACCACCAGGAGGCTTCAGCATAGTTCATAGTAAATAGTTTACATAATGTCCTTATGTTGTACACTCATGAGCAACAACATGAATTAAAAAAAAAAAAAAAAAATCAGTCTAGTGACTTTAGAGCTCTAAGACTAAGTGCAAGAAAATCACCAAACTGTGCTACACTGGGTTAGAACCCAGATTTAAGACTTTTTTCAAGATATCTTTTGAAACTCCTGATTTAAGGTGGACATTGGAAGAATATAGTTTATATTAAATGAGCTTCTCTGCATGTGCTGATAAGATTTCACATTGTGTTTTGACACCATTTTGTCATATTTAGTGCAGAAACGACTCTTCTCCTCTCTTCAGTGTTCTTTAATCATGAGCTTTGCTTCCAGCTAACATCACTTTCAATGTATTACCTTTTTATGCATATTAATGAGAATTAATTACATTCTTAATGAAACTATCAAATACAGCCCGCCAACTGAGGTGATAGCTCTCTTAATGACGGCAGCAGAATTCTGGCTTGTTTGAAGATAAATGTGGAACAAATCCAATTAGACAAAAGGAAATGAGACACATGGAGCTGTGCCGTTGTGTGTGGTGCTTTCACACACGTTTGCTAACACACGTATCTATGCACGGCTCAAGAGAGGTTCAAACATATCTGCTCCAAACTCAAGCAGCTCTCCACATAAAGAGATACAATCTCCTCCTACGCAGTAAAGGCAAGAAAGCTAATGTGGTAATGTACCTGATGCTTTCTGTCGGACGTTATTGCGCGCTTTCTCCACAGCAGGCGCTCCAGTGGTGGTGGCACTGCGGATGCGCATGGGCTCCTGAGTGCCAGGTTGCTCTCCTGCATTCCTCCAACTCAGAGAGAACGACCTTGACACCACTGATGATTTCTGAGAATCCTGCATCACTCCTACACAAGCACATAAACAAATACACACGTACAATTTACAGAGCTTTTTTTATGTTAAAAAAGCATGAAAGCATTTTTGTATTAAATGGATATCATTGTGGTTATGCATTCTAGACATCAAGGAAACCCATCAATGCATAATTAGTGTAAAACCTCAAGCCAATGGAATTATTTACAGTATTGCTTTAAAGTTGGACAAAACTATACTGATATTCTCAGATGTATTTCATACTAAGTGTGTTTTGATTTAATCAGGTTTTCTGCCCTTTCCTCTGTGATATCTGCACATAGACTACAAAAAAAGAAACACCTGTACACCTGCCCATTCATGCAATTATCCAAATAGCTATTCCTATGTTAGGAGCACAATGCATAAAATCACGTGAATACAGGTCAAGAGTAGGACTGGCACAAATAAACGATTATAAAAAAATCCTAGATGAGTATTCTGTAATCTAATATTCGACCAATTGACAACCGACAATGTGCAGACAAATTGACATAACAATACCACAAGGAAAAGCACTCAGCTACCTGGTGGAAAGCAACATGCAAGATGCTAGCTTCAAGAAGGATATGGAGCGGTCAGTTAGTGAAGAGAAATGCACTTTTACACTGTTAGAGCATGTTTAATGTTCGCATGTGTTTCTTATATATACTTCTGCATGTGTATAGAAAATGGAAGTAAACTGAGGGTGAATAAAACAAAACTGAAACATTATTTTTGCTTAAATGGTCATTTAAGTGCTGTAAATAAATCTACACACACACACACCTCTGCCCCGCTGTTTCTTTTCCTTTTGCTCAGAGAGCTTGTCAAGTGGAAGGTTGTTGAGGTCCAAGCCATAGACACAACGGGCCAGCACGATGGTCAGGGAGTCCATGATGCTGGCCCACTCAATCACCAGCTCCTCCCAGTGGCTGAGAGAGGACAGCACTGTCAGCAGGTCGTCCCACAGCTCACGAGAGATGAACACACTGAGATTGGCCCGAACCCATGCCACAATGATGGTCTAAAGTAAAACAAGCATGTTACCTTTCAGACTATAGCAAAATGAGAAACAGTATGCTCATCATCAATATGGAACAGAGACTCTGCTCCTTTACATGTTTAAATGTCCTGTTATTAGTACACTACAGTCTGTAGCAGTTTACTCACTCTAAATAGGACACTAGCCAGGCTCTGGGCAAAAGTGTCTTTTCGTTGGTCATCCTGTGACCTCTTCATGACTGCTTCAGTGATTCTCAGCAGTACTTGCAGCATCTGCTCCCTGTAAAACACATTCAGAGCAACGGCATGTGAATATGCATTTAAAGATGATGCTTTCCACCTTAGCAGTGTTCAGGACCATGCAATGCAATAACGATAATACTGTAGCTAAAGTAAGTACACTAGTGCTGTCATGGTTTTGGGATAATGGTTGTGACAAATGGCTAAGACATTGTGTTATTCCTTCCCTACCCAATTGCAACAAATCATGCTTCCTGCTCTGTGATTGTTTGACCAGTAATTCCAACTGGGAATTCACATCACTGTAACAACCACAGTACAAAGATGAAACTTCAGAAGTGTCGCAGTTCACCTTTCGTCACATTTATATACTGACAAATGAAAATTCGTCTCAACTTGTTCTTTTCGATCGGTAAATCAATTTCACCTTGCTGTTAAGTCCGGGCTTGTGCGCTCATTTCAGGACACATTAAAGTGAAATAAGAGACAACAAATGAGAGTGGGAATTTCTGAACAGCTGTACAACTGAGATTGGTGTGAGGACAAATTTATTATTATTACAGGTATGGACTTGTTGCCCAAAAAAAATCAATAAAAAAACAAGTAAAAACAATTGATACTGGAAGTCAGAATGAACACATTCTTCACGCTTTAGTGCCTCTTAATTTTTTTGAATGAAAGAAAGAAAAAGAGCAGTTACTGTCACATTTTCAAGCAATGTACATGGTAACAGATTTCTTTACATATCCAAAGGTGTTAGGAAGCTAGGTTTGATTTTAAGTTATTTCTTTTCTAATTTTTAAGTTTTTGTAGCCCAGAACCTCAACCACTAAGCCACCATTTCCCCTTCTCATGCAAGCTAACTCTACTTTTGTCTAAACTGATAGAAAAATAACAATACTAATAAATAATAAAAAAAAAACAGTACTTAAAAAAGTCACACAACAAGTCAAGAAAATACTGCTAAATATAATATCGCCATGCCAACTATTGTGTAAATTATATAAAAACAAACATCTAAATAATACATTGCAGTGTTGCAGAGTCATACATATGTTTGTTTGTGTGTGTAATAGACTTAAGAAGTTGTACCAAGTCTGTTGGCTCATGGTGTGCTCCATAATTATGTGTCGGTAGATACTGAGCACGGCCCTGCACACCTCCACTTGGTTCTCAAGCAGTTTGGGTACATCAGGACAAGGCTCCAACAGGAACACATTAGAAGAGTTTGTCAGGAAGACCTGTAAACAACTGTACAAATTAGACACTGGTAACAGATAAGGGTCACCATTCATTATGCACACTGTGATGACTACTCAAAGACATTTCACACATGTATGACTGTCGGTCTTAATAAGCCATGTTCAATAATGAAACCTCCTTCTACCCACATGTCTAAGTGGAGATAAATGCTATTCTATTTAGTTTGACTTTGGTCACAAAGCTGTAGTGTGTGTGCATGTGTGGACCTGTAGTGTAGGCTGAATGCCAGCTTTCACATCATGGTTCTGTTCCTCGGTCAGACAGCCTCTGCTGATGGCACTGCTGAAGGAGTAAGTTCTACCCCAGCTGGATGACCTCTTGTGCCCATGGATCTCCTAAAAACAGATGCACAACTGCTTCTATTATGTATGCATAAAAAATACAAACTGAACGTCTTGAATCCAAGCCATGCTTTTCTTTTCTTTTATGGATAACTCCACCATAATTTATCGAAACATTTTAAAAATTTCCATCTCAGTTAGAAACAATGTTTACTGTGCTGACTAGTCACAAAATTGTTTGGAAGGGCAAAAAATTCTACCTGATAACTAATAACTAGTAACTGATAACTCAATTACTATTATGAAAACATTACAGTTGAGCCTTCTAGCACAGGATCTCATCACAGACAAAACACAAAAATAGCAACACATACTTTCTGAGGGATTTAATCTTGCAATCTGTTTGTGTAACTTTGTGTAACTATAACTGGACATTTGATTTGGTTACTTCTAGCTTCTCTAAAAGGATTATGAAAAATCTGTGATCAGCAAAGTAACTCACTTTATGCAGGCTTATTATATGTTTATATGAGTTTGTGTTATGTGTAATTTTGCTAAAACCTCACACAAAACCTGCCCAAGTTTAACAATACCATTGTGTTCTATATCAGGAAAAAACCCACTTTCTTCTTTTACTGTAATAGGAATTCCCCAGTTTCGTATTCAAGGAAATGGTAATCAGATAATAAGTGGAACCAGTTATTCATCATCATAAAACTCTATTCACATACACAGGTGTGTATATGTGTATAGCACCTGTGAGTGGGGTGTACTGTCAATCTCCACAGGTGGCTGTGCCTCCTCTGTCCCCTCATCATGATCTGTCTTTTCAGGCTCGGTCATGAAGGTGGGCCTCTCCTGCAGAATCCATTTCTTGTACACTTTAATCACTTTACGAGTGGCTGACGCCTCACAAGATGGCAACAGGAAGGCCTGAGGGGGTGACACAATATTGTCAGGATTAAATATCTAAAATAACTATTTTACTAATAAAATAAATATTTTACCATGTTAATGCCACAAACAAAGTCTGTTTAAGCCATTTTTATTTTGCCAAAATAGCATTGCAGACTAAAAATCAAAACAGGTATTGTTTGCATTAATCAAGTCAAAAACAGGTTACTTTATTTTCAAGATTAAAGATTGAGATTGGCTTTGCAGTAAGTTTACAATATATTGACAGTAAAGAGTTTTACCTTTACTGTCAATATGTTGTAAACTTACTTCAAAGCCACAATTCCATTATTACTTAACATAAACTATATTAATGCAACAAAGCCACAAGGTGGCAGCATTGTAACATAAAACGTGCAAACCGAGCAAACACTGCACTTGGCAGAAATCTCAGCTACATGCAAGTCAGTATTCTGTCTGACCTGGTGGAAGACCTCGTTGACAAAGTTGACATTGTTTCGTGTAGAGAGCAGAATGCAGTGCACCATGTCGTAAACGGAGCGGTGCTCCTCCTCAATGCTACACAGACTGGAGTTGCTGCCTCTGCGGTCGGACAGCGTGCTGCTGTTCGAGTGGTTTTTCTCCTGCTCTGCTGGCCCATTGGGCTCTGACTCGCTACTCTTCTCCTGACTGATACTGCCTGCAGTTACAGTCTGGAATAAACACACACACAGAATACATGAGAAGTCACTACTGCATTTTACAAAGGGATGACAGGTACTCTTAAATTATCTTTAATCTTTCATCAAATCGAACAAAGAAATGAAGGTACATGAAAAGGTACCTCTGAGAGAAAATATAAAAAAGTTAAATTCTAATAAATACACACCTTTCTTTAGGTTTCTAAACTAAAAAAAATATCCCCAAAACAATAAGCTTGCCTTTGTGACAAACAACATAGCTAATACGCTAGTTTGCTTTTCCTCATGTGTTTAGAGCTTAGGGGATCCACAAAAAGGTTTTCCTCTAAACAGATTTTTTACAGATATCTGCTGAAATGCAAGAACCTTTTTGGCCTTCTTGCTTCTACCTGAATGATCTTGGGAAGAACTTCTCCTCCATTCTTAGTGCTGGTTGAAGCTGAACTAACATACTTCTTCTCCAGGAAGAAGCTGACCAGCCATGTGATAAAGGCTACGCGGGGGGCCAGGTACTGATCACGTGTGCAGAATGTGCTCTCGCTGTTGCGTGACACCCGCACATATAGGGGTTTGGGTCTGTGGTGGGGAAGGTCTGAAAGAGAGTGCGAGGGAGGGAGGGAGGGAGAACAGACAGGACATGACATTGGAATGGAAAATCCAAAGCATGTTCATGTGAAAGAACAACAATAAGAACAGAACTATCCAAGAGAAATAGCAAACAGTAATGTTCAATTAAAAAAACACACATTCAAGCAGGAGGCCTGACATTCAGGGAGTCTGGTGGCATTTATCCAAAAAGGGAATACTTTATCAAAAAGATCATGGAAAGGAAAGAGTAGCTCTGAGCAAGGCTTGGTCCTGTGTTTAGACATGTATAATGCCCTATTGTCTGTAACAGTTAATAGTTAGATATCTCACTTCATATTAGATTTCAGTACAAACATTGGCTTTTGCAAAGTGACACCTTATTCCGTCCTAACATGTACATGCATACAGGATTTTCTTGTGTAAATTAGGCCAAACAGTAAGACTGTTCTGATTCTGGTGAACACTGTGACAGTATTTACTCTATGTAATGTACTCTCTTGTACTCTTGTCAAATCTGTTAGGGTTAATAAGTTTGAAGAATTTCACGTGAAGGCTTACCCAACAATGGCTTGTATAGGTTTGTGAGCTTGGTGAAAGAAGGAAAGAGGTGTGGAAGGTAGTACTTCTTAAAGAGGGCAAAGAGAAACCTGAAGCCTGAGTCCTGTTTGTCTTTCTTGTGCCATTCCAGGCTGGATGCCTACAAACAAAGATTCAAATCACTGAGAAGCAGAAATAACAAGCATTCAACTAAAGAAGCTATTCTTGCAAATATTTTACTTAAACTGAATGTTGTCTTGGGGCACGGTAGCTTAGTGGTTAGCACGTCTTTTCCCCACACCTCCAGGGTTGGGGGTTCGATTCCCGCCTCCACCGTGTGTGTGTGGAGTTTCTCAGGGTACTCCGGTTTCCTCCCCAAGTCCAAAGACATGCATTGTAGGTTGATTGGCATTTTCTAAATTGTCCGTATTGTGTGAGTGAATGAGAGTGTGTGTGTGCCCTGTGATGGGTTGGCACTCCGTCCAGGGTGTATCCTGCCTTGATGCCCGATTACGCCCGAGATAGGCACAGGCTCCCCGTGACCCAAGAATAGATCAGATAAGCAGGGAGACAATGAATGAATGAATGAATGTTGTCTTCTGGTGTACTTCATTTAGAGGTGTAATTTTTCATTATTTTGAATATCATTTCAAATAAAATTAAAGGGCACATTTGCAGTGTATCCAATATACAACCCCATATTTCCGTAACCTTTCTATAACAGACACTGAAGGAGCACTTTTAGTTTGAGATAAAAGAGGTCAAATTGATTGGCTAAAATGTTTTAGAAGATCATGGAAAGATCGTGAATTTTTGGTTTTCCAAATCACCAATTTTCCAAATCTACAAATCAGAAGCCAAGCCCATACCAGCAATCTATTTGGAAATCATGCCAGAAAAAAAGTATTTTCTTTTATTTAAGCCTAAACTTAATAATAAAAAAAAAGGATGGTTGGACAGAAAAAAAAATTCCCAGTGGTGGAAGATCTGTGATGATATGGGGATATTTTTGGAACCATTTTCATGATTACACTGCATGATGGACTCCATTAAGTCCCAAGATAATAAATTTACATGAAGGTTAGGTTTTGCATATTGTCGTTGTTAAGTTGTCAATAACTGTAGCTAATTTTGCAGCTACAATTCTAGCCCATACCTTGGGTACAGTACATTTACATTTCTGGCATTTGGCAGACGCTCTTATACACAGTTACGTACAAAAGTGCTTTGAAGTCTCTATCAATGTATAATAAATAATAACAATAATAATTACTATTATTAAATAATAATAATAATAATAATAATAATAATAATAACAACAGAAATAATAATAATAATAAAATTAACACTGGTTCAATAGATCATAGATTTAGGATACTATCAGCCTAAAAACTGTGTTTTTTTTAGTGATGCCTAATATAAATATTATACTCATAAATGACAGCAAAACCATTTGCAATTATATAGTAATTACTCACTCACTTTTTGCCAAAATAAAATCTTGGGCTTTTAAGTTAATAGGTTCTTCAAATTTTTACCTGATGTGCAGTTTTGACATTTCCAGTGCAGATAGAAAACTTTGTGTTAACCCTATCTCTATTTTAATATGTAATAATACCTGCATTTGAAAGGAGCAGTTTTACAGGATTTTTTTTTGTATACTAGAAACAATGAAATGGCTGTACATGGTAATAGAATCAGGAGTACATACACATGGGTATATTTGTAGCTGAAACATTGCCTTTTATAATGTGTAATTAAGAAGACGGAAACACTTAATGAACTCACTGACACCCTGCAGACACTAGAGGGATTTCTCAGAATAATTCCAAAAAAAACCCCAAAAAACAACAGTAGACTCAATAGACCAAGGATTTAACATTATTAAGACTTAATATTTGAGCTCTCTACTTGAACTGCCCATGACTTTGCACTTAAATGTTTACAAAGAGCTTTATGGAATGACTGCCTTCTCACCTGGACCACCATGAACCTCAGCACAGTTTGAAGAATGTAGCAAGTCTGGTCATCTACAGTCTTCTCCCCAGCAACAGCGGGCACCAGAGGGGTAATCTCCTCGGGTACAACCTTGGCTGCACCGCCACAAAAATATACACAAAATAAATAATTAGGAAAGTAAGGAAGTCACTTGCCAAATACCTCTGGTCATGAAAGGCCTGCAAATTTAATTTTCAGTCCTTTGAAAAAGCTTGTTTAAAATGCAATAACAGAAGTCACAGGCTTGTCTTGGATAAAACAGAATTTGTCCAGGGACACCAAAACCAGTCAAATAAAAAGTTTCAGTGGCGTTTGGACTATAGAGGCTCTGTCCTTTTATTTCTTTATTATTAAGTTTATTAATAAAGTTCTGTCACTATTGAGGTAGTCACTGGAACATCAAGGAAAGTATACTTGAGTGGAAATTGGAGTTTTTTATTCAGTCCTTTCAGCTATGAAATGTATTCAGATTTCTGGTCAGAACAGCAAAAAACACCACGTGATTTTTTTTTTTTTTGGTATTCGGACAGCTGAAGGTCACAAAAGAACTCAAATTTCAGATGTCTGGAAAATTCATTCTTTTCAGTATCAGGGTCTGGCTTTCTTTTTGTTCCTTTACATTCTCTCTGGTGACATTTGATTACATTATTATGATTTTGTGCAAATATACTATTATTTGAGGACAATGAAAAACAATGTTCAGAAAAATAAGGTCACGGGGGTTAATAACAATATCTGACATGAAGTACAGCAACAGCAAATTTTGCAAATCAAACAATGGGATAGAGATTATAGGAGCTTTCACTGTGTGATCATTATCATTAGGAGTCCATCCCACTTCCACAGTGCATATGCTAGTTACAATTTCTGGGGCAAAATGGAGAACAATGCAAATGATTCAATTGAGCTGATGCAATCATTTATCACACACTTCATTTATCACCACATGTAGCAGAAAAGAATGTAGGTCAGGCAACTGTGAAAATGTATGTGCTCTCACCATCAGGAGGATTGGAGAAAGGGCTGTAGATGATGGTGTCTAATGTGCAGGGACCTCTGGAAGAGGGAACTGCAGGGAAACCAGGCACCAGGCAAGCAAAGATGAGCAACTGCTCTTCCGAACAGTTTGTCTGCAGAGCCTGTAGCCATAGCAGGAAAAGCCGCATGCCCTCACAGCGGATCTGTACGCACACAAATAATGTAAAGTCAGTCTTGTGATGTACTACAATACACTCACTGAGTGCTTTAATGGGACACTGTACTCATACTGGGTAGGGCCTCCCTTTGCCCTCAAAACAGCCTCAATTCTTCATGGCATTTGTGGATTCTACAAAATGTTGGAAACATTCCTTTGAGATTCTGGTTCATGTTGACATGAGTGCATCACACAATTTCTGAAGATCTTTCAGCAGCACATTCATCCTGTGAATCTCCGGTTATAGCACATCCCAAAGGTATTCTACTGGAATCAGATCTGGTGACTGAAGGACACTAAAGGACAGTGAACTCATGTTGCTTTGTGACACTGTGTATAATCATGCTGGAAGCAGCCATTAATAGGGGTAAATTGTGACTATGAAGGGATGCACATGGTCAACAATAACAGTCAAATAATCTGACTGATTGGCATTAATGGGCCTAAAGCATGCCAAGAAAATATTCTCCAAACCATCATACCACTTCCCCAAGCCTGGACTGTTGACTCAAGACAGGTTGCACTCATTGAGACTCATGCTGCGTGCACTACATTCTGACCAAAAACTTGCGTGCCTCAGCAGAAATCCAGATTCATTAGATTAGGCTACGTTTTTCCAGCCTTCAACTGTCCAGCTTTGACTAGGATCTTTGTTCATTGCAGTCTCAGTTTTCTGTTCTTGGCTGACGGAAGTTGAATGCGACACGGTCTTCTGCTGTTGCAGCTCATCCACCTCAAGATGCTTTTCTGCTCACCACAGTTGTACAGAGTAGTTATCCGAGTTACTGTAGCCTTTTTGTCAGCTCCAACAATTCTAGCCATTCTCAGTTTAACCTCTCTCATCAACAGTGTTTTTCATCTGCAGAACTGTCACTGGATGTTTTTTCCTTTATTGCACCATTCTAACTAAACTCTCGATACTGTTGTGTGTGAAAATTCCAGATGATCAGCAGTTATGGAAATACTCAAACATGTCTGTCAGTCACCTACAATCACGGATATCACATTTTTCCCCAGTCTGATGGTTGATGTAAATATGAGTTTATGCACTGCACTCCACTGGCTGATAATGGCATGGATGATTAGGTATTCCTAATAAAGTATATATCTGCCAAATGTATGAAATTTATAACTCATGTACATCAATATTATAATTTCAAGTCATCTCACCTTGAAAGAGTTGGCAGTGTGTAAAAGCTTCTTTAGAATGGAACCTGCAAAGATAAAAAGCATACAAGAGTCCTGTAATACCGCAGAATAAATAAGAAATACATGTGCAATAAAAACTTAAGGTCTGCTATTTTTACACCGATCAAGCTAATGCTGCAATGACAGAGAGAGACTCAGTTTCAGAGAGCAGTTTCTTCATAATTCTCTCTCTCTCTAAACCATGTGTATTCTTAAACAGTCCTGTAACACATACCATGTGAAGGTAACATGAGGACAGCAGATTTAAGAAAGTGCTTCACCCCTCAGTTTGTTTGTGTGCATCTAATAGGAGGATCATCACTGAAATGAGCTACACTAAGCCCAGAGGGCAAGCGACTGCAACAATCTCTGCTTCAGTGATTTAACAGACACACTGATGTTGAGAGGAGGGACTCTAAATGAGCTTCTGGCCACCTGCTAGAGAAACTGAAACCAAGTGACGCATAATTCAATTAGCAATCTGCATTTCAATCTGTGCTTCTCATTTGCATTTCTCATTTACTCACCTCACTCGTACGGCAGTTAATTATTTTCTCTCACAAACCAAGTGTTAGGCTTAAGCCCGATTACACAGATAATAATTTACCTCATCTAAGCTCTACATCTGGCTATGTGATCAGAAGAAGCAGTAAGTTGTGAAATTGATGATAGGATACTGTTAGCAATAAAACAGTCCGTTATTAATTTAAAAAATGTTTGGTGGGCTGGGTAAGCCAGTCACATGTCGCTGTGAACAAATTCCATATGATCTGATTCAAAACAAAAATCTGATCATAAGTGGGTTTTTCTGCTCTTATATCTCTCCTAAGCATGTAAACCTCTCTCTTTCAGGTGATATGATATACATCTTGATATGCAGTAATAACAGTTACACAAGTAACCGTGATACAGTTCAATTCATTGTTTCAGCACCAACACAACTGATTTGTGCCTGACTCTGAGTCAGTTCTGTCAAATTCATGTTTTTCACCAAGGGAAGGTTTTCAGGACAAAGGAAAAAGATCTGGTGAGGGAGTAACGGTTTATAGCTTCTATCAAGTCATAACATAAACTATCTGGTATTGCAGATGTATTTTATAGCACTGTTTTACATATGAAAAGAATTGAAAAGATATGAAAAGCTTAGCTTTTGTTTAAACCAAATGTATTTCTCACTCACTAAATCACTCATTCATTAATTCATGCAGCAATTATCCATTCACTGAATCATTCACTAACTCAGCCACTAAACATTCTTACTTAGGTATTCTGACACCTTTCTACCAGAACCAGCATTAACTTCTTCAGCAATTTCAGCAACAGTAGCTCATCTGTTGGATCGGACCACATGGGCCAGCCTTCACTCCCCATGTAAATCAACAAGCCTTGGTCGCCCATGACCCTGTCCCACCACTGTTCCTTCTTTGGACCACTTTTGACAGATACTGACCACTGCAGACCGGGAACACCCCACAAGAGCTGCAGTTTTGGAGATGCTCTGATCCAGTCGTCTAGCCATCACAATTTGGCCCTTACAAACTCGCTCAAATCCTTACGCTTGCCCATTTTTCCTGCTTCTAACACATCAACTTTGAGGACAAAATGTTCACTTGTTGCCTAATATATCCCACCCACTAACAGGTGCCATGATGAGGAGATAATCAGTGTTATACACTTCACCTCTCACTGCTCATAATGTTATACCTGATCCGTAAATACATGTATACATATTTTCACATTGTGTTGGAAAGTTGAGTTGAAAATACTTCTATTAATAGAACACTTATCACTATAACCGCAATAGTAACATCATAAAAATGCACAACAAAGACAGTTTGCACCACAACCTAATGTTTAATACTAAGGATCAGTTAGCCTGCCTTACAGCAAAGAGAGCTACAACCCAGTGGTTTAACTGCACTTACCTATACTGTGAAACTGCCATCGACTGTTGATTTTCTCTGGTAGCAGTTGAAGTATTTTCTGCAAGAGGCCACAATTCACACTGTTAGCTCATAAGAAAAGTGAAAACACCAACATACAACATTGTGTCAATCTCAGAGCAAAATTCACAAGCCAGACATGGTGTTCAGTTTAAACCCAGCTGCAACCTCACAGACTCACACTACTGCCGTCATCACTTCATCTACTGACTGAATTACTGCATCTTGCCCTTTTGACACTGCATCATTATGGCAAATTTAAAGGGTCCACAGAGAGACTAAGTGCCTGGGGAGCTCAGGAATTGAGAAGGGTAATGACGTGAACAGCAGTGTTTTATGGGTAGCATGACAGCATGACAGTCTAATCAGGCTTATCGAATCAGAGCAACAAAAAAAAAAAAAGCAACAATAATAAAAAGATCCATAAGTCTTAGTATGGCTCAAATTCTTCCAGGTGTGAAACACTGGTGCTGCTACTATACTCCGAGCATGTTAGTTGTGTCAACTGGAAGTGGATAGAATCCCCCACCCCCTTGCCTTTCTCCTCAGTCTTAGGGAAGATGCAACAGGCATCAATCAGCACATCAGCATCACAGTCTCAGTGTGTCAAGCTCATTTACTGCCTGGTCTGATCTGAGGCGTGATGACACATGAGCCATGGCGCATTGTAGCACATAGTTATTGATCCTCTGTGTGTGCTTGTGTGTGTGGAGGACAGCTCAGGATTAGCGCCTGTCCTTGCCTTTAAGAAGCAGACACGTTAATAGAGGTGATAGCTGTCGAGGAGGTTGAGTTAAAGCCTGTTCACTGGGAGTCCAGAACAGAAGACAAAGGTTTCAGAAATGCTTTGCTCGCTCTCACGACGCTGGCTGAAAGCGATCCCCTGCAGAGCTGCACTGGCTGCTGAGGGAGTGGATGTGAGCTGGGCGGGGTAGAGCCCCGGAGTGGCCGTGCGGATCTGCTCGCTGGAGTCCGCTCTAATCTGCCAAGGCTCTCCAGGCATAAGGCTGAAGCATTACAGCGGGCTGCGCCTCGCCTGCCTCCGCATTTACATGATCCGCACTCGGCTTTCCTGCCACATGGCGTGCATGACTGAGAATACAGCAGCTCCAAAACACTCTGCTAGCAGGGATTTAGAGCAGCACATCCACAAAGTACTTCCAGAACTTTCACAGCCCTGGAGAACGAGCAGCACATTGGTAACATCTGAGGACCTGAATTAGGATTAGTCAGAAACAAGCATAATTTTTTGAGAGAAAATAGTTTTATTCTTTAAAAAGAACTGGTTCTTTTAGAGGGACAAAAATTCTGAAGTTATTTGCAATTATTAGAAAAGAGGCATTAGGACATAGAGGTAGTAGTTAATAAAACTGTTTCCCTTAAAATAGAGAGAGAGAGAGATTCAGTAGAATTGCCTGTAAGGCTCTGAAGCTTGTGACCTGAAAGCAGACATTCATTGATTCTTTCAATCATAAAGCAACTTTAGCTTCTTTTCTTACAGCAAAAAAGTAAATAAATAAATTTAAAAAAGATTAAAAACGAGCATTTCCGCCATTTCATTTTTTTCTCTTCCATGCTGCCTCTGAACAAAATATTACAAACAATTGATGCCATTTACGTACTAGTCTAATATCAGCTAAGTAGAACATATTCTGATTCGCTTTATTTCATTCTGACGAACTCAAAGCAGAACTACTTTAACAGGAAGCGTGAAAGCCTGCATGTGTCGAGAGCACAGAAGGGGCGGGGCTTCATAACACCTGCGCTGATCATTCCAGATTAACGTGATTCATCTGTTTTACTGGGAAGAAAAGACTGCACTTTTGATGTATTTTTAAATATACCTTATACAGAAAAAATGCATAAAGGCTGGGAGGACTGGTAATGTAATTTAATCAGAATAAATACCACTGGATAGGATGGCAGAGTAATATTGTAATATCTGGGAGATCATATCATGATACTGCATGAGCCTAATAGCTAGTAAAATTTGCATCCACAGGAATGACAGGCTAGTTACTCGGGAATATTAATTAAGATCATGGATGTGAATAAGGATGTAACATCAGAGCATGACAACTCACCAAAACAGGAATTAGATAGCATGCATTACAGTTAGCACAAAATGTCACAAAGCACATAACTGTGAATCAGACGGAGCATCAAGTAAAAAAAAAGTTCAAGTCAATAAGGATTTTAAATGCTATTTCAACAGCCTACTAAAGTTATTTGTCTGCCTTAAAAATAAAGATGGGACATTTAAAAAGTAGAGAAAATGGATCTGAATTAGCTCATCTGCCTTAGTAAAGGAACTCATCATCTCAGGCCACTGCCCAGCTTTTTTATTTTATTTATTTTTTTAAATTTATTTATTTTTTACTTTCTTCCATATCTAACATAACCAATCACAGAAAACTTGAAGCTTTGCTGGGCAACAGGCCTCAGGGACTGACCCTGCCGTACTTATTCGGTCCAGAGGATGGCAGCATTGCACCACAGTTGCTCCTTAACCATCCCTTAATCCTCTTAAAAACCTGATCACTGAATCTAACCGCTGATCTCAGAATAGACTTTAGTCCTAGGCACCCAAGAGCTGCCATGTGACTTACAGTCCACTGAAAAATGACATGGCCCTTTTTAACCTCCAATAAATTATCCATGGGAATGATGCCTGGCAGTGTAGCAAGACCATGTGAAAGATTTGAGTGTGTAATTTATAATCACCTGCTTCGTATTTATAACTGTGAGAAAGTAAGTGAGACACAGAAAATATTACACTTCTTATTACACTATTACACACTTCAAATACATTTTCATGTCAATTTGTGAAAGATCTAACCTTTAACTCAAATTCAGTATTGATGACATTACTTTAAAGGATGAAATGCAGGAACAACTTGTCACCATCAACAAAATGGGGAAAAAGCACTCAACACAAATCCTTCCTCCAAAAGAGCAAGAAAAGTCATATTACAATTATGTGCATCCAGAGCAAAAGGTAATTACTTTTCACAGTCAAAGTATGTGACAGAGGAAACTGAGCTACTGATGGCAGTCGTTGGTTCAGCTCCATGTTCTTTTATTCATGGCCAATTTGGGCAGGTTACAAAGTGGACTGATTTAATGGCCTGCCGAAGTCGAGTCTGACCATCGATCAGTGCCAGTCTGTCTATGAACCAGAGCACAAAGAAAATTGGCAAATAATGAGAAATCCATTGCCCATGTCTGCCCATGAGTTCATTTCATAATTTAGTACAGTGGCAGTCTAAGCTGGGGGACATTAACCTACAGGAGAATAGCTATAGGCTATACCTAATGCATGCTCATGCTTGTCTGCCTGTTGGTACTTTATTATACAGCCCTTTAAACCATCCTATTGGACATAAAAATAAACATCGTCAGGAATTCTGAAGCCTTGACAGGGTCATGTGCTGAGAGAGATGTTAGCTGGGTACAGGGGGAGGATGTGTGTCCTGTTTTCCTGACTTGTGTCCAAGCTGACTCATCACCATGCTGGTCAGTAGGTCAAAGACCACAAAGCTGGAATAAATACTGGTGATTTGTGTTTCCCACAGATATTAAATATATCTGGGTGGAACTCTGGTGGGCTGGTGGGAGTTGTATCATCTAGTACATTTTTTATAATAATTTACATTGCTGTTACAGGTCCACATTGATCCGGTTAAATTTGACATTCTGTTCTGAGAGTTCTCCCAAGAGGATAAATCAGAAAAAGGGCTAGATGTTGGAGATATAACTACGTCATATTTTAGTAATGCAACCCACTGAACTCTAGTCTATACTAGACTATAGTCGTCGTGGCTGCTACGCATTTTCATAGCTTATGTTTACACATGCGCAGTACACATGCATTTTCAGACGTTTTATTGTGGACGAGCAAAAGACAGCACTTTCAGATCTATCCAGTTTTAAGTGAACGCAGCCTGTGGTTCTGCAGGTACCTTAATATGACCATAGCTTTATATTCCATTTTGGTGTTCCAGCTACTGTTCTTTAAACAGTGTTCCCACACCATTTCTGAATATTTCATTAATCCTGAAAGATATGCCTCACAGCCTCCCCTTCTATTTTTTAATAGCTTGAGGATTTCAAAACAGAATCAGAGCTGCCTTGTTAGACCAACTCAACCATGATAAAGTCCCTGTAAAATTCCTAGCAAAGAAATCTTGGCTGTCATGTAGGAAGTAAAGGAATAATGTCTTAAGCTCCAATAGACAAGCAGAACAAGCAAGAGGCTCCTCAACAACTGTTGAGTGTAGCTTAGCTCTAACTCAAAGCATTATAACTAAAACGCACATATCACTGGCAACACATTTGAATAAATTGTAATCAAGTCATTACAACTTCTCCCACTCTTTCGCACAGCTCCACTACCAGCGTGACCAGTTAATTCCCACACTCTGGTCATGTCATTGACAGCTCCCGGACACTCATGACAATGTCTTCACACGTTTATGTGACTATTGGACATGTTACAATATTTCCAAGAGCACCATTACTATTTTATTGTTCAGTCTGCAAAATACTGCTTCTATGTTATACCCACTAGGTATATTACTACATTTTATTTACTTTCATTGTTTTAAGTGCTACTTTTTGCTGTTGCTCTTTTATAGATGACTGAACAGACACTACACCTGATGTGCAGCTACTATTTAGTTTACTAGGTTAGGATCTGGACTTTACCTACATAAAAAATGACTGCCCCTGATATTCTGGGCCCATGACAAATGAATGCATTCTGCTGCTTGGAAATAATGTACTTGGTAATCACAATCTGGCTACAGAAAAGGCTTGTACTGAGTTTTTCCTGTTTGTGCTTTTTCCATTGTAAAAATATAGTCTAGAACCACTGGCCTAAAAAAAAAGACAGGAAAACTGCCATTTACACCAGGTTTATGGAGAGTATGAGAAGGGGAGGTACTTCCAGGAAATGTCACTTAATATCAGAGAGATGAACACATATACATCAATCCAACCAAACTCATGTGGCTAATCTCCCTTTTAATTCGGGAAAAAAAAACCATTTTCTGGCATATTTTAAGTGATGTCTTGTGCTAGTATTCTCCAATGTTAAATTAATGCAAAACTCTGGTATAAAGGTCACTGGAACTTTGCTGTAGCCTAAGGAATTAACTTCATGTTTACTGCTCAATTATTTTCTTAATTTAATCACTAGCTAACTAAATATACAGCAAATATAGTCAAGCACAATATAAAATTACTTCTATATCTAATTATAATTATGTTCAGCACATAACATCAGCAGTTTCACACTGAGAAGCAAAGTCCAGCATGAGATTAAGATGATATAGAGAAGCATTTATTTTGGAAAAGTGCTACTTGCCACTTTAAGAGATGAAGAAGTCATTCAAATGTGTGTCTTGTTTTGCCTGACTGCCTCCCTAGTGCTATGAGAGGCTCTTTGTGTGTGTGTTTGTGTGTGCGTGAGACACCTGCCACAGTGAAGGTCTGAGAGGTCCAAACACTAAGGCACTAAGAGAGAGAGCTCATGGCAGAGAGGAAGCAGCCATTATCCCCCCATCTGGATGTGAAAGAAACTAGTGAAGCTAATAAGCAGTCAAGAGCAGAGACTCTTTAAACACGCCGCCACTTATCAAACAGCATGCCATCAACCATTCATGCACTGGCTATACTTTCTGCTATGCACTCTGATAAGCAATTAACACACCACACCACTCCACACACACACTTTATTAAAGAATAAAATACACTCACTAGTGATGTCATGTTATATAGTAATGCCATGTGTTTTGAAATTCCTATGTCTCTGAAGTTCATTAAAGAATGTAACCCTGCTGAACAATAGACAGGACAAACAAGCCTGGCTCAACACAAAACCATTATTTACTGGCAAAACACACTAATGCCTGGCAGTTAGATGTTATGTTAGCAACAAGAGAAACTTGATAACAGCTGGACATCTGAATTATTTACTACAGCTTCCTGTAAATGTGTTGCATGTTAGTATTACAAGTTATAGTCAATGTTCTTTTGACAAGCCATGGTAGTAGATTTAAGCAGAACCCAGGGTCACCATGTATCTAATTCATAAAAAGCACACAAAATTATCCATCAATAAAGTCTACAACAGAACAGATAGAACTTGTGGTCAATTTACAACCAAGGTTATTCTACAAAATCCTGGCGCATACTAGCTGCTTCTTACCGAACTGTTAATCCACAAAAATGCCCTAGCTCTAAACTTCAACCAAGTCACTGGGATTAATAATTAAATAACAGACTGCGGTCATCAACTGGTGAGCCGTGGTCCAGAAGTATTTCAGCAGAGTACTCGGAAATAAATATGTAGCAGAGATAATAAACGTGTAAATAATTAGCCAAAGTGCCGCAACTCTACTTTTATTAAACAGGAGCTAGCTCAGCTTCAGTAGTAGATCCTGTGCTGTAGTTTATCCTAACAACAGGACTAGAGAGAACAGACCAAAAGGGGAAAATGCTTCTTCATAGATCATTTCCTTTTTATATACCCTCAGTTGTCTGGCAAGAGTTCTTAGCAGACTGATGGCAATGCTTGTTTTAAAAACAAAATAGACAGAGATGTATGCATTTATTCTCCCTGCGTAAATGTAAAATACATCATCTGTTGAGTTTGTGACACTAGTCAGACAAAACATAATGCCTCATTAATAACCATAAACTAATCACTAAAGGTTAACCATCAAAAGGTAAACTGTTGCTGTTTACAAATTGTAGTTGAATACCTTACAGTAGACGAACATACATTAAATATTGCCTGTACAATGAATGAAAATTTTGGGAACAAACAGATGCATTGGTAAATGCCAAAGTGGAGCCAGACACAAAGAGATCAGAGAGAACAAAATGGTAGGAGAGAACAATAGTCTTCATTTTAACTCTGACAGCAGCCTCAGGGATGAGCCCTTAAAAAAAGCGGGTCACATACGTCACGGTACAGAGCAATGTGAGCTAATCCTCTACGCTCCAATCACAGCAAGAATACAGCTGTTGGCTTTTCACAAAGGGCCAAGTTTCCGTGTTAACAGAGCCCTGTTTCAGCGTGATATGGAGATTACCCAAACTGCATCAGGAAATTCCTCTCCTGTAAAAGGAGGAATGGAGGAGAGAAAAGGCAGGATATCGTGTGTGTGTGTGTGTGTGTGTGTGATGCTACATTAACTCACACACTTCACATAGCATTGATCCACTAATGGCTCCTGTCCTGCAGTCAGCTTATTCTTGAGGCTCTGTTAAAATGCTCCAGCATGTTTATGGGCTAGTGACTGGCTGATCACATGATGATGCTGATAAAGAAGCAGTTTTACTACACGACCAAATTTAAATCTTACAGCTAATCTTACTGCCTTCTTGTTGACAGAAAGAAAACAATTCTACAAGAAGATAGCCTAATACATCTACAATATCTTAGTTCTTTGTCTATGGTTAGACAAATCTTAACTCATCAGTATATAAGTGCTAATATTACAATTCTGGTATAATGCAATAATACAATAATGCACTACCCGAGATCAAAACTCTGTCATCAAAGATCGATCAGCTGTGTCTGTGTACGCATATCTGGTTAGCATGCAGGATAAATGCCACACTAATTTGCATTTTGGATTCATTTTGTTTTTTCATGCTGGTTAAGACCATTTTAAAATTACTGAACTAAACAACCAAACTAATTTCATGGTTGATGAAAATGTAGCTCTACAATGAAACATAAACTCAACAAAAAAGAATAACAGACCATTAAGACCGGGATTTTTTCTAATACATTTTAATAAAGTGCTCTAACCAACAAAAAATAAATCACCTTTTATAATATAATATGATAGGGGTAATGATGGTTCAAGTGGTTAAGGCTCTGGATCAGGGTTCAAGCCCCAGCATCACCAAGCTCCACTGTTGGGCAATTGAGCAAGGCCCTTAACCCTCCCTGCTCCAGGGCTGCTGTATCATAGCTGTGCTGTAATGTATGCATGGTGATAATAAAGGCTTCTTGCCCTCAGTTCAGTTCTTCTTCTAATGACTTCAGTTTTTATATTTAAATATTGAATACATTTACTGGTTCAGTTGGTTTTACATTTTTATTTAACGTTTCTAAATTAAGAAATTGGTGTTTTTCTGTGTAGAGCTGAGGAGAGGCCTTGTCAGAGAAACACTTGCAAGTCTTTTGACAGATATTGTATCATTACACAGATATAATATCACAGCATCAGTAATGTCTTATCACTCACGTCATCTGGATTTCGGCACATTCTTTGGGGTGCTTTCTTGTCAGTTATACAAATGCGTCATGGTTCATCGATCTGCCAGTCTTGCCTTTGCATATTTTGCCAACAGGCCTTGTTTGTGCTGTGTCTATTGTCTAAAATACAGCAGGTCCATAAAACTGATGCTGGATTTTTAGGCACCAACACTGCTATGTTTATAGCCATAGTACTGTCTTACTAAACAAAATGAGTAAGGAAGCTCCACTTAAGGAGCTGCCCATTCTTGGTTATTACTGGTTTGTTTGTGCGTCTGTCACAAAGAACGCAAGTAAAGCCTGGTTTATAAAACAATGTCGTATGCCATGTCTGAGCATTTCTCAGCCCAACTGATACATGCAACATCCTTGTATGTATATATTATATAGACATTTTTACCATCCATTATAATACCCAGTGCTGCTAATTAGGGCTGCACGATTCTTGCAAAAATGTGAATCGCAATTTTTCTCCATGGGAATTGAGATCACGATTCTTTTACACGATTCGCATTTTTTCAACAAAAAATTCTTGCACTCAAGTACGAAAAAACAAAACAAAAAAAAGTCTCTTTTCTTTATTTTAGATCCCTTAAACTGAATAAAGCTTTAAGCTGTTGAACATAAGAGAACGTTAACTATAATAAATAAAAATAACTAAACAGAACCTGTGCTTTTTGCTCCAACTGGCACAGAACCTTATAGGTTCTTGGCCAAGAACACTAACCTATCAATATTTTGAGGTTTCAGGGTGGAACGCAGGCATGTTACAATGTTAGTGGTGTTACCTTGCGGTGCTGCGACTATGCCAAAGCACTGCTTACAAATTATGACACTTTGCGCGTCGTCTTCGGGTTTAAACCCAAAAAAGTTTCACACGGTGGAATGTGCTCCTTTTTTCTGTACCAATACTGTTACATCCTCACTCTCACTGTCACCACCAGGATTTTCCACACTGTGGTTCATTTTTATTTTTCTCTTACCAGTACAAATCCAAAGTACTGACTGACTCCGATTGCTTAGGTCTTCCTGCTTGTTACATGTCTTGTGAGCGATAGCGGAACGCGGCCAATGAGGGAGAGGAGAGAAGTGATCGAGATTTTTGATTGATTGGTGAAATAATAAAGATTATTCTGATTCTTCTGATTCTGGTAATAGTGTTTTGTTATTGTGTCAGTATGACCAATAACGTGTGAAAGCAGCATGATCTGAATGCAGGGAAATACACGGAAGTAAATTGCCGTCATTTAGAAATGAGATCGCACTTATGTATGGATCGAGATCGTGATTTTTTTTCGATTAATCGTGCAGCCCTACTGATGATTGCTCAAATCTGATTGCTCAGAAGCTGTTGATTAATTTCCTATAACAGTACGGATCTGACAATAGTTCCTGCTGAGGGGTTTATATTATTGTGCTTATTTTATCATTTCTCTTGTAACAACTAACATCATTTGTAATGTCAATGCTTAAGACAAATGGTTATTTAAAAAAGAAAATCATTGATTTGGTGAGGTTTTCTGTGAGATCTTTAACTGACATTTTCTAAAGTAGTCTCCAAGCGTCAGAGCTTTGTAACAGACAGGTAAAGCTGTAATTTTTGGATTTCCAACATGAGCTGAGAACTTTTCTGTTTAACAAAAGTAGCATTTCATGTAAATGGGAGTGTGTGAGTGAAAAAAGGAAGGCTGTTGAGGTGGTAACTGTTTATAGCTGCTGTATCAAAAGGGACAATAGGAAGTAACTAGTTCTGTGGACATTCCACAACAGTACACTGATTTAGAAATGAAAGCATGACAGGCTTTTCTTTAATTAACAGCAAACTGCACTTGTTGGCAAACTGCAGTGGTATAAGATACAAAAGATAATAATCAACCTCAGACTACATCTGGTGTCACTGATTACACTCATGTAAAATTTCATTATTTAATTAACAACTTACAAATATATTTTTAACTGCTAAGCCACTGAGATATACACTGATCAAGCATAACATTATGAGCAGTGACAGGTGAAGTGAATAACACTGATTTTCTCCTCATCATGGCACCTGTTAGTGGGTGGGATATATTAGGCAGCAAGTGAACATTTTGTCCTCAATGTTGATGTGTTAGAAGCAGGAAAAATGGGCAAGCGTAAGGATTTGAGCGAGTTTTCACAAGGGCCAAATTGTGATGGCTAGATGACTATCAGAGCATCTCCAAAACTGCAGCTCTTGTGGGGTGTTCCTGGTCTGCATTGGTCAGTATCTGTCAAAAGTGGTCCAAGGAAGGAACAGTGGTGAACTGGCGACAAGGTCATGTGTGTGGTCAAGTCTCATTGATGCATGGTCCGATCTAACAGACGAGCTACTGTTGCTGAAACTGCTGAAGAACTTAATACTGGTTCTGATAGAAAGGTGTCAGAATACACAGTGCATGACGGGGCAGGGCTGTTTTGGCAGCAATAGGGGGACCAAATCAATATTAGGCTAGTGGTCATAATGTTATGCCTGATCGGTGTATAAACATGCACACACACACACACACAATACTGTATATACTATATTCTTATACCGATTATAGTTTTTGCACAATGCTACTATTTTAGATCCATCCATCCATCCATCCATCTATCTATCTATAGAAAAAAAAATAATGCATGAAATTCCAATCTGATGTTTTTTTCATGAACAGCCTGACACACACTGATGTGGCTTCCACACAGCAAATGAAACAGTGCTGTTTCTCCTGAATGACCTTTTCAGTCGACCTCTGTTGACACAATGCAAACAGTCTCCTTATTACCATACTGCATTTTTCAGCTCTCCCTGCAAATGTAACTAGAGAGGCCTGCCAGCCTGTCTGTTTGTACTGGAAACTAGAGCTGCCATTTCAGCCAGGTGAGAAAAAAACAAGTCGACTTTGCCTCCAGGAGGGGCATGAGAGCAAAAGACACCTGCTGACTGAATTGAAACACCTTCACAATACCTGAATGGACAAACAGCTAATCATGTTTTTACAAAAATAGCTAGCAGACAGAGCTAAACTGCAGAATGTGATTTCCTTTTGCTGCCTAAGGGAGAAACTGTTTATTTATCCAGACAAAGGTAATATGCACAAATGTCTCAAAAATAAATTTGCTCATATAACACTACAAAGCCAAAAACAATTTAAACCTGGCTAGACACATCATAAGGTATCATAGAGGCTAGACCTATGAAAAGAACAGTCTATCATATAACAAAAACAAGTGGACATCTTCATTATTTAGTCAAGCATATGGTCATTGTTTATAATAGTGACATCATGTACAATATTCATTTCTCTTTAGTCAAAGTTTCAAGAGAAGGAGTACATAATGTACTATAAAACAAGGCAGAAAGGAATAAACACAATGGCTAATAGTACTTCAACAATAATGCTCTTCAACAAACTACTAGCATGTAGGATAGAGCAGCAACAACAACAGCATGAAAAAATACTTACTTCAAAAATAAAAAGGATAGAGTCCAGCTCCTCCCTTTGAGATTTGTTCCCTGAAAGAGAAATGCAAGTTCAGCTTTTGTTTAATGAAATATGGTTTTAATTAATAGCAATGGTTTTAGATTTTGTAGAATAGAAAAGAATAAAATATTGTTTTTAATACACAATGAATTCACAACTGTGATTGGTCAGGACGTGCTGATCGAGTTTTTATAACACCAACTCTGTCAACAGTGCAAAACAAATCACAGCTTTTTATTAATGTGTTATTACTACATTATTAATGCTATATTAATGCAAATTAACCTTTATAGTGAAATTGTTTAACATTTACGGCGAAGTCTCGGGGGTCAGTCCTGTATATTAGTCGTCACGTTCTCCACCATGCAAAAATTCTGATTTCACATTCTGATTTCTTAATAACACAACAAGCTGATCATTTTTAATTGACTGATTGATAGACAGGCTGGTGAGGGAACTGCTGTTTATAGCTACCACAACAGTAGTGATGAATAACTGTAAATTGGTCAAATTAATCAGCTTTAACTTACGTCTGTGTCACACCATCCTGTAGCTGTTTATTTTTTTCACATTGTGTTTTATTTTTTATGCAATCAAGCTGTTTACAGATTTCTATACATTAATATTTTTAGAAGCGCTCAGCATTCCTCACTAACATGAATCTTTAAACTGGAAATGTAACACAATTATATTACTTAATGTTCATTCAGAAAGCTGTAATGTAAAATTACATTATATCTCTATATGCTGCTTTATTAGGCAGACAGTGACAGCTGGACGACCGTATATATGAATCTATGCTATAATACACTGCTTGCCTTTATCAACATAAAGTGAAGAGCAACATGGTTTTGCTCTGTGATGAGATGACTCAAAAAACAAAAAGCATTAGTAAATTCAAATAAGGGAACTCACGTCCCCTAGCTGGGCTGAACGTATTTCCTGACAGTTATGTCATAACTGAGTTTTTGCAAACAGGGAAAGTATGAGTTTTAATAATTCAGAAGCTCACAGTGGTTATGTTTAAAGCCTGCTGGTCATTTAGAGTGATCAGCAGACTGGTGCAAACAATGCAGTACACCATGCAGGACATTTTATACATTAAACAATACATGGATTACAGATGATATCAGGAAATGGTATTATCTGTTTTCACCTTTTAAATTAACATCTAAGGCATTGTTATTTTTCAAGTATAGCATCATAAAAACTCGCATATATACATGTATATACTCAACATACTGTATACTCACTGAGCACTTAAAAGGAACACCTGCACATGTACTTATTAATGCAATTATCTAATCAGCCAATCATGTGGCATAAGTTTAAAAAAAAATAAATAAATAAATAAATATTCATACAGATACAGGCCATCAGCTTCAGATAATGTTCACATCAACCATCAGGATGAGGAGAAAATGTGATCTCTGTTGGTGCCAGACTACAGAGTATTTCTATAACAGCTGATCTCCTGGGAATTTCACATACAGTCTCTAGAGTTTACTCAGAGTGGTGCAATAAAGAAAAACATCCTTTGAGTGAAAGGTCTCTGGATGGAAACGCCTTATTGATGAGAGAGCTTAATGGACAATAGTTTGCCAAATTAGTGTGGGCTAAAGAAAGGCTACAGTAACTTTGACGCAGATGAAGTACAACAACACTACAAAGACCACTTCAGGTTCCACTTCTGTCAGCCAAGAACAGAAAGCTGAGGCTGCGGTGGACACACACACACCCAAACTGGACAGCTGAAGACTGGAAAAAACATAGCTTTGTCTGACATATCTGGATTTCTGCTGAGTCACACAGATGATAAAGTCAGAATTTGGTCCTGTCCTATGAATCAATGGACCAATCTGCCCTGTGTCAACAGTCCAGGCTGATGGAGATGGTGCACTGGCATGGAGAAACGTTTGCTTACTACACTTTGGGCCTGTTAATACCAATCAATCATCATTTGCATACTACTGCCCGTTTGAATATTGTTGACACATCATGAATACATGCTGACCATGTGCATCACATCACCATTTTCTAATGGCTACTTCCAGTATGATAATGCACCATATTACAAATCAGTTCAAACTGGTTTCATGAACATGAAAGTACATGAAGTTCAGTGTTCTTCAATGGGCTTCCGTCCCCCGATCTGAATCCAGTAGATTTACAGCATGAAAGTGCACCGGAAAAACCTGTACGAGCTGCATGATGCCGTCATGCCAATATTGACCAGAATCTCAAAGGAATGATTCAACATCTTGTGGAATCTGTGGAATTCATGAAGAACTGAAGCTGTTTTGAGAGTAAAGGGAAGCCCTGGCCAATATTAGTATTGTGTTCCTAATAAAGTGATAAGTGAACACTACAGTTAAAATCTCAACATTGTGTTTCTGATGCCTTATTAATTTCATGTTTGATCAATTCCATAGAACTATTCTGTATTTTCTTTGAATGACAGTTCCTAGAAATATCCAATAGTTCAGACTGATTTGATGCTCCATATCAGACAAAAGCTTTATAGGTCTGTAACATAATGTTGAAATGCGTACTAAATACAACATGCAGCAAAGAGAGCTGAGCTGTTGAAAGCACAAAAGACATTCATATGTTAACACAAAACATACCTTTTTGTTTCAAGTTACTTTCCAGTGTAACAAAATTTTCATAGAAGATAAAATAAATCTGTGAGCAGTTGGTCTCGAAAAAAGTCTTCAGTTCTTGCCTTTCAGTGAAATCTGTCAAAAATAAGAGAGCACATGGTTATGCAAACAGTCACAAGATGCAAAACATTCAATCCATTTAAATACAATTTTTTATACAACACTTTTATAGAACAAGGGAAAAACTCCCTGAGACGACACGATGAAGAAACTTTGAGAGGAACCAGACTCAAAAGGGAACCCATCTTCATCTGGGTGACAATGGATAAATGCAATTATGAGTCATTACTCTTCCACAGCTACATATCATCACAGTGAAGTTATCCACAATGACATGGAAATGAACATATACTTTTTTAGAAAACCCAGTAAAAATAACACTAAGTGTTAAATGATTCAGTTACATCATTTCCTGGGTAACACCATCTTCTCAGGACCATTAAGAAAAGCTCTA
This sequence comes from Hemibagrus guttatus, assembly GCA_033459395.1. NCBI lineage: Eukaryota > Metazoa > Chordata > Actinopteri > Siluriformes > Bagridae > Hemibagrus > Hemibagrus guttatus. The sequence continues at coordinate 14,302,424 of JAUCMX010000008.1, read as the reverse complement.
AAGATGAAGCTTTGTTTAAATTCTCTACAAATATTAATCCCACTTTCTACCCTGTATATATATAGTATATTGGCAAACGTTTTGGGACACCCCTCCAAATCCTTGAATTCAGATGTTTTTCAGGGGTTGGGCTGGGCCCCTTAGTTTCAGTGAAAGGAACTCTTAATGCTTCAACATACCATTGTTGAATTTTGGACAATTTCATGCTCCCAATTTTGTGAGAACAGTTTGGGAATGGTCCCTTCCTGTTCCAACATGACTACACACCAGTGCACAAAGCAAGGTCCATAAAGACATGGATGAGCGAGTTTGGTCTGGAGGAACTTGATCGGTCTGCACAGAGTCCTGACCTGAAACCAATAGAACACCTTTGGGACGAATTAGGGCGGAGACTGCGATCCAGACCTTCTCGTCCAATGTCAATGCCTGACCTCACAAATGTGCTTCTAGAGGAATGGTCAAAGATTCCCATAAACACACTCCTAAACCTTGCTTAAAGCCTTCCCAGAAGAGTTGAAGCTGTTATAGCTTCAAAAGAGCAGGCCAACTCCATATTATATTCATGTGTATGTAAAGGCAGATGTCCTAAAACTTTTGGCAATATAGTGTCTCTCCCCTGTGTCATAATCTGCTAAAACGTTCTGTAACTAAGAATGGTAAAGCCTGAGTAAAGGATATTCAAACTGTAATGATAAATGTTTTATAATGATAACACATACAAGAAGAGCTACAAAAATGTTAAAACAAAAAGAGTTATTCCTCTTTTTCTGTCACAGCAGTATTATAACAATACACTGGGGTCTGTACAAATGTACCGCAATTAGGATGTCTGTGTTTGTTTAATATGTATTTATTATTATCAAGTATTCTTATTTTTGTTACAGTGGTGGAAAACAAACTGAAACCAAAGTACTTACTGTTTGCTGTGCCTGATCCCTTTGTACAGCAAAGGATTAAAATGAATCACAGAAACATTGTCTGAGCATGTCCAGTACACAATGGACAATGTTGTGCAGCCTGCTATTATCTAAAAACCTGAACAGACTGACGAGATCTGGATCCATGAGTAGGACACAGCCCAACATGGGTGAGGATGTTAAACGTTTAACAATACGTTTGATCCTAAAACCTATGGATGTCTAGGCCTCAACAATTCAGTGGTCACGATCACAGTTACCATCTGAACCGCAATCACGCTACTGCAGAATATGATCACACACACACTATAACTGAAATCTGACATTAAATGAGGAAAATGCTGAATAAATTCGCCACTGTAATAATAGCTACAGGCGATATAACAGAGTTGTGATTGTGGGATCTAAGATCTGCAGTGTCAGAGTTGTACTAAATGCACGTTCTTGCTCAGAAGAAATACAGAAGATTCCACTTAAGTCTATATTTAAGTAAGTTGAACTGGTTCTTTAGTGCACACCTTCTGCTTAAGTTAAAGCTGGCAGATGTAACTCATTGCGCAAACACAAGACTGGTTCATTCCAGTGGATCTGCACAACACCTATTTCCATGTTTCCATCACCCCAAACACAGACTTTTTTTCTCCTTCAAATTTTGACTTCCAAGTACAGGATTTTCAAGCCAGTTTCAACTCAACCAGAATCCAAAGAGATTTTTCTCACATAAGCATTCCCACTGATTTTATTTTTTATTAAGGTTAATCATACTGAGTGAAGAGACAGAGCTGCTAATGAGATCGTGAGCTTTGTGTGGCTGTACTGTGTGGAATAGTTAGAAATTATGACGTTTTACTGTTTTAGTAGCAACATTACTCTATTCTAGGAGATTAGAGAATAGAATTGTTTGACAGTGATGGTTTGTGTTTAACGTGATATAACATGAAAATGGACAATGAGAGAATGCAAACATTATGAGCTCCTCTGAGAGAGTGTACCTGTAGTGTGAACCTGTACATGAGCCGCCTACTAACACTGCAGTTTCTTACTGTCTTAAATTAGGAGATTAGTGGCTAGTAGCCAAACAACATCCAAAAACAAACAGGAAGGAGATTATTTTACTTTGTTCTCTCATTAGTCTGCTATTGCTACTGCTGTGCCTCCCTCCCTCTCTCATGTCTCTCTTCCAATTTCCTTCTCTCTCTTCTCATCACTCTCTTCTCCCCCCACCAATCTCCTTTCCTCCTCTCATTTCTCTCTCTTTTCTCCACTCCCTCCCCTTCCTCGCTCTCTCATCTCTTACTCTCTAAATTGCTCCTTCCCTTCTGCTCTCTCATCTCGCTTCCTTCACTTTTCTGCATTTCTCTTTTGTAAATCTCTAATTAATAAGCCAGAAGCAACATTTAAATGGTCGCTGGTAAACCTCAGCATACCCGTGCTCTGTGAAAAGGATCACTAATGTGTGTAAAACACAGTTGTAACATTTGCAACACTTTTCAGAAAACTGTGCAATAAGACCAGGCATGTGTTCAATTGTCCACACAAAGCCTAGACAGACCGCTTGATGGTCCAACAATATGAGCCAAGTGATGCATCAGCTCTGGCTTGATTTCCAGTAGCACCAGGGAATGAGAAGAAATAATTATGAGAAACAAATCTGATGGCTGAAATACTCAGCTGACATCCCACCTCATCAGCCGTTAGGAGACACCCACTGGATAAAGGACTATGATACGGAATCAGAAAGCTATTTCTTGGCTCAAAAATATAAACGTTTTAGCAACTATTTTTAAATTTGCATTTAATGACAATGAGCATATATTAGAGCTTTCACATTCCCAACTACAGGTATCGCGGCACCAATCATTCAGCTCCAGCAAATCTCTCTGCAAATAAAAGTCATCTTTAAAATGATATCACACCGGCACCTTGATCGCTGAACTGATGCTGAAGGCTTTTCACTTCAGCCGATTTATCGTGATGACCAGTGCTGATTTGTGCAACATGACAGGACACTGAATACTACTCTAGACTTTAAATATAAATTCAGAATAGAAATGAAACCGCTGAACGAGAAGCACACAGATATGCTAACAGCAGAGCAGAAATAATCTAATGGGTGGAGCTCTTTTCATAATGCCTCACATGCTCCTGCTTTCAACACTCCTCATTGTGTTGGCTTTCTTCCTGAGAATTATGTTGAGTCCAGCAGCAGCCATATATACAGAGAAAGAGGGAATACAGATATGAATTGTGTATAGATACAGAGAGGTGAGAGCTGGCAATGTCAACAGCCTGAGATGAAGAGACATCCATAATGAAACATTCAACTCAGGAGGAAGGTTATACTGCTCTAATTTCGATATCTCACGTTTCCTCTCGAATTCATGTGATGGTGAAAGCACACTGCAGCATTTTAGGCAGAACATTTCAACAGTAGATTGGATTAGCTCGATACGGCTGCCGTTTGAACAGGAGACAAACTGTGAGAGATTCTGTGTTTCTCCAATGATATGATCCCAACACAGTGCCAGCCTCAGTTTGGCTGCATGTTAATGTAGAAGCATATTTTGTGAATATCAGCTATTAACTAAGTCAATTAACTGGAACAGAGATGTTCAGCAGGAGTACGAGCAGAAATATATCCACCACCGGTTGCCAGATGTGCGAGTAAAGAGAAACTGCACAAATAATTCCTGACATCATAGTAAAGATTTTGCATTTCTAGCTCAAAACAAGTTTAATCCTTGCTCCAGGCAAATCAAATTTTTATCAGTTGTATTCTAGATATAGCCCTAGATGATGGTTTATTAGGCCAATTTCTTCCTCTTCCATTATACTGTATTTGTAGAGTAATTTTGTAATGTTATCATGGCACAGCTCCAGCATCCTCTCCAGAGGGGACACTGGGAATGAGGCAGAAACATACCTGTATGGGATTCCAAGGCCCCGTTACACACACATTCACACACACATACATACACACACACACACACACACACACACACACACACACACACTCCCCCTACAGTAACAATTGCTGCAATTTCAGCAATATGTCTGACCCAAGACTTCCAGCATTCCTGTTGGTTTTGACAACATACACATAAAAGGCACTTTTTTGCATGTTCCAGCGTGAACTTAACGAATACATAACGCAGATAACCGCAGAACTGGAATTGCCAAAGGATTCAAAAAGCTATGTTTTACCTCATTCACTTTTACCCACACTCTCTCCTCTAATATCTTTCCCTCTCTTCTTCTAATATGTTCTCATCTTTCCTTCACCTCTCTCATGCACTCAACCCCCCTTTTCTCCTTCACCCTCATCTTTTACTCTCTCTATTACTCCTTCCCATGTCACACTCCCTTTCCTTCTCTCTCTCTCTCTCACACACCGTCATCTCTCTGTGTTCTCTCCATCTCCTCTCTCCTGACCACATTGCTTTCTATTCCCTTTCTTTTAGTCAATGTTTCTCCCTCTTTTTATCCACTTTATAAATTCACTTTTGTGGTTGCTTTCAGTGTGAAAGGAAAAGCAAAAACAAGAAATTATATTTAAAATCTGACCTTGGTGTCTGTAATCAAAGACATGAAACCAGCATTTCTGAACGCAATGATATGTCAAGCATCATCCGAGTCTGATCATGAATGAATCCCATCATGAAAAACAGTATGAAGCTTTATGAAGAGGTAAACATTAGAGTCCTTCAGCAGTAGAATATGTGATTTGAGGCAATGTGTTCAATCGGGTATTTGTTTTAGAAACAGTTATATGATGCTTATGCAGCAGGGAAATGCTGATTTTTAAAAAAAAAAAAATTATTATAGAAATTTAGAAAATTCTAGAAATTTAGAGCCAGTTGTGCTTAAAAGTGTAAAACAGTGAGAATTCAGATTGGTCTGCTTGCTTTTGCAGATGTGGCAGTTGGTATCAGACAGTTGTCGGTTTCCCATCCAGTGTTTAGTTTAGAAGTGTTTATAGGCACAGAAAAAGGAGTTCAGGTTTCAGATTATATACATTACATATAGACTGCAATCTTGAGATCACTTCCAAATAAAATTGGTTTAAAATCACAAACAAAATATGAATGGAAAAAATGGTGATAAATGATTAAGTTGTTTTGTAATATACATGGATCAGGTATAATATTATAAGCAGTGAGAGGTGACGTGAATAACACTGATTATCTCCTCATCATGGCACCTGTTAGTGGGTGGGATATATTAGGCAGCAGGTGAACATTTTGTCCTCACAGTTGATGTGTTAGAAGCAGGAAAAATGGGCAAGCGTAAGGATTTGAGCGAGTTTGAAAACGGCCAAATTGTGATGGCTAGACAACTGGATCAGCGCATCTCCAAAACTGCAGCTCTTGTAGGTTGTTCCTGGTCTGCATTGGTCAGTATCTATCAAAAGTGGTCCAAAGAAGGAACAGTGGTGAACCGTGACAGGGTCATGGGTGGTCAAGGCTCATTGATGCACGTTGGGAGTGAAGGCTGGCCTGTGTGATCAAATCCATCAGATGAGCTACTGTTGCTGAAATTGTTAAAGAAGTTAATGCTGGTTCTGACAGAAAGGTGTCAGAATACACAGCATGAAGGTTCAGGGATGTTTTGGCAGCAAAAGAGGGAAGGACACAATATTAGGCTGGTGGTCATAATATTATGCCTGATTGTATACAAACAAATTTTTTTTTGCTTGTTTTCTTGTCAAATATCAATAGCAAAGTCATCGTACCATGAGACTTTAAGCCGGGACCCTGAGCCTATATGAGTGTAAAAGGTCTCCATTTCATCAGGTATTTATAATTATTTATTGTGATCTCGATTCTGCTGTACAGAGTGCAACCTTACATCCCAAGATCCTGAAACACCAGATCTCACGTGACCCTGACCGGTATGACATGCTTGCAGAAGATTAATGAATGAGAGAAATCCTGATCTTTCTTTAATGACAGTTGTGCACGTTAAAACCGTTTTGTTTTTTTGCTTAACTCTTTCAGCAGAAAAAACACAGACTGAGGAATATCAAGCAGTCCAACATCTGTGCGCTTTAACAATATTGTGTAAACTGAACACATGTATTCTTGTATATTATATACACATCTGTTTATAGGGACTTGTGATGATCTGTAACTATGGCAGAAATATGTTGCATGGACAAACCACTCAATTATGACTTTAAAACTGACAGCAAGTTCATTTACATTTTTAATCATACTTACACATTTATTATGTTTTAGTAGGGTTCATCAATCAATGAAGAAGGCATATAGAAAAAGCTTTGTGGCCCTTTGTATACTGAATACTGAATTTAACTTTCACTAGTGTGATTTAAAATAGGAACCTTAAAATAGAAATAATAATAATAGAATAATAATAATAATAGAATAATAATAATAATAGAAACAAATAATTCCCTGCACAGAGAAACTTCACATTTAAATACAATTTTGATATTGTCTCCTTGTGATTTCATCAGTACAGGAAATTGTTATTAATCACATATGCATACACATATGTGTATCCTAACACACAAGTGCCAATAACAGCAAATAATCGGTGAGATCGCTCTGGCAGTTAGTTGTCTATACCATCATAACATTAGTGTTTGATGGTTTTTTCACAAATGTGTTGCTTATACATGCGGACCAGTCATGTCACTACATGCCTGTGAAGTGTTTCAGAGAAAATGTAGGATGCACTAAAAGAATCATTTACATTTAATACAAGTTACTCTTTTCTGAAAAAAAAAAAGGATCATCTTCAGTGTTTAGTTAATGATGTTTGGTATGTTTTTTTTCTTTAATTATCGTTTTATTGATTGTTGTCACTCAGATCTAAATGCAGCACCACTGTTCCAGGAGAACTGTATTTCACTCAACACTTGAGTGCAAAGAAAAAAATTACAATAAAGCTTGACTACAAAAACAAAAAAAAACTTGACTAATGAATAATTCAGGTCAGGTCACTAACAAGCATGAATGTTAGCTGTAAAAGCAGAAAGATCAGGCTTGATTTGCACTTTTTCCTTGAGAACAACACCACCAGTGTCATGCCTTGGCTAAATAGTGAAATGAAGTCTCAGACACACTGACTTGCGGCTTCCTAATCAGCATGCTTCAGGTGTAAGAGAGGAAAGTCGGGATGTACTGCTCTGTTCTATGCAGCTGTTCATTACTGTGGCACCTGGAGCAGAATTGGACAGATCACTGCCCCGAGTCAGTCGCCTGGAGGACAAGGAGATATCACTTACAGACGATCTTTTCAGAATCAGGAACTCGTAACACCTAAATGTATTGCTTCAGGGTCTCGGGCAGTGGTAGCTCAAGTGGTTAAGGCTCTGGGTCGTTGACCAGAAGATCGTGGTTCAAGCCCCAGCACCGCCAAGCTGCCACCGTTGGGCCCTTGAGCAAGGCCCCCAACCCACCCCACCCTGCTCCACTGCATCATGGCTGACCCTGTGCTCTGACCCCAACCCCAAAGGATGGGATATGAAAAAGAATTTCACTGTGCAAAAAAGACAACTTAACTTAAACACAGACTCTTCATAGACTCATGAAAGAGGTCGGTTTTGGTTTGGTTTAAATCCTTTGTTAACACGCATCTGTACTTCCACATCTGACCTTTGTTTGACATCTTGCTCAGAACGACATCCTTTACTGCATCAAACATTGTATCAATGGCTGCAGTCTGAAAATCACCTTTGCAATCATATGGTCAGGGCTGAGAGGATAGGAGTACTTTTACACATACAGAGATTTCATCTCTGCAAGTAACCAGTAGGCGTTCCTACTTCTGGTTACCAGAGTAATAACATCCCTAGCACTTCAAATCAGTTTTCTTTAAACATTCTGAAGTGAGGTTTGGCGTTTCTGAAAGAACTTCAGCAGTGTTTAATTGCATCATATCATGCGAGATGAAGCAGAAGCAGTGTTTGTTTTCAGTCTTTGCCACAGCTCACGTGCGCTCTACTGTCTTCACTCCTATTGGCAGTCGTTGCAGGAAGTTGCACCAAATTTGTGTAAAGTTAAATTTTGCTCAAATTTGTTGCATTGCTGAACACACCCACATCTAGTCAACAAAAGCTGCTGTCGCTCTTATGCTGGCGGCTCTGCTCCAGTCGCTTTGTCGCTGCTGTATGTGTGAACATACCATAAGGAGGAGCTGCTTCTCTTCCACCAGAACCATCCACTACTCTAGTTCCTAACACTAACACACTCACAGCATCAGAACCTAGCTCATATATAGCACACATGGCATATTTGCACAAGCCCAGGAAACTGTTGTGTATTTACATATGTATACACTAGATACATATATACACATGTACCTTTTTATATGTATTTTCTGTATGCTCTTGAGCTTGTGGTCTTGCACTCCCACTTAAATTATAACTATTTGAACACTGTCTCTATAGTCTAGTTATTGTTCTTCATTCATTTTAGTTTTTGTACGAACTATGAATGTAAATGCAACAAATAAAACTTGTCCATTTGATTACAAAATAATTGCATAATTCAATCCATATAATAAAATCTATCCTAACAAAATATCCAATCAAGTTTATATGTAAACATTTCCACTTTTCCAAATGACTGACATGGCAATAACCCACACGTTTGCTTTGCTCATTTAGCTCACTGCTTTTCGTTGAACTAAAAGCAATTCTTTGAATTGCTATTTCAGGTTATATTGGTTACTGGACTGCTAACCCTTACCCTAAATCTAACCCAGTGTTTCACACGTCTACATCGAGTCTCAGGGCAGTGAGCTCAGGTTATATCTCTACCATGTTCCAGTGACAATCACCACAATTATATATGTGCACTGACTGTTTTACTAGAAATCTTAAATTGCAATTAGTTTTTTTTTTGTTTTTTTTTTAAAGTTCAAGTTTGTTAACTACTGGTATGTCAATACCCTACAGATGTCTTAGCAGATGTCAATTTAAATGCTGAATTTAGTTCTATAATTAAAAGGCAAAAACCTACTTACAAACTTTCTCACAAGTGTAAAAGTACTGTATGCATATTACATTTTTTCACCCTACATGTTTTGATGTTGTTCAAAACTGACTCACTTTAAAAAGCTATTCTGCTAATATCAGCACACTCATGGAACATTACCATGAACAGATATGATCAGCCATCGATGTTGTTCAAACCCTACTAAAAAGTTTATCTTGACTGGTGAGAAATAACACAAACACCATCTCTATTTCAGGCAATTTGAAATCGTCCTACAATTTTACCACAAAAGACATGACTTTTAGCTGGAGCTAAAACTCATCTCTCTCGTCCCCATGAAAGAGACAACAAATAAATATATTTTACAAGTAACTTGTGCAATTTATTTTCGTTGCTTAGCATAACGGAAGGTGAATTTAGGCATTGTGTTTAAACGGTTATCTGGGAATAGGCCTGATCACCCTACACCACTCCCTATTCTGCTAATGTTCTGACTCTTCCATAGCAATAATAAAAGCTGTCATTATAATGAGAACATCAGATATGGCACTCCTTACAGCTTCTGAATGTCACCTAACTGGTACTGCACCACCTCAGATCTTCTCACAATGGGCGTCCACATTCACTCTCTGAGCAATTTCAATAAATACTGAAACAACAAATAGTGCTCAAGATTCCATATATGTCCATATCATAGTCTTGCAGGCCAGAATCAAATCATATCAACATGCTCATGAAGATCCTCCTTTTCACAACAAGAGGGCTTTTCTTTCTGAATGACTAAAAAACCGTGTTTGCAAAAGCAGAACCACAGGAAAACAGGGCATCTGCAGGGCTCATAACTTACAGTTCATCATTTAATCAGATCAGATTAGATCTTTTAAGACCAAATTTGCATGAACCATATACAAAATATAAAACAAGGTAAAAATATTTTCTGTAAACTCTAGCTGCACATCCTCTTCCCTTAACAGCGAGGACAGTGAGTGAGCACCAGACAGCAACAATAATGACAGGTGCTACACCTTATTTTTGATGGATGCTCTGTTTCTAGTTTGCGCTGTACTGTTGAGACTTGAGAACAAGACTGACTGTTATATAAGATGTTATATGCACTCTAATACAGAAGAGGAAAAAGGTCACATGCAAAAGCTCTGTAAAAGCTCCTGCGCTCTAGAGCTATGTATCAAATGATATAATAATGTGCACTTACACTATGCACTCTTATGGCTAGTGTATGAATGTTAGTAGGGAACACACTAGTATCATCTGAAATAGAGCACTGACAGTTTTTAACTAACCTAGTCTAAGCCATTCCATTCCATGGCAGATAAAATCAATAAAGTGAAGCAGCTAGCTTTAGCAGAATACTGTGAACTTTTAAAATAAAGAAAAATAAAATCACACAGCAGGAGATAATTTAAAAGGCATTTGTAAGATATCCACTGGAGTGTTGTCAGCCATCTTGAAATGTTTTTCTCCTCCAGCGTCGGCACTTGGTAGCCCCGCCCCTCTTCCATTATGTAAGCAAAACCACAATTGTTGAGTGCATGAAGTGTCCAATATTCCACACTTTATCATCCCGGTACCTGAAATGCACTCTTTCTTGTTGAAATTTTCAACAAAATGGTGTAGCGTAATGCTTAAGTATGCAACTCATACTAATGTACAATTCATACTAATCCTATTACAGCTCTTTAGACATGCGAGTCTTGTTAGCTAGCTAAATTGTTATGAAGATACAAAGCTGTAGTGATACATTACAAGATCAATAATGTCAGTACATTTTATATTTTCTAACACTCATTCATTTTTGCTGTTGAAATGGAGATCATGGCTGAGGCTCTGCGCTCTGTTTATATTATTCAATATTGATACTGATATGATAGTCAGTGATATTGTGGAGGTCTGTATTGTAAACAACACAGGGCTGTTGTATTGCAATAGCACTCGCAGAAGCGTGTGCCCTTGAAGCAGTTAACATTTGTGCCACTAGCATTAGAATGAAATTCTCATGGCACTCTAAAATATAGCTGGCTTATTTACATTACGCAATCACTGGGCTGAGTAGTTTAAGCCATTTTGCTGGACTCAGAGAGGCATTTATGGGGGGGGATTATGGGTGCTGGTGTTTCAGCTAACAATATGGCAGGACACATAAGTCTGAACAGAGCAGAAATCTACACCATCACCTGGTTACACGACCATCCTGTGTTTAAATAATGTTTACGTAATGAGGATTTTCCTGTCACTAAAGGCCCTTATCACTTACTCCCTTGTTTCGCAGTAATATTTTCATTGGTTCAGTAGGTTTACTAGTATTAACTTGAGCTGCATTTATTTTTCAGCATTGCAACAATGTTTTAAGTAATGTAAAATAAAAGGCTTATTTTCCCATTTGAGTTGGAGAAAGAAAACATTTCACCTGGTAGAGGTGAAACTTCACCTGTAATGCTTTTACACAGAAACAAAGAAACATGTGATGGAGCCTCTTCTCTTCTAACAGGTCATTTGGATCAACAAGCCAGACATTCAAATGAAAATGCAAAGGCAACGGAAAAACTCAGATCTGTAGATAGCCTGCCTCAAACAGGTAACCAAACCTTCACAACACATACACCTATATATAGAAAACAACACATACTGCAGAAATCTTTCTATAAGAGTTCTTTTCTTGCTAACAACACGAAATCAAATGTTATGTCATTGCAATAAACACTTCTACGTTGGACGTAATTAAGTATCAAGTGCCACCAAGTGTGTACTGCGACACCTCTTCTAGCTCACTATAATGGTTTTCATTTTTCAAAACTAATGAGTCGTCTTAATAGTCCACATCTCCGCCGGCTGCTGTAAGACAATATGAATGCTCCCGGAGACGCATTTCCCCTCCAAGACTTCTGCCTGAGAAAGACTTCAAGACTTCTGCCGCTGATGAAATTTTTCATAAGTATTGTCTGCCTGGGAGAAAGAAACAGAGGCACTCTAAAGCTTGGTTTAAACTGTAAGATGTCATCTATGACTGGGAGAGGAGATGGAGGTAGCAATCACATTACAAAGATGCTCACACAGTGAGAGTGCCTCACGGTGTAGCTGCTCCTGCTGAGCGACTGGCCAAAGTTAAATGTCAATACCATTAATAATTACCTTCATCTGAAAATTACAAACAGGCAGTGACTGTGCAAAGGCTCTGTGCAAAGATTTTATGCACTAAACCACAGTGGACACAGAGTAACTGCTTGTTCAAGCAGTTCACATTTATGAGTTGGGAAGTCGTAATTACAACATGGGTGTGTTCAAGTCATGTTAGTCGGAGCAAGATGGGGGTCTACGTTCTATTAATAAACTACAAAAATAATACAGCAAGGTTGTTTAACTCATCTTCTGGAAGATGAAGAACAAAGAAATGTGCGCATCAAGTGATTTAGGAAACCTAAACTTAACTGTTACATACTATATAGTAATTCACTTGTACTTCAATAACTTGCGGCATAAACCAAACACATAACTGAAATCAGCTTCTGAAATGAGCAAACATTCCATTTTAACAAACATACTGTCAACTATAAATGTTGCATCCATTTCATCCATTTGCATCCACCATGTTTTCTTACTGACACACAATCCAGAATTCAAAATCCCAAATCCAGAGTTCCTCCACTCGTAACTATGTTGTGTTCATGTGTATTCAACTTGTAAAGATGATGTTTCCAAAATGACTTAAATGCCCATGAGAACATGAAAACGCTCTGTTCAATTACTGACACCTGGTTCTTTTAGACCCTTTTCTTCTTCTGGAGATTCGACTTAGCAATTCAGGATTCAAGTTGCACATTGACTTGTTTGTGACTCAAACGCTCTTGATTTGGAATTCCTGTTTGGAATCCTCTCCTCAAGCCCTATTTCCACAAGTGATGTCAAATCAGTTTAGCAGCGCAACTTTACTATTAGGCAGCACGGTGGCTTAGTGGTTAGCACATTCGCCTCACAGCATCCTGGGTTTGAGTCAACTCAACATAGACATATTATCTTTGTAAATCTATAACAAATAATATGCAGTTGGAGAAGGTAAATGTACACAACTCATCACAGCAGGCTAGACTGTTACTACCAAAAAGACAAACATGAAGGTGTTGGTGTTAAGGAGGTCATAAATGATGCAATTCCGAGTTGCATTTACTTTTATCAGCTCAACAAAAACATGAAGTGAAAACTAATAAATTAGGATTACAACCTGAATACTGTAAATGAAATGTAATTTAAAAATTTAATAAATGTACTTCTTGGTCAGGTTTGTGAATATCATGGGTAGTAATTTCTCCACACAGCTCAAAATCAGCAATTAAACATTACATTGAAGAATAATATAGCAGCGTTGCAGGGAGAAGAGTTGTTTTCATCTCCAAAGGATAAATTAGAAGTATTCTTGGGTCTAGAAGATTAGAAAAGGTAACTGATTCTAAAACTACATCCAAAGCATGCTGCACACAGGAGTTCTGTTTCTCCTCACATGATAGACAGGGCTGCGTGCATTATTTTGAAGTGTATGTGAATACAACTATTGTCACTCATTCACTTTTGATAAAGACAGATTGTTCACGGTCTTTATTCTAGATTTGTGTGATGTAAAGATATGATCATCTCGACAATATTTAGTGATATTTACTCAGATTATTTTACATTACCAGACCTGCTAACCTTTATTAAGTCTGTGTAGGAGCTCTGAATTTAACACAAAGTGCATTAGTTAAATTAAAAACTTTAATTAAAAATATCGTACACAGGGTTACAATAATACCGTATACACAGGGGACACCCTGGATGGGGTATTAAACCATCACAGGGCACAATCACACACACTAACACCCTCATTCACACACTACAGCACATGTCTTTGGACTGGCCGAGGAAACTGAAGTACCTGAAGGAAACTCCCAAAGCACAGGGAAAACATGCAAATGCAGGGCAGAGGCGGAAATTTAACTATTAACCATAGAGGTGTGAGAAACCTGCTAACCTCTAAGCCACCGCCGAATTGACATGCAAGTCTGAAATGATTTGCACAGGTATCCTCAATTCTCCAATCACCAACACCACCTGGAAGTTGGCTACGTGGACTGCAGAATCACCTAAAACCTTATCAGCTAGCTACAGTTTTGCAAAATCATCAGTTTTTTTTAAGGCGCTGAGTTACTGATCAGTAGGTTGGGGGTTCAGGCACCAGCAGGGCAACACTCCCACTGTTGCCCTTAAGCAAGGCCCTTACACCTCTACAGGGCTGCTTCTTCTTCATGGAATAAATATTGAACAATTCAAAACAGGGCTTGTAACCATCCTCAAAGAAATGCAATAAATAAGATATATTTTTTATGTAGTCTAAGAGCAAAAAAACCACCACACCTACAACAGACAAAACATTTTTGGAGGAGGATCTTACACCAGTCAATTATGATTATCTTTGTATTATAATAATAATAATAATAATAATAATAATAATAATAATAATAATAAATATAATTCCATGGAAGTATGAAGCCAGGCCCTATGGCAGCATCCACAAGACACCCTGACATAACCAAAGGGATAAAGCAGGCCTTAGAGAACAGCACAGCGTTAATGATTGCAAAGTCACAGATTGGCTTTAACTGCTGGTGCTAATGTGTTAACGCAGTGTGTCGTTCAAATAAGCAACAGCAAACTGCACTAGGTTTCTGAATCAGGATCTCACACAGAACACACACACCCACTACACTATTTAATTCTCCGACATCTGAAATCATCTCACAGTTTGGTCAAACACATTTATTGGACGTTACTCTCTCACACTGTGCAACAAACACCATATGATTCATAAGTGACAATGTCAAATTTCTCACCGGATGGTACAGTGTAAGCTTGGACACACATATGCACAAATATTGAGCTCTTACACACAGTTCATCTGCTGTTATTAGTATCTGTATCTATGAGTTTCATGGCAATAATGGAAGAATTTCAGTTGTCAGGTCAAATTAAACAGACAGAATTGTCATGAATCTCACAACACAATTAAAAAAAAAAAAAAAAAAAAACAGCACCCAGCTGTACACTGGATGCAAAATGTTGTGCTTGCTGTTGTTCTTGTTCCCATAACAGAAGGGTGAGGTAAACAGGCTGTGTGTGATCAGGTGCTCCAGTAATTACCAACTGCAGCCAAGCCTAACTGAGTGCACACACACACACACACACACACACACACACACACACACACACACGTTTTCCCACCCCAAACGATATCTTTTAAAGGTGGAGCAAAATCTAACACATGGGTGTATACACTCATATTAATCATTAGAACCACAATTGTCAAGCTTCAAATAACTATAATTACACAAAGCATGGCATGATACTGAAAGTCACGCTGTGAATGTGATTTTTAAAAGCAAAACAAAAAAGTGTGGCACAAGGTTCATGGAAATAAATGACATGTGAAAGAAAAGTAGAAAGAAAAATAAAAAGGGAAAGGAGGTCTTAACATCCAACACCCCATCACTCATCCTCACTTCCTATCTGTACAGGAAGCAGCCAGTGGGAGGAAATCCTCAGTATTATGAAAGCACAACGCTCTGTAAGTCAGAAGTGGTGCAAGAGTGTAATGTAGGGCCTAAAAGGTTAAACAGACCTGCCTTATCTAGCGTGATGCATATGGACAAAAACAACATGCAGGGAAACGATGGCTGTGGAGCCGTCGGTAAGTGCTGATTACTAGACTTGACATTGAACCAGGAGTGGAGTCAGCAGAACACACACTGATACGACAAGCACGACTACTCAAAACACAACCGCCCGGACGTTTAAAAAAAACTGTAAATGCAGTTACTAAAAGCACATGATCAATAGAAAAACAAATATAAACTGTTGTGTCTTATGATTGCCACAATATTCATGGCATACATTTGCTGAATCATTCAACAGTAACGCTTAGTCATTTTTAATGTCAATTTACTGAGGAGAAATTTTACATAATTGCCACAAACACACAAACTAACACTGGAAAACAGACAACGGTATGAGCAAGCTCAACACAGACAAGCCACCTACTGCAAATGTTAGAAAGGAATAATACAACAGGTTCTGTTACACAAAACTACTGTGTTATTCTGCTTATACTTCAAGGAACCGCTAAGAATGATCAATTTTACTTCATTAACAAATAACACTTTATCCCTTTTAACTGTTTATAGTTTCATGTAGTGTGACTGAACGTCTGCAAGACAAGTTAGCACTTACATTATCGCAGCTATAATAAGGAACTCACCAGCCTCTCCTTTTTCTCTACTTAAGTTATGCTGTATTCAACTAAAAGTCATAACCCCCAACCTCTGACTACAAAACACCAAAAAAAACTCAGAATTCACACTCAGAAACTCTGGATGGTCTCCTGACCTCTGAGTTCAGCAAGTAATATCAAATCAACATGGCTACTCAGCAGCAAATATAGCAGCCCCCCTGAGTTATACTCTATACGCTGTGTGCTTTAAAACAAGCAAAACACAGACAAATATAAAGGAGGTTGCTAACATAAGACGAACAAGCAGGTGTCCATGGGTTTTCCCATGTTATAGCTGGAATGCACAGAGGTCAAAAATGACATCATTCTGAGGTCTGACTTTCCACTACTGAGGTAAGACAATGCAGCGTTAATCAGACAAAAGCACAGCTTGTCTCGTCACTGAGCAGGCAAAAACTCTCTCTCTAAGCAGTGGAAACTCTCTCCTGAACACTGTCTCATTCTTACCAACAAATGCAAAACTTGAAGAAAGCTTCAGCATGTCAACGAATATACATCTTTGTTAAACAACACTGTCTGACTAAGAATTTTTATGCACTGTCATAATATACATAAAAACAGGCTCTAGTTGGTGAATGTTCATCTAAATGTGTCTGGTACTCCAAAAAATGAATATGTTAGAGATGTGTTTAAACATGGCATTTTAGCCAAATTATTAACAAATACTTGTCGTATCCAATTATATCGAATAAAGTTAAAGTATTCAGAAGATTAGCTTACCCCAAGACTTAATCAGTGAATGCTTTCTTAAAAACACATGCAAAAATAGTCATGCAAAGCTAGCCAAAGCTTTTCAGCTGCTTTCAACAACCTTCAGCTCGAAACTCCACATGCAGCGACAACACAAAGAAAAAAATACACTATATTATTGGTCAACATAAACAAAATTGGCTGCAATTCTGTGAGCATCATCCATCACATAATAGTGGACACTGATGCATTGACCTCAGGACCATTGACTTCTGTTTAAAAAGCTTTCTGTGTCTGACAATCTAGGCTTTGATAAATCAAATCTCAACTTGCACTGTAATCAATCATAATTTAGGCTAACTTATTGAATAAAATCTAAATATATAATGAAAATGGGGGGGGAGCCTGTTATTTCTATAAGCGTAGTATGTTAAGTCTGAGAGCCAGACAGCACATGCTTAGACGCCACATTTTTATCAGTTGGAACTAGCTCATGCTGCATCTGAGGTTTAGACTGATAACACATTGTTTGCCTGAAAGCAGTTTTTGTACGACTTTAAAACCTTAAACTACACAGAAAACGATAGCACTAGTAATGCACAGATTAATGCATGATCAAAACACTTTCTGACATGAAGAGCCTGTCAGTTCAATAAATACTGTTCTTTATTACATACTAATGCCATGTCCTTATTTTAAGACACATCTCATTTATTTCAAGTCAGAAAGTACTACAGGTATGTATAGGCTTGAGAAGATGGGTGAATACATGCTTGGGCATTTCTAAACAGAACATAACAAGCAGTAAAGAAGTGCTTTCATCACTTACAGGCACTGAACCTGCTAAACCCATATGCATCTTTCCACTGCCTCAATCATCAGGGGTACATAATTAATAAAGTCAGGGATGTATCACCATAATCATCACTTAGCCAAAGGTCATTTTCACACCTGGGCTTTTTTCTGGACTTTTTCTGGACTTTTTCTGTACAATAGTTGAATACTAAACTGTTCTGAAGCTCATGAGCAGTTCAGAGATCTGACTCCTGCTCACCCGGATATCAGTGATCGGGGCTTTGTAACCTAACTGTGCATCAGGTGTAAAAGATATCCACTTTTTACATATGCTGATCATACGTGTTATGTGACTTCCTGTGATGCCAGGGAAAAAGTTAATATTGATGGTGATATATAAAAGCAGGTTTATAGAATTGGAGCAGTTATATTAACTGACCATTGCGCTTCCACTGAGGGCACCACAAAACAGTTCCATATTTGCAGTCATTCTGGCATGATAACATGCATTGCATCAAGGAAAATATAAATAAATAAATAAATAAATAAATTAAAAACTGCTGAGGGGGGCACGGTGGCTTAGTGGTTAGCACGTTTGCCTCACACCTCCAGGGTTGGGGGTTCGATTCCCGCCTCCGCCGTGTGTGTGGAGTTTGCATGTTCTCCCCGTGCTTTGAGGGTTTCCTCCCCCAGTCCAAAAAACATGCGTGGTAGGTTGATTGGCATCTCTAAATTGTCCGTAGTGTGTGATTGTGTGAGTGAATGAGAGTGTGTGTGTGCCCTGCGATGGGTTGGCACTCCATCCAGGGTGTATCCTGCCTTGATGCCCAATGACGCCTGAGATAGGCACAGGCTCCCCGTGACCCGAGAATAGATCGGATAAGCGGTGGACAATGAATGAATGAAAAAACTGCTGATAGCGGGGAAAAAACCCAGCAAATTTATGAACATTGTGCCTTCTATTTTTTAAACCTGCATGCACAAATTGAAACTGTCCATGGTTTGAGAGTTGTTCCTCAATCTTCCATGCTTCCAAACAAATCCAGAATCAATCCTGAATCTTTAGTCAATACAAGAGCCTGAACAGTGGGGTTTCGCCATCTCGAAAAGGGACAGAGTGAACTGCAGTACATGGATTAAAGTC